>OZ035880.1:165651549-166851549 GCA_964034835.1 Muscina levida | reverse complement strand
TAGGTTCGATTCTACTATCGAAGGGTAATAAAACGCTATACTCAGTTTGGCGAGATTGGTGACCAATTTTTTTTTATGAGCCCCTAAAGATTCTCAAAATCTGTGAGCCCCATGAAAAAAGGTGTGATCAGTTTTTGTCCAACAGGTAACTCACACTTGGTGATAGCGCTAAACTGTATTCGGCAATAATGTAGCTGGGAGTTTTGCGCACTAACTTTATTAACAAATTATGTCAAAAAGAATTTATTATTTTTTCACTTTTTTGAGCATTACTTTGAGGGAGTCCAAATTTTTCTCTAACACTATTATTATTATTATTATTAGCCTTTAAAACAACTTGACACATATATATATTTATATCTTAGTGCCTAAATCAGAGGCCGAAATGATCAAAGATTTCCATTCGCTTCGATCTTGTGCGCACCGTCTCCAGTCAGTCCTACCAAGCAGCGTCAGTGATTCCTCCACCTGGTCCTTCCAACGTAGTCGCGGTCTCTCTCTTTTGCGCAGTCCTTCGAGGTCTTGATAGAATACCTTTCGCGCTGGAGTTTCCTCATCCATTCTCACGACATGGCCTAGCCAGCGTAATCGTTGCACTTTGATCCGCTTGACGACATCAATGTCGTGGTATAACTCGTACAGCTCATGGTTCATCCGAATCCTAAACTCGCCGTTTACGCAAATGGGTCCATATATTTTGCGGAGTATTTTTCTCTCAAACACCGCCAGATGAGCTGCATCCGCCTGTGTAAGCACCCAAGATTCGGAGGCGTACAACAGGACCGGTAAAATTAGTACCTGGTACAGCTGGACTTTGGTAGTTCGAGATAGGGTGGTGTTTATAAAGTGCTCGCGTAGTCCAAAGAAACACCTGTTAGCAAGCACTATTCTCCGTTTTATTTCGAGGCTGACACTGTTGTTCTTGTTCATGGCGGATCCAAGGTAGATAAATTCATCCACTACCTCAAAGCAATAGTTTTCAACGTTCACGCTGCGTCCCCAACGGGTGAACACTTTGTTCGATGATACCATTAACTTCGTCTTGTCCTCATTCACTGCCAAACCCATTTTCGCTGACTCCCTTTCGACTGATGTGAAAACAGCTGTTACCTCTCGCATCGTTCGACCGATAATGTCGATATCATCGGCATATGCGAGCAGCATGTGGCTCTTATTAAATATGGTGCCCGACATGTTAACCGCTGCTTTCCTTAACACCTTCTCCATCACTATGTTGAACAGCATACATGACAAACCGTCACCTTGTCTAAGACCTCTCGTCGTATCGAATGGTGCAGATAGATCCTTGCCAATCCGAACAGAGGATTTGGTATTCGTAAGGGTACACCGGCAGAGACGAATTATCTTCGCAGGAATACCGAACTCAGACATGGCTTCGTATAGTCGATGCCTGATGGGACTATCGAAGGCTGCTTTGTAATCGACAAAGAGGTGGTAAGTGTCGATTTGCTTCTCATGGGTTTTCTCAAGAATCTGCCGTAGTGTAAATATCTGATCCGTCGTGGATTTGCCTGGTCTAAAGCCGCACTGATAAGGTTCAATCAGGTTTATCACAATTGGCTTTAGACGTTCACACAGTATGCTAGACAGGACCTTATACGCAATGGGTAAGAGGCTAATTCCACGATAGTTTTTACACTCACTACGGTCACCTTTTTTGTAGATTGGACATAGCACACTGAGATTCCAATCCTCTGGCATGCTCTCCTGAAGCCAAATGTTCTCTATGAGCTGTTGCATGCTTAAAACAAGCTCATCTCCACCCGCCTTAAACAACTCAGCTGGAAGACCATCAGCCCCAGCGGCCTTGTTGTTCATTTGGCGGGATATGGCAGTTGTTATCTCAGCTTGGCTCGGAGGTGGACACTCGATGTTATCATCTGGGATTGGTGCACAGTCTTCATCAGCCGAGTTTTCACACATCAATAGGCTGCAGAAGTGATATTTATATATTCTCAGTACGCTCTCGGAGTCAGTAACGAGATGACCATCCTTGTCTTTACAGGAGGGAAGACCTGTTCCATGTACCTTTTCTTTTATCTTCTGATAGAATTTTCGGGCTTCACCTCTGTTCCTGTAATCTTCAATACACACATTATTCCGCTCCTTAAGCTCTCGTTTTTTTCGCCTGAAGAGTCGAGTCGCCTCCCGCCTCTTCTCCCTATACTTTTCATGAACAGCTCGCGTTGCCATTGGCTGCAGTTTGCCCCTGTATGCAGCATCTTGTTCCCGGGTGGCATCGCGGCATTGGTCATCTTACCAGGCATTATCGTTAAAGGGCTTCACATACCCTAGTACGGACCGCGCAGTCCTTTCCATCGAGTGGGCAATATGTTGCCATTGCGCGCTAGTATTTTCGGGAGTTGGAGCATCAAGAATAATTGAGTGAGCTGGTCAGAATAAGCGTTGGCTATCTCCGCGGTCTGCAGTTTAGCGATGTCCAGCTTTCTCTGTGCCTGGTTACGCAGGGTTTTCGCTCTGCTTAGCCTAGTACGCACCTTCACTGCAGTGAGGTGGTGATCCGAGTTGATGTTCGCGCCTCTGATCACTCGTACGTCTAAGACACTTGACGCGTGCCTTCCATCGATTACCACGTGATCAATTTGGTTTCTCGTTACTTGATCAGGAGATATCCACGTTGCTTTGTGAATGTTTTTGTGGTCAAATCGTGTGCTGCTAATTACCATGTTCCTTGCTGCAGAGAAATCAATCAGTCTGATTCCGTTTGGCGATGTGTCAGTATGCAGACTAAATTTTCCGACTGTTGGGCTAAAGACATTCTCCCGGCCTATTTTGGCATTAAAATCTCCCAGCACGATTTTAACATCATGGCCCGGGCTACGGTCATATGTTTCTTCAAGTTGGGCGTAGAATTCGTCTTTGACCTCGTCACTTTTCTCCTCCGTCGGAGCATGAGCACATATCAGCGTGATGTAGAAAAATTTTGCCTTTAGTCTTATGGTGGCGATTCGTTCACTGACAGGAGTAAACCTAGAGACCAGGTGTCGTAGTCTCTTGCCGACCACAAATCCACATCCAAACTCATGCTTTTCGCGTGGCAGCTGTAGTACACGTCACACATCCTCATCCGCGAGCATCCATATCCAGTCCACCGAATTTCCTGTATAGCAGTAATGTCAGCCTTATACTCTTCGAGGACATCCGCCAGTTGAATAGAGGCACCTGGTCGGTAAAGAGTTCTAACATTCCAAGTGCATATTCTCAAATCATGGTCCTTAAAACGTTTGCGGTGGTCGTCACCATTTTGGGGGTTTCTTTTTCTCTTATTTCTCATTTTATTCACTGCCATTATACTGGTGGCGGGTGGCAAGCCCAGCTTCTCTAACACTGTTCGCCAAAATTGTAGCCCTGGTAAAGATAAACAACTTTCGTGAACATATCAATCCAATCTGAACGTGTCTAGGCAACCTAAATAGATCATAAAGTCCACGTTGATATCGGTTTTTCGAACCTTTACGCACTAATAAGCCAGTAACGTGGTTGAATATCAACCGATTTTAAATTTCTCAGTGGATTTATTTTTCAAAAAGTCGTCATTTGTTGCATAGTGTTATCATAAGTGATATTCCACGTAAATCATACGACACGAAATACAACAGTTTTATTGTAACTGCTACAAAATAAACCCAGTTCAAAAACAGTTGATGAATGGAAAAGTGATTAAGGGAATTGTAATTCATAATTTTTTTAAATTTGTTTCAGTTAAATCGGTCTAGTTGTTTTCGAGTTATTTCAAACAAAAGAGCCTAAAACGTGACAAATTCCCCTATACGATACTTACTAACTTCAAATCGATATTAAATTATTATGGCATGTAACTTGACAAAACGAATGATGCAGAACTTCCTCTTTTTGGGGCTACTTTCACGTGCAGTTCTCAGAATTGAGACCCAAATCAATGAGCTGAAAAATTGTGTACTGTGTTATTATTGTTGTCTAAAAAGTGATGGGGTGTATACGTTTTATTGTGAATTTGTGTATGTAACTCGGCCAAAACTTCGTTGGATGGACCAGGTGAAAGAGCTATTATCTAAACTTAAAGTGACGAACTATCTACGAAGCGCAAAAGACCGAAGCCTTGAAATTATTTTTTACGTGCGGTTATTCATAAATTAAACTCTGTTGTTGCTGCCAATCGTAAATCAATGCATTTGCTTCACTAAGACAACAAATGACTCACCGCAGTGAGCAGTACTTGCAAGACATTCGTGGCCAAAAAAACAGTTATATATTAATGCAACGAAAAACAAAACGTGTATTGTTTGTGTTGTGTTTTTTTAAACTAAGAACACTTCCTGCTCTCGATAAGCTGTCTTAAGCTCTATTCTCTCAAAACCAAACAAATAATGAATATCGCTATGTCAATGAATTCCAATCAATTCACTCATCTACTTCGTGATGCTCCAACCCTCGAAAATACTAGCGCGCAATGGCAATATATTGCCCACTCGAAAGGAAAGAACAGCGTGATCCGTACTGAAATATGTGAAGCCCTTAAACGATAATGCTTGGTACGATGACGAATGCCGAATTTTATGAAAACTACAAGGAGAAGAGGCGGGAGGCGTTCGTGGTACTACAGCGGACGGGGTACCTCCAAGTGGTGACGCTTGGAAACGTGCCTGTGAGGGGCGAAACCTAAACCCCAGGCACGTGTTCTCAGAGTGAGCGGTACCCTGGTCAGCGTCTGTAATAAAATCCTGGCAGGAGGAGACAACTGCGACGTGGTGCGCTGGGCTTGCAACCCGCCACTGACGTTTGAACTATTGCAATGAAAAGAAGTAAGAAAAGAATAAAATCTACCCCCCAAAATGTTGACGACCACCGCAAACGAATTAAGGACAATGATTTAAGGATATGCACCTGGAATATTAGAACACTGTATAGACCAGGTACCTCTATCCAACTGACGGAGGTCCTCGAAGAATACAATGCTGACATAACCGCTTCACAGGAAATCCGGTGGACGGGACACGGGTGCTCGCACATGAAGACATGCGACATCTACTGTAGTGGCCATGAGGACAAGCACGAGTTTGGATGTGGATTTATGGTTGGCAAGAGACTGCGACAGTTAGTCCCAAGGTTCAACCCGGTGTGTGAGAGCATAACAAATGTATATGACCATAGCCCGAGCCATGACATCAAAATTGTACTAGGCGATTTTAATTCTAAAATAGGCAGGGAGACCGCATTTGAGCCTACCATCGAAAAATTCAGTCTGCACACCGAAACGTCGAACAATGGCATCAGACTGATTGATTTCTCAGCGGCAAGATGTATGGTAGTTAGCTGCACTAGATTTGACCACAGAAATATTCATAAGGCAACATGGTTATCTCCAGATCAATTGACGAGGAATCAGATATATCACGTGGTAGTCGATGGAAGGCACGTATCGAGTGTTCTAGACGTACAAGTGATCAGGGGTGTGAACATTGACTCTGATCACTTCCTTACCACAGTTAAGGTACGCACAAGGCTAAACATGGAGAAACACGTACGTAATCAGGCACAACAAAAGCTGGACATCGGTAAACTGCGGACCACAGAGGTAGCGGACGTCTACTTCAACCACCTAACTCAACTACTACGGAATGCTTCAACCCCTGATAATATTTCCTCGCAGTGGCATTATATAGCCGACTCCATAGAACGGACTGCGAGAAGTGTACTTAGGTACTCAAAGCCGTCCCAAGAAGAAGCCTGGTACGATGATGAATGTCGCAATGGCACAAAAGACAGATGCTGCATACAGGGCGAAGCTTTAGCCAATGGTAACGCGAGCTGTTCGTGAACGGCACAGGGAGAAGAGACGAGAGGCAACTCGTCTTTTTTGACGGAAAAAGAAAGAGCTAAAGAAGCAGGATGAGTGCACAGAGTTGCTCCGAAGTGGAGGGGAAGCCCAAAAATTCTACCAGACGGTTAAGGCGAGAATGCGCGGAACAGGTTTATCATTTTGCAGCGACAACGATGGCCAGAAAGTGACGGTCCCGGATAACGTTCTGAAGATATGGAGAGATCGTGTCAGAAATCTACTGGATACGGACACCACTCCAGAAGACCCCGCTCCAATCCATGACGATATGTGTGACAATATCTCTTCTTAAAAATAACAATGCAGCTGGAGCCGATGGTCTCCCTGCTGAATTCTTTAAGGCGGGTGGGGAGGAGCTGATTAGGAGCATGCGTCATCTCATGAAAGACATCGGGCTAGATGAGAGCATGCCCTGTGATTGGAGTCTCAGTCTGTTATGTCCCATATACAAGAAAGGAGATCGTAGTGAATGTAAGAACTACCGTTTCATAAGCCTATTATCAATTGCGTTCATGGTCCTTTCAAGCACATTATGTAAACGTCTAAAGCCAATTGTAGAAAAACTAATTGGACCTTACCAGTGTGGTTTTGAGCATGGGTAAACTACGACGGATCAAATATTTACTTTACGACAAATCCTGAAAAAAAAACTCATGAAAAGCAGATCGACACCTACCACCTCTTTGTCGATTACAATTACGATAAGAAATAAGTTATTAGAAGCCATGTCTTAGTTTGGTATTCCAGCAAAGCTAATTCGACTTTGCATATGTACCTTGAAAAACACCAAATCCTCGATTAAGATTGGTAAGGATCACTCTGAACAATTCAAAACGGAAAGAGGTTTCAGGCAGGGTGATTGCTTGTCATGTACACTATTTTATATAGTTATGGAGAAGGTGATGAGAAAGGCTGGTGTTACTGCAGTTTTCTCATGACTGGAAAAGGAGTCAGCAAAAATGGGTTTAGCGGTCAACGAGGACAAAACAAAAATAACGATTACGACGAACAAAGAGTCCTCGTTGAATATTATTGTTTTGAGGTAGTAGAGGAGTTTACCTACCTCGGATCTTCCGTCAAGAAGAAAAATAATGTGAGCAACGAAATTAAGCGGAGAATAGTGCTAACCAATAGATGTTTTTACGGACTTCGGCAACACTTTAGTAACACCACCTTATCTCGAGATACGAAGAAACGGCTGTACCAGTTGTTAATTCTACCCGTTCTGTTGTATGATGCCGAAACGTGGATGCTTACGACAACAGACATACAAAACCTCGGGGTAGTCGAAAGAAAAGTACTCCGTAAAATATATGGACCTATCTGTGTCGACGGCGAGTTTGCCATCGGATAAACCATGAGCTGTATGAGCTTTACCACGACATCGGCGTAGCTAAAAGAGTCAGAATCCAACGACTACGATGGCTGGGACATGTTGAAAGGATGGATGTAAATATTCTAGCGAGAAAGGTGTTTGAAGGCGAACCTGAAGGACGACGCAGAGCAGGGAGACCCAAACTTCGTTGGAAGGAATGTTCCTTAGTCATGTGTCAACTGTTTTTACATGTTTTTCATGGCCTCCTAGCTTTAATCGATTTTGAGTTCTGCATGCAAACAGGTGTCCACTTTATAAAATGAACAATCCTTATATAAATTTACAGCAGTTCAAGAAATTCCAATCAAGTCAATTAAACCTCTTTCTGCTAAGAAAATCCTGTCCTCGCTTTATATATCTTAAAACTTAATTCAGTAACCCTAATCGCTTACAACTGCAACTTCTGTCACTTATGTTCTACTCTGCGTCCCCTCCAAATAAGCGCACACACATACGCAAGCACAATTGATTTACATGCACCCCTGCACTTCTAAGACAACTTGGTCAATATGTTTTGGTCATTTTACTCGTAACATACAACTGCTACGTGTATTACTTATACCTAGCGAACATATGGATAGTACTACTACTACTACATACATTCCTACATACCACATACATATGTAAGACCTTTGGGGGGATACAGACTACAGACATATGTAAGTACTCCGCCGCACGCTTGCACTACTTGCACACTTACCTGAAATACAATCATGGCAATAACATCGCTATGTGGTTGATTTATGGCTAAAAACTCCTTTATGACCTTCGTCAATATTTCCTTGGGCGGCACTAAATCACGTATCATTTGGCACAACACCTGGCCATAAATCCAAGCCGCTTCTTTCGTAGCACTCTTAATGCATTGCAGTAAAATATCAACTTTATCCGTTTGCTGGGCGATTATCTCGGGGTCGTCCTGCACAATGCCATTACTTAATTCGGTATTTTCCAATTGCTTGGAAGAGCCTATTAGAGCACAAATGGAAGAGACAGAATCAAATCAAGAGAAAAAGAATGTTAAACGTATGTAGATACAAGTAAGATATGTCAAATGTTATATGCATATACAATTTAGATGTAGAAAAGATAACTCTAAGTATGAAATTGTGTTAGAAATTTTGACATGAAATTGTTGCTGCGACGAGAAGAGTTATGGAATACCACAACACACACCTGGTGGCAAAAAGCTGGCATGAAATTTTAATAATAAAACATATTGTTTAGTATTATGAAGTAATTTATAATAAAAGCTAATAAAACAAAACAAAAAATAGAAACTATAACACAGTATAACACATGATTTTGGGACTCAATACTGAGAACTGCACGTATAAGTAGAGCCAAAAAGAAGAAGATCTGCATCATTCGTTTTGTCAAGTTACATGCCATAATAATTTAATATCGATTTAAATTTAGTAAGTATCGTATAGGGGAATTTTGCTATTTTGTTTGACATAACAGTAGCGAGAAAACCCCAAATTACAAAAGTATACATTTCAAATTACAATTTAATATTCGCTTTTATGATAGTTCCTTGTTTTACATTTTGAAGGACATTTCAACAGCAGTTTTCGCGAAATATGTGCCACAACTTTAAACTCTTTAGCGTTGTCAATCAATCCCGTTTTGTCAAGCGCGCGTATTTCAATTTGCATAAAAACCATCAGAAATATCGATTGTTCTCGTATAATGTGACCTTGATGTAGTGTATAACATAGTGGTGCTGCTGCTGTTGTTGTGGTGTTTTTGTTTGTAGCCCACTGACATTCAGATTGAAAATTGAAATATAAAAAAAAAACAAACTATAGTAGTACTAGAACTCAAATGCATAAGAAATAATGGAACATTTTTGTTGTTTTGTGAATAAACTTCGAAATACAATTACATTTCCATGTAACCAAATCTGTGATATTGACAGAATGATAAGAATGGAATCGAAAATACACATCATCAACATCTACAACATCATCATCATCGACGTCATCATCATCATCATCAGCGTCATCTGCACCATCACACCGACATCATTGACAAGCGGCATCAAAATCATCGCCGGCACGAATCATCACCAACGAGAGAGCACCCAATTCCCAAATCAATTGACGACGAGAGATAGAGTTTGTTAATAAAAATCGAAAACACAACATTTAAACGGGCAAATAAACAACAACACCAGCAGCAACAACAACAACACAACGACATAGTATACAATTTTACCCGAAATACAAATATAAGCCATAATATAAACTCATCACATGTGCACACATGTAGTACGTATGTGTTTTGAGTCTGTTGATCATTCAAATACTCCCCCCTTTCTGTTCCCTTGCCACCACAACAGAAATCAGAAAAACACACACACACACACACATATGAGGAGTGAAAATATTTTTGTAACACTTACCCACATAAATGCACGACAAAAGTAATTTCAATGCGGGAATTGAAAATTTCTCGTTTTCCAATTTGGCCAGTTCAAGAGCAAGTTTTTCAATGGAGGGCCTCAACATTTGGTTTTGACTGTCTGCACCGCTACCGCTGCCGCCGACGCCAGGACTACTGACCAGCGAACCACTGCTAACTTTATTGTCCAGCACAATCATACGCTCCAATCCCTAGGTTGTGTTGCGAATATAAAATGTGGAGAGGACAAAAAAGAAAAAAAAATAGAATAATAAAAAACACAACAATAGATGTAAAATCAGAAATGCGCTTCAATAGAGGATGGTATGATACGAAAAGGTATGATTCTAAAAAAGGCAATTGGCATAGTTGACTAATAATTTAGAGGAGTATCCTGTCTTTATTAGCTTATTTCATTATGTGGACACATTTTTTGAGGACAGGTTGGTTTTTTCTTACATTTTCGTATGTTAAACTAGTGGGCCCGTTGATGCTTCACTATTGCACAGTTAACGAATATATATAATTCAAATTAATATTACATCTGGTAGCAAATGTGAGACGACGCAATTTTGAGTAACATAAACGGCATGCTACCGGCGTTGCGTCTTAGGAAGTAGGTAACAGAAGTCACTGAAGTTCAACACAGAGGCTCTCTTAGTGCCTTTGGCAACACCAAGCCACTCTCCTTAACCCATTAGTGACGACTGTTACCATATGGTAACGTTGACAGCGTTAGATATTGCACACAATAAAATAAACATAAGAATAAATGTCAATAATTTTCTTTTTTGATTTCATCAAAGCATGCTTAGATCTTTCATTATTGATTAACCGCTATGCGATCAGACGTCAGTAGCGAGCGTGGAGGATCGTTTAAAATAGGTGTTTTTCACACGTGCGCAAAACAGCAATATGGAGGGATATAAAAAGTCACTCCATTTTAAGAATATTTGTTGGTTGTTTAAAACTGATATACTTATGTTTTTAAGTTTTTGTTATTTGAGAAGGATATCAAATATCATAAAAACGTATTGCATTAATTATTTTGTACTTGGTTCTCTTTATTTACCTGTTTTAAAGCTGTTACCACATGGTCACAGTCGTCATTATTATTATTAGCCTTTAAAACAACTTGACACATATATATTTATATCTTAGTGCCTAAGTCAGAGGCCGAAATGATCAAAGATTTCAATTCGCTTCGATCTTGTGCGCACCGTCTCCAGTCAGTCCTACCAAGCAGCGTCAGTGATTCCTCCACCTGGTCCTTCCAACGTAGTCGCGGTCTCCCTCTTTTGCGCCGTCCTTCGAGGTCTTGATAGAATACCTTTCGCGCTGGAGTTTCATCATCCATTCTCACGACATGGCCTAGCCAGCGTAATCGTTGCACTTTGATCCGCTTGACGACATCAATATCGTGGTATAACTCGTACAGCTCATGGTTCATCCGAATCCTAAACTCGCCGTTTACGCAAATGGGTCCATATATTTTGCGGAGTATTTTTCTCTCAAACACCGCCAGATGAGCTGCATCTGCCTGTGTAAACACCCAAGATTCGGAGGCCTACAACAGGACCGGTAAAATTAGTACCTGGTACAGCTGGACTTTGGTAGTTCGAGATAGGGTGGTGTTTATAAAGTACTCGCGTAGTCCAAAGAAACCCCTGTTAGCAAGCACTATTCTCCGTTTTATTTCGAGGCTGACACTGTTGTTCTTGTTCATGGCGGATCCAAGGTAGATAAATTCATCCACTACCTCAAAGCAATAGTTTTCAACGTTCACGCTGCGTCCCCAACGGGTGGACACTTTGTTCGATGATACCATTAACTTCTTCTTGTCCTCATTCACTGCCAAACCCATTTTGGCTGACTCCCTTTCAACTGATGTGAAAACAGCTGTTACCTCTCGCATCGTTCGACCGATAATGTCGATATCATCGGCATATGCGAGCAGCATGTGGCTCTTATTAAATATGGTGCCAGACATGTTAACCGCTGCTTTCCTTAACACCTTCTCCATCACTATGTTGAAAAGCATACATGACAACCCGTCACCCTGTCTGAGACCTATCGTCGTATCGAATGGTGCCGATAGATCCTTGCCAATCCGAACAGAGGATTTGGTATTCGTAAGGGTACACCGGCAGAGACGAATTATCTTCGCAGGAATACCGAACTCAGACATGGCTTCGTATAGTCGATGCCTGATGGGACTATCGAAGGCAGCTTTGTAATCGACAAAGAGGTGGTAAGTGTCGATTTGCTTCTCATGGGTTTTCTCAAGAATCTGCCGTAGTGTAAATATCTGATCCGTCGTGGATTTGCCTGGTCTAAAGCCGCACTGATAAGGTCCAATCAGGTTTTTCACAATTGGCTTTAGACGTTCACACAGTATGCTAGACAGGACCTTATACGCAATCGGTAAGAGGCTAATTCCACGATAGTTTTTGCACTCACTACGGTCACCTTAAAAAAAAAAGGTGATCACAGTCGTCATAACACCAGTAAAAATGGAAATTTTGCGACTTACTTTTTTACGTAAAATTCGTTTTTTAACTAATTTATATGTCGCATTGACAAAATCTTTAAAAAATTCTCATTATTTCGCTCTCGTCATTAAAGGGTTAAACTAAACAATTATTATGAAAGCACGAAGAAAAGAAAAAACAAGAACCCCCAAATGTTGACGACCCCCGCAAACGTTATAAGAACCATGATTTAAGGATATGCATCTGGAAAGTCCGAACTGTATGCAGATATGGTGTTTCTATCCAACTGGCGGCTATCCTCGACAAATACAAGGCTGTCATCACCGCCCTACAGGAAATGAGATGGACGGGACAGGGATGTGCACGACGAAAGAACTGTGTGACATCTTTTACAGCTGCCATGCAGAAAAACACGAATTTGGATGTGGTTTCATGGTCGGCAAGAGACATCGACATCTAGTCTAGCGGTTTAACCCTGTAAGTGACCGAATAGCCACTATTCGCATCGGGTGATATATTTTTACATTACGCTGATTTGTGTACAAGCCCCGACGGAAAACAAAAACGATGGCTTTAAAGATGCATTCTATGAGCGCCTGGAGAAGATATATGACCTTAAAATTACATTAACATTAGTTGTTGGGACCGGCCGTGGCATAGTGGTTAGAACACGCGACTACCATGCGGGAGATCGCAGGTTCAAACCTGGCTCCAGTCATCTTAAAAGAAAAAAAATAAATACAATTTTCTTTCATTGTCGGCTCCCCTCGAATGTTGTTGACAGCAACTTCGCAGTATTAAGCGTCGATTCAATCGTCGTGTCTAGTAAGAACTTCTCAAACAGTGACGTTCGCATTCGTCGATAAACAAGTAGGTGCCGTTAGTTGTGAATCTAAAAATAGAAAGCGTGTTAATTCACAACAACGCGAGAAGCTATCCCATACCTCATTCATGGGGTGCAAAGGGAAATTAAGTAAGTAAGTAACATTAATTGTTCTGGAAAATTTTAATGCTAAATAGGAAAGGAAGATGCCCTTGTTTCAGCAGTCGGAAAATTCAGCCTACAGAACAACATCTCCAATAACGGACTCAGACTGGTGAGTTTCGCGGTGGCAACAAACATGGTTGTGAGTGGAACAGATTCCCGCAAAGCAGCCTGGATCCCGATCAAAATACAAAAAATCAGATTGATCACGTTGTAATTGATGGAAGGCATGTTTCAAGCGTTATGGACGTGCGTGTGATGCGCGGTGCAAATATTGTTTCGGATCAGCCAAGGTATACGCTAACGTTTAAGTAATGATAAAAACGCTCGTAACCAAACGCAAAGGAAGCTAGAAGCTAAGGAAGCCTACTCCAACCAACTATCTCAATTACTCAAAAAAAACCCCCTAGTTCTGTTGTTCCTAAAACACGGTGACAGCATATTACGAATTCTATGACCACTGCCGCAACAATCGTACTGGGTTATGAAAAACCACGCTCAGACGAGCCCAGGTACGATGATGAATGTCGCGAAATGCCTGAGGAAATGGATGATACATACAAGGCAAAACTGCATCTAATGGAGACGCGTGCGGTGACGGATCGTTATAATAGTAATAAGGGTGAGATGAAAACCCTGTTCAGGCGGAAAAAGCGTTTTTTTAAAGAAAAGAGAGAGCCAGGATATCGAAAACTATAGGGATAGAGGTAAAGTTTTCCCAAATGTAAAAACCAAAGGATTTGCCAACAGGGATCCCCCTATTAGAACAGAGACGAAAATCTGGTCACGGACACTCAGAGTGTGCTGCAAATATGGAGAAACACTATTTTACTCTGCCCGTGCTCGAGGCAGCATAAGTGACGAAATCACAACAATCATGGACGATGAAGTAGATTGTCCACCACCGAGACCAAAACGAGATCGGAACGGCAATTGCACGGCTGCGGTAGCCGATGAACTGCTGGCAGAACTTTTAACTTATTGTAGTAAAAAGTACAATTTCTTGTAGCAAAAAGTAAAATTTCTTATTCCCTAAATATCTTTTACTGTACCACTTAGTTCAAATTATAGTACAAAATATAGTTACAAATAGTATAATTTAATATTACAAAAAGTACTCTGATTGTACCAAATAGTACAAATTATTGTACAAAAAAGAATAATTAACAGTACCAAAAAGTACTTAAAAAGTACCCGAAACTACAATTTATTGCATCAAGTAGTACAATTTAAGGTTTAAAAAAGTACAACTTATTGTACCAAAACTTACTTTTATTTTACCAAAAAGTACAAATTATAGTACCCAAAAGCACAAATTATAGTACCAAAAAGTACAAGTTCTTGTATCAAAACGTGCAATTTGTTGTACCAAAAAGTACAGTTCATTGTACCAAATAGTACAATTAGTTATTCTAGTGTATTTGTATTGTACCAAAAAGTACTTTTATTGCAGAAAATAGTATAATATATTGTACCAAAAAGAACAAATTATAGTACAAAAAGTTTATACCAAAACGTACAATTCATGATACCAAAAGTAAAATTTTATGTACCAAAATGTACTAATTACCGTACCAAAATTTACAATTTATCGTACAAAAAAAGTACAATTTATAGTACCAAAAAGTAAAATTTCTGCCACCATAAATTGTTATTTGGATATTTACATACATATTTGGATATTACATTTTAATTTACCAAAAAGTACTTTTATTGTACCAACTAGTACAATTTATTGTACCAAAAAGTAATTTAACTGTGTCAAAAATTCTTTTTATCGCATCTCAAAGTACTTTTATTATATCAAAAAGTCCAGTACTGGACCGGCCGTGGCATAATGACTACCATGCGGGAGATCAAAGGTTCAATTCCTGGCTCCAGTCATCTTAAAAAAGAAAAATTTTCTTTCATTGTCGGCTCCCCTCGAATTTTGTTGACAGCAACTTTGCAGTATAAGTGCCGAGTCAATGGGCATGTCTAGTAAGAGCTTCTCAAACAGTGACGATCGCACTCGTCGATAAACAAGTAGGTGCCGTTAGTTGTGAATCTAAAAATAGAAAGCGTGTTAATTCACAACAACGCGAGAAGCTATCCCATAGCTTATTCATGGGGTGCAAAGGGAAATTAAGTTTTTTTTTAAGTTGCCCATAATAAATTCAATATTGGTTCAGAACTGACTGAGTTTTCGGCTCATAAGTGATGAGAGACCGAAATAACGGTTTTTGAAGCGTAAGTCAAGATTTTGAGGGTGAAAGGAAAATTTGGTTAACAGTTTAAAGTTGTACTCGACCAGACCTATATTATGCACTAGGTTATGTTATCAATTTGTAAGAATTTTTGAATATTTACTGTTTCATTCATGTTCAAATATCTAAAGCTTCCCCAACAATTATGTTTCCCAAATCAACATACCTAACCTCGTAAATTAACTCACAACTATTTGAAATTGGTTAGAATACAAATATAAAAATATAGTATGGCCGCATGATCTGAATGTGTATGTTAAAACGATTTTTGGTCGCTGTTTCCCTTTCCTATTTGAGTTGAGATTTTGTTGTCGTTGAGTCCTTTCTTTTTTTGTCCGCCTGATTTCGCCGAAAAGCCACATGTAAACGGATGGATACAACAACAACAACAACTGGCACATATCGTACGAATGAAATAGAAATAAAACAAATTAAGATAATAACAATAAAAATAACAATTGCAATTGAATGTATTTCGAGTATGAAACCAAACCAAATCGACAAAACGAAATCCAGTCGACTTGATGTGATATCACAGAGATTCTGATATTACAGTTGGCCGAGAGATGGCGCGGGGTTGTTTGTGTTGTTGTTGCTGAGTTGAAACAACAAAATTCAGGTTGCTGTAATAGAAATCCATTGAAATTTGTAACGAAATAAAATCAACGCAATAAAAGGATTTTGAGTTTCGATTTTGCTCTCTCTTTCTCTCCCTCCCTCTACCTCTCTCTTTATCGCTCTTATGACGAAATTTAATTGAATGGGAGGGATAACATGTGAAAATTGTCTGTAGATTTAATCGATGCACAGACACATTAATGTCATTCCAAAACTTCGGCATTATAACTATAACGATGCACAAGTTCATGTATGTAATTTTTGATAGGAAGTTTTGTGGAAGAGACATATGGGCATCACAACGCAATAACATTTAATTGCAATTGGATGCATATATTAAGGATTTACTTAACAAGAATTTGGAAGCAATAAAATGTTAGGCTATAGGGTGCAATAAAATGGCACACTAATTTTTGATAAAAATACATTAATATTAAAATATTGTAATATTGATCATTGGCCATATACTTAAAATAATTTGTTTTCAATTATTGATTTGCCGTTAATTTTGACGAAGCAAATAAAAATTAAATTTTAATATCAAGTATCTTCAACACCTGTAATAGTATATTTATACATTATACCTATTTCAAAATGCAGTCGCTCTTCAATCAAATTATGTCCTAATTAATGCACAGGAGCCCTGCACAAATGCATTTGTTTTACTAAGACAACAAATGACTCACTGCAGTAAGCAATGCTTGCAAGACATTTGCGACCAAAATAACGGTTATACATTAATGCGACGAGAAACAAAACTTGCATTGTTTGTGTTTTCTTTTTTTAAACCAAACTAATAACACTTCTGCAGTAAAACATATGAATTTTTTGAAGTCTGCCTTTTCTTATTTTGCTTGAATAGGGGGACAATCAGTGCTGTCGTTTTTGCACAAGTATTTTTAGATGGGACAGGAAGAATTTTTGGCAAAATAAAAACAGTAAGAAATTTTTAGTCGAGTATACCGACTTACATATACCCTCACCCTAAACAAAACATAAAATTTTCTAGAATATTAATATTATAACTCCATCTCTGAAGTGGTCGGAAAGGTACGTTTGTATGAGAGATACCAGAAGGAGCGTGGCTAGACTTTTACATTTTGTTTCCAAAACCTTATCCTGTTATAGCTTAACAAAATACAGAATTTGGGCACGATAGCGTTGTGTGTATTGGTATTAGACCTCGATTTATAAAAGGGGCGGATACCTTTGTATAAAAGGTACCAGAAGGGTTTTGGCCATGTAGCCCATTTGCAATACCGTAAGTAGATTTGGGTAAATATTGACTCCAGCAAAGTTTCAAAACATTTGGTTGCGTCTTTCGAAAGTTATCGTGAGTACCAGCCGCACTGACAGACAGCTGGAAATTGCTTAAACGACTTAAAAAGTCATGAATCGAATTTGGTTCAAAATGTTACACTTTTTAGTTGTTTAAACAAAATATATATCCTCCTATAATAAAAGTAAGTAGTCGGTACAATAAAGGTACTTTTTGGTACATTAAATTGTACTTTTCGATATAAGAAATTATATCTTTTGGAACCATAAATTGTACTTTTTGGTACCAGATATTTAACTTTTATGTACCTTTTTGTACATAAAATATACTTTATGGTACAAATAATTTTACTTTTTGGTAATTAAATTATTCTTCTGGTACAAGAAATTTTACTTTTTTGTACAATAAATTGTACTTTTTGATACAATAAGCCCTACTTTGCGGTACCATAAGTTGTACTTTATGGTTAAAAGAAATACTACTTTTTGGTACGATAAATTGTAGTATTTTGTAAAATTAATTTACAATTTGGTAGAATAAATTGTACTTTTTGGTGCCATAAATTGTACTTTTCAGTACCATAAATATTACTTTGTGGTACCTTAAACAGGACTTATTTTAAATTCAATAAAAGTACTTTTAGATACGACAAAAGAATATTTGGCCCAATTAAAGTACTTTTTGGTTTAACAAAAGTACTTTTTATTATATTTAAAATATTTGTTTGTACAATTGTATTTTTTAATAAAAGAAATAGTACTTTTTTATAAAAGAAATTTTACTTTCTGATGCAAAAACTATTTGGTACAATAAATTGTACTTTTCGGTACCATAAATTGTACTTTTTTGTACCAAAACATGGGATATGAACTATGGTTTTTTTTCAAATTTCAAATGACAATTGAGGGGTTTAGAAGCAGAGGGTTGCAAATGCCAAATTGTGAAAAATTTAGATAAGTCTACAGTTGTGGTCCCTGGCACTATCTGTGTCTACTAGCATGAGATGAGATAAATTTTTTGCTGATATGTAGCCGAAAAATAGTTCCTACTTCCATACAAATTAACTTTTTGTCACTTGAATTATTTTGCTTCTAATCCCATCATTTACAATTGAAACATAAAAAAAATTACAAAACTCTTAGTTTCGTTTCAATATTATATATATTACACAGTGCAACATTTCTAAGGTCATCGTCTGGTGCCGCCTTCGTACCCAGATATTTTTGAAGTATATACCGAGACTAAAAAAATCCCCAAAGGATTTGGCCCCATTACATCGAAACATTTTTTTATGGATACTCCAATGTTTTCACCCCAACACGATTTTTTTATAATTTTTACGGAGTCCATATTTTATTAACCGTTCGAAAATTTTTCTTTTTGTCTTCGGCAAAGTTGTAGATCTAAACCAGAGCAAAAAAAGTGTCAAATAGACCGACCCAAAAAAAATGCATCCAGTGCATGAAAATTGCAAAAATAAGGGAAAAAAGGATATTTTTTCATGATATTTTCCACACAAAATTTATTTCGTTGTACTCCGTGGCGTATGATTTATGTGGAATATTACTTGTTATAATCATAATTTTATGGTGAAAATATCATGAAAAAATAGCCTTTTTCCCACATTTTTACAATTTTCATGCACTAGATGCAATTTTTTTGGTTCGGTCTATTTGATACTTTTTTTGCTCTGGTTTAGATCTACAACTTTGCCGAAGACGAAAAGAAAAAATTCCGAACAGTTTATGAAATATGGACTCCCTAAAAATGGTAAAAAATCGTATTGGGGTGAAAATATTGGATTATCCATAAAAAAATGTTTCGATGTAATGGGGTCAAATCCTTTGGGGATTTTTTTAGTCTCGGTATATACTTCAAAAATAGCTGGGTACGAAGGCGGCACCAATTTATGTGTTGCACTGTGTTATCGAACACACAATTTTTTTTTTTGTAAGAACGAGAAGTTCTGCCTCATAAACTTGTAATGCTGGTACTTACATGTAATACACACAAATATATTTGCTCATTACTGGATTTCTTAAGTAGTTTATTAACAGCCAACTTTGTGTGATAACCCACATTGCACTGAGGATCCAATTTTGAGGTCCATTCCATAAGACTATAATTCAACGTCCATATAAGTTTCGTGTGAACATCGCTGCACTGTAGAGGACTGTAAGTAAGGACAGAACAACGTACAAAATTATTAATCTTTGACTTGTTTTAGGAAAATCCTTTGCTCTATTACCTCTCCTCTATTAGGCCATTTTTATCAATGTAATTTAATATGATGTCCTTTAAACGCACCAGTTCATCACTTAACTTTCCAATGGTCGTATTGGTCTTGGCATAACTTTCCAATAGGCTCAGCAGCCCATTGAGGGCAGCACAACGCACAAACAAATGTGATGATTTTAAATAGTTCTTAATCAGCCCTTCCAAATTCAACATTTCCATGTGTGAAGGTATTAACATGCCTTTCGTTTTGCACAGCAAATAGATCAAGTGTTGATGTGAAATCGTATCATCCATGGGTATGTGAGATTTCAAGTAGTCGGCCTTTTCCCAAATCTGTTTGATTTGTTCACGATTCTCACATATTTCGGTGAATTTCACTAGATTTGGTAAAATTAGAATGTGATTTTGCTAAAATGAAAAAAAAAATAGGAAAAACACAAATGCAGTTGAAGATTTTGAGAGAGTAAAAATAGCGTCATTGTATCCCGGAAGCTTTGATATTTTTCATTTCCCATACCCTCTTATTATTTCTTCCCATATTCTTTATTGCCACCCTAATGCTAAAATGCGACTTACCTCAATCATTTGCATCAGTACATCGAATATCAGCTGTGAACTACTCTTGTAATCAACTCCCGATTGTTTGGTAAAATATTGATAATTCCTATACGCTGTATTCGCCGCAATGCCACTCAAATGTTTCGTTGTTAGTTTAGCACTAGACGTCGAGTTCATAGAGACATCATCAGCGGCCTCCGATTCATCTGGCGAAGAGTTAGGCGACGCAGAACTCGCCTCCATTTGTTGCCACATGAAATTCAAATCAAATTGATTGGCTCCAAAATATTGACAACCAATCACTGAATCCGTTAGCAAATTTCGTTCTAAATTACTGTGATAGAAAACGTTCGCCTGTGATATGATCAATTGTATCTCATGCAATTTTTTTAAGCTACATAGATGGAGAGGGATAAAATGTAAAGGAAAAAGAGAAAAGTAATTAATTTACACTTTTTCAGTTTCAAAAATTAATTTGTTTTATGTAATATTGCAACAGTAAATTGTAATTAAAAAGCTTTTTATAATTTTTGCTATATTAAAAACTTTAATGACTAAAACTATGAAAAAAGTTGTTGTTGCAAAAAAATTTCATAATTTTTGTTTTCCTGCCCGAATACAAAAAAAAAACAAAATATAGAAATTTGTTGAAAATGCTTAATGCGTTTTTGTTGCCTTGTTTGGGGTTTTTTTTTGTTGGTACAGAAATTTCTCACTAACAAGTAAAAATGAATAGAAAATATGATATTATACATCAAGTTATGACAGCCACCACCCGCCCGCTCTCTACCGTTCAACATCAAGCTTAACACATCCTTGTTAAAATGTTAGTGTGTATAACATATGAGCGACGTCTGTTTATTATGTGGAGGGAGCAAACAATAAAACTATTTTTGGCAATGATGCTTGTGTAAACACAACGATAATATTCCTACGAGGTTGGTCAACGAAAGGATATGAAATGGTTTCGTATTGTAATAGATAATAGATAATAGATGATAGATGATAGATAATAGATAATAGATAATAGATAATAGATAATAGATAATAGATAATAGATAATAGATAATAGATAATAGATAATAGATAATAGATAATAGATAATAGATAATAGATAATAGATAATAGATAATAGATAATAGATAATAGATAATAGATAATAGATAATAGATAATAGATAATAGATAATAGATAATAGATAATAGATAATAGATAATAGATAATAGATAATAGATAATAGATAATAGATAATAGATAATAGATAATAGATAATAGATAATAGATAATAGATAATAGATAATAGATAATAGATAATAGATAATAGATAATAGATAATAGATAATAGATAATAGATAATAGATAATAGATAATAGATAATAGATAATAGATAATAGATAATAGATAATAGATAATAGATAATAGATAATAGATAATAGATAATAGATAATAGATAATAGATAATAGATAATAGATAATAGATAATAGATAATAGATAATAGATAATAGATAATAGATAATAGATAATAGATAATAGATAATAGATAATAGATAATAGATAATAGATAATAGATAATAGATAATAGATAATAGATAATAGATAATAGATAATAGATAATAGATAATAGATAATAGATAATAGATAATAGATAATAGATAATAGATAATAGATAATAGATAATAGATAATAGATAATAGATAATAGATAATAGATAATAGATAATAGATAATAGATAATAGATAATAGATAATAGATAATAGATAATAGATAATAGATAATAGATAATAGATAATAGATAATAGATAATAGATAATAGATAATAGATAATAGATAATAGATAATAGATAATAGATAATAGATAATAGATAATAGATAATAGATAATAGATAATAGATAATAGATAATAGATAATAGATAATAGATAATTGATAATTGATAATAGATAATAGATAACACTATGTAACAACCAAAATCGGAGTGGGATGAAACCAAAAGGAAATGAAAGTTGACATTTTGTGTAACAAAACCCTCAAGGGATTTCTTAAGTTTAGTGCGAGATTTTTTTTACACGCATTTGAAGTTAGTGATTTTTGAACGCTGGCTAACAAGAAGAATTCATTAAAAATGTCATAAAATAATGCTATTTATCCCGGAAAGTTGTGGTATCTTACTGTTTTTGGGGTCAAGGAATCCATTTTTGACATTTATTTTTATTTTTAAGCGCCGTCAGAGGGCGCTTTCGTACTTTTTTTTGGTTTAGATCGAATTTATTGTCTTTCCACACGATTACAGCCGTAGATTAAGATCTATCGAGCTGAAATTTGGTATGCGAGCTTCTATCCACCAAGCGGAGATTGGGTTCTAAGATGGGCAGGATCGGACAAAACCTACTCCCACCTCCCATACAAATTGTATCTTTTTTGAGGAGCTTCTATCCACCAAGCGGAGATTAGATTCTAAGATGGGCATGACCGGACAAAACTACTCCCACCTCCCATACAAAATAGCCCGGCGCTTAAAAATAAAAAATAAATGTCAAAAATGGATTCCTTGACCCCAAAAACAGTAAGATACCGGGATAAATAGCATTATTTTATGACATTTTTAATGAATTCTTCTTGTTAGCCAGCGTTCAAAAACCACCAACTTCAAATGCGTGTAAAAAAAAAAAATCTCGCACTAAACTTAAGAAATCCCTTGAGGGTTTTGTTATACAAAATGTCAACTTTCATTTCCTTTTGGTTTCATCCCATTCCAAAAGTTAAATTTTGTATCACACTGTAATAGATAATAGATAATAGGTAATAGAAGATAATTGATAATAGAGGCGACAGATAAAGGACATGGCCGAAACTTTCAGGACATCTTCATTTGATATTGCTGATCTTTGTGCAAAGTTACAGGACTATTGGTCAAAAAATACAAATTATAATGTATAGAATGCTATAGATGTATGGAATGTAGTGTACCTAATGAATGTGAAGAATTTAATGAACGCATGGAATGAAATGATCGTGTGGAATGTAATGAATAAAAGTAATGTTACACAATACAAGATTTTTTAGCTCATTGCTTTGATACTCAATTCTGAAAACTGCACGTGAAAGTAGCCCCAACAAGAAGAAGTTCTGCATTTAATATTGATTTGAAGTTATTAAGTATCGTATAAGGGAACATGTCACGATTTAGGCTCTTCTGTTTGAAAAACTTAAGAATTACAATTCCTTTAATCTGTCCATATAACTTTTCCCAACATAAGTCACAGTTTCACTTTTCCATTCATCAAATGATTCTAAACTGGGTTTATTTTGTAGTAGTTACAATAAAACTGTTGTACTCCGTGGCGTATGGTTTACGTGTAATATTACTTATGGCAATCATACGCCAATATATGGTATTTATGTTATATCAAACAAAAGAGCCTAAAACGTGACAAATTCCCCTATACGATATACTTACTAACTTCAAATCGATATTAAATTATTATGGCATGTAACTTGATACAACGAATGATGCAGAACTTCTTCCTTTTGGGGATACTTCCACGTGCAGTTCTCAGATTTGAGTCCCAAAATCATGTGTTGTACTGTGTTATGAATGTAAGTAATGTTATGAAAGTAATAAATATAATGTATAGAATGTTATGATTGTGTATTAAATGTAATGAAGCTAATAAAAGTAGTGAATGTAACGAATAAAATGAATGTAGTGAATAAAATTAATGTAGTGAATGTTTTGAACTTTACGAATGTAATAAGTGTAATGAATGTAATAAATGTAATGAATGTAATGAATGTATTGAATGTAATGAATGTTATCTATGTTATGAATGCAATAAATGTAATAAATGTAATGAATGTAATGTATGTAATGAATGTAATGAATGTAATGAATGTAATGAATGTAATGAATGTAATGAATGTAATGAATGTAATGAATGTAATGAATGTAATGAATGTAATGAATGTAATGAATGTAATGAATGTAATGAATGTAATGAATGTAATGAATGTAATGAATGTAATGAATGTAATGAATGTAATGAATGTAATGAATGTAATGAATGTAATGAATGTAATTAATGTAATTAATGTAATGAATGTAATGAATGTAATGAATGTAATGAATGTAATGAATGTAATTAATGTAATGAATGTATTAAATGTAATGAATGTAATAAATTTAATGAATGTAATGAGTGTAATGAGTGTACTGCATGTAATGAATGTAATGAGTGTAATGAGTGTACTGCATGTAATGAATGTAATAAAATCAACGAATGGAATGAGCGTAGTAAATGTAATGAATGTAGGAAATGTAATTAATATAGTAAATGTAATAAATGTAGTTAATGGAATTTTTATAGTAAATGTAGTGAAGCAATAAATGTACTGAATGAAAATGATAAAATTAATGTAATGAATGTAGTAAATGCAAAAATTCTTATCAATGCAATGACAGAATGTAATATTTGTAATAAAAGCAACGACTGTGCAGTAAAAGTAATAAATTTATGTGAAGAATGGAATTAATGTAGTCAATTTTGTAAATGCAAAGAAATTAGTAAATGTGAAGAGTGTAACGAATATAGTGAATGTAACAAAAGTAGTATTCTAATTTGTTGCCGGTAGGAGAGCGCTTAGTCAATTGCAATAAAACTTTCTGGTAAAGAATTTATAGTGATTTTGAGCAAGAAAAACAAATTTGGCTCACAAATTCATTTAAAGTTAAACGGGCGGTTGGTGATGGACGTAGCCGGGTACAACTTCATATCTTTGTTAATTTAGATAAATTTTAATGTCAAAACAACAAAAAAACAAAGAAGTTTAGTAAATGGTTTTTCAATGAATGGTTGCAAAGTTTTTCGAGTCTATGCATTCAAGAAAGAATTCTCATTTTGTTGTGAATTCTGGTGCATAAGACTTGATAAACATTTTGCAATCCAAAGTCTGAAACACACAACAGGGCATAATGAGAATAACATTCTGCTAAAACACTTCTTTCAATAAATGGTCTTGAGCTTGAAATAAATTCTAAATCAACGTTCAAATTAACAGACCGAATAAAAAAAAAAAAACAAAAATAAGTAAAAAAAAATGCTTAAAAATTCCAAAATGCTGTTTATTGTAGTCTTACAAACCCAAGATCCTTCTTAATATTTCAAGGATCTTAAGCATGCTATTTTTTTTATCATTAAAGTTTATTATAGCGAGATGTATACATTAAGGTAGATCTCTTTTTTTCTTTGATTTTTCAAAAAAAAACCCGTTCAGTTATGTGTGAGGTTAGGTTAAGAAAAAAAATTAAAAAATATTAGCTCAATCGGTTGAAAATTGACGTTCCACTCCCGGTTTGAAGTTTTTGAACACATGGGTCTTTTTTTTTATTTTCCAAAAAAATCGGTTTATTTTGGGAAGGGTTAGGGTAAAAAAAATTGAGATCGATCGGTTCAAAAATTACGTGCCGTTCGCGGTTTGAAGTTTGTAAAAAATTAATGTAAATTTTTTTTCAATTTTAAAATTTTTTATATATATTTTTTTTTTAATTGTTAAGCAACTCTCGTTATTTTTATTTTAAAAATATCAAAAAACAAATCGAAAAAAATTAGATTTTTTTCACAAACTATAAACAGCAAGCGGCACGGCACGTCAATTTTAAACTGATCGAGCTCATATTTTTGTCAATTTTTTTGGCAAAACACCGATTGTTTGAAAAATCGTACAAACAAATTTAACCTAGGTTTCACAAACTTTAAAAAGTGAGCGCCACGTTTTAATCGACCGAGTTCATATTTTTGTCAAATTTTTTTTAACCTAACAGATAACACTAGCCGTTTTTATTGGAACAGATAAGTTTTCAGTTTTCTCATACATATATTGAGGGTCCACCTTAATGTATACATACATTAAAAAGCGAGTAGTAATTCCAAACATTTCAAACAAAATTAGACTTGATTGATATCACAAGGACCTCGGCCCTTTTCAATGTCCTTAACAAATTTTTCATTCAAATGCAATTTCTCATATTATTCAATAAATTAAGTCTATCTATCTAATGAACCTTGGCCTCTCCAAATGTCCTTAACCATTTTTTCATATCTTTACATTATCAATGCATGCAAAATGCCTTAATAAACAGTGAAACAATATCCCATTAATGTACACAAATATATCCTCCACTATGTTCTCCCTCCAACACACTCACTTACAGAACTGCACTCGTAATTCGTAAATAACCACCGCAACAAAATTGCTATTGAAAAGTTTAATAATTTGTATTACACATCACTTGTTTTTATTTAGTCATATTTGTACAAAAGTCGATATGAATATGACCATCATCCAAAAGTGTTAAGTTATCTACTATATGAAGCTAACACGTTAGAGTTTTTATTATACTCTCTAAACACATGTATTACACATATACATAGGTATACATTTCAAATAACATATCTAGTTGATAGCTATACAACAGAAACAAAAAAACAAAATGTTTTATTTAATGTTTACCAACACCACTGTTAGAGCATATTAAAATCTCTCTATCTCTCTCTTTCGCACACACAAATGGCATAAAAAGGCTACAAATGTAAACCACAAGTATTTTAGTATTTTCACTTATTTGCTAATATGAAAAATAATTGCAACAGCAACAACATGAGCATTCATTTGATGTTGTCCACTTAGTGTATATGGATGGAGCAGCTTTTTATGTTGTTTTTTTTTGCTCTCTCCTTGCTTTTGATTCATCTAAATAGATGGACGAACAAACCAGCCACTTATACAAAGTGATACATGTGAGCATCACACGCAATCTATATGAGGCTAGGCAACGTTACACGGACGCGGACACGGACACGAAAGCGGTCTCTCGCTTCTTTGAGGATCAAACAAACAAAAAAAGTTATTCATATAAATAAAAACTTTTATAATTGTTTTGATGCTCTTACGTTTGCTGCGGTCATATAAAGTGTAGATGCGCTCTTGTGTGTGAGTGTGTGGGGTTTAAAGAGTAGATGTGTTGGATATGGACATAGTGGTTTACTTAGATCTATTGAAGTAATTTATACGAAAATGTAGAATTTTTATAGATTTTAAAATTTAACGCAAACAATTTAAGTTAACTTAAACCACCAGTATGTGCTTCGTTGGCCTCCAAATAAAAACTGTTCCAAAGATGCAAAAAGAACAAAATATATTACTGTAGACATAGTAAAAAAACTATTTCAACACTAGGACATTTTATATGGGGTTGTAGAGGGAGGTTGAAGAGGGCACATTATTGTGATGCATCTTCAGTACATTTTAATCATAGCATCATTGTCTATTTGGAACAACTTGATCCTTTATTTCAATTAGGCGGAAACAACCAATACTGATGTAAACGTAATTGTTCTATTTTTCATTGCCTACATATACGCATACGTGTTTTTTTCTATTACCCTCATCTATTACGTATAAGACCTCCCCTTATTACATTTATTACAAATCAATAATTAACCAAAACCCAAAGTTACTTTAATGAACTTCGCTTTCGCTGAAACACTTTTGCAATCGCAACGACCCTGAAACAATTTTATAGTTTCCCTTTGCAAATTGTTTCCAAAAACTAGAAAATTATTATTCCATACCATTGCTGGCACCTGCGAAAAGCACAACAACAGCAACACGGACAGTGTCACAGCAAGTTCGATTGTCAGTTGTGTGGGTGTGTGTGAGGGCGAGTGTTTGTGTGCACTTGTTTCCGCTGAAAGTCCTTAAGTGCCATAATGTTGTCTAAGTTGTAACATTAAAGACCACACGAAATGCACACGCAGGCATACACTACCAACACATATTTTATGTGTATGAGTGTAAGTGTGTGTAAGAGAGCGTACACTTTTAATTGTTCTTTTAGTTTTTTTCAGTTTAGAAAACATTACTCTTCTCTCATTGCAATTCCATTTAAGGCGACCCAATACTTGTGATGTTGTAATGGATGCAACATTGACGAGGGTTGGTAATCAAGGAAGGGAAATGTGATATTAAGGTATACGACAAAATAATGTAATAATTATGCGATGAATGAATGCAATGCATGTAATTAATGTAATGCATGTAGTCAATGTAATGAATGTTACGAATGTAATGAATGTAATGCATGTAATGAATGTAATGAATGTAATGAATGTAACGAGTCCAATAATTAAATAAATGTGATGAATGTAATGAGTATAATGAATGTAATGAATGCAATGAATGTAATGAATGTAATGAATGTAATAAATGTAATGATTGTAATGAATGCAATAAATGTAATGAATGTAATGAATGTAATGAATGCAATAAATGCAATGAATGCAATGCATGCAATGAATGTAATGAATGTAATGAATGCAATGAATGCAATGAATGTAATGAATGCAATGAATGTATTGAATGTAATGCATGTAATGAATGTAACGAGTCCAATAATGAAATAAATGTGATGAATGTAATGCATGTAATGAATGCAATGAATGTAATGAATGTAATAAATGTAATGAATGCAATAAATGCAATGAATGCAATGAATGTAATGAATATAATGAATATAATGTATGTAATGAATGCAATTAATGTAATATAATGAATGTAATGAATGCAATGAATGTAATTAATGTAATTAATGTAATGAATGTAATGAACGTAATGAATGTAATATATGTAATGAATGTAATGAATGCAATGAATGCTATTAATGCAATCAATGTAAAGAATGCAATGAATGTAATGACTGTAGTGAATGTAATAAATGTAATGAATGCGAGGAATGTAATAAATGTAATGAATGCGAGGAATGTAATGAAAGCAAGGAATGCAATGGATATAAGGAATGCAATGAATATAATGAACGATAATTGTAATAAATATGAAAATGTAATAAATTTTATAATTGTAGAAAATTAAATAAATGCAAAAAATTTAATACATGCAAAGAATCTAACTAATGAATGTAATAAATACGATAATTGTAATAATTGTGAAAATTTAATAAATGTAGAAAATAATCACGAAAATTTTGGTGTACATTATTTTTAGGGAGTAGGTGGCCAATAAGAAATGATTTTTTGAAATTCTTACTTTTTGGGGTACAAATTGGGACAAAATTAGGATAAAACTGGTAACATCTCCAAGACCAAACGGCTAAAGGTACATATATCTTAATAAGCATTCACCCTATAGAATTACAAAGCTTCACGAAGGAATTTCTTGAAATTTATACTTTTAGGGTAAAAAGGACCAAAAAGGGATAATCCTGGTACCACCTCCCAGACCAAACGGTTAGAGCTATAAACGCGAAAATCTTTTTGGTGGTTCTCTCTATCGAATTAGAGAGCTTTATAAAAAAGACCCTAAAAGGGCTAAATCTGGTATCATCTTCCAGACCTAACGGCTAAAACTATAAATGCGAAAATCTATATGGTGATTCTCCTTATCGAATTAGTGAGCTTCAGAAATTTTTTTTTAGTTCGTACTTTTTAGGTATAAAGGCCCAAAAAGGGATAAAACTGGTACTATTTCTTAGACCAATCGGCTAAAGCTATAATCGCGAAAATCTATATAAGCATGCGTCCTATAGAAGTATAGAGCTGTGCTAAGTTATTTTTCGAAATTCGTACTTTTAGATGTAAAAAGGCCCAAAAGGGGACAAAACTGGTACCACTACCTACCTACCTGAAGGTAGAATCGCGATAATGGGGCTGAACATTATTTTACGGAGTAGTTTTGTTTAGGCTTGTTTGTTTAGAAATATGTTTTTCATTGTTCGGTTTGAGATCTAATTTCTATTATTGCAAATAGAATTTGTTTTACAAGAGTTGTGTGAAATGTATTATGTTGACAGCTGGCAGGGCAGATAGCTATTTCGATGGTTGCCAAACCATCATCATCAGTGCCGTTTGCTGTGCCTTCTCCACTCATTATCACAACCTTAAGTGTTAAAAGCTTCAAGCAATCAATGTGAAGCTCACACACACCGGTGCGAAAATGGTATCAACGAAGACCACACGTCAACATAATGTTTAGTTTAAACAAAATCGAAACAATTGGGGTGAAGATTAATATTCTGGAGAAGTTGTGCGATTGAAGGGATAAAACTGGTATTATTATCCAGGCTAAAGGTAGGATTGTGAAAATGGGGGTGAACATTTATTTGTTGGATTTTTTGTGCATTTTGAATAAATTTTTCGAATTTCGCACTTTAGGGAGAATTTGCAAACAGTTTTGTCAATTTTATCACGTGAAAGTCACTCATTTTATTATTTGTACTGATATTGATACTAGCCAACATTTTTTAATCAAATGTCCGAACCAATTCCGTTTCCTGCAATATTTATTACCAAAGTGAAATTCTCCCCTTCCTCGTCCATACAACATTTTTCGTACTTACCTTATGGTATCACAATTAATACGATTCCATCGTGTTGTGTGATGGTAGACTGAAAGTTTATTGCCCACAATTGGAAAAGTTTTGTACGTAATTAAAAGTTCCATAATAGCTTCTAAGCAAGTGCTGCGTATTTGAAACTGCTCCTGCTGGTCCACCATATTCTCATCATAAACTTTATTGATCAGCAACAAAAATGTCATGAAATATTCTTCGAATTGTTGACGTGTTGTAAACCCGAAAATTGACAATCTACAAACAATGTGCAAAAAAAAAAGAAAGAGGAGAAAGAAAAGCACATGAATGAATGAATGATGGCGGTCACTGTGTAATAAAAACTCCAAAGGAAATTCAGAAAGAGGAACCCGAAATAACGCGCACTGCATATACGGCACCATGGATGACACTTAAATCGTGAACATTTTCACAAATTAAATGCATACATAGATGTGCCAGCAGTGAAACGGCAATCTTTAAAGTTTCTTTTTTCAAAAAGTCTCTGCCTGTGTGGGTGACGTGTTGGTTGGGGTGGGTCTTCATCATACCTCCTAACGAAACTTTTCAAAATGTCCACATCACTTAGACTCTCAATGGGTATAATTGGCAACATTGAATTGATGGTCGCTGCCGCCGTGACTGATTGACTTTTATGTGCGGGCGATGTTGATGGTGATGTTGTAGCACTCTGACAAGATTGTAAACGCTGTTGCTGCTGCATGATTTCCAATGGTGTGACAGCGGTGGCATAAAATAAGTTTGAGCGCAAAGCCGAAATACCAATCGATATGAGGACATCCTGTAACGATAGAATCACAATGTGAATTGTATGCAATGTATTGAATTAAATAGTGAAACAATTTGTTATTGAAATATTGATATAATAAAAAATAGTTATATAATTTTTCTTCATAATTGGCAGCAGCAATAGAAATTCATGTATCAGTAGCTGCAAGTAGAAAAGAATTCCAAGCGCTTTGGCATTTTGCACTCCGGTGATGGTTAGCCACACCAAGTGTAGATAACGGCACTTTCACCTGGTCCAACCAACGATGTTTTAGTCGCCCCTTCCTGCGCCGCCCTTCGAGTTTGTTGACGACAACTTTTCGAGCTGGAACATTTTCATCGTTTCGTACGACGTGTACAAGCCTGCGTAGTCGGAATATTTCAACGCGGTTGATTACGTCGATGTCGTTGTACAGCTCATACAGCTCGTGGTTCATTCGAAGACGATACTCGCCGTTAACAATGATGGGTCCAAATATTTTGCAAAGTATTTTTCCCTCGAAGACTCCCAGAATAGATTGATCCGCTTGTGCCATTACCCAGTATTCTGCGCCGCAAAGCAAGACAGAATCAGAGTCTGGTAAAGTTGGATCTTTGAGTGGGCACTTTCGCCGACTGCTTTTCAATGCTCGAAAAGGCCGCAGTAACATCCCGTAATCCACGGCCAATGATATCTATATCATCGGCATACGCGAGCATCATTTGACTTTTGCAGCTGCAGCCTTCCGCATGATCATCTCCATTATGATGTTAATGAGATCGCAAGACAGACTATCGCCTTGTCGTAAGTCTCGCTTGGTAGAAAATAGCTCGGTCAATTTTTTGTCAATTTTCACTCAAGACTTCGTGTCAGTCAGTGTCATCCCGCAAAATCGTATAAGCTGCGCGGGGATTACAAACTTAGCCATAGCATCTAACAATTTCTATCGTATCGGACTGTCGAACAGATGGTAGGTGTCGATCTACATTTCTTGGGTCTTCTCCAGGACTTGTCTTGGTGTGCATATCTGGTCGGCCATGGATTTACCAGGTTTAAGGCCACACTGATAAGGTCCAATCAGGTTCGCCAGAATGTGCTTTAGACTTTCACATAACACACTTGACAGGACTTTGTATGCGATGGGTAAAAGGTTAATCCCGCAATAGTTGATACACACACTTGGATCGCCTTTCTTAAGCAGAGGACATGGTTAGGTTAGGTTAATTCGGCAGCCACGATCATAACACTTGGGTCGTAGTATGAGTCCCGTTGTGATAGCATTTTAAAATTTTCGTTGACCTATTCTGTTCGGTCAACGTCGCTATCAAGCCATTTCGTTGCTCTAATGAAGGCATGAATGTTCCGCAAATCACCTATTGATAGACAGGTATTGTCTAGAAGTGTCCGATGACCAAGCTTTTCATATCTCAGGTCACCTCATCATTGCAGCTTTTACAAAAATAGTTGTAGGGTAGTTTCAAACCGGCCAGTGACCGTTTAATACAGCTATGATGTTCCTCAGATGGGCTCTAGACTAATTCAGCACAAAACGTGTCCTCTGTATATCCATTGTAGTGGCCGTGCAAGTGGGTTCTATCATCCATCTCTCCTTAGCAATGAGGTTCAGTAACCCGGCAATTAACTGTTTTCCCCTTGTGAGAGGGATTCCAATGAAACCGTAAACTTCGTCCGAGTTCACGGTTGTGCCGGCTCTTGTCAACGTATCGGCCCTTTGGTTACCATATATTTCCCCATGTCCTCGAACCCATTTAAGGGTCACCGTCCAATGTTTCGCCATCTCCTCAAGAGTCGACCGGCATTCTCGAACATTTCTCGAAGTGGTGTATATGTTCTCCAGGGATCCGATAGTTGTTTTACTATCAATAAGAATATGAATATTGCCACCCAATATCCTACGATACTGAATTTTCTCTATGGCTATTCTAATGGCCGCTATTTCGGCCTGAACTATGCTACAGTGGTCTGGTAGTCTGATGGATAGTTGCAAATTCAACTCCTCCGAAAATATTTCCGCACAGGACATAGAACACTTAGATTCCAATCATCGGGCATGCATTCCTTGAACCAAATCGTGTTTATAAGCTGGTGCATGCTTTAAAAAGATCTGCCGGCAGTCTATCGGCTCCCGCAGCTTAATTTATTTTTAAGCCGTGCAATGGCCGTGTTTATCTCGTTTTGACTCGGTAGTGGACAATCTAAACCCCTTAGTTTTGATGTATCCGTTTGAAGTAATTGAGAGAGTTGGTTGGATTAGGCATAGGCTATCTCGGTGGTAAGCAGCTTTGTGATATTTGGGAAAATGTTCCCTCCAGGACGCTCTGAGTGTCCGTGACCAGATTTTCGTCTCTGTACTTACAGGTGGGAATCTCTGTTCCAAAACCCTTGCCTTTTACCTTTTGCTAGAACTTTCGGGCTTCATCTCTATCCCTGTAGTTTTCGATATATTGGCTCTCTCTTTTCTTCCATCAAAACTAAACCCCTTAGTTTTGATGTTTCCGTTTGAAGTAATTGAGAGAGTTGGTTGGATTAGGCATAGGCTATCTCGGTGGTAAGCAGCTTTGTGATATTTGTGAAAATGTTCCCTCCAGGACGCTCTGAGTGTCCGTGACCAGATTTTCGTCTCTGTCCTTACAGGTGGGGATCCCTGTGGCAAAACCTCTGCATTTTACCTTTTGCTAGAACTTTCTGGCTTTACTTCTATCCCTGTAGTTTTCGATATCCTGGGTATCTTTTCTTCCACAAACTTTTTCATCTCCCTCCTCTCCTCATTATAACGCTTCGTCACCGCCGCACGCGTTGCCATTGGCTGCAGTATTGCCTTGTATGCAGCATCCATTTCTTCAGGCATTTCGCGACATTCATCATCGTACCAGGGCTTGTCTGAGCGTGGTTTTTTATAGCCCAGTCCGGTCGTTGCGGCAGTGGTGATAGAATGCGCAATATGTTGACATTGGGTGTCGGGAACATCAGGATTAGGTGGGTTGGTTTGAAGTAATTGAGAGAGTTGGTTGGTGTAGCCATTGGCTATCTCGGTGGTATGCAGTTTTGTATATCTAGCTTTCTTTGCGTTTGGGGACGACCGTTTTTAGCACTACTTAAACGTGTGCCGACCTTGGCTGCAACCTTTTTTTAGTTCAAATATCTCGTGATACCCCACAGTCGCTGCAACGTTCCCAGTATGCATTTGACTGCCGTTCGATGTGATGGGTCAACATTCCGTATATATGACACATTGGTGGTCGCACTGATGCATCTGATTGGCAGGGTCCCAGAGCAGAGCCTTTCCGCGCCAGTTCATCCGCTATTTCGTTTCCTGAAATGTCACTGTGTCCGGGGACTAAACAGAGCCCAACACTATTCTCAGGCTGTTTTGAGAGCGCCGTCCTACATCTGTACACTAATCTCGACTTTGTAGCCTTTGATACCAAAGCCTTTAAGGCCGCTTGGATGCCCATTGTGACGGTCTCCTTCAAATTCCTTGCCAGTATTTCCTCCATAATAGCGAAGATCTCCGCCTGGAACACACTGCAATCGTCATCCAATCGGAAGTGTTGCCTAAAATTGAGGTCCTCGCTAAAGGTAACCTCATCCTGTTCCAATTTCAATTTTTGAACCATCAGTGAAGATGGACAGCCCCTGAAAGGTCAATACAACAGTATTGATGCGTGACCCGACTTCGTTTGCCGCCAAAGACCAGCTTCCCGTAACATTATTGCACTTTCATTTCTTCGTCCTTTCCTCCGTATTGCGTCTACACTTTAGTTTCCTATCCAAAATGACGCCTAGATATTTCGCTTCAGACGAGATTTTCAGTTCTATACCATCAATTACCGGCAGTCAGAAGTTCCCAATGAGGTGTGAATATAACTAGCTCCGTTTTCTGTGGATTGACATTCAGTGGAGCAAATCTACCTGTTACTAGGATAACGACGTCGTCCACATAGGCCACAATCTACATTCTATTCCCCCAAAAGTCTTGAGAACGCCGTTTAACACTAGTAGTCATAGCAATGGGGATACCACTCCACCTTGTGGTGTACTCCTAGTCGCCAGCTTTCTTGCTGTACTCGTGCCAAGCGTGGAGTTGATTATACGGTTTGACAGCATAGAATCAATCCCGTTTCTAAGCTAAACAGGTGTTCCAGTCTTCCTTAATGCTTTCATTATGGCTATGGATGTCACATTATTGAAGGCCCCTTCGATGTCCAAGAATGCCGCTAATATGTATAAACCATTTCCTAAACCTTTCTCCACATGTCCAACCACTTTGTGCAGTGCGCTGTCCACAGATCTCCCCTTATGGTATGCATGCTGTGCTCCACTGATGAGTCTATAGTCCAGGTTCTGTCTCAGGTGTAAATGAATTAGCCTGTCTTAAAGTCTTCAAAAGAAACGATGATAGGCTGATAGGTCTGTAGTCATTTGGTAGTGAATGAGTTGGTTTACTCTCTTTGGGTATGAAAACTATCTTCTCTTCTCTCCATGAAATGGGAACATACGATAGCCGTAGACACTCTCTTAGAAATTTTGTTAGGATCGGTGCAATGACGGAAGATATCTGCTGAAACATATAGATAGTATAGATTTCGTCCAGCCCTAGAGACTTATATGGTTTAAAGGTATCCAAAGCCCATTTTACTTTTTCCTCACTAATCACGTCGTTCACTAACGTTCCGTGTACTGAATCCAACGTTTGGGGCGGCCTCTACTGCATCCCATGTGTAGCAACATTTATGCATTTCGGGAAGTGTGTACTCATCAGGACTTTCAGCGTGTCCGTTTGGTCACCGTTTGGTTTCTGAACGCATCTAAGTACTTTCGGGTCCTTCGAGAGTTATCTCCTAAAACGCCCGTCCCCATTTAAGCCCTCAATGGCGTTACATAAATTAACCGATGAAGACCGCTTAGCCCGCTTAGGCTCCCTTTGTATTCATTGAAGCTTATTTGATATGCGTCCCCATCCGCTTGCTCCTTAGACCGTCTGGTGAACAGCTTTCTCTTGCTCTTCCGTTTATATCTCAGTTCCTCGTTCCACCACACTGGCTGAGATTTTCCCCTGGGTAAGTAATAAGACATGACTTCTCAAAACTGGCATGCAGTATCCTCATCATTTCCTGAACCAGCTTTTCTATGTCAGTAATCGACTGGCAACTGTTGAGAGTCCGGGTTTTCATAATATTTGTTTTGTTGAAGGAGAGTGGCTTATTAGGCCACCGCGCCTGATCCTAGTTTCTTGGGGCTGCCAAAGCCACTAATAGAGCTTCTTTTTTTTTTTTTTTTTTTTTTTTTTTTAACAGCTGGTGGTAGCTGGGGTTATAATTCTTTATACCGATTTTCTATTTATCGGCACTCGATCGGGCATATAATCCGATTATCATACGATCATTGTTGGCAACTCTGTTCGTTCCTTTGTAGATAACAAGGTTTGTGTCAAGGATTGTTGGGTGTTGTTGTGAGTTTTTACGCCAAATCGAAGGCCATAGAGCTTCTGTATTGAGCTTCAGTAACTTCTGTTACCTACTTCCTAAGACGCATCGGTGGTAGCATGCCGTTGAGGTTACTCAATATTGCGCCTTCTTACATTTGCTACCATTTGCTGGCAGAACGAGCGTGATCTCTCAGATGTTGTGAGCTCCTTGGGGGCCTCCAAAGAAAGATTCTGGTTACTAGCAAGTGAATAACGATTGAAGAAATGAAATACGTATGTAATGAAATATCGAGTTATTGAAATATTGCAATCTTGCATCAATGAAATATTAAAACATTGAAATTTGTTCTTTGGCCCTCGCTGCATTCTCCTAATATTACAATTGTTGCAAATTGCACTATTTAATTTAACCAAATCCTGCAACAAATTTGTCAAGATTATCGACGTTATCTACTTACCCACCAAGACCTTTTAAAGATTTGTTACCAATTTTCAAACTTACCAATGAAATGAAATCAAACTGATAATTTATGCCTTTGAGGTCCTGAACATCATTGGCCGTAATGGATCCTGGCGCACAAGATGAAGGAGAAAATGTCGAACTAGAATAGTTGTAGTATTCACCAAAACAAATGCCTTTATCATAGTTGCCAATTTTCGTTTCAATTAATTTTGCCAGAAAAATTGCTATGGGATTGTATTTTGCCGTTAGCCAGGCAACATTTTCGAAACTCTTCTCAGAGCCATCATCATGGGGTGGCGCGGGTGGTTGGTGAGGCTGACGTTGTTGGTGGCACTCGTTCGCACTCAATGAGGCAGATGGCGATGTGGACCTCAAAGCATTTTTATATTTCTTGTAGAATACGGTATTTTCCAATAGCAAAGTGCCTGCCAAACTAACAACATCGAGTAGCGAGCAAATAATTGTATTTAGTTCACACTTTGTTAGGGTTGACGGCATCGATGCATCTGCACTTGGGGTGTTGTCCTCAACACTGGGTCCACCACCACCGCTGGCCGCTTTTGCTAATGTCTGTTGGTTGAGAGCATTCCAAATGAATTTCTGATGCAACAATATATCAATACATTGCAGGGCCACCATTACGGCGCTCCTTTGTTCGCCGCGCTGGAAGAGTCGAGGCCTATTGTTCTGACCCAGGCCGGTGAGTACACATTGACAGCAGTGACCAATGAAACGTACTAGTGTTGTTACATGTTCCGGTCGCAACAAGTGTTCGCTTAAGAATTTATCAATGAATTTCGATTCGATGTAAATTAGTGCCGTCACCTCAATTTGTTTAATGTTTTCCATTAATGCGATTACAGCACCACACAAATGTACGGGCAAATGCTGGTGACAACCAACGCTGCCGCCGCCACCACCAGCACTACCACTACAACCGTTGTCATCCGCAGACCCAACGATACGATCGACTTTAGTGGCAGACGGTGCAGACGATGCTGAAGCTGATGCTGATGCCGCATTGTTGGTATCTTTGGTAACTGTTGCTTTGGTGGCACCCTCCGCCATGCCATAGGCACTTCCGACAGCACCTCTGCTCGGTGTTCCCGTTGTTGTTGTTCGTTGATGGTGATGGGGCTGGGGCTGCATCATCACATCCACGATACGTGTCATAAGCTGCGCTAGTGATACGCGCGCTAATGGATTCGGTCGCATATAGTGGATGTGTGGATTATATTGTATACAATTATTGCGAAATGTTTGCAACATCGCCTGCAGCGAATGCGAAATTGTATGTTTCAGTATACGCGTCGCATCAAAATTGCCATCATTGAATATCTTTTGTAGCTTATTTTCCGATTGTATCTCCACCAGGATTTTCACTATTTGTATGGGATCATAGTTGTTTTGTGCTGAGAATTTAATTAACTGTAATGGTGAAGACAACAAAAACAACAACAACATACAATAGCAACAACGTATATGACAACAACAGCAACAACAACATCAATATTAATAGCAATGCAAAAGAACAACAACAGCAATACCAACTACATATATTTATATGCGGCAAAGAAATCGATGAGTGTCCGTTCGTACGTATGTGCGTTGTTTGTTCGTCCGTTCCTTTCCTTTACCCCCTTCCTTTATGTTTTAGGTGTGCCTGCACTGAAAAATGTTTTGAGGTCGTCTCCTGTTTTCACATAAAATTCTATAGAAAAGTTGCAGCAAAATTTACTTTAAAAAGACGTGATAACTACAAAGGATACAGCGCGAAATGGCAAAAAAAAAAGTCCTTGCAAATATCAATACGAAAGAGAGGGGCATGTTTACGAATACGAAATGGCTACTTAGTGCATAACTGAACACAAAGTTCTTGTTCTTGTTTTTGTTCGTGTTAAAAGCAAAAAACGATTCGCAGTGGTATACGTATGATTGATATAAATTGTAGAGTTTTTATTTTAACCTTATTGACGTATGATGAATATTGTTTAAGGTGGTTTTGGGACTCAATTCTGAGAATTGCTTGTGAAAGTAAATCCAGAAATAAAAACTTCTGCATCATTCGTTTAGTCAAGTTGGCTGCATTAATAATATTAAATTGTTTTTCTTCAAGGTGGATTTTAGAACTTTTTTTATATATGCACAGGAAGCATAAAATGATCACTTAATTGTGGGTTAGGCGTTATTGTGTTGCAATAAGCTATTACTTGAGTTCATACCACATTATGTGACGATATGAAGTTTTCCCATGCCAGAGCGTATGAGTTATGTGGAATTTTATTTATAACTCATACGTCGTAAGTCAGTATATACGAAAGTAGAGTAAAGGCGCGTTTCAGGAATCTGTCGAAAAACTTGTCTATCAGGAGTGTTATCAATAACAAATTCCTATAACATTAAAGTTGTCGACAACCATTCACACACAAAATGTTCTCTCACCGCCTAGAAAAAATCAAATAATCCTCATCTGCGAGTCGAGTGTATGAAAGCGAGTATATTTCAGTTTTTTTCTACAACAGAAACGAAATCACGTTGTAATTCTTAAAAAAGTCAACACTTACGGCACTTATCACAAAATAAGGTCATAAGTCTCCAACACAAGCAAAAAATTAAATGTCGTGTGGAATGAGGAATGTGATGAAACGTTAAGCTTCTGATCGGTTTAACTTAGCAAACCCAGAGTGATCCTTGCCAGTTGCACTTCAATTCTACTCACAGAGCTCCGTATTCCTGGTACTAATGCGGACGGAGTACTTCCACCTGTAGACGCCTGGAAACGTGCCTTTGACACCCGTCAGAGCACGATTAACTGTGAGGGGCGAAACCTAAAACCAAGGCACGTCTGCTCAGAGTGAGCGGTACCCTGATCAGTGCTGACCCAGAATGGGCGGCTGTAATAAAATCCTGGCAGGAGGAGAAAACTGCGAGAAAACTGCGAACCGCTGGGCTTGCAACCCGCCACCGACGTTTGAACTATTGCAATGAAAAGAAGTAAGACAAGAGTAAAATGGACCTCCAAAATGTTGACGAGCCCCGCAAACGAATTAAGGATCATGATTTAAGTATATGCACCTGGAATGTTAGAAAATAGTACAGACCAAGTGCCTCCATCCAACTGGCGGAAGTCCTCGAAGAATACAAGGCTGGCATAAGTACTTTTCAGGAAATCCGGTGGACAGGTGCTCGCGCATGAAAGAGTGTGACATCTACTATAGTAGCCATGCGGGCGAGCACGAGTTTGCACGTGTATTTGTGGTTGGCAAGAGATTACGACACCTAGTATCACGGTTCAACCCGGTGTGTGAACAAGTAGCCACCATAAGAGTCAAGACAAAGTTTTTCCACATAACACATATGTGCCTATGATCTGAAAGAAGAGAAAAGCGATGAGGAAGAAGACGATGTGTGTGACCTAGCGCGAGCCATGACATCAAAATTGTACTAGGCATTTTAGATGCCAAAGTAGGCAGGGAGACCGCATACCATCGACAAATTCTGCACACCGAAAGGTCGAACAATGCATCAGTGTGAATGATTCCTCTGCGGCAAGAAATATGGTAGTTATCAGCACTAGATTTGACCAATATAAATTCAAAAGGCAACATTGTTATTTATCTCCAGATCAATTGACGAGGAATCAGATTGATCACGTGGTAGTCGATGGAAGGCACGCATTGAGTGTTTTGGACGTACGAGTGATCAGGGGTGCGAACATTGTCTCCAATCACTACCTCACAGCAGTTAAAGTACGCGCAAGGCTAAACATGGCGAAAAACGTACGTAACCAGGCACAACGAAAGCTGAACATCGGTAAACTGCGGACCACAGAGGTAGCGGACGCCTACTCCAACCACCTAATTCAACTGCTGCGGAATGCTCCAACCCCTGACAATATAACCTCGCAGTGGCAAAATATATAGCCGACTCCATAGAACGGACTGCTAGAAGCGTACTTGGGTACTCAAAGCCGTCTCAAGAAGATGCCTGGTACGATGATGAATGTCGCAATGCCACGAGAGAGACTGATGCTGCATACAGAGCGAAACTGCAGCCAATGGCAACGCGAGCTGTTCTTGAACGACACAGGGAGAAGAGACGAGAGGTAACTCGTCTTTTTAAACGGAAAAAGAAGAAGCTGAAGAAGAGGCAGAATGAGTGCACAGAGTAGCTCCGAAGTAGAGGGGAAGCCCGAAAATTCTACAAGAGAGTTAAGGCGAGAATGCGTGGAATAGGGTCGCCCTCCTGCAAGGACAGCTATGGTCAGCTAGTGTTCTCAGGGAGAACATCTGGCAAGAGAAGAGTATTCCCGGGGATTGGAGTCTAAGTCTGTTAAGACCCATGTACAAGAAAGAAGATGGTAGTGAATGTAGGAACTACCGCGGAGTAAGCCTTTTACCAATTGCGTACAAGGTCCTTTCGAGCATATTATGTGAACGTCGAAAGCCAATTGTAGAAAAACTAATTTGACTTTATCAGTGCGGCTTTAGACCTGGTGAATCTACGACGGATCAATTATTTACTTTACGACAAATCTTGAAAAAAAAACTCATGAAAAGAAGATCGACACCTACCACCTCTTTGTCGACTACAAAGCTGTCGTCGAATTTTCGACAAGGAACAGGCTATATGAGACCATGTGTGAGTTTGGTATTCCTGCAAAACTAATTCGACTTTGCAGATGTACCTTGGAGAACACCAAATCCTCGATTAAGGTTGGTAAGGATCACTAAGATCCATTCAACACGGAAGTTGTCTCAGGCAGGGCCACAAGTTTTTTCTTTACACTATTTAATATAGTTATGGAGAAGGTGATGAGAAAGGCTGGTGTCGACATGTCTAGCACCATATTCCACAAGAGCCCTGCAGGGTGTCACTGCAGTTTTCTTATCACTAGAAAAGGTGTCAGCAAAAATGGGTTTAGCGGACAACGAGGACAAAACAAAAAAAATGATTTCGACGAACAAAGAGTCCTCTCGATGGGGACGCATCGTGAACGTTGACAATTATTGTTTTGATGTAGTAGATGAATTTACCTACCTCGGACCTTCCGTCAATCAGAAAAATAGTGTCAGCCAAGAAATCAAGCGTTGAATAGTGCTCGCCAATAGATGTTTTTACAGCACTTATGTAACACCACCTTATCACGAACTATTAAGAAACAGCTATACCAGGTACTAATTTAACCCGTTCTTTTGTATGCTGCCGAATCGTGGGTGCTTTCGACACCGGATATACAAAACCTGGGAGTAATCGAAAGAAAATTATTCCGAAAAATGTATGGACCTATCTGTGTCTACGGCGAGTTTTGCTATCAGATGAACCATGAGCTGTATGAGCTTTATACCAAACTTCGTTGGAAAGACCAAGTGATTGCCGACGTGCCACCATTTAGAAGGACTAACTGGAGAACGCATGCAGAAGACCGAAGCGTGTGGAATTCTCTAATACTTCAGGACTCTAATTTATGAACAACGTTCGTAAATTGTAATGGGCCACTAAAGTAAGTAAGTTATAATGTTTTTTTTTTAATTGGGGCGTGGCACCGCCCACTTCCAACCTGGCTGTAATTCATACTGTACCAACAACACATACCAAATATCAGCTTTACACATCTTATAGTTTATAAGATACAGCAGTTTCAAGTTTCATACCACGGCCACTGATCCGATCCCTCTTCTATCTTCAACCCTTAAGGTGGTCTCCAAACATTTTTTTTATTTTAATAATTTTTTTATGAAATCAGCTACTGCAGCTCCCATGGCGCCTTCTAGAGGGGTAAAATGTATGACCGACCCCCACTAGTATTTCCCTCCTAACATATTTCCCGAACATACCTACTCCTTATCTTCACCTGGGAGCACGATTTTGATTTTAGACCCATGGTTTTTTGGACAAATTTTCTTAGAATTCATCGTAGATTAGATTCGCACTATCTTTTCTAGACAATATATAGTCATTTCAGAAAAAACCACAAGAGAAATTTTTCTGTGCAACCCACAGGTTCATTGTGATCTATAAAATATGTATACACTTATTCCAAAAAGAACTTGACTCTTAATCCTTGTTTAAATTTATAAATATGTCTGAGGTCAGTTACCAATTTAAATAACTGCCCGACCTACATTTGTTAACGCTAACGAAAGTACTATTATCAGTGTGTGACCTCGGATTATTAATTGTCCTTAGTGAACTACGGACATATTTTTTGTCAACAAGTAATTCGAATACTAATTCACTTATACCCCAAAATCTAATTACATCTCCTAGTAATCTACTTTAATTTCGATACAGTCCATCACATCCCCTAATGGTTACCTCGCCCACCCCCATTCACTAATAAAATATTACCTTTCTCTTTAATAAACATAATTACTGTCATCGCTCCCTATGCGTCAACAAGTTCACAAACAGGCCATTCCCCCATCGTCATCATCGATAGCATCAATTAAACTTGCCACCACAACATACAGTAGCAGCAGCAGCTCAGCCTATTTGTAGTTGAAAAGTTTTTATTGCGTTGTCTGTTCTTACGCTTACCTGATTAAATATCCATTTCTCGTCCACAATATTGGGGGGAGTGCAGCTGCCGCCAGCATCATCTTCTCGTGTTTCACAAGAATTTTCCAAATCATTTAAGCTAAATAATAAAAGAGAATAAGATACAAAAAACATAAAGTAAAAGCAAATTTATATAAAGTTAAGGGAGAAAACAATCAAGCCACTGTCGATGACGGCAATGTCGTAGTCGTCAATTTAGCCGGAAATCCAACTCTAAATTTGAAATTAAATTAAAAAAAAAATTGCAGTACTTGAAGCAACATAAAAAATGGTATTCAGCTACACAAGAGGGCACTTAATAAATAGTCAGAGGTAAACACAAAATAATAGAGAAAAAGGATATGTTGTAAGTCATCTGTCGAGGCAGGGATATTATGGCAAACAAAGATACCAAGAAGACTTTTCTTAAATGTTAATCTGTTTACTATTTTTTAAATTCCCTTGCAAATCAATACAGTTTTATTTATACCCACACACACACACACAAACATACACAACATAGAATCAAAATAAAATTGACTTACATCATAAATTGTAAATGTTCATTTAAGTAGGACGACGTGGACAACGACGATGAGCCTGAGGATGACGATGATGTCAATGATGCTATTCCTTCCTTTGTCATGGTGGACATCTGCTGCTGTTGCTCTTCGTCCTCTTCTATTAAATGTACAAATGTATCGTAAATGGCATTTTTATCGTAAGCATCAGATGAATTAACGATTAAATGTCGAACTAAACGCTCGATTTGCAATTGAAGTGGCCCTCTTCGATGGGTTGCCGTCGTTGCTGTCGTTGTTGACGACGTCGACGATGTTGATGATGTTGCTGCCGGTGATTCTATCGATGATTGCATAAATTTGTGTAATTTATTTAAAATTTGCAAAAATTTAGCAAAACGTAGTATCGAACAATCTTCTGTCTTTTTGCAAAGATATTCCACCAAACGCAATAGACCAATTATGGAATGCTAAGGAGAGCGAAAGATAGGACAATGATATAATCGTAGTAAAATATCAAATTGCATAATATAATGATAGCAGCGATTGTAATTAGATACTCAAATTTTATTGTTTGCCATAATTGTGGATAGTGGTTAAACGTTGGCGTGATGGGCGCAAAATGTGTTGGTATTAATACTTACTAACTTCAAATCCATATTAAATTATTATGGAATGTAACTTGAAAAAACGAATGATTCAAAACTTCTACTTTTTGGGGCTACTTTCACGTGCAGTTCTCATAATTGAGTCCCAAAATCATGTGATGTGTTGTAATAGATAACAAATATGAATTAAAGTGTACACTAGGGTGGGTCAATTTCTGCGGAGTAATAAAAAGATCACCAAGCGATTATCAAGATCTTAATCTATGATGAATTCTTAGAAAATTTGTCCAAAATAACATGGGTCTAAAATATAAATCGTGCGCCCGGTTTTTATCGAGAAGATTTGAAGATATCAAACTATAATATGTAATAGGGTTGGTATACTGCATGAGCTTTCGATTCCGATAGGGCTCAACCATTATTTTGGTTGGGAAGAACAATTCATAATTGGGGAGGTGGAGTGTGGTCAAATGGCTGAGCATCGTTGTTATTGTTGAAACAGTTCGGCTGTTCCCGAGAGTCCTTTCCTGTGGAGATGTAAGAGATTAAATTAATTAGAGTTAGTGTCAATTAGTGATACTGGAAGCCGTAGAAAACGGGCCACCTCAGTCGGTCTTAACCATAGGTCCACTGGTCGCAAGTCAGTTGGCCTGTTTGGGCAATTAAAAAGATGCACACGGTTTACCGTTCCATGGACTATGCGCTCGCGGTAGCAGTTGAGAAAACTGCACCAGTCGGATCTTTATTGCGCCAAAGCTGTCCTTGTCCGCCTGGGCAAAAGTTTCTCATTTTCAGTCAGCAACACATTATGTTGCCTTACCGACAATAAGGAAAGTGGTCCAAACTGAGGCTGCGTAATTGGGAATGGAGCGACCGTTTGCCTCATGCGTCGCTACTATGGTCACCTTGTCCACGCCCCAAGAGGTGCCTGAGAGGTTTCAGCACCTTATTCCTGGTTTTGAAGACAGTAAAGGAGGCTCTGGATTATTGCCCCTAGGATCTTTGGGTTTTAGACTGTAAAATTGCGTCTACCTTCGACTGAGATATTTAATTCCGTCCTTACTTCTTTTGTTCAAGAAGTTTATATAGACATTGTCGACGTAGGAGTTAATACCCTGAGCTTGCGTTCCTTGAAAAAGTTCGTGATGGTGGCCAGGTACTGTGTAATTTGGGCACAAATATCATGTCGACATTAACGCCAGACGAAAAGATGGTGCAGTCGTCTGTGTACGATACCATCGAGATACCTTCGGGAAGAGGAGGAAGCTTGGCAAGAAAAAGGTTAAAGAGAATGGGTGACAGAACACCCCTCCACCCCTGTGGCAAGCTCATCTTTACCTTGCGGTATTTTGTTTTATTTTTTTTGGACACTGAACTCCACAAATGCTTGTCTGCCACTGAGATAGTTTGTGACCCAACGTTTGATGTCATTTCGCAGGGTGGAGTTCGAGATGTCATTGATCCACGTGGGATGGTCAATCGTGTCAGAAGCTTTGGATAGGTCAAGAGCAGTCAAAACAGTGCGCTGATAAGGTCATTGCTGATTGAGGCAAATTTAGTGCCGTTATCGTGCTATGAAATTCCCTGAAGCCGTGCTGTTGAGATGCGAGCTGAGAGTGCTCCTTCAGGGTTGGTAACAGTAGCGCTTTCAAAACTTTTGGTACTGGTGATAGAGTGTAGATTGGACGGTATGACTCTCCTTTTGTAGCGAGTTTGTCCGGTTTTGGAATGGGTATTATTCTGGCTTCCTTACAGATATCGGGGATAACCAGCTGCTGGACTGAGAGTTCTAGTTCTACCGCACCATGATTCGTCAGCATTACCATAGAGACGTCATCGGGACCTAGAGCTTTAGATGGTTTTACCATGGACTTAATATTTTTCACTTCATCGAGGGTAAAGCCCCAGTCCTTTAGCCTCGAAAATCTGTCTTGAGTTTCTTGGATCTCCGGATTACGACTCTTTCGTCCCGGTTATGCGAGTTGAGAAGTTCGACAAATTGTCTGCTGAACTGAGTTGCGCACTTTTTTGCATCTGAGTAATGAATGCTGTTGAATTCGTTAGCAGCGAGATTTTGGAACCAGTAAGACTTTTAATAGTAGACCAGAGCTTTTTCATGTATAGGTTACAATGGTCGAGGTGGTCTAACCATATGTTGCGGCAATGTTCATTAACTAGATTGTTCATCTAGTCCGTCAACTGCGTACATTTGACTCCTCTAGGGGCACTTTTGGGGAGTTAGAGCGGTAGGAGCAAATTTTAATACCAGTAACGTTTAGTTGTACCATTTTTTTAAATTAAAAATTAATTTACACTACAGATTAGTTTTATGTATATGACAAAAACACCACTTTGCCTTAGCTTTTCACTTTATACAACGTTTCTGATAAATTAGCCTTCCATCACGCCAACATAATAAATTATAATTGCTTCAAACAAATCGCAGTAATATCAGTAGCTACTATCGATACTCTCCTATACTCTCGTATAGCCCCTCTCCCCCACCATATACTCACCTTATTGAGCACTTGGATGTTCGTTAGAAGCGTTGCTTGGAATAATGAACAGAATTCCTCGTCCACTTCGCACAAATTGCACACGAAGGTAAATTGTTCAATGATTAAAATATTTAGAAAATTTGCATTAAACAAATGCTGCACTTGTTGCAGATTCCATTCCATGGCATGGGGCTGTAATAATACAAAAAAGAAAAGATGAAAAAATATAAAGAAATCAGACACAAAACGGAATAAATAAAAAGAAATCAGTGAAAGCTTGGTATAAGAAAAAAAAAACTGAACAGAAAATATTAAATGCGTTTTTAAGCTCAAGTGGAAACTAATTATTGAACGGAAAGTAAACGACGATAGCAAAAAAGCAAGAATAGATTGAAGTAAACATAAATAAAACTCATCTCTATAAAAAGTGTGTACTTGTAGTGATAAGAGAGCGAGAGAGCGAGACTCGCTAGATTGATTTTAAATCAGTTTAATGGTATTTTAAACAACAAAGCACAGCTCATTAGTTAGCAAAAGGATAACACAACAAACAACATAATAGCATCCTTGATATCTCATAATAAATTAAGCGGGAAAAATGTGTGTGTTTTATTTTTGCTGTTGTTTGTTAGAGGTAAAAAGATACAGGTGCACTTTGCTGCACAAAGAAGGGCACTCATATTTTAGAGAGGATTATTTGAGAGCTAGTACCATTAATATGGAAATGAATTACAAAAAGTGATTTATTATAGGCCCACTTGTTTTACATACAGGTTTGACTTTTTAAGGGGACTGAAATAATAGAAAATAGGTAAAACTGAGTTAACTGTGGTACTTTTATGAAGTTCACTACTTTTGTTTAAGAATTTCGCAATAATGCCATAGGAACTTAAATTATTTGAAAAAGTAAGGGATTTGTTCTTATTTTTATATTTTAGTACATAAGTCGGAATAAATTTGAAATTTTGGAAACAACAACAAACAAATCGAAGGAAGTTAAGTGGAACCAAAATCCTGGTCCATTTCACGAAGTTTTGGTCGCCCTGTCCTGCGCTTCCCTTCAAATTTATTGCCGTAAATTATTCGACAATCCATTTGGACAACATGACCCTGCCATCGAATTTGATCTATTTGAACGGAAGACGTTTGAAACTCTCCCCGTCTCCCACCTGTGAGGGTGCTGCATGGCTGCATGTGCATGTGCAGTACCAAACCGTTTCCATCTATCTGAGGAGCTGGTATGCAACTATCGGTGCCTGCGGATGTGTAAAAAATTAATGTTTGCTCTCAGCGAAAGGCGACCAATCCTGTGAAGTATGGTTTATTAAATCACAAATTGGTTGTAGCTTCATTACGAAACTCCAACCGTTGAGTGTGACCAGTAGCGTGGGGATCAGGAGCCTCGGTTATAGTCTCCCGCCTGATCATTGGCGGAGGCCCATTTGTGGGAGCATCACGCGGTCTGTGGTCAAAACCGAAATCGCTAGTAGAATCTTTAGGTTCGGTATGGAATTTCATTGCAATCTGGTGCTACATACCCATAGAGTAGCGGAGATGTTGGGATAGACTTCACCTTGGCCAAAGGGGAGGTATGCTCCATACTAACAAACCCAATTTGTTATCTTCCGGCTGAAAGAAAAAGCCGACAATTGCGGTAGCTTGCTCCCAAAATTGTCTACTCCTACACCTAGATAGTTCAAGCTTGCTTGGACCATCCCAGGGCGCCCTTGCAATCGCATTGTAATATACCCAGTGTATTTAGCCCACCATGGGTCAGGCCTGCACGGTGAAACTCATGTAAACCGATGTGGACTCTGCCTCTCAATTCCTGAAAAGGCTGCAGTAACATCTTACAATTGAGGGGTTTGCAGAAACAACGAGTTAACTCCAATTTTTATAATTGCGTGGAAAATAAAAAAAAACTGTGACTTTGCCTTATTATTTGTCACGTACCATTACATGCTTTGGCCAAATTCAATTAAGATATTCGTAAAATTCGCAATTCTAGAGTCAAGTTTATTCTGGAGTTAACTCCTTTTTGACCCAAATAATTTAAAATTGCTTTCTTTTTATAGAATCAGTCACTAGTCAAACTTGACAGCGGAGTCAAAAATTTTGGGAGGAAATTTAAATGACTCCACAGCGCAGTAAAAACTAAATCGGCCGTTTTTAAAGAGCGCGTAGAATCGTTTTTGCCTAATCTTTAAATACAGGACAACTGACAAGTGCAACTTTTTTTTCGACCCTGTCTAGAGTTCACATTATTTGGTATAATATCTAAGTGTACTACTCTGTCAATCAAAATACTTAACCGTTGCAGAACTCCCATAATTTTACAACTCATTAAAAGTATACTAAAATCAAGTGTGTGCCAGTCATACATAAAATATGTACTACACATTGTTCAGAGAATAGTTATAGTTATCATTTAAATTATACATAGACATATATATATAAGAGTGATTAAATATATACATACACACATGTGTTCCAAAACATATAGACAGACATACTTACCATACTCTGGTGGCAAACTTTATTTAAAAGTGCCCGCCTTACATGATTACTTATGTCTCTCGTTTGTATACGTTGCAGCAATGTCAGTGAGTCCAAAACGCCAACACAATTCAACAACTGAAACATTTCCAATTGCAATTGTAGCACCACATTTTCATCTAAATCTTCTATCAACGATGATGCTGACGATGACGATGATGGCGATGAACTTAAGGGAATACCACCACCAACACCGCCACCACTTATGGCAGCACCACCAGCAGCAGCTGCTGACGCTGTTGTTGCAGCCATCGTAGAGGAGGCGGCTGCCGAGGATGCTGTGGGACAGCCTCTTGTCGAGCACATCATCAACAAATTATAGTATTCATTTAACAATTTCGATTCACAGCCATTTAGTAGGGAACGTATGTTGGTTACCAGTAGCATATCCTCTAAACGTGTGTTGCAACATAGTTTGTTGAGAACTCTAACGAAATTACAAACTAGACGACAGTATTCCGTAGCAAACTGATGGCCATACAAATGGCAGTTGCGTCGCTGATCCGCCAAAGTTTCAAGACACTCAAACAGGATGTCACATAGCACATGGGCAAAATAGTTGTATTCATTTAGGCACATTGCTCCGCCACTCGCACTAGCGGTATCAAGAGCTGCAGCGGCGGCTGCTGCTGCTCTAGCTGCCGTTGATGTTGTAGGTTTATCATTATTCGCCACCGAGGTCCAGCGTTGAGGAGACTTAACGTTAGAGTGGTTAGCGGTTTGTTTCACTTGCCAGTGGTGTTCTTGTTGTAGTAGTTGTTGCTGTTGCTTGAGCCTTAACTTTTCCACTGTAGTTGGGTGATTTTTCAAATAGAGCTTTATGTGATTTACTAAATAAATTTCCTCGGTTTTGAGGATTACATTCGACAGGATAATCGTTGCATACGATAAATCACTAAAGTTTGCAACATCCTTTTTTGGTTGAAGCCGTTGTAGTTGTTGTTGTCGTTGGCCCCGTTCATGTTATCATATTTATTGTTGTTATTTTTTTACATATTGTTGTAGTTGTAGTCGCAATAGTTGTACACCACCAGCAAGACAGACGACACGAAGCCAGGAGTTGGAGCAAAAGCGTGTTTATGTTGCCATAGCCCCCAGCATAGATGCAGTTTGTTTTCACATTTTTGCCCAGCCCAGTCAGTAAATGGTGTTAGAATATATCGGTGTAGTTGTTTGGAGTTTTTCGAATTGATGTTGGCAAAATAAGGCATCACACACCACAACAACACACAATAACAGCAACATCGTCGTCGTCATCATCATGCCACACACATACACACACACACGTTGCAATATCCCGGACGTTTAGCGGCAGCATCAAACAATATGGAAAAAGTTGTCAGTTGAGGTAAGATAATGTGTGGTGTGGTTAGGGTGGGTGAACGGAGTTAGGTGCAAACCAACCATTTCCAGCAGCATTAGAAGACACGACGAGATGGTGAATAGCAAATGAAGCCAGATATGAAAAGAGATGGAGAGAGAGAGAAAAAAAACGCACAAATTAGAAAAAGTTTGATCGTTAGAGCGAGCGTTAAAAAGTCCCCGCAACTTTTTCTTTTTTCGTTAATATCGCATCATAACAAGTTGTCCGAAATCCGAAAAAAAACGGAACGAAAATAAATACCGAAATTTACAAATATGTTTCTATGTATGTGTGTACTCGCTCGTACAAGTCATGAAAGTGTGAAATGTCTCTATGTAGTGTAGTAATTACACTCAACTTTGTCGTATGGTCCTGTAGGTTAGGAGGAGGAGGAGGAAATTTGAGTGAGAGTTGCACAAATAAAAGTGTTAAATCAAAGGAAAAATTAAAATCAGGTGTAGAGCAATGCTATGGCTACGAGATAAACCCTTGTGTCCATAATTAAGAGCCATGGTCACTATTTAAACACAAAACTTATGGTCGCTGATAGGGATAGCGAAACGAATTTAACAATTTAATATTAACCCATTAGAGGTCAAATGAAAACTGGCTAAAATTTTTGTATTTGTATTTATTGATTAAAATTAAAGAAAAAAAAAATTTTTTTGGGGGCTGCTCAAATAAATACACTGACCTCTTATTTTCGCAAAATAAAAAAACACACACAAATTTATTATATATATTATATATTATATTATAATAATTTCTGTTGTGATAAATAATAAGAAATGAGTTGAGAAAAGTAATTGCATTTCTACTTATGTAGCATTATTTCTAACCGGTTTGCATTCACAATGGCGAATCCATCGATTAAGCTATTTCGACATTAGTAATCCGATTACAAAAATAGTCCAATTCACATTTATCTGTGTTAAATTTTTGGATCTTTTTTTAAAAAAATTTCAATTTTAGATTTTGAAAAACTTGCAGTACATTTACTGATACAATTGGACAAATGGATCTTGAGTGATGCTAAAAAATTTTGTTAAAAAAAAATTTATTAAAGGAAATAAAAATTAACCATTTTTATGATTGTTGGACCATAATGCATCAAAGAATATAGTGGGAATACTTGTGTCAATTGTTTTCTTTTTGGATTTTGTTGTATATTTGTACTTAAGTGACAAATTATAATATTTGATTTTTTGCATCTTGTAAATCATTAAGTTTGAAAAGCTGTATTAGTAAATCGATATTTCGCCTTAAATCTGTGTGTCAAATGTTATCTTTTTCATCTGTTTTCGCATGTTCATATCTGAATTGCCGCATCCTAGCATCCCAACAATTTTATATCTCTTCTGCCTACTGATTGAAAATAAAAAACAATTTTACATATTTACATATCTGCGTAAAAATTTTAATTCTCTAGGACTAATGTGAAATTTGCCGCGCCCCTTCCGCCCTTAGGCCCAATAAAGAAAATGACAGATCGCCCAAATGCAATGACATAAGATCCAACACAAATTTTATGAGCGAAATGTCAGTTTCGCCGCACACAAAGCTGCATACCACCGAAATAGCCAATGCCTACTCCAACAAACTCTCTCAATTACTTCAAACAAACCCCCCTCGTTCTGATGTTCCCGAAACACAGTGGCAGCATATGAGCAATGTGGCAACGTCCATACTGGGTTATAAAAAACCACGCTCAGACAAGCGCTGGTACAATGATGAATGTCGCGAAATGTCTGAGGAAATGGATGCTGCATACAAGGCAAAACTGCAGCCAATGAAAACGCGTGCGGCGGTGACGGAATAGATGAGGGAGATGAAACGCCTGTTCCGGCGGAAGAATCGTCTGTGGAACAAAAGAGAGAGCCAGGATATCGAAAACTACAGGGATAGAGGTGAGGCCCGAAAGTTCTACCAAAAGGTAAAAAGTAAAGGTTTTGGAACAGGGATCCCCAACTGTAAGGACAGAGACGGAAATCTGGTCAAGGACACTCAGAGTGTGCTGCACATCTCGACCTCTACAGCATATGTGACGAAATCTCACCAATTACAGATGACGGAATAGATAGCCCACCACCGATCCAAAACGAGATCAGCACGGCGATCGCAAGGCTTAAAAATAATAAAGCTGTGGGAGCCGATGAACTGTCTGCAGAGCAAAGCCCGCGACGATGAGCTGGCAACATGCATGCACCAGCTCATAAACACGATTTGGCTTAAGGAATGCATGACCTATGATTGGAATCTGAGTGTTCTATGTACTGTGCTTATGAAAGGCGATCCAAGTGTGTGCACCGAATATCGCAAAATCTGCCTTTTACCTATCGCTTACAATGTCCTGTCTAATGTGTTATGTGAAAGACTAAAGCTCATGCTAGCGAACCTTATCAGTGTGGCTTTAGAACTGGTAAATCGACGTCAGATATTCACACTACGACAAATGCTGGAGAAAACCCAAGAAAGACAGACTGACCCCTACCAACTGTTCATTGAAAGCTTCATTCGACAGTCCGATACGATAGAAATTGTAGGATGCTATGGCTGAGTTTGGTAACATATCCCCGCGAAGCTAATACGACTTTGCGGAATGACACTGACAGACACGAAGGCTTTAGTGAGTATTAGCAAAAAACTGTCAGAGCCACTTTCTACTAAGGCGATAGTCTGTCCTGCGATAATGGAGATGATCATGCGGAAGGAGATGATCATGCGGAAGGCTGCAGTACCATTTTTAACAGAAGTCACATGCTGCTCGTGTATGCCGATGATATAGTTATCATTGGCCGTGGATTGCGGGATGTTAATGCGGCTTTTTCGAGCATTGAAAAGCAGTCGGCGGATTTGGGTCTGGTAATAAATGAGGACAAACTCAAGTTATTTATTTCGACTGGGACGCTGCGTGAACGTTGACAACTATAACTTTGAAGTGGTATATATAAAATAATAATGTCAGCCTGCAAATCAAGAGACGCGTTTTGATCGCAAATCGCTGCTACTATGCGCTATTCAAGCGATTTAATGACAAAGCGCTCACTCGAAGAACAACGATCCAACTCTACCAGACTCTGATGCTACCTTTCTTGCTCTACAGCGCAGAATCCTGGGTAATGACACAATTCCATCAATTTATTCTGGGAGTCATCGAGAGAAAAAAAATCGCAAAATATTTGGATCCATCATCGTTAACGGCGAGTATCGTCGTCCTTTATGTTAATTGTGTGAGACGCATTCATCGATTTCAATTTCAAATGTTCAAATAGATATATCATTCTGTGATAATTAATGAAACATTTAAAGGAAAACGTGTTAAATCAACTATTCATACTTTAGAATTAAGGTATCGTCTTATGGCGTTTATCTAGTTGTACCTACTTTAAGCTCAAATCTCACTATACAATCCACAAAATGCGGTCACCAGTCGCTGAAAAAATGTTGTGCTATAAAACTTTAACTACGACACTTTCTCATGCGATTCTACTAGTAACACATCCATATCAACAAATAAATAAAATATATTGAAAGTAATCAGTTCTTCCTTGTATCCATTCTTAGAATATAATTTATATCATCCATATGTGAAAATACTATTTGTTTACTAACTAAAATAATAACAAATTGTCGACTCACATACATATATGTTAAATTGTTCAATTGCTCAAAACTTACCCCTTCAATAATATATTTTATTAATGCCATAAACTCCTTGCTGTTGCCCAATAGATATTTCGTATTATTCTTAAAGAATGTATCCACCATATCGTATGTATTCCAATCTTGTATGTGCAAACGATTTGAACATATTGAATGACATATCATACTACAGACCGTATCAAGATTTGGCAAACATGTTACATTATTATGTTGCTCCTTCTCCAAACAAACAACACTGCCGCCAGCATTGTCAACCACCATGTGCTGTGTTGTGTCGTCCTTTGTAGCCATAATAATGTTGGCATCATTTAATATTTTATGTTGCTGTTGCTGATGCTGTTGCAATTGCTCAATTAGCAATAGTAAACTTAGAACTTGCTGGCACTCTGACGACTCAACGAATTTCTCCAACATACCCAGTATGACTTCCTTTTGTGTGTCAAGTTCGTTGTTAAGTGTTAGAAGATTCTCTGTAATGGCGGCCAGTGAATTAGGGTCGTCCAAAGGATGACGTTTATGAACTGGAGTGCTTTTGGCCATTGTTTCGCCAGCGTGTGTGGATGTTGCTGCTTTCGTTGATGTCATTAAAAATAATTCATATGTTAAAGTTTTAAGTGCCTGCACGGCCACATCGCGAACATTGTTGTTGGCCAGTAAATTGTTGATAATACTGATGATTTTTGGTATTGTTATAAGATTGCGTTCATGTTTCGCCGACAGTTTAATAAGGAATTTTATCATTGGTGTTATGAGACATAATCCGTTGCTGAAAAGAGAAAATCAAAGAGAGAAATTTTTGATGGGCAAAATAAAAATAGTTTGTTAGAACAAGTGGTTAAGACTATTTTATAAATCGATTTGGAAATGAAAATAAATATTCAAATATTTATTTTATAATATTATAAACTAGCTGGCCCGGCAGACTTCGTCATGCCTCCAAATTATTGTAAAAGATGTTAAGTCCAGTTGAAATCTAATTCTGATTGGTTTATTACATTGGCTTCTGAAATATTTCTATTTAAAGAGCTAGGTTTTCTCGGACAAATTCTGTGCTTCATATTTTTAAAAGGTTATTATATATTATTGTAAGAATTGATAAAATGGATCAGCAGTGTCGTCCATGATATTATGAAAACTTACTTGTTGTTAGGCATATATTCTAAAATATATGACATATAACATTCACCATTGGAGTTATGATAACACTTTGCCCCATTTTTTTCCAATGATGAAGAATTTCCAAAAATTTCTTCATTTGCCTTAACAACCCTATTAACCGTTTGGTCTAGGTGATAGCAACAGTTTTCCCCATTTGCGGGTTTGTCCCCTAAAAGTTCGAAATGCGAAAAACCCCTTTGCGAAGCTCTCTTATTCTATAGGAAGTTTGCCGTTTGCGGTCTGGGTGACCATTTACAGCCCATCCCCAAATTTTACTGCAATTTTGGTCAAAATTGGTTTAACCGTTTTCGCAATTAGTGGCGTCATCAAAATAGCCATCTATTTTTATATATATAGAGTTTCCTCAATAATTTTGATGATAAAAGAATGTTAAAATGTAATGATATCAATGGTGACCAAATGCCTTTAAAAAAATTAAGTGTATCATAAGCTAAACACCAGGAACTGGTCCCAAACATAAATCCAAAATGTTCTCATGTCCAAAAATGCATACATTTTAAGTTTGAGTAAAATTGGACAATCGATATAAATGTTTGAAATAATTCAGCTCTAACCACCTCAACAACGGGCCCATTTATACAAAAAAAAATTCTCAAAATAAAACAAATATACATTCTAAATTTCAGTCAAATTGTTTCATTCGTCAAAATTGTCGTTATAATTCCACCCTAGCGGCACCTACCATCTATACAAAAACTTTGTTTTTATGGTCACACAAATATACATACTAAATTTCAGTGAAATTGGTCCATTAGTTCAAATTTTGATTAAAAATCCCCCCACACGCCACCTACCGGGTCCATTTGTACATACAATTTTTTCTTATGATCACTCAAACATACATTCCGAATTTCTGTTAAATTGGTCCATTCGTTAAAATTTTGATTATAAACCCACCCCAGCGCCACCTACCGGGTTCATTTGTACATACAACTGTTTCTTAGGATCAAACAATTATACATTCTGAATTTCAGTTAAATTGGTCAATTCGTTAAAATTTTGATTATAAACCCACCCCAGCGCCACCTACCGGGTCCATTTGTACATAAAATGTTTTCTCATGACCAAACGAATATCCATTCTAAATTTCAGTCGAATTGAACCATGCATTCAAATATTCGATATAAATCCACCCTAGCGCCACCTGAAGTAGATTTTTTTTTTATTTACAAACCATCTACTGACAATATGGAATCGAATGAAGAAAAAATCAGACAAATCGATCCAGCCGTTCTCAAGTGATGGCTTTACATACGTGGACCATTTCATTTTTATATATATAGATTTGTTTCTTGGTATCTGACAAAAGGATATTAACATAACGCATTAATAGAAAGTATAAATACAAACAAACTTACCGTGCTATGCCAGTCTCTATTATGTCCAAACTTTTGGTAATATGGTCAAATATCACATTTTTCGCATCTAGAATACTATAGGAAACATTCAAATCCAATAAGAGTACCAACAATTCCAAGATATTCGCTTGGACACGTCCATTGCATTTTAAAAACAGCTGAAAACAGAGAAAAAACCGATTTTAATAGTTATGCTATAAAAAATAATAGAGAATTAAAACGGCAATAGGTATAAGTACTGTAGATTAAAGCGCCAAAATGACGTTTGAAGTTTGTATTTCTATATCTATTCTATATTGTTATAAGGTGGCGTATGATTATCATAAGTAATATTCCATATAAATCATACGCCACGGTGTGCAACAGCTTTATTGTAACTGCTACAAAATAAACCCAGTTTAAAATCAGGGGAAACGTTATATATAGAACAGATTAAAGGAATTTTAATTCTTACTTTTTTTAAATTTGTTTTAGCTAAATCGGGGTTATGTCAAACTAAAGAGCCTAAAACATGACAAATTCCCCTATATGATACTTACTTACTTCAAATCGATATTAAATTATTATGGCATGTATCTTGACAAAACGAATGATGCAGAACTTCTTCGTTTTGGGGCTACTTTCACGTGCAGTTCTCATAACTGAGTCCCAAAATCATGTGTTGTACTGTGTAATGCTGTAAATTAGGGCATCGGTAGTGTGATGCAAGGTAAAGATTCTGATCCGTTTGACTTGGAAAACTCAGAGTGATCCTTGTCAATTAAACTTCAAGTCTACTCACAGAGCACCTTATTCGTGGTACTACCTCCACGTGTAGACACCTGGAAACGTGCCTTTGACACCCGTCAGAGCACGACTAACTGTGAGAGGTGAAATTTAAAAAAAACAGGCACGTCGGCTCATTGTGATCGGTACACTGGTCAGCGGCTGACCCAGAATAGGCGGCTGTAAAAAAATCCTGGCACGAGGAGAAAACTGCAACATGGTGCGCTGGGCTTGCATCCCACCACCGACGTTTAAACTATCGCAATAAAAAGAAGTAAGAAAGGAATAAAACGGACTCCCCAAAATGATGACGATAACCGCAAACAGATTAAGGACCATGATTTGAGGATATGCTCCTGGAATGTTAGTACACTGTATAGACCAGGTGCCTCCATCCAACTGGTGGAATATAAGGCCGGTATAACCGCTTTACTGGATATCCGGTGGACGAAACACGGGTGCTCGCGCATGAAAGCGTGCGACATCTAGTATAATTCCGATACCTAGTCTCACGGTTAAACCCGGTGTGTGAACGAATAGCCACCAAATAAAGATTTTCCATATAACACTTATACGTGCCCATTAGACCGGTTCAAAAATGCGCGGGAAAAGTTATGTGTCTAATTTTTTTCGGTGTGCGTCCATTTTATGAAAGTTCTAGCCCTAACGAGATGAAAAATATTTCAAGACTCCAAAAATGTTGATCCCTAGGTAATCCGAAAATCGTTTGTCATTTTAGGGCTGTTTATGACTTAAAACCTTTTAAATAATGTGTTGTCCAAACCAAATGACATATGACTGGGTGACGGGAGTGATCTGATCAGTTTAACTTGACAAACCCAGAGTGATCATTGCCAATTACACTTCAAGTCTACTCACAGAGTTTCGTATTTGTGATACCACCGCGGACCGAATACCTCCACGTGGTACCGGCTGGAAAGTGCTTTTGACACCCGTCAGAAATCTAAAACCCAGGCACGTTGGCTCAGAGCGATCGGTACCCCGGTCAGCATCTTACCCAGAATGGGCGGTTGTAATAAAATCATGGCTGGAGGAGAAAACTGCGACGTGGTGCGCTTGGTTTGCAACCGGCCGAGGTTTAAACTATTGCAATGAAACGAAGTAAGAAAATAATAAAACAGACCCCACAAAATTTTGACGACCGCCGCAAACGAATTAAGGACCATTATTTGAGGCACCTAGAATGTTAGAACACTGTATAGACTTGGTGCCTTAATCCAACAGGCGGAAGTCCTCAAAGAATACAAGGCTGACATAACCTCTTTACAGGAAATCCGGTGGATGCGACACGGGTGCTCGCGTATGAAAGCGTGCGACATCTACTATAGTGGTCATGCAGACAAGCACGAGTTTGGTTGTGGATTTGTGGTTGGCAAGAGACTGCGAAACATAGTCTCACGGTTCAACGGTGTGAACGAATAGCCACCATAAGAGTCAAGACAAAGTTTTTTCACATAACACACATATGTGCCCATGCTCCGACAGAAGAGAAAAGCGATGAGGACAAAGACAAGTTCTACGAGAGCCTAGAAAATGTATGTGACCGTAGCCCAAGCCATGACATCAAAATTGTACTAGGCGATTTTTATGCTGAAATAGGCAGGTAGACCGCATTTGAGACTACCATTGGAAAATTCAATCTTCACACCGAAACGTCGAACAATGGCATCAGACTGATTGATTTTTCTGCGGCAATAAATATGGTAGTTAGCAGCACTAGATTTGACCACAAATCACAGTGATCAGGGGTGCGAACATTGACTCCGATCACTACCTTATGGCAGTTAAGGTACGCACAAGGCAAAGCATGGCGAAAAACGTACGTAACCAGGCACAACGAAAGCTGGACATCGGTAAACTGCGGACCACAGAGGTAGCGGACGCCTATTCCAACCACCTAACTCAACTGCTGCGGAATGCTCCAACCCCTGATAATATAACCTCGTAGTGGCAATATATAACCGACTCTATAAAACGGACTGCGTATAGTGTACTTGCGTACTCAAAGCCGTCTCAAGATGATGCCTGCTACGATGATGAATGTCGTAATGCCACAAGAGAGACGGATGCTGCATACAGGGCGAAACAGCAGCCAATGGTAACGCGAGCTGTTATTAAATGGCACAAGGAGAAGAGACGATAAGCAACTCGTCTCTTCAGACGGAAAAAGAAGGAGCTAATAAAGAGACAGGATGAGTGCACAGAGTTGCTCCGAAGTAGAGGGGAAGCCCGAAAATTCTACAAGAGAGTTTAAGCGAGAATGCGTGGAACAGGGTTGCCTTCCTGCAAAGACAGCTATGGTCAGCTAGTGACGGACCCGGATAACGTTCTGAAGATATGGAGAGATCACTTTAGAAATTTACTGGATACTGACACCACCCCAGCAGACTCCGCTCCAGTCCATGACGATGGTGTTAAATGGTCTCCCGGCTGAATTGTTTAAGACAAGTGGAGAGGAGCAGATTAGAAGCATGCATCATGGAGAACTTCTAGTTGGAGGACAGCATGACCCGTGAATGGAGCCTCAGTCTGTTATGTCCCATATACAAGAAATGAGATCGTAGTGAGCGTAAGAACTACCGCGGAATAAGCCTATTACCAACAGCGTCCAAGGCAATTGGGAGCATATTGTGTACACGTCTAAAGCCAATAGTAGAAAAACAAATGAAACATTAACAGACGGCTTTAAACCTACATTAAACCTAGTAAATCTACGACGGATCAAATATTCACTTTACGACAAATTCTGAAAAAAAACTTATGAAAATCAGATCGACACCTACATCTCCTTGTCGACTACAAAGCTGCTTTCGACTCTCCGATAAGGTGTAAGTTATATGAAGCCAAGAGGTCTCAGGCAGGGTGATAGCTTGTCCTGTACACTATTTAATATAGTTATGGAGAAGGTGATGACAAAGGCTGGTGACAAGATGTCTGGCACAATATTTCACAAGAGCCACATGCCACTAGCCTGTGCCGAAGATATAGATATCATTGGCCAAAATCTGCGGAATGTTACTGCAGCTTTCTAATCACTGGAAATGGAGTCAGCAAAAATGGGTGTAGCGGTCAACGAGAACAAAACACAAAAAAAATGATTTCGACAAACAAAGAGTCCTCTCGATGGGGACGTACTGTGGACGTTGACAATTTCTTGGAGGTAGTAGATGAATACCTAACTCAGACCTTACGTCAATAAGAAAAATAATGTCAGCCAAGAAATCAAGCGGAGAATAGTGCTCGCCAATAAATGTTTTTACGGACTTTGGCAGCACTTTAGTAACACCAACTTATCTCGGGAAACTTAGAAACAGCTATACCAGGTGCTAATTTTACCTGTTCTTTTGTATGCTGCTGAACCATGGGTGCTTTCTTCAACGGACATACAAAACCTGGGAGTATTCGAGAGAAAAGTACTTCGAAAAATATGACGTTGCCAGGATAGATATTAATGCTGCAGCGAGAAAGGTGTTTGGAGGCGAACCTGAAGGACGGCGCAGAGTAGGGAGGCATAAACTTCGTTGGAAGGACCAAGTGATTGCCGACGTGTCACCATCCGGTAGGACTAACTGGAGAACGCACGCAAAATACCGCAGCGTGTAAGCGTTCGTAAGTTGTAATGGGCCACTTAAGTAAGTACATTAGGGTCTTGGCTAATTGGAATATTGTGTCAGTTGTTATAAAACGGCTATGGTCAAAATTTTAGCAAAATCGGACAACTTTAAGCTGTGCCCAAAGAGTTCAAATATATATATATGAAAATGAGTTTGTTTTTGTTTTTTCTTTTAAAAATTTTGGACCTTATTTTTGAAACCGAAATATCTGGAGGGCTTTTCTCCAATCGCCTTGATATTTGGCATGTGTTGTTGGAACAGTATGATCTACAGTCAGGGTGATAGATCGATCGTCCTGAAAATTTCACAGTATATTAGAGATATAACCAGGATATTTGGAATCATGCTGTCAAAAAGTGCCAAAGCGCCGTCCGAACACTCTAATATTTGACTATTATATATTTGCGAGACAAAAAAATACAATTGATTGAACATTAGTAAAAAACATAGGATTTACTAAGAACCTGACCTTAGACCTCTTTGGGGCACGGAAAATAGTTGTCCAATCTTACTTAAATTTCCGTCATGTATTTTTTACATCAATTGCGACAATATTCCGGAAGCGCCACTGATATCTAAAAATTTGAATGACTAATACAAACATCTGATTTTACGTGATCTGAGCATGTGAACTCTTCAACAAAGTGGTTTTTCCACCATTTCGTTTTAAAACACACTCACCAAAATATTCTTCAATCAAACTGCATCTCGTGCATAAATAAAATCCCCCAAACCCCTTGTGTAACTTGCACCCATATGACCCTCGCTGTTTTTGCAATACATAGTATGTACTTACCGTTAGACAGTGCATAACCAAGGGTTCAAACAGCTTAATGTGCTTGGAAAGTTCAGCCTCATAATGTGATTTCCAAGTGTGATATTCCAAACCACTTGCAAATAAGTCGGCTAACAATAGATAATCATCTTGCAGCAGTCCAACTGTACCACCAAATTTACTGGCCTTGCCACTGCCACTGCCACCACGGTCGCTAGTGCAATCAGCAGCAGTCATGAGGTGGGGGCGACTATTTAAGGGTTGTAATTGTAATGTTGGTGTTGTTGTTGCCGCTGATGTAACATTTGTCGTTGTTGCCGTTGCCGTTGCTACTGTGGACGACGATGACGGTTGATTGTTTGTTTGTCTTTGAGCCACTCCCGCACCATCAACATCCTGCTGGTGGTAGCTGCTAATGCATTGTAGCTGTTTGCGTTTGGCCTTAAAATACGATTTTATAAATGCTGGATAATGGTCTTGTTTGGGACGTTGGTGATGATGCTGTTGCTGCTGCTGTTGTTGCCTGTTGCCATAATTTCTAGCAAACAAATATTTCAACAGTTGTCGCAGACATGCAATGCTCTCCTCGGGTGCATAATTTATGACTTTGGTCAAGTACTGAAGAGTTTCTTCAATTAATTTCAATACTGGAATCCATTCTGATCCAACTGCCGTTGTTCCTGAACCTGATGCTGCAGTTGCTGCCGACGACGACGACGGCAGGGCTGACGTGGACGACAATGATGATGCTGATGCTGTTGTCGTTGCATTAACATCCGTTGCACTTTTGGCAATTCCTACAAAACTGGCTATGCCACCACCAACACCACCAGCACCACCGGCACTAGCAGCACTACCACTATTGCCACCACCAAGAGAGTTTATTGCTACCGCCTCATGGGGCAACATTTCGGTGCATACGCTCAATGAGTTCAAACATGTTTTCAAAAGAGAAATTAATTTGCTGCCAGCTTCCTCATTAATGGTAATCTTGATAAATTTGTATTTGTGTGCATATGTATGTTCGATGTTGTAGTAGTGTGTGTGCGTGCGTTTGTTATTCAAAGAAAAGAGAACAATAAAGAAAACCAATTTAAAATAAAACAAAATTGAATTTACAATAAATTTTCAAAAATACACAGAGGACCTACGGTATAATGAAATATATCGTTAGAGCTCAAACTGGAGGCAAACTATGTCATTGCGAGAAATGTTATATCGTTACAAGCCTACAATTACATACGTATTTTATGTTGCCTTAAAGTTTTCATTAGGGTGATCAAATATTTGAGTTAATGAGAATTTTACGCAATTGTGATTAGTTAATATTTCTTTTGAAAAAAATTTGTTCGAAGGGCGAATAACAGCGTTTGATTAACTATGACACAGGATATGGGTTTTTGTTTCAATGGGACAACAATAGGTGCATGGATTTTAGAGGACTTGACTGTCGTTAAAAGATGACACAGCAAGTCAATAGTCAACATTTACTTTTGGAGTCTAAGTGATCAAAGAGAAAAATGGACAAGTTATGCTAGATACAAATGAGGCAACCGTTGCAGCAACACAGCCATGTTGAAGCAACCGTTTCTTTCGTTTGTAGCTGTGTTGCCAATGATTTTCGTATTGCCGCAACCGTTGCCAAAAATATGAAAATATATTGATACTTTTAGTCGGTTGCAGCAACCGTTGCTTCGTGTGTATGATTGTTTACTGAATTTACTTATTCAGTTAATCAGAAACTAGCAAATAAGAAGGTTCGTGCGTGAAAATGGCAAATGCTAATAATGAAAATTATGTTAACTTCATTAACGAGAGTATAAGAATTTGAGAGAACTATGGGACTTATCTTCTCAAAAATATATAAATACAAAACTTTTATTTCAAAAATTCAGTTTTACTTTTCTTACGCTTGTGTCTTTTTGCACTGCAGCAACACGCAGTACTGAGGTTGCGGCGGCAGTTGTGTAGTGAACAAATAAAACGCATTGCTGCAACACGTACTTCGACGGTTGCCTTGTGTCTATCTAACATTAGGGTACAAAATAACAAACAGGACAATAAAATCTATATGTATATAGTAGATCCCTGCACAAATGCATTTGCTTTACTAGGACAACAAATGACTTACTACAGTGAGCAATGCTTGCAAGACATTTGTCACCAAAATAGAAACAAAACGTGCATTGTCTGTGTTTTGTTTTTTCTAAATCAAACTAAGAATACTTCTTGCTTAAGATAAGCTCTCTAAAGCTTTTTTCTCTCAAAACCAAAACAATAATGACTACTGCTATGTCAATGACTGAAGTAAAGTCAGCTTTTTCTTATTTCGCTAGAATAGGGTGATAATTATTGCTGTTGTTTTTTCATCAGTTATTAATTTTTTGGTACAATTACAGAACAGTTTTGATTCAATAAAGAAACTTTTAGATGCGAAGAAAAGAATTTTTGGTATATTAAAGTACTATTTGGTACAATAAATTGCACCAGTTAGTACAACAAAAGTACTTTTTGAAACAATTAAAATATTTTCCTGGTACAAAAAATTTTACAAGTTAGTACCATTAAAGTTATTTTTGCTACCATATATTGTACTTTTTTATTTATTACCAGAAGTTGTACTTTTTGGTGCAATAAATTGTACTTTAGTTTACATAAATTGAACTATTTGCTACAAAAAAAAAATACTTTTTGGAACAAGAAACTGTACTATTTTGTACCAGAATGCTGTATATAAATTGTATCTTCTGGTATAAAAAATGGTACACTAAATTGATCTATTTAGTACAATAAAAGTACTTTTTGTTACAATAAATTGTACTGCTTGGTACAATATATTTTACTTTGGGACCATATATGTACTGTTAGGTACAATTAAAATACTTTTTGGTACAATAAATTGTACTTGTTACGTGCTTTTGGGTACCATAAATTGTGCTATTCGGTACTATTAAATGTACTTTGTGGTATCATCAATTGTACTATTTTATACAAGAAATTGTACTTTTTGGTACAAGAAATTGTGCTTTATAGTAAAATAAAATGTACTATTTGGTACAATAAGTTTTTTTTTTTGCTACAATAAATTGTACCTTCTGGTACATTAAATTGGTCTATTTGCTACGATAAAAGTACTTTTTGTTACAATAAATTGTACTACTTGGTACTATAAATTGTACTTTTTGGTACCATAAATTGTATTTTCTGCTACCGTAAACTGTACCATTTTTGTAGAATAAATTGTACTTTTTCTAACAATTATGTAAAATTTTTTGGTACTAAAAATTCTATTTTTGGTACCATAAATTGTACCATTTTTGTAAAATAAATTGTACTTTTTGGTACAATAAATTATGCTATTTTGTACTAAAAGTTTTACTTATTGGTACAACAAATTTTACTATTTGCAGAAGTTGTAGTTTTTGGTACAATAAAGTGTACTTTTTGTAACAAAAAATTGTTCTTTCTGGTAAAATAAGTTGTGGTGTTTGGTACAATAAATAGTACTTTTTGGTACACTAAATTGTTCTATTAGGTACAATAAAAGTACTTTTTGTTACAATAATTTGTACTACTTGGTACATTAAATTTTACTTTTTGGTACAATTTAAGTACTTTTTGGTACAATATTAAAGTATTTTTTGAAACAATTAATTTTACTTTTTGTACCATAAATTGTACTTTTGGGTATCATAAATTGTATTTTTGGGTACCATACATTGTACCATTTTGGTAGAATAAATTGTACTTTTTGGTACAATAAACTGTACTTTTTGGTACAACAAATTTTACTTTCTAGTACCATAAGTTGAATTTTTTGGTACAATAAAATGTCCTTTTTGGAACAAGAAATTGTACTATTTTGTACCAAAAGTTGTACGCTTAAACAAGAAAATTTGCCCAAGAAAACATGTGTTTAAAATCAAAATTGAGCCCCCGGTTTTTACCGAGAAACTTTTTGTATTTTACCCCCAACTCCTAACATTTCTATCAAACATACCTTACCCCCATCTTCACCCCCTAAGAGGACTACCATACAAAAATCTAATTTTTATAAAATAAATTACCACCGCCCTAACTGCCCTAAGAGGAATCAAATTTGTGACCGTCACCCAATATTTTTGAGCGACCCCTACTAGTATATCCCTCCTAACATATTGCCCGAACATACCTAATAACCTAAATATACCTAAATACCTAAATTATTAAAAAATACTTGGCGCCCAAATATTACACCCTTTTAGGAGCGACTAAGGGAAAGGTAGTCGGTGGAAGCAAATTTTATAAAAAAAAATTCTGTATGGGTGCTAAACTGACTGCTTTTTGTGCTTTAAAATTGCAAAAATTTACATTTTTATAAAAAAAAAAATTATAACCATAGAATAAAATAGGAATTTTTTGTAATCGCGAATGTTTTAAAATGTAATTCAACAGTTTTTTTTTTTCAATTATAATTTTTTTATAGAATCAAAGTAAAAAGACTTAAGGTATTACATTTCACGGGCATTTTTCGTGTCTACCAAAAACACATTCATTCTTCTCTTCCGGGTCTATTTTCTTCATCGACATAACCACCTATGATACATCCCCATTCAATAACCTCTGGTGCATTAACTATATTCAATATTTCCGCCCACATTCTGCCAGTTGAGCTCTACACCAACATTTCACTAACATACACGAATGTCCTATTGTATCTATTGTGTTTGTATCAGTAACTTACCTTATAATTATCATAGGCACTTTTTAACATTTGATATAGTCTCAAGTAAATGTAATCATTGCCAAAATAGCCCAGACACTGTGTTGTTGTGGCCAATTCTTTGGCATTGCCACCGCCGAAGAGTTCAACTTTTTGGCTTTTAGCCATAATTAAGGGTTTTTGATTGGTAAATATGTGATAATAAATATTTATAATTTTCATTGTGTGCTTAAGAAGACTTATTGTATTATCATGTTGTTGTTGTTGTTGCTGAGTGTCGTTATAAAAGAGCATGGAACCTGGAATGAAAGATAAGAAAAAAGAAAATACAAAATTTAATGCATTTAATTGCTGCTTCACAAACTTACCAAGATGTTTGTAAACAAATTGGATAAGTAAGTAAGTAATAAAAAAAAAACAATTTAAATTTTGATGCACAGGACGACTAGATAAATAAGTAAGCTGATGATCCCTAAAAATCCAAACTCATAACGGCTAAATTAAAACTTAAACAGCAATATACATTTTGGGCTACATTTCCCTTTTACAATTTTTAATTATTTAGTATAAAAAAACTTTTTATAAAAATCTCCGATGCATTTTTCCCCTTATTATGTATTTTTTTAGTTTATGAGTTTTAATATTCAGTTAAAAGTTTCGTGGTTTTTAAACTCTTCGTCACACACACGCACGCTTACTGCATAGGAAAGCAATTGCGAAAAATATCTCAAAATCACACACACATATGTACCAGTTAAGAAAACCACTTGTTCTCATAATGACATAGTTAACTAAAACCATTTACCATTAACAAAACTCGCAAAGCATCAACACTACAACAAAGTTTATCCTTACGATTATTTAAATCTTGTTCTAAACACAGACAGACTTACACACACACACACACACACACACACACAGACATTTCCTCATATTAAAATGGAAATGCAGATTCTCTCTGTCTCTCTTGGGAGGAGTGGCTGTAATTTTACGCCGTGCTTAAGGCCTTGATGAAACTTTCTTGACGAATAGAAAATGCAATTGAAGTAAATGAAATTTTTTGTAAAAAAAATTTCTTGGGGCTTACAAATTGTATTTGCTTTTAGTTGAAACTGGTTTTTCTATATCAGATATTTTAGTATTATTACTGTGGTTTACTAACACAGTACAACATTTTTCAGCTCATTGATTTGGGATTCAATTCTAAGAACAGCACGTGAAAGTAGCTCCTAAAACGAGAAGTTCTGCATCATTCGTTTTGTCAAGTTACATGCCATTATAATTTACTATCGATTAGAAGTTAGTAAGTTTCGTAAAGAGGAATTTGTCACGTTTTAGGCTCTTTTTTTAACATAACTCGAGAATCATTAGTCCGAATTAGCTAAAAAAAAATTAGATATATAACATTTCCCTACATAAGCAACAGTTTCACTTTTCCATTCATCAAATGATTTTGAACTGCGTTTATTTTGTAGCAGTTACAATAAAACTGTTGTACTCCGCTGGGTATGATTTACGTGGAATATTAGTTATGATAATCATACGCCACCATATAACAAAAGAACCTAAAACGTGACAAATTCCCCTATACGATACTTACTAAATTCAAATCGATATTGAATTATTATGGCATGTAACTTGACAAAACGAATTGAGTCCCAAAATCATGTGTTGTACGGTTGCGTAGAGTTTTCAATATAAAACATTTAAATTAGTAATGGTTCGCTAAATCAAACCTGTACCTGAAATTTTTCAAAACTTTTTCTGTATGAAATTATAACAATGTGTTTTTTTTCATATTTTAGTATAAATTTATTACAAATCACCTTGAAAAATGTCGCAAGAAGAGATTTTTTTCGTATATTCGCTTTTATCCTGTAAGCGATATCCATCCAACGAGTTAAAACATAGGATGTATGAAATCATTTTTTTGTTTTTTAATTTTATTTAACATATAGAAGATCTAAATAATGCCTTCCGCCAGCAAGGCCTTGCATCTTATGCTGCTGTTATAAAACGTGCCCCACCACATGCACAATCGCTAACAAATAGAATACCAAAGTTTTGTAAACGAAAAGGACCAAGTAAAATGCATAAACGTAAATGAGGAAGGCTTCCTTAGAACAGTGCCTTTCAAAGGTGAGAAATCTTCGTAATAATAGCAAGTATCTTAATGGTATTTTCGTATTTGTTAAATCATAACTTAATAGAGAATGGGACCGGCCGTGGCATAGTGGTTAGAACACGCGGCTACCATGCGGGAGATCACAGGTTCAACTCCTGGCTCCAGTCATCTTAAAAGAAAAAAAGTAAATAAATTTTTTTTTCATTGTCGGCTCCCCTCGAATGTTGTCGACAGCAACTTCGCAGTATTAGTGTCGAGTCAATCGCCGTGTCTAGTAAGAGCTTCTCAAACAGTGACGTTTGCATTCGTAGATTCACAAGTTGTGAATCTAAAAATAGAAAGCGTGTTAATTCACATCAACGCGAGAAGCTATCCCATACCTCATTCATGGGGTGTAAAGGGAAATTAAGTTTATTTTTTTTTTTTTAATAGAGAATGTATACAACACTCCAAGTAAATCATAATTGCACAGTACGGCATTAAATTATAGAAACTACATTTCTATCCCTTTTAATAGTATAAATGTGAATGTTTGTCTGTTTGTTTGTTTGTTGTGGATCAATCACGGCTAACCAATTGTTGACCCAATGGGCGGAGTGTGCGTGGCAAAACTTTTTTTGAGCTAAAGAGATACAATTTTAATTCCATATAGTACTGGACAACACGAATATGAATATGCAGACGTAATTTTAATTTTAGCCCAATGGGCGGAGTGGGCGTGGAAAAAACTTTTTTTTAGAGTCAGAGAGATAAAATTTGATACCCATATAGTACTCGACTACACGAATATGAATATGCAGACGTAATTTTAATTTTGGATCCAATAGGCGTAGTGGGCGTGTCAAAACTTTTTTTTTACAGCTAGAGCGGGAGCTACAATTTGATACCCAGATATAGAACTCGAGAGCACGAATATGACCAGGCATACGAAATTAGAATTTTGGATCAAAGGGCGGAGTGGGCTTGACAAAACTGTGCCATAGGGAGATAAAATTTGACACTCAGATAGTACTCGGCAACACGAATATGACCAGAAAGATACAATTTGATACATGGATAGTATTCGGCATATCAGGTTCAAATTTGCAGACGAAATTGTTATCCGCAATCAGTGGCCAAAATGGGCTTGGGAAAGCTGTATTTTAGACCTAGAGCGATAATATTTGATACACAGATAATTCTTGATACCAAAAAGAACTATTTAGTTTATCAAAAGGTAAATTTTTTTGTACCAAAAAGTACATTTATTGTACCAAAAGGTATAAGTTATTGTACCAAAAGTACAATTTAATATACCAAAAAGTACATTTATTGTACTAAAAAGTACATTTATTGTACCAAACAGTACATTTATGTTATCAAAAAGTACTTCATTATAACGAAAAAGTACAATTTGCTGTACAAACCTATACAATTTATTATATTAGAAAGTACAATTTACTGTATTAAAAAGTACTTTTATTGTACACAAAAAAACTATTAATTGTACCACAGAGTACCTTTAATGTAGCAAAAAGTACTTAAAATGTACATGTGTACAATTAAAGTACTTTTACTGCACCAAATAGTTCTTTAATTGTACGAAAAATTATTTTTATTTTAAAAACAACCACACTGCTCGAAATTTGAAATGGCTGTGAAAATGAAAAATTCAAAGTGGGGTACTGTCAGTATGGCCCCTTTCATTGGCTACATAAAAACATAATTAGACAAATGGGCATGGCATCGCCCACACAAACTGAAATATGAATCCATCATATCTCACGAGCCATTAGGGGTACGAAGATGAGATTTGTTACATATGTTATTGCTACAAGTAAAATTACATTCCACTTACATTTTATCAATTTGGCATAGAGGTTCCTTCTGTGACGTAGATACATTATAAGATGAGTTTTTTTAGAAATATGTACTCTTAGAGGGTAAAATGTGGCAAACAGGTTCATAAAAGTACTAATTGAATGAACATAATTTTCGACATAATTACAGTACTTTTTGGTAGACTAGAAGAGCCGGTACATTAAAAGTACTTTTTCGGTTAAAAAATAGTACTTTCTGGTACAATAATAGTACCTTTTGGTACAATAAAAGTACTTCTTGGTATAATAAATGTACTCTATGGTTGTTAATCGTACGCATAAGAACGCATCTCAATTTAGCTACTAGTTGTTTTAAAGAAAAGCTTTCACTCATGCGTTCTAGCATTGTGAAACTCCAATAATTACTCGCTTCTTTTTAAAATCGAGCCAAAGTATGTTATCTTTAACCCTTCTACCCGCGAATAACTAGCCTTATTTTAACACCGCGTAAACCTCTATATTTAACGGTTCACCTTATACATACCCCCTCCCCGTACCGATACCTTGAATTTGAACTTTCTACATTGTGCTATCAAAAGAGAATTATAAATCCAATTGTAAAAGGTAAACCCCTGAAATAATAAATAATTTTATAACGATTTTCTAAAATCCCTCGTATTTTATTCCCAATCTTCGGAAACTTTAAAACACTTTCATATAATTTCCCTTTGCACCCCATGAATGAGTTGTTAAGGAGATTTTCTATTTTTAGATTCACCTACTTGTTTACTTTTACCAGACATTTCGATGGACTCTACACTATAATGTGAAGTTGCTTTTGACAACATCGAGGGAGCGATGGGGAATCGAACAATGGATCTCCTGTATGATAGTCGCGTATTCTAATCATCTTGCCACGGCCAGCCGTACCCAGAAGTTAAAAATTAAAATAGGTTTAAACGTTTCTACCACATCGTGCCAATGAAATAATTATAATAGGCTGTATAAGGAACTGAATCTTGATCATCCGCAATATAATTGTGTGTTCTAAATATTATTTCTCGGCCGGTCTCATCACCATTTTATACGTATTTAAAAATAAACAACAACAAAACCACCTTACAAATTATGTCAATAATGTCACCATCATTCCCTTAAAATGCACTGTATTGCAAGTAACGTGACTGCCGGCAGACAGGATAGGAAGGCAGCAAGGAGCCTGTTAACAGCTTTTTAGCATAAATGTTAACATATTATTTGTGAAGACTGAACTTTGATTCTATCCACCCACACACACACATTCACACTTACATACTCTTATTGCAACTACATGTAAATTGGTTAATATGTATGTAGTAGCAGGACAAGTCCGTCTGGTTAATCATACATTCACACAACTGAACCCAAAATTCTCAAAGTCTTTTATTAATTTGCTTACTAATGCCTTTGTGCAGTAAGTATAATTTGTAACAGTTCCACTTAGACGACTGGACAACGACAAACACAACGAAACCCAGCCGTATATCATGTAAGTGGTTATTATCATCACTACCATCGTTGTCGTAGTCCATGTCATCGTCATCGTTAGATTCACGACATTTCTCATTTGCATCATCATCAACATCATGAACGAGTGTCGGTACAAAGTAGCAAGAAGACTTACCAACTATTAATTTACTGCTGACATCAATCAAATCACTTTGACATGTTAAGTCAACGGCCGTATTGTAATTATATTGTGATAATTTAACAAAGATTTCCATAAAGTTAAACTCGGACCAAGAGCTGGCATAATCGGCAAATGGGAAATATTTCAGCAGCTCCTTGATGCAATAAATAATGCCAAACTGTAATGAAATTTTAGAAATTGAGAGAAAATATTATAAACATAGGGGGAAGGGGAAGATGATTGAAAGATTTGTACATATGAAATATGATTAATTTGATAAATGTGTGTTGCTTAGATAGATACTAAGGGAGTAGATTGATGTATTGTGAAATTAGAAAGGAATTGGAAAAGTTTCGAATACAATTGTTTTCAATTGGGGAAACATGGTTACAGCAGTTTTTTTATTATAGGCTATAAATCTTATCAAAAGTAGGCATCATTAGGGTCTAAAAAAACGATAAGAGAAAACTAAAAACTTAAATTTACGTCGGAGTCAAATATCACCATTAGGAATAGTCCATGTATAACGGTATACGCCCTGTTTTGAGGAGGGGGTCGTAGGGTGCACGGGTCAAAAAAAGATTTGGATGTCGGAAGTGTGATACAAGGTAAAGCTTCTCGGTTTAACTTCGTAAACCTAGGGTGATCCTTGTCAATTACACTTTGCAGACCGAGTACCTCTTCGTGGTGACACCTCGAAACGTGCCTTTGACACTCGTCAGAGCACGACAAACTGTGAGGGGCGAAACCTAAAACCTAGGCACGTCGGCTCAGAGTGAGCGGTATCCTGGTCAGCGTCTGACCCAGAATGGACGGCTGTAATAAAATCCTGGCAGGAGAAGAAAACTGCGACGTGGTGCACTGGGCTTGCAACCCGCCACCGACATTTTGAACTATTGCAATGAAAAGAAGTAAGAAAAGAATAAAATTTCCACCCCAAAATGTTAACGACCACCACAAACGAATTAAGGACCATGATTTGAGGATATGCACCTGGAAAGTTAGAACACTGTAAAGACCAGGTGCCTCCATCCAACTGGCGGCAGTCCTCGAAGAATACAAGTCTGACATAACCGCTTTACAGGAAATCCGGGACGGGACACGGGTGCACGCGCTGGGAGACGTGCGACATCTACTATAGTGGCTATGCGGACAAGCACGAGTTTGGATGTGGATTTGTGGTAGGCAAGAGATTGCGACACCGGTTCATCCCGATGAGTGAACAAATAGCCACCATAAGAGTCAAGACAAACTTTTTCCCGATAACACTTGTATGTGCCCATGCTCCGACAGAAGAGAAAAGCGATCTCCGATCTCTATCTTACCGCAGTGAGGGTGCGCTCAAGGCTAAGCATGGCGAAAAACATATGTAACCAAGCACAACGAAAGCTGGATACGGTAAACTGCGGGCCACAGAGGTAGCGGACGCCTACTCCAACCACCTATCTCAACTGATGCGGAATGCTGAAACCCTGATAATTTTACCTTGCAGTGTCAATATATAGCCGACCCATAGAACGGACTGCGAGCAACGTCCTTGGGTACTCAAAGCCGCCTCAAGAAGATGCCTGGTGCGATGATGAATGTCGCAATGCCACAAGAGAGACGGACGCTGTATGCAAAGCGAAACAGCAGCCAATGTCAACGCGAGCTGTTCGTGAACGGCATAGGGAGAAGAGACGAGAAGCAACTAGTCTTTCTAGACGGAAAAAGAAGGAGCTGAAGAAGAGACAGGGAAGGGAAGCCCAAAAATTCTACCAGAGAGTTAAGGCAAGAATGCTTAGAATAGGATTGCCCTCCTGCGAGGACAGCGATGGCCAGCTAGTGACAGACCCGGATAACGTTCTGAAGATATGGAGAGAACATTTCAGAAATCTGCTGGATATGAACACAACTCCAGAAGACCCTACTCCAGTCCACGGCGATGGTATTGACTGCCCACCTCCGAGCCAGAGTGAGATACGTGTGGCAATATCCCACCATAAAAGAAAGCAGCTGGAGCCGATGGTCTTACGGCTGAATTGTTTAAGGCAGGTGGAGAGGAGCTGTTTAGGAGCATGCATCAGCTCATGGAGAACATCTGGCTGGAGGAGAGCATGCCCGGGAATTGGAGTCTCAGTCTGTTATGTCCCAAGAAAGGAGATCGTAGTGAGTGTAAGAACTACCTTGGAATAAGCCTATTACCAATTGCGTATAAGGTCCTTTCGAGTGAACGTCGAAAGCCAATTGTAGAAAAACTTATTGAACCTTACCATTACGGCTTTAGACCTGGTAAATCTACGACGGATCAAATATTCACCTTACGATAAATCCTGGAAAAATCTCATGAAAAGCAAATCGACATTTACCACCTCTTTGTCGACTACAAAGCTGCCTTCGACTTTCCGATAAGGAATAGGCTTAATTAGGCCATGTCTGAGTTTGGTATTCCTGTAAAGTTAATTCGACTTTGCAGATGTACCTGGGAAAACACCAAATCCTGAAACAATTCAACACGGAAAGAGGTCTCAGGCAGGGTGATAACTTGTCCTCTACACTATTTAATATAGTTAGGGAGAAGGTGATGAGAAAGGCTGGTGTCAACATGTCTGGCATCATATTCCACAAGAGCCACATGCAACTAGCCTATGCCGATGATATAGACATTATTGGCCCTAAAATTGAGGGATGTTACTGCAGTTTTCTCATCACTAGAAAAGGAGTCAGCAAAAATGGGTTTAGCGCTCAACGAGGACAAAACAAAAATAATGATTTCGACCAACAAAGAGTCCTCTCAAAGGGAAGGCACCGTCAATGTTTAAATTTATTGTTTTGCGGTAGTAGACGAGTTTACCTACCTCGGATCTTCCGTTAACAGAAAAATAATGTCAGCTAAGAAATCAAGCGGAGAATACACTTTAGTAACACCACCTTATCTCGGGATACTAAGAAACAGCTGTACTAGGTGTTAATATTAACCGTTCTGTTGTATGCTGCCGAATCGTGGGTGCTTTTGACAACGGATATACAAAGTTTTAGAGAGAAAAGTACTCCGAAAAATATATGGACCTATCTTTCTCGTCGGCGAGTTTCGCCATCGGACGAACCATGTGCTTTACCTTGACATCGACATAGCTAAAGGAGTCAGAATCCTGCGACTTCGATGGCTGGGACATGTTGCCAGGATGAATGTAAATGCTTCAGGGAGTAAGTTGTTTGAAGGCGAACATGAGGGACGACGCAGAGCAGGGAGACCCAAACATCGTTGGAAGGACCAAGTGGTAGGCGGCTTGCCACCATCTGGCGTGTGGAATACATTTATACTTAAATTTATGAACCACGTTCGTAAGTTGTAATGGGCCACTTAAGTAAGTATGCCCCTTACAAAAGGGGTAAAAAGAGCAAAAAAGGAACAAGTATGTGCCAACGTCCATTCCAAATGGCAAAAGGTACACAAAAGTTTGGGAAGATAAATACATATTATCTTATAGAGTAGTAGCTCAAAAGGACTTTTTGAAATTCGTCCTTTTAGGGATAAAAGGGTGGAAAATGGTACCATCACTCACATGAAACGGCTAAAGATTCAAACCCAAAAATTGGGTTCAATATTTATTTTACGGTTTAAATGGACTTTTTGAAATTCGTACATTAAGGCAGAAAAGGGGGGGAAATCGTACCATCACTTAGACCTTACGGCTAAAGGTACGACCTCAAATGTTGAGGTACATTTTTATAAAATGCCACAAAAATGGTACGATCGCCCAGTCCAAAAGGCTTAAGGTACTACCACAAAAATTGGGTTTAGAGCAGTTGTGTGGGATAAATGGTTTTTAAAAAATTAGTACTTTAGAGATTTTTCGAAATTTTTACATTTAGGAATATAAAGGGGGAAAATGGTACCATCACTCAGACCAAACGATTAAAGGTAGAAACACAAAAAGTGAGAGTAATATGTATCTTCTGGAGCAGTTGTGTGAAACAAATGGATTTTTCAAAATTTGAGAAATAAAAAGAGTCAAAGTGGTACCATCACTCGGACCAAACGGCTAAAACTACAATTACAAAACTTGGGGTGAATATATCTATATATATAAAAGGCTTGGGTGACTGACTGATCACTCCACAGCCTAAACGGCTAAAGCTAGAACCGTGAAATTTAGAATGTAGGTTCCGTTTATGACGTAGGCGTGCACTAAGACGGGATTTTTGGAAATTCGAACTGCAAAGGGGTAAAATGGGCGTGGCACCGCTCCATACAACTCGAATTTTTAAATGAATGTATCTTTTAAGTCATAATATGTACGAAGTCGAGATTTGGTACGTATATTGGACGTATAGGAAAAAATATTTTGTTTAGGGAAAGTGGGCGGTGCCACGCCCCTTTTAAAAAAAATAGTTATATTGGCCAAATAAATGGTCCGATTGAAATAATATTTTCTTTGTGTGATATTGTCCATAGGACCTTCATCATAGGCTTCATGGAATTATATTTATACAAAGGGGCGTGGCACCGCCCACTCAAGCCTCAATTTCAATCGGTCATATCTCAAGAGCCATTAGAGTTATGTAGATGAGATTTGCTACATATGTTACTGATACGAAGAGGAACCCGTCTTTCTGAAAAATGGGCGGTGCCACGCCCCATTTGAAAAAATCGTTATCTGGACGAAATAAATGGACCGATTGCAATGAAATTTGGACTGTGTAGTACTCTCCGTAGGGTCTGTATCATAGTCTACATGAAAACATACCTAGACAAAGGGGCGTGGCACCGCCCACACAAACCAATCGGACATATTTCGCGAGCCATTAAAAGTATAAAGATGAGATTTGCTACATAAGTAAATGGTACATGGGAGATTATGTCCCGCTGGGAAATGGGCAGTGCCACGCCCCTTTTGAAACAATTGTTATGTCAGTCATATAAATAGAACGATTGTAATTACAATTTCGTATATTTCAAATTAGTTAACTAACTGATTGGGTGAAATGGCTGTAGATAGGATGATGAAATTTGGGGTAGTTGTTCTCCTTTTCGAGTAAACGTCAGCTAAGAATGGATTTTGGAAAAAGCGTACTTTATTGTGTAAACATTACCAATAAGGAATAAACTCAGACAAATCGGTTAAAGCTTTAATTGCGAAAATTGATATGGACATGCTCACTATCAAATTGGATTGAAGGTTTTTTTGAAATCCGATATTTCTGGGTAAAAAATATCGAAAAGGGATGTAATTATGATAATTTATATGGCTTGCTCCCTATGGAATTAGAACGAAGCAAGGAGGGTTTTAGAAATTCTTACCTTTTAGGGGTGAAAAGGCCGAAAATGAATAAAACTGGTACTAAACGGCTAAAGGATTAGTCTTAAAAATTAAGTGAATGTTTTAGTTGTACGATGTTAAGTAATTTTTCAAAATTCGTTCTTTAGTTGTAAAAATACTGAAAAGCAATAAAACTGGTACAATCGCCCAGACCAAATAAATAAAAGTAGAGCTACGAAAATGTATTTAGCATTGCTCCTAATAGAATTAGATACCCGCCAGATGGTGTATTCAGAAATTTTAACATTGGGGGGGTGAAAAAGACCGAAAGGGGATATATCTGGTACCATCGCCCAGACCTAGCGGCTAAAGCTATTATCCTATATGTGCATAGAATTAAAGGGGGACAACTCAATTATAGTTTTAGGGATAAAAGGAATTAAAGCGGTACAATCACTCAGACAAATGGGATAAAGCTACAATCACATAAATTTGCGTCCGTTCGTCTTAAGAAACGTTTGCATTTTATTTGTATTGATTACATTCTTAAGAAGTTTCATTGTAGGTACGGGTGAAGCAAAGCGAGCCGGGAAAGCTAGTATCTCATAAAGCAATTGTGCGATACGAAGGATAGAAATAGAACCAACGCACAGACCAAACGTCAAAAGGTACAATCGCATTTATGTAATAGAATAATTGTGCCAAACGAAAGGAATTTTCTGAAATTCGTATATGTAGGCATAAAAAGGGGCAAAAGTCCTTCAATCAAATACCATCGCCAAAGACCAAATGACAAAAATTAAAAACACAAAAATTGGGGTGAATATTCTTCTCATAAAGTTGAAAGAAATTATTCTTGCCACTGGTTCTTATTTATTTTTACATAAAATTATTTAAAAACAATTCCAAAACTTACCTGAACATTTTTATCCTTCAAAGACAAGATTTTGTTTGTTAAACGATATAGAACTTTAGACAAAACCACCTCGATCTCGTCATAGCTACAGGACATAGATGAAGGTCCTCCCTTAGAGCTACCAAGGCTAGATAAGATGTCCGGATCTGCCTGTTGGCGTTGTTGATGTTCGGGATTTAATAGATAACGCAGTGACGGTGACATGTCGTTAAAAACGCTATACTCTAAGAAATTTTGTAACATCTTCATATTCTCACTGTAGGTTTGATGTAACACATGTTCATTCTCTAGCAAACTAACAAAGGACTTTTGTAGTGACTGCTGTTGTTGTTGTTGCTGTTGCTGCTGCCCTTGCTGTTGTCGGTTATTAGAATGTTTGGCAGTTTGTATAATGAAACGACACAAACATTTTGATGCATATTCTCGAACACGCACATCGTCTTCAGCAATCAATTGCAAAAGTTCATCAATAAATGTGTTCTGCAAGTATATAGAATGGATAGAAATGAAATGGTTTTGCTTAGAAAGGATTGTGTGTATAGAATCTATAGAATTTGTATGTGAAAGTTATTATGGACAAACTTTTGACGATATGAAATAAAAAGTCAGTTTTAAGTTAATCAATTCAAGAGTAAGTTTATAAGCTGATATACATAGATCTATAAATAAGAGTGGAAGCTATTGTTATATGATGAGGCGGAAAAAAATTCAATGTTAAAAGGAATTTCATAAAAATGTGTGTATATGTATTGGTAATATAATATGGCTAAAAATAGAGAGAATATTTTTAGGCTGCAGGTATTCATAGAAATTTGCACTAGCCTAATAATATATGGGCCATGAATGTTTATTGTTGAGGTTGTTAATATTTACTTTTGTCTTTTACTTTGTTTGTATTGTATCTGACTAGGACTATGATGTATTTACTTAAAAAAACGTATACATTTCTATATTTACACTCCAGGGAACAAAATGCTAATAAATGATAATTCACATACATGTTCTGAACATTTTTCATTTATTTACACAATATTTTCGTTTGAATTATAACGTACAACTTAGTTCTGACTGTTTATTCGCGTTATCACATACATATACGGACAGTTTAGAAAGTGATATACAACAATATATTTATGATTGTATGTAATATTACACGTACAGTTTCATTCATGGAGAGTAAAGGGATATTAAGTGGTTTCTAAAAGCTATTTTGTATAAATATGAAGTAGATACGTATGCAAAATTCAACTAAATTTGTGAAATCGATAGAAGTTTATGAAAAAAAAACTTAGTTTTTTAACAGTGATGTGTAAGATGTCTATCTGGCTTCTTATGTGAATAAAATTTGCCTCAAAATTCTAAATGTTTTTGTTTCTTTTAAATACTACGGCAGATTTGGTTCGCCGTAGAACTGTTTACTTACTTACTTACTTAAGTAGCCCTGTTTACGCCAGAAGGTGGCTGCATTTATCTTATAATCTTTTCCGATTTTCCATCGGATGGTAACTCTATTTAAGGACTTTAACTTTGTTTAAATGATCCCTTCTTGGTACTAAAGTACGTTGTTATGTCAAACTGATTGTAACGAGTAACTGATATTGCTGAATTAAGGCCGCCTTTCTCCATCTTTTTTTGGTTATATTGTATTTTATTATTGGTAATCGAGAGCTCTCTGGAAAGGTAATATTCGCCAAATAAAGCCCTACGGCAATTTATTTTGAAAAAACTCTAATTCCTTTTGTGTTGTTATTTTTCCTTTATTCACCCCCAAAAACCATTTGCCTGCGCAAACATTTGGTCCTTCAAACCGGGTGAACAAGTCTACTGGATCTCTTAGAAAAGCTGCCTAGCGATCTACATCGGCTGCTCCAACTTCAATCCAACCCATTATTCATTTATACAGTCCACTAAAAAAAATCGTGTAATTAAAGGTACGTACACTCGGTATTTTAATTAGTGAGCATCGCGAGTGTTTTCGGAAAAGAAAAGAATTAAAGACATAAACTAACAAGTGTATCAACATACACACTGGCATGTCGTTCTCCCTTTGAATATCGCAATAAAATAGGTATATAAAAAATAATTTTCTAACAGAAAAATAAAAAGAAATATCGGGTTGATCACAATATCGGTAATTTTATTACACAAATAATATTACATTTTCAATGTTTAAAATATAATATTGCGCCGATTCCCCGGAGTGTGCAAACAACAGATACATTGTGACGAGCGAGTGATATTTAGACGGACAAGTAATATCTACGCGTAACACTGGTGGTGATATTTATATTTTTGTGTTTTTAAACAAATAATTTAAGATTTTATGGTCGCGTTTGAGTGCACTACTACTTAAACGGTGTATTCGTATTAAAATTTCATTAATTGTAATTTGTCCACCACCATTGTCGTCAGTTGTTTTGGTTATTTCCACACTTGCTCTTCCTACATACTTTCTTATATTTACATGCATTCAGCCATATGATCTTGTAATAAACTTTTCAGCTAACAACCCTGGTTTTGATTGCTTCATATTTAACCTCTTTAGTTTCGCATACAGTGAAGGGCAAATATTTAGCAACGTTTTAATTTTGTAATTTCTCTTTTATTTTTTTTTTCTCTCCGTACAGTGAAGTGCAAATATTTAGCAACGTTTTTATTTTCTCTTTTACTGATTTTGCTTTTGTTGATAATTTCACTCAATTTAGATATCGGGTTCCTTATAGTAATAGTTAAGCAATAAATCCATGTTAAACACTGACATTTAAATTGTTTTTCGAATTACTTCTTACTTTACCACCACTTTTGAGAATATTCTACGATATTCGGTACACTGCGTGGTAAATTTGAATTTTTGTGTCGTCGGTGTTTAGCGGATTGTTTTTTGAGTCTCGAATTTGCAGATAAAAATAACCATATTCTACAATATTCTTTGTTCTAGACATTCTTTTTTAAATTTTTTATTTCGAATAAAATACTACATTCGGGAATTTGTTTCGAAAAGTGCGCTTCGTTTTTATTCGATCGTTGTTCCTAGGAATTGGTTAATTTGCCTACGCAAATTAAAAATCTTCTGATTTTTGTGTATTGGTTAAATTTAGGTATTTAATTTGAGTTTTTTTTTTTGTGCATTTGGGTAAAAAGTGTCGATATGCCCCTTAATCCTCGTGATTTTTACATTAGAGCATCAGATGCTCTAGTGAAGTTCGATGCCAATTTTAGTTCGAGTTTAGACGACGATCATACAGTTTTCACACTTGAAATACAGGCTGCAGAAATTAATCGAATTTGGGGAGAGGTTAGGTCCACATTTAACGAATGTCTAAATTACCTGGCCACACTTGACTCTGCAGAAATCGGGGATATTGAGAGCGTAGAGGAAAAATACCAGGTTTCTTCTCGCGCATATGTTCGATGTCTCGCATCAATAAATGAGCGCCTTCACGTTTTTCGATGTGCAATGAATGCCGACCCCCCTGGTGGGAACGGTGGCACTTCAGCTGTGGTCACCCCTGGCAATGAAAACCCACTTGTGCTACCGAATGGAACTTCTTCCACTTCGACGCCATTAGAGGTCCCTAATAGCCCACTTTCAGTGGGTGTATGCCCGGAGGATAACGTGGTACACAATTTGGTGCTTCCGCCTTGTGACACGGACATCTTTAGTGGCGATGTTCTTTTGTGGCCTACATTTAGAGATTTATTTACGGCGGTCTATATCAATAATTCGCGCCTTAGTGATATCGAACGACTTTGTCACCTACATAGGAAAACGATAGGGGAGGCTAGGGAAATTGTATCGAAATTCCCCCTTACTAATTCAAGTTTTCGCCTAGCGTGGAAGGCCCTTGGTGACGCATTCGATAACACGCGTTTGTTGGTTAATAATCAACTTAAAATACTTTTTGCTTTACCGAGTCTCGACCAGGAAACATGCTCAGGTTTAAAGCAGCTGCGACGTGGTATAAATGGATGTTTTTCGGCGATGTCTATATATAAAGTCTCGACCTCAGATTGGGACCCACTACTAGTTTTTATGTGCATTCAGCGATTGCCGAACAGCGTGGTTTCTCTATTTGAACAGACAATTCGCAATAAATCGGCCCTTTCTACGTGGAAAAACCTTGACCAATTTTTGCTAGAGAGAATTCAGACGCTCGACTGTCTTTATGATTTAAAGGGAAGTGACAGTGCTACAAAGCCTATAGATCGAAAGGTAAAAACACCGGTTACAAATACAAGACCTGTAGAGTCGTATCGGTCAGCGACAAAAATTTATTGCATTTTGTGCCCAGAACAAAGTCATTTTTTAGGCCAGTGTTCAAAATTTAAAAATAGTCCTGTAAGCGAGAGATTTGCTTCTGTCAAGCGACATCACGTGTGCGTTAATTGTTTGGCTCAGGGGCACGAGGTCAAATATTGCCGAAGTGTTCACAATTGTTCGGTTTGCAACAGAAGGCATCACACTCTTTTACATCGTGATGACCAAATTAACGCTACACTTCCTTCACAAGATTTAGGTACCCCAACGGGGTCTGCCGCTAACGAACAGTTAAGGCCCCCCGAGAATTGCGCTTTTATGGAGAATAGGCAAGTCTACCATACCTCTTTTAGCGGCTCTATTTTGTTAGGAACTGCCATGGTGAATATCATTCACCAAGGCACTACTTATCGCGCTAGAGCTCTCATCGATCCCGCTTCAGAGGTTTCGTTTGTTACCGCGCGCTTCCAAAATATGCTCCAATTGGTAATACGACCTACTGAGGCTAGAATATCGGGAGTTGACCAGTCAGTTTCTACCATTTCCCAGAAAATATGTTCCCTACGCATAGGTTCCCCCATAAATGATTCGTTTACTTTGGAAACAGATGCATTTGTGCTACCACAGATCTCTGCAAACATTCCTTCTTTTAAGCCCCCTGCTGCGTTAATTGCTCGTTTACCACCCCTTCGGTTGGCTGACGAACGTCCCTTCGACTGTCGGCCGGTTGACCTACTACTAGGTGCGGATGTTTATTCGCAAATTATTCTTGATGGTATTCAACGGCATGTCATGGGTTCTCTTCTGGCCCAGAATACAATATTTGGATGGATACTCACTGGTCCTCTTACCACGGGTTTGAATAGTTCCTTGCCTCTAAATGTTTTCTCTACAAGGGTAAAATTTACCGAGGACATGGCACCGCTCTCATCTATCGCACCGTTGATTCCTACGACCTTAAGTGCGTCGTCGATCAACACCTCGTCTACAACGCCGCTTACACCGATCGCGAACACAATGGTGGTTCCTACGACCTCTGCGTCGTTGAATACCGTTCCATCTATGGCGCCCCATACGGTGGTTTCTACGACCTCTGCGTCGTTGATCACTGTTCCCTCCATGGCGCCCCATACGGTGGTTTCTACGACCTCTGCGTCGTTGATCACTGTTCCATCTATGGCGCCCCAAACGGTGGTTCCTACGACCTCAGCGTCGTTGATCACTGTTCCATCCATGGCGCCCCATACAGTGGTTTCTACGACCTCTGCGTCGTTGATCACTGTTCCGTCTATAGCACCCCAAACGGTGCTTCCTACGACCTTTCGTGCGTCGTTGAACACCGTTCCGTCTCTGTCGCCCCAAATGGTGATTCCTACGACATTTCGTGCGTCGTTGAACACCATTCCGTCTATTATACCTACCGCGGTAATTCCTACGACTTTAAATGCGTCTTCGAACACCACATTATCTATGGTTCCCAAAACTATTCTCGTCTCCGCGGGTCTGCCTCGGCTAACAACGTCCTGCGTTCTGTGCAAGGGTCGTCATATGTTGGCCTATTGCAACGCGTTTAAACGAATGAGGCACGTGAAAAAATTGCAAACGGTGGCTCAGCTTGGCGTGTGCTCGAATTGTCTTCGATTAGGTCACAACCATGACGCCTGTCCGAATCAGTCGAGGTGCACCTATTGCCGAGTTGACCATCACAGTCTTCTTCATTCGGTAAAGGTGGTTTCGGGGACTTTTCACAACTAATTGTCGTGTACTTTCAAACCGCTGCGTGATCGCGAAAAATTAAAAAAAGGAAGCTCACTAAATATACTGAAGGTACAGCCTTTTATATATGTATTAATTTATCTTTGTCTTTAGAGTAAGTTTATTTACAACATATCGAGATGTTGCAAGGTGGCCGGCAATGTTTACGCCAGAAGGTGGCTGCATTTATCTTATAATCTTTTCCGATTTTCCATCGGATGGTAACTCTATTTAAGGACTTTAACTTTGTTTAAATGATCCCTTCTTGGTACTAAAGTACGTTGTTATGTCAAACTGATTGTAACGAGTAACTGATATTGCTGAATTAAGGCCGCCTTTCTCCATCTTTTTTTGGTTATATTGTATTTTATTATTGGTAATCGAGAGCTCTCTGGAAAGGTAATATTCGCCAAATAAAGCCCTACGGCAATTTATTTTGAAAAAACTCTAATTCCTTTTGTGTTGTTATTTTTCCTTTATTCACCCCCAAAAACCATTTGCCTGCGCAAACAAGCCCATTACAACTTACGAACGTGGTTCATAAGTTAGAGGTCTGAAATATTAATGAATCATCCACAACCTCAAAACAATAATTGTCAACGTTCTCGGTGAGTGCCCATCGAGAGGATTCTTTGTTCGTCGAAATCATTATTTATGTTGTGTCCAATTTTTGCTGACTCCTTTTCTAGCGATGAGAAAACTGCAGTAACATCCCACAGATTTCGGCCAATGATGTCTATATCGTCGGCATAGGCTAGTGGCATGTGGCTCTTGTGGAATACGGCGCCAGACATGTTGACACCAGCCTTTCTCATCACCTTCTCCATAACTATAGTCAATAGTGTATAGTTATCACCCTGCCTGAGACGTATAGAGACGTATAAAATGGTTCAGAGTAATCCTTACCAATCTAAACCGAGGATTTGCTGTTTTTCCAAGGTACATTAGCCTTGCAGGAATACCAAACTCAGGCATGGCCTCATATAGCGTATTTCTTATCAAAGTGTCGAAAGCAGCTTTGTAGTCGACTAAGAGGTGTTAGGTGTCGATCTGCTTTTTATGAGTTTTTTTCCAGAATTTGTCGTAAAGTAAATATTTGATCCGTCATAGATTTACCAGGTCTAAAGCCGCAATGATAAGGTCCAGTTAATTTTTCTACAATTGGCTTTAGACGTTCACACAATATGCTTGAAAGGACCTTGTACGCAATTGGTAATAGGCTTATTCCACGGTACACTTACACTCACTATGATCTCCTTTCTTGTACATGGGTCATAAAATACCGAGACTGCAATCCCTGAGAATGCTCTCCTCTAGCCATATGTTCTCCATGAGCTGATGCGTGCTCCTAATCAGCTCCCGCCCGCCAGCCTTAAACAATTCAGCAGGGAGCCCATCGGCTCCAGCAGCTTTGTTAGTTTTAAGACGGGATATTGCCCCACGTATCTCACTCAGTCTCGGAGGTGGACAGTTAATACCATTGTCATGGATTGGACCGGGGTCTTTTGGAGTGGTGTTTGTATTCAGTAGATTGCTGAAATGTTATCTCCATATCTTTAGAACGTTATCCAGGTCAGTCACTAGTTGGCCATTGCTGTCATTGCAGGAGGGCGACCCTGTTCCACGCATTCTCGCCTTAACTCTGTGGTTGAATTTTCGGGCTTCCCCTCTGCTTCGGTGTAACTCTGTGCACTCATACTGTCTGTCTCTTATTCAGGTCCTTCTTTTCCGTCTAAAGAGACTAGTTGCCTTGCATCTCTTCTCCCTGTGCCATTCACGAACAGCTCGCAGTTGCCATTGGCTGCAGTTTTGCCCTGTATGCAGCATCCGTCTCTCTCGTGGCATTGCGACATTCATCATCGTACCAGGCATCTTCGTTGAGTACCCAAGTACGCTTCTCGCAGTCCGTTCTATGGAGTCGGCTATATATTGACACTGCGAGGTAATATTATCAGGGTTTGGAGCATTTCGTACAGTTGAGTTAGGTAGGTGGAGTAGGCGTCCGTTACCTCTGTGGTCCGCAGTTTACCGATGTCCAGATGTCGTTGTGCCTGGTTACGTACGTTTTTCACCATGCTTAGCCTTGTGCGTACCTTAACTGCAGTAAGGTAGTGATCGGAGTCAATGTTCGCACCCATGATCACTCGTACGTCCAGAACACTCGATGCTTGCCTTCCATCGACCATCGACTACCGCGTGATCTATCAGATTCCTCGTCAATAGATCTGGAGATAACCATGGTACCTTATGAATATTTTAATGGTCAAATCTAGTGCTGCTAACTACCAATTTTCTTGCTGCAGAGAAATCAATCAGTCTGATGCCGTTGTTCGGCGTTTCGGTGGGCAGACTGAATTTTCCGATGGTAGGCTCAACTGCGGTCTCTCTGGCTATTTGAGCATTAAAATCGCCTAGTAAAATTTTGATGTGATGGCAAGTGCTACTGTCAAATACATTTTCTAGGCTTTTGTAGAACTTGTCTTTGTCCTCATCGCTTTTCTCTTCTGTCGGAGCATGGGCACATATGAGCGTTGTGGCCTTTGATAGCTCAGTGGAAGCGACATAGACTAGCAATCCGAAGGTGCCGGGTTCGATTCCCGGCCAGGGCACTGGCCAAATCAACATCGATGAAAAATTATTTTTCAAATACTTTCGAGTTATCCAGCCAACAAAACTCATCCTAGATGCTTCCACTACAAAAATCCAGATTACACAAGGATCAAGGAAAAAGGAAAATGATTTATCGACATCGAATATAAATCAACAAGCCAGCTGGCGCCATCTTTGGTGGAATTTGGCGGTTAAAACTCACAACAACAACACCTAACAATACTTGACACAAACATTGTTATCTACAAAGGAACGAAACAGTGTTGCCAACAATGATCGTATGATAATCGGATTATATGCCCGATCGTGTACCGATAAAATAAAAATCGGTATAAAGAATTATCACCCCAGCTATCACCAGATGTTACAACAACAACAACAAGTGTTGTTTGACTCTTATGGTGGCTATTCGTTCACATACCGGGTTGAACCGTGAGATTAGGTGTCGCATTCTCTTGCCAACCACTATTCCACATCCAAACTCGTGCTTGTCCGCATGGCGACTATAGTAGACGTCGCACGGTTTCATGTGCGAGAACCCTTGTCCCGTCCACCGGATTTCCAGTAAAGCGGTTGTGTCAGCCTTGTATTCTTCGAATACTTTCGCCAGTTTTTTAAAGGAGGCACCTGGTCTATGCATTGTTCTAACATTCCAGGTGCATATACTTAAATCATGCTCCTTATTTTTTATTATTTTCTTACTTCTTTTCATTGCCATAGTTCAAACGTCGGTGGAGGTTTGCAAGCCCAGCGCACCACGTCTCAGTTTTCTCCTCCTGCCTGGGTTATAGATTTCGCCTTTCTCATTTAGCCGTGCTCTGACGGGTGTCAAAAGCACGTTTCCAGGCGTCACCGCGTGGAGGTACTTTGTCCGCGGTAGTACCACGAATACGGAACTCTGTGAGTAGACTTAAAGTGTAACTGGCCGGGACACCCCAACTTAAAATTTTCGAAATCAAGAGATATTTTTTTACGTTTGTGTTGTCTCTCAAACGATTTGTTCGCTTTTGTTGTCATTTTTTTAAATCAAGTCTTATGATAATGAGTTTCTGCTTAGTGTGATCTAAGACCAAAAATCGATATCTCCAATTTTTAATAATTATTTTGTATTTTTTCAAAGCACTGTGTGAATATCAACCTCAAATAGTCAGAGTATCTATGTTTCCTAATGTCTTAGTACCTTCAGTGTACAGTAATACAAAATCCAAATTAGTTATTAACCAATATTACTTTGCTTATGAAGGGAAACGTTATATGAACAGATTGAAGGAATTGTAATTCTTAGTTCTTTCTTGTTCTATACGATACTTATTAACTTAAAATCGATATTAAATTAGTATGGCATGTAACTTGACAAAACGAATGATGCAGAACTTCTTCTATTTGGGGCTACTTTCATGTCCAGAATTGAGTCCCAAAATCATGTGTTGTACTGTGTTATACATATGTAGAGTATTACACAATCGTTAGATCAGTGTTCAACTTCTCTGTTTACCCCCTACACAACAACACAATAACAAATGCCATTTAAGCGCATTTCTACATTTGCTATTGAATATCCTCTCAAAATCCCCTCCCCCAAACCCTAAAATACAATTCCAATTTAATATCAGTAAATAGCACTTTATATCCTCGCACAACTTTACTATTGAATCAATCTGTTTCGGACCATATACCACTACCACTGACTGTAAATGCAACTGGAATTACTACAAATTTTATTTACACAAAACTTTACAATTCAAACAATTTAATGGTTATACGAAGAAAAATTCATTGAAATCCTTAAAAAAAAATAAACCCCAAAGAAAACCAAGAATGAATGTAATAGAAGTATTAAATAAAACTATACTAACCTCCAAGTAGCAGACAAAATCGGTACCATCCATATGATCATCTTCATACCACCATCCGTTTAGACCATTCGCCCAACAGCAGCAGCAGTAGCAATACAACTGACAGCCTTCAGAGGGGGACGACGACGAGTGATGGCAGCAACAATTTCTATGCCCTTTGGTGTAGTTGTTGTTGGTGTTGGTCGTGGTGGTGGTATAGTTATTTCCGTAATAAGAACGTAGTGAAGCATAATTTAAATTTGAAATAACTTCGGCATATTTATTTTGGACCAACCAATATTTGTTGTAGTGACATAGACGAAGTTTATTCAATAGCAATTTTGGTGATATGAAAAGTAAGTTGTTCTTGTTGTTGCTGCAGTTGCCAGCACAATAAGACGATGAGCTACAACTACAACAACCACAGCATGACAGCTTTACATATACATTTTCCAGTGGATAAGCGGAACATGAGGCACAATGGCCAAATGAACCACTGCTGCTGGCAACACCAGCACCACCACCTCCTCCTTTGGCCTTTTGTGCAGCATCGATATTCATAATATGATTATTGGAATCTGTTGCTGGCTCGCTTTGGTATTGTAGTGGTTGGCTATCACTGCTAATGCTGCTGTTGTTGTTGATATTGCTGCCACTGTTGTCTTGTTTTGTATGAAATTGAAAAGCATTCAAAAGCGCAGCTATAATCCCATCATTATCGTTAAAGTGCCCCGAAATACACTTTAAGTTTTTACATGCCCTTGCTGCTGTCGTCTTCTTCGCTTGAATGCCACAAACATTTTTACATGTTGACTTTTCTTCCTTGGAGCAATATCTTTCCTTATGCTTTTGTTGGTGCTCTTCGTTACCGCTGCCGCTGCTGCTGCTGCTGCAGTGTGTTGGCCCTTTGTGTTCTCTGCCATGACATGATTTGTGGTGTATTGATGATGAGGACGACGATGATGCTGGTGGCGCTGCTGGCAATGTTGGTGGTGTAGTCATGTATTTAAATAACACATATGGAAATATTTTATCGAATGTATTCAAAGCCTGTATGACCACTGTGTGAATGTCATCTTGTAGACCCTTTAAGAAAAAATAGAGAGAGAGAGAGGAAAAAAATGTGAAAAAGAAACGGAAACATTGCAGAATGTTGGTGCAGCAGAAGAAGAAGGCGGGGGAAAGAAAATATAAACATATTAGTGGACATGACAAGAAAGTATAATATCCTTTAAGAAATATGTAGAAGATGCAGCATATTGTTGAAATGAATTTCCGGAAAGGGCCGGAATGTATTTGCAATTTTCTGTTTAGTTATCAAACGGACAAGACTAAGAAGAGATTACTGCGAGAAACTAGAGTATATAATATGCAATATTATATGGAAGAAAAAACAGGATCTTAACTTAAATAAATTTACTGTATTATATGAAAATTTACATAGAAAAAAACTGAAGTAAAGTGCATATGATGTACCCATACAAACTTTTATTGTACCAAAAATTAAATTTTTGTTCCAGGAAGTACTTTTATTGCGCCTAAAAGTGCAATTATTGTACCAAAATTAACATTTATTTGGATGAATAAGTAAATTTGTTGCAACAAAAGGAACTTTTCTTGTACCAAAAAGTGTACTTATTGTATCAAAAAGTAGATGTTTTTGTTTAAAAAGTACTTTTATTGTAAGTACCTTTATTGTACCGCAAAGTACTTTTATTGTGCCAAAAAGTACTTTCAATGTTCCAAAAAATATATTTATTATTACAAAAATTACTTTTATTGCACCAATTAGTACCTTTATTGTACCGGCATATACTTTTACTGTGCCAAAAAGTACTTTTAATGTTCCAAAAAGTATATTTAGTTTTACAAAAAGTACTTTTGTTGTCCCAAAAAGAACTTTTATTGACCCTAAAATTATATTTTGGTACAAATAAGAACTTTTATTGTGCCAAAAAGTGTATTTATTGTTCCAAAAAGTACTTATATTGTATCAAAAAGAACATAAATTGTAAAAAAAAAGTACTTCTATTATATCTAAAATTAAATTTTTAAATCAAAAATTACTCTTACTGTACCGAAAATCTCTTTATGGTACCAAAAATTAGATTAATTGTACAAAAAAGTACTCTAACTGTAAATCTCTTTATGGTACCAAAAATTAGATTTATTGTACAAAAAAGTACTTTTATTGTATCAATAAGTACTTTTATTTTTACAGAAAAAGTACTTTTATTGTGCCAAAAAGTACTTTTATTGTGCCAAAAAGTACCTTTTTTCTACCGCAAAGTACTTTTATCGCGCCAAAAAGTACTTTCAATGTGCCAAATTATTGTTACAAAATAGTACGTTTATTGAAGCAAAAAGAAGACATTTATTGTAATTAAAAGTACTTATATTGTATCAAAAAGTACATAAATTTTACCAAAAAGTACTTTTATTATACCTAAAAGTAAATTTTTAGATCAAAAATTACTCTTACTGTACCGAAAATCTCTTTATGGTACCAAAAATTAGATTAATTGTACAAAAAAGTACCTTTCTTGTATCAAAAGGTTCTTTTATTTTCACAGAAAAAGTACTTTTATTTTACCGCAAAGTACTTTTATTGAGCCAAAAAGTACTTTCAATGTTCCAAAAAGTATATTAATTATTATAAAATAGTACTTTCATTGAACCAAACTTTGTACCAAAAAGTACATTTTTTGTACCAAAATGTACTTATGTTGTATCAAAAAGTAAATAAACTGTACAAAAAAGTACTTTTATTGTAAAAGTACTTCTAAATTAAATTTTTTGTCAAAAAAGTACTTTTATTGCACCTTTATACTACCGCAAAGTACTTTTATTGTGCCAAAAAGTACTTTCAATGTTCCAAAAAGTATATTTATTAATACAAAAAAGTACTTTTATAGTCCCAAAAGGAAATTTTATTGAACCAAAAAGTAAATTTTGGTACAAAAAAGTACTTTTTTGTATTTTTTTAGTAGTAAAAAGTAGTAAAAGTTTATTGTACTAAAAAGTACATTAATTGAACCAGAAGTTTATTTGTCAAACCAAAAGTAAATGTTGGTACAAAAAAGTACTTTTATTGTGTCAAAAAGTTCATTTATTGTACCAAAAAGTGAATATATTTTATCAAAAAGTACATAAATTGTACCAAAAAGTACCATTCTTTTACCTTAAAGTGAATTATTTGATCAAAAATTGCTTTTAATGTACCAAAAATATATTTTATTCTACCAAAAAGTAGATATATTGTACAAAAAAGTACTTGTATTGTACCAATAAGTACCTTTATTGTACCATAAGGTACATGTGTTGTACAAAAAAGTACATTTATTGCACCAAAATGTACTTTTGCAGAACCTAAAATATATTTTTTTGTACCACAAAGTACATTTGTTACACCTAAAAGTACATTTTTGTACCGCAAAGTACTTTCAAAGTTCTAAAAAGTACTTTTTTTGTACCAAAGAGTACTTATATTGTATCAAAAAGTACATAAATTGTACTAAGTGTACTTCTATTCCACCTGAAAGTAGATTGTACCAATAAGTACCTTTGTTGTACCAAAAAGTACTTTTATTGTGCCTTAGAATACTTTCAATGTTCCAAAAAATATATATTTATTATTACAAGAAAGTACTTTTGTCTCAGAATGTAAATTTTAGTACAAAAAAGTACTTTTATTGTGCCACAAAGTACATTTATTTTACCAAAAAGTACTTATATTGTATCAAAAAGAACATAAATTGTACTTAAAAGTTCTACTATTCTACCTGAAAGTAAATTTTTAAATTTTGGATTTTTATTGTCCAAAAAATACAATTTTTGTACAAAAAAGTACTTTTATTGTACCAATAAGTACCTTTGTTGTACCAAAAAGTACTTTTAGAGTGCCTTAGAATACTTTCAATGTTCCAAAAAGTATATTATAATTACAAAAAAGTGCTTTTATAGTCCCAGAAAGTAAATTTTAGTACAAAAGAGTACTTTTATTGTGCCACAAAGTAAATTTATTGTACCAATAAGTACCTTTGTTGTACCAAAAAGTACTTTTATTGTGCCTTAGAATACATTCAATGTTCCAAAAAGTATATTTATAATTGCAAAAAAGTACTTTTATTGTCCCAGAAAGTAAATTTTAGTACAAAAAAGTAATTATATTGTGCCACAAAGTACATTAATTTTACTAAAAAGTACTAATATTGTATCAAAAAAAACATAAATTTTACCCAAAAGTACTTTTATTATACCTAAAAGTAAAATTTTGGATCAAAAAGTACTTTTACTGTACTAAAAAGTTGATTTATTGAAATTCATAACACCAAAATGTACATATATTGTACCAAAAAAACTTTATTGTAGTAAAAATATCTATTTTTGTACCAAAGAGTACAATTATCTGTACCAAAAAATGTTTATAGTACCGAAATTAAATTTTTTTTTAAATAATTTTTTTTTTACAAAAATTATTTTTATTGTACCAAACTAATTTTTTTATCGTGTAAAAAAGTAATTTTTTTGTACCAAAAAGTACTTTTTTTGTACCAAAAAGTAGTTTAAATGTACCGTTAAATACTTAAATAGTGACAACAATGCATTTTACTGTACCTACAAATTTATAAAACTACAATATTTTTTTCTAACTTCTTAAAAATTTTTAAATTTTTTTGAAAATGTTTATTTTCTGTGAAGGGCGACATTTAATGGGACTTAAACTTTCTCCTCAAATTTATAGTAACAAATTTTAAATTATTTAAATCTCCTATTGCGCATTTATGGTAACTATTATAGTTCACATACTTACCACACACAATATAGCCAATAGATATTGCAAATTAATTGTTGCTTCCACAACAAGACCAGCTTGAGTCGATCGACAATATTGACCAATAATTGTTTGTATACCGGCACGTAAAATAGGATCTTCGTGATTGTAATAGTACAAAATCTCATACATATACTGCACTTGATTATCGCTTGCGTATCCTTCGAGGTTTCTCATTTTTCTACCATCAAATTCTCTTTTAGATTTCCTAAATGTCTTCGTGCGTTTAGGTGGTTTAGGAGGAGCATCCATATCGGGTGGCATATCTTCTTCGGCTTTGGTTATCTCCACGAATTCCTTTAATTTAACATCTATGCCAATTATCTCCGATGTAGACAAAGTGTTCTTTTTGGGTTTTTCCATCACAGACATCATAGATTCTTCTGTTTTTCTAATCAAAACGGGATCTGCACTTCTGGTCATTGTTGCTGTGGTAGCAGGTGGGGTAAAATTGAAATCATTGGAACTTTTGCCAAAATGATCATCAATTATTTCTAATAGTGGCCCTTCATTACTATCATCCACGCGAAAAATATCTAGCTGGGTAAAAGAAGGTTTTCTAGGAATATCCATTATATCGCTGGCTCCTGCCGCAGTCATATCTAAATGTTCATAATCTTGACCCACATTAGAACTAGAATCGCTGGGTATTTGTATAGGACTTTGGCGATGTTTGCTGGGTGTGTTTGCAGCTGTTTCCTCTAGCTTCTTTTGTGGTTTTTCGTTGTCCATGAACTTTAAAGATGTCTCTAGTATATCTGGAGACAAGCGAACACACTGTGAGATCACATTCAGGCAGATATTCTTAATAGATACTCTAACGTCGGCATCGGCGATAAGGCCCTTGTGTCGGCCAGTAAGTAGAAAACGTGCTGCTACCAAACGTGCGGTATAGAGCAGCAGTGTTTGCTCATACATAGAACCAATATCGACCGAAAGTTGTGGAAGAACATTTCCCGCATTGTCAGAGTATGGAGAAGTAGATGTCAGGAAGGGATTTTCTGAAAAAAAAAATATTATTTTTGATTAGTCTATGTATATTTTTTTCGGACACGGTATAATTCTAAATAATTTTATAATAATAATAAATATTTTTTTTGCAAAATGGCTTTTTGCTTCAGTTTTTATAAAGAAAACGGAAATATAAATGATATAAAACATTAACGTAAAATGATTAAAATGTTTTCCTGTCGTACTACAATCAAAAACTAAAGCTTACATAAAGGCCCCCCCTTTACTTACTGCTTATCCTTTTAGGCGTTTCCTTCATTTCATCGATTTCAATTTGCTTAACATCACTCGTACTTTGAACATCCAGGGAATCCAACGAACGTACTTCACCCATTATCGCTGTTGAGGGAGTAGGGAATGTTTTACTTGATTCTGGCGAAGAATCTTCTATAACTTCTAGCTCATTATCCAAGCGTTTTGGCGAACTTATATTTGAAGCCAACGATAGCGAATCAGTTGTATTTGTAGGACTAACTACATTTTTAGATGATGCTGAAGATGAGGAGGGACGAAAAAGTTTTGTTACAGATTCGGATGCTGAAAAATGCATAAAATACGATTTACTAGTTAAATTCACTATAAAACTTTAATTTTTGTGTTTAATAACAATAAAAAAATAAAACAAAATAGCACAAGAACATTGCAAATATTAATAGAACATAAACTATTAACACAACAAACCAAAAAAAAAACGAAAAACTAAATATGTTATGTGTGCAACATGCTTTAAGTAAATATCTGTGTAAATGTTCCATGCAACCGGCAATGGCAATGGAGAAAAAAACTCAACTATACTTCCTTATAGTTGGCCACAGATAATAAAATAGACGAAGAAATAACGATTGTTGGGACAAAGAAGACGATGATCTTTAGACTAAACAACAATTACATGGTAGCATGCAATATTCTTTCTATAGAAAACGCTCTAGAACAGTTGATACATGCAACAACATATGAGGGTTTTATGATAAGTTACGGTGGCAAAATTTATGTGGAACGTTATATTTCCAAGGAGAATGCTTTATGAGAAAATAAAATTAAGTGTATTAAAATCTTTGGGGAATGGGACTTTGCCCAGAGGCTGAAAGTTACTGATTGTCACTCACTTGGGAGTGACCAGAATCGATTCCTTTGCGGCACTGTCCAAGCAGCTAACTACTTCCGGTCTTAGACCAAGTATTCCCTGGGCAATGACTTTAAAGCAACCGCTTAGAAGTTAGCTAGAGTTAGAAGGCGAAGCGTTGAGTAACCTAATCGGCATGCTACCACCGATGCGTCTTAGGAATTAGGTAACAGAAGTTGGCTTAAAGAGTGCATGCCCAACGATTGGAATGTAAGCGTATTATGTCCTGTGCTGAAAAAAGGTGATCCAAGTGTGTGCTCCAACTACCGCGGGATCAGCCTTTTACCCATCGCATATAAGGTCCTGTCGAGTGTGTTATGTGAAAGACTAAAGCCAGTGTTATCCAACCTGATCGGACCTTATCAGTGTGGCTTTAGACCTGGAAAATCAACAACTGACCAGATTTTCACACTTCGGCAAATCCTGGAAAAGACCCAAGAGAAACAGATCGGCACGTACCATCTTTTTGTCGACTATAAAGCTGCCTTCGACAGCCCGATACGGCAGAAATTACTTGAAGCCATGGCTGAGTTTGGTATTCCAGCGAAGCTGATACGTCTTTGCAGAATGACGCTGACTGACACGAAGTCTTCAGTGAAGATTGGCAAGGACCTTACGGAGCCATTCTATACCAGACGAGGCCTAAAACAAGGCGACGGCCTATCGTGTGATCTCTTCAACATTGTGATGGAGATGATAATGAGAAAAGCTGCAGGAAACAAGAGTGGCACTATATTCAACAAAAGCCACATGCTACTCGCGTACGCTGATGACGTAGACATCATCGGTCGAAAACTGCGGGATGTGACTGCAGCATTCTCGGGTATACAGAAGGAATCAGCGAAAATGGGCCTAACGGTGAACGAGGACAAAACGAAGTTACTAGTTTCAACGAACAAAGAATCTACTCGTTTGGGAAACTGCGTGAACGTTGACAACTATAATTTCGAGGTGGTAGATAATTTTGTCTACCTAGGCTCCGCCATCAACAAAGAAAATAATGTCAGCCTAGAAATCCGGAGAAGAATCCTGCTTGCAAATAAATGCTACTACGGACTAAGCAAGCGTTTCAATGACAGAGCCCTCTCTCGACGAACAAAACTCCAGCTACACCAGATACTGGTTCTACCTGTCCTAATGTATGGCTCAGAATCCTGGGTTATGACACAAGCAGATGAATCGGTTCTGGCGGTATTCGAGAGAAAAATACTCCGTAAAATATATGGGCCCATTATCGTTAACGGAGAGTATCGGCGTCGTATGAATCATGAGCTGTACGAGCTGTACACTGACATGGACGTGGTCAAACGCATTAAGGTGCAACGGTTGCGTTGGCTAGGTCATGTTGTACGCATGGACGAAAATGCTCCAGCTCGAAAAGTCTTCGACAATGAACTCGATGGACGGCGCAGAAGAGGGCGACCAAAACTCCGTTGGAAAGACCAGGTTGCTGAGAACCTTACAGAACTCGGTGTGACTAACTGGAGAAGAAGCGCAGAAGATCGAGGCGCTTATAATATTTTTCTACGTGCGGTATATAATCCACTGGGATTGCATAGAAGTACCAGTTAAGTAAGTAAGTAAGTATTAAAATCTTTATATATCTTTATAAGATTTTATGTCTTGTATTGTAATTGTATTGTATTGTATTGTACTAATTGTAATTGTATTGTTTTGCTCTCTTATGGAAGTTTGGCTTTTCCGAACATGACGTCCCCACTAATAGAATTCTGAAAGGTTACTTTGCCAATTGTTATTATTAAAACTATACAAAATGGTTTAGGTTCAATTTTTACATTTTGCATTATTGAATTAAATGTATTTTTAACCAGCACTCAACTCAATATGAAGAAGACTTGCAATGGTACTAAGGGGGTTGTAGGGGTCGCTGATTTCGAATTCGGAGTAAAATTTTTAAAAAACAAACTGGCGGATACGTTTTGCCGTACATTTTTCCAAAAATGCTCGCATTTAACTGATATTGTGCCTAAGTGGGGTTTTGGGGTCGCTGATTTCCAATAAGGAGTCAAATTAAAAAAAAAAAACAAAATGACGGACTTTTTTAATAAAATAAAATGCTGGAACTCAACCGATAGTTTGTTGTGTTGGACGTTTTTGGGGTCAGTGGTTACGAATCAGGAGTCAAATTAAAAACAAAACGAAATGGCGGATATTTTTTCAAAAAGTGCTGGAATTCAACCGATATTGTGCCTATAAATGTGCCTAAATGTCCACCATTCTGTATCCGACATTTTGTTTTTTTTCAAATTTTTAAAAAGCAAAATGGCGTACATTTTGTTCAGTAAAATTCCAGCTTGTTTTTTGAAAAAATGTTCATTATTATGTATCCGAAATTTTGTTTTTTTTTTAAGTCTGGCTTCCAATTCGAAATAAGCGATCCCAAATACCCCTTCATGCTATGTTTCATGCATATCAGAAATTTCCTTAATTTTCGGACTAAATTTTTATCGAAGGACAAAATAAGGAAAAATTCCAAAAAGGAGCGGTTTATTCTGGGTCATTTCGATAGAGCAAACATCAAATTTCAACGTAGTGATAAGGATTTGCAGATGTAAGGTGATTTAACATAAGTTTAAGTTCAAGGAACATCAGAAATTTTCAAAATATATGAATGAATTTAAGGCTCTTAAAATACCTGCTAGTTCATTGAAACAAAAACAAAAAACTCTCTATTGATTTATACACAATTAAAGTACAATATTTGACCATTTCCAGTCACAAAAAAAAATATATTTTTATTGTTTAAACTAAAATCTAAAATAACTCACTATATTTTGTTTAAATATTTTTTATGACAAATACCCAAAATATAAGTCAACTTTGAATGGCTACAGCATAACGGTAAATTATCACATGGACATAATTTTAGTTTTTTCTTCATAGTTGGAGTGTTTACTTTATATATAAACAAAAAAAATTACGAACTGGACAATTTGATATTTTGAATTTCGGCCAGAAAATTTCGATTTCCAACCAATGTGCAGCGGTGTTGTTTTGGTACAGAAACAATATAAAAGCAAAAGAGGTTAAGAGCAACAAAATGTGAGTTTTGATCAAAACTGTGTTTTGTAAACAAAATGCACTTAAATGTGCTTTTTGTGCCAAAAAGAATGTTTACAGTACAAAATAGTGCAATTAATTGCACCAAAAAGTATTTTTAAAGTATCAAATAGTACAGTTTATTGTACTAAATAGCACAATTTATTGTAGTAAATAGTACAATTTTAATCAAATAGCTTATTATACCTTATTGTACTATTTCGTACATTTAATGTGCCAAACAATACAGTAAATAGTACAATTTATTGTACTAAATAGCTTATTGTACCAAATAGTACAATTTATTGTACCAAATAGTAAAATTGTTTGTGCCAAAAAGTACAATTTAATTAATTATGCAATTTATTATACCAAATTGCAGAATTTAATGTACCAAAAGGTACATTTCTTGTACACAAAAAAAGTGTCGGGGTTGGAGGATCCGACTACCCTTTTTGTATGTATTTTGATGTGCTGAATACGAATCTGAAGTACAATACGTTGCAGCACGTTATATCAAAAAACAACAAAATTCGGCCCCCACAGTAAGGGTTTTTTTAAAGGTTATATAAAAAAACCTGACGTGATAGGAACAAACAGACTTCAGATTCCGTTTCAATAACATCAAGTATTCATGGTCTGATCTCGAGCTCAGTAAATTTGTTGTACCAAAAAGTACTTTTATTGTACCAAAAAGTACTTTTGTTGTACCAAAAAGTACATTTATTGTACCAAAAATTTAATTTATTATATTATATTTGTATTAATTTTTTCTTTATTGATTAATAAAAACTAACAAAACATACAAAAAATTGCAAAATAAAACAATATTGTTAATATTTTATTTCTTTTTAAATTAAATTTAAAAAAATTTTTAAATAAAAATTTAAAAATATATATAGACGATGTAGGACTTTTTTTTCTTTAGGTAAAAAAAAAATTATTTTTTGTGTTTTTTTTGTTTTTTAGTTATTTTTTTATTTTAATAAAAGGAAAACCTTTATTAATTAAAAAAATTAAAAAATAAGATATAAATCTTTAAACGCAAATAAGAAAATATTTGAGTTTTGATCTCATTTTTGATTAAATAAATAATAATTTCATAGTTATGGATAAAAAAAAAGTAAAACTTTAAAAAAAATTTATTTGTATTTAAAATACTTATATTTTACTATTTTAGCATTAATAAATAAAAATATTTTTAATATTTTATTTCTTTTTAAGAATCATAAAAATTAAAAAATAAGTAACAAGTTCAACGAAAAAAAATTTATTTTTTAGTTAAAATGTATTGATTTTTTTGTGTTTCTTAAATTTTGTATTACTTCTCTTACTTTTAGTGTAATACGTAAGAAGCTCTATATATTTAGAAAGAGAGAAGAAATCCTTTAAACACCAACAAATCTCTTGAAATACAATACAAACTTAATAATGGAATATCTCTTGATTTTGACGTAATATTTTAAAACGGAGTGTACCACTGTGTTAAGTTGGGGTGTCTGTCTCCACTGAAAGGAAAAATTGTCTAAGTCACATTTTCAGCTTCGCCGAATAAAACCAATTTTGTTCATTTTGTTTGTTTAATTCATTTTGTTTATAAATTTGTATCCGAAGCTTATATCAAATATTTCATTTTTAGCAGAAGAAAAGTTGCGACTTAAAAATAGCAAAAACTAAATATATTTAACTAAGCCAATTAACACTGTTTGAAGTCAAAATGACACATTGACACATTTTGACTTCAAACAGTGTTAATTGGCTTAGTTAAATATATTTAGTTTTTGCTTTTTTTAAGTCGCAACTTTTCTTCTGCTAAAAATAAAATATTTGATATAAGCTTCGGATACAAATTTATAAACAAAATGAATTAAACAAATAAAATGAACAAAATTGGTTTTATTCGGCGAAGCTGAAAATGTGACTTAGGCAATTTTTCCTTTCAGTGGAGTTGTTTTCAAACTTATTTGGTAAATAGAGTACCGTTACTTGTTGGTGATGATCACTGGCAGACGGTAGAAAACATCACAGGCTGGCGGTAGTATAAAAGGGAAGCAACGCGCACTTAGAGGGAGTCAGTGAACGAGGTCAACAAGGAAAGGTCGTCAGTCAGAGGTAAGTGGTAGAGTGCTTAACCAAGCCTCTAGAATTTGTTATTGTCTTCTCGTGGAGTGCTCAATAGTAGTCTCCACAGCCAGTAGAACCGCGTTTTGAAGGGTTTTCGCCAGTCTTTATCTGAGTCTACCTCGCGTCTTCCTGATTCTTCTGAAGTGCTTTTGCCAGCCTTCAGTCGAGTCTACACCGCGTCTTCCCGGTTCTTCTGAAGTGCTTTCGCCAGTCTTCAGTCGTCTACCCCTCGTCTTTCCGATTCTTCTGAAGTGCTTTCGCCAGTCTTGAGTCGAGTTTTGCACCGAATATTCCCTAGATACAAACCCGAGTCTTCCGTTGCGTCTTCTGACCCTTTAGTCGAGTCTTCAACGCTTCTTCTCGATTCTTCTGAAGGGCTTTCGCTAGTCTTCAGTCGAGTCAACCCCCCGTCTTTCCGATTCTTCTGAAGTGCTTTCGCCAGTCTCCAGTCGAGTCTACCCCTCGTCTTTCCGATTCTTCTGAAGTGCTTTCGCTCGTCTTCAGTCGAGTCTACTCCTCGTCTTTCCGATTCTTCTGGAGTTCTTTCGCCAGATTTGAGTCGAGTCGCGTCTTCTGACCCTTTAGTCGAGTCTTGCGCCGCTTTCGTCAGTCTTCAGTCGAGTCTTGTGCCGGGTCTTCGCTAGTACCAAGCCCGAGTCTTCTGCCGCGTCTTCTGACCCCAAGGTTCAGTCTTCAACGCGTCTTTTCGATTCTTCTGAAGTGCTTCGTCAGCCTTAGGCGAGTCGTACGCCAATCGTAAAGACAAGTTGTTGGACATATCTGCAGACCCTTGAATCGGACTCTAATCTGCATCGTCACCAGCTGCCGGAGGTACTACTGCCAGTCTTCAGCGGAACCCCGGAAGTGCTTATCCAAGCCTGTCTACAGAGCGTGGGAAATTATTAATTTTAAGAATTTTAAAGTAGAATAAGTAAGTAAATCACCCCTAAGCCTCGAAATTGTGACGAAAACCCACCTTCAAACCGTCGAATACCGTTGTTTCCCTCTCTGTGGCTACACCTTACAAATTTCTGTGGCGAACCCTTCCCCCCCGCGAGCTGCACCCCAGCAACCAGAGGAAACTTGTCGTTACAGTAGTAAATTTGTATCTCATAAGAAAATACATAGTGCTAAGTATTTTTTGTTTGAATTTAATATTTCGCTTATACAATGCAATTTTCTTAAAAATTGGCTCTTGGCTCGCGAGTCAGCTGTCAAATCGGGAGCCAAGAGCTCATTTTTTGTTTTGAGGTTCCTGACTCGTGAGCAGAGAGCCGGAAAGAGCGTACTCTGAAATGTAACGAATAGTATCCTACATTTTTTTTTACCTCGATTAACTTATTCACTTTTCATACGAACATCGTTTAGAGTTCCTGCAGTGTTTACTTTATACTTAAATATGCCAGCGTGTAAATTGCAATTGCTTGCATTTCACTTAGCCATATTTCCAAATTGTTCGAATGCGTAACTTTAAAAACTATCGTTACATATTCAGACGGTCTTGTAAACACGATATGATCATAAAATCAGGCAATTATACATACATACATACGTATCTTATAAACATATTGCAGTAGAACTTTGACCACAACACCAAACTGCTCAGTTACATGTAATATTAAATATTTTATAATTACTTTAACTTGTAATCTCTTCATGACTTTAAACAGAATGTTACGGCAATTAATATAAAAATGAAAAATTTAACATTTATTGAAATAGATACTAATGAACATGCAAATAATTTTGTAACGCTTTGATGAATGAATATTTTAGATATCTAAAGTACATGTGCTTAACTTCTCAAACTTAATGATGCTGATTTTAATAGACAATCGTGTGGAAAACCAAATTAATTCGTGTATAAATAATACATCTACATATATATACATATAGTTGCGTGCTTGCATACTCTTGTTACTATGATGTTGGTTGTTGTTTATTTACCTGCATTGAAATTATTAAAGAACGTGGTAAAAGCATCATTGCCAGATTTGATTGCAGATGATGTTGTTGTTGTTGTCGTTGTTGTTGCTGCCGAATTGCCATCAACCTCTCCTGTGGTGCCGTTTGAAGCATCAACGGCAGCCACCACTCCACTGCCAGGTACACCTTCCACGACTAAACCTCTTGAGTTTTCAGCCTTAAATTCAATACTATTGACAGATTCATTGTCTGTGTGGCACAATTGAATTGACTTTTCATCATCTGACGAAAAGTTGACAAGCAAATTTTGAGAGTCTCCTCCATCGTGTAACTTCATCTTCAATACTCTTCCTCTGCCACTGCTAGTGCTAGTGCCACCGACAACATTACCACCAACGCCACCGCTAGCATGGCCGGAAATAGTTTCGTTGATTACACTTGAAGAGGTTTTTGTGGTGAAATCAATGTTGCCTAACATTGAGTCGGCATGTGTATGATGCGACGATTCAGACAATGTCGTAAAACCACCATCGTCATCGTCCTCATCCTCATCGTCGTCGTTGCCATGGCTGTGTGGTAGAACATCTTCATCTGCATAATCAATATCGACACATTCGCTAATACTCCGTGCAGCATGTCTTTTCTGGTGCTGGCGATGCATTTGCGTTGTCGATGCCGTAGTCGTTTTCGTTGCTGTTCCTGGTGTCGTCGTTGTTGATGTTGTCATCATTGTCATTGGAGTCATGCCATGACGTTGTTGTTGTTGGTGTTGTTGAGGTTGTAATATAATATCACTTGATGTTTGTGATGTTGTGTTATCTGATTAATATAAATAGGCAATAAGACAAACAAACAAACAAACAAAAAATGTTGATATTGTTGGAAGACCATTTAATTGAGGTTACATATAAACGTACATTTATACTCATAGTAGTTATATGTATATAAAAATGTAATATCATGTACATATACCAACAAAGATTTACATAAAGTACATGATTAAATTTTAATCTGCAAGTTTTTTTTATAACAACTTATTAGTATTGTTACTTGCAAAATACAAATGTTGATACGTACTGTGTTGTTATTATACATGTAATACAAAAATACAATATAATAATTAAGGTAATAATACGGTTATATAAAACCCACAGGTATGTTACTACTACAATATATTTTGTTAGACTAAATACATGCTTATTGTTAACATACACCCTGGACTCAATCTAAGATATATATTTTTTTTTTTAATTTTTTACTGTTTGTCATAAAGGATAATAAAGGATTAACATTTCAAAGGTTGTTTTGTATACCCTCACTCTACGGGTAGGACGGTATATATCATTTTATACTTTGAGTCATATCAAATGATGCAACACATCGAAGTAGTCACTTTAGACCCTGTGTTTCTTTGATCCCAATTCGATTCATGACTTATTAAGTCGATTGAACCCTATCCGTCTGTCTGACCGGCTGGTACGCACGATAATTTTCGAAAGACGCAACAAATTATTTTGAAACTTAGCATGCGTTAATATTTTCCCAACACAACTTACGGGATTACACATGGGCTACATGGCCACGCCCCTTCTGGTACCTATTATACAAATGTACCATTTCGCCCACTTAAAAAAGAGAATATTAATATTGTAACCAATACTATAGTGCCCAAATTTTTTAAATAGTCAAGCTAATAAGTCTAGCCACGCCCCTTCCGATACCTTCCATAGAAAAGTACCAATCCACTCTCTGTTAAAATCGAGTAATAACATTAAAACGCCGTCGTGCCCAAATTCTGTATTTAGTTTAGCAATAACAGGATAAAGATTAGGAGAAAAAACAGGACGTCTAGTATCGCCCTTTCTGGTACATCCTACATAAATGTAGGATTACGTCCCCTTTATAAATCGAGTAATAAATTCAATACAGCCATTGCGATCGTGACCAAATTCTGTATATTGTTAAGCTTTAACTGGATAAAGTTGTGGAAGAAAAATAGGTACCCTTCTGGTACCTCCAATACAAATGTACCATTCTGCCCACTTTAACAATCGAGTAACAAAAACTCGAGACTTTAACAATATCTTACGTAGAATGAGGGTTATTATCAGTCAATTTACCTGACTAAAATTTCTGTACTGCAGAATAATGCAACAAATTTTAGAATAATTAATTAATTATACTCTTAACGCATGTTTGGTCAGTCATGTGTCAGTCATAAATTTCATGCCAGATATGTTTACCGCTGCTTTCCTTAACACCTTCTCCATCACTATGTTGATCAGTATGCATAACAAACCATCACCCTGTCTAAGACCTCAAGTCGTATCGAATGGCGCAGATAGATCCTTGCCAATCCGAACAGATGATTTCCAGAGACGAATTATCTTCGCAGTGATACCAAATGCCTAATGGGGCTGTCGACGGTAGCTTTGTAATCGACACAGAGGTGGTAAGTGTCGATTTGCTTCTCATGGGGTTACTCCAGAACTTGCCATAGTGTAAATATCTGATCCGTCGTGGATTTTCCTGGTATAAAACCGCACTTATAAGGTCCAATCATGTTTTCCACAATTGGCTTTAGACGTTCACACCGTATGTTAGAGAGGACCTTCTATGCAATCGGTAAGAGGCTAATTCCACGGTAGTTTTTACACTCACTACGGTCAACTTTTTTGTAAATAGAACATAGCACACTAAGATTTCAATCCTCTGGCATGCTGAAGCCAAATATTCGCTATGAGCTGTTGCATTCTTAAAACAAGTTCAACTCCACCAACCTTAAACAACTCAGCTGGAAGACCATCAGTCCCAGCAGCTTTGTTGTTCTTTAGGCGGGATATGACAGTTTTTATCTCAGCTTGGGTCGGAGGAGGACACTCGATATTATCGTCTCGAATTGGTACACAGCCTTCAGCAGCCGAGTTTTCAGACATCAATAGGTTGCAGAAGTGATCTTTTCATATTTTCAGTATGCTCTAGGAGTCAGTATTGAGATGACCATCCTTGTCTTTACAGAAGGGGGGAACTGTTCCATATAACCGTCCTGGTAGAATTTTTGGGTTTCAACTCTGTTCCTGTATATCTATTCGGTATAGAGTTCTAACATTCCAAGTGCATATTCTCAAATCATGGTCCTTAATGAGGAGGTTTCCTTTTCTCTTATTTCTCGTTTCATTCACTCCCATCAATAGGTTCCGCAATTTATTCCTACTGCCAGGATTTGTCATAAATTCGTCATCAGGTACAAGTACTCTTGTATAGTGGCAATCCAAAGGTGCCGGGTTCAATTCCCGGCAGGGCACTGGCATCAACATCGATGACAAATTACTTTTCAAATACTTTCGAGTTCTCCAGCCAACAAAACTCATCCTAGATGCTTCCACTACAAAAAATCCAGATTGCGCAAGGACAAAAGCAAAAAGATTTATCATCATATTAAAAATAATTCAATAAAACCAGCTGGCGCCATCTCATAGAGAAAAGTGGCGGTTACAACTCAAAAAAGAACAACAACTAGCAATCCTTGACACAAACTTTGTTATCTATAGAGGAACGAACAATCGTATGCCAACAATGATCGTATGATAATCGGATTAAATGTCCGATCGAGTGACGTTAAATTTAAAATCGGTGTAAAGAATTACAACAACAACAACTATTTTAAAGTACGCCCTCGATCTCTACGATACTTACTAACATCAAATCGATATATCTCGATTGCTAGACCGGTACACGTATAACTTTTTTTGACCGATATAACTTTTCCCGGTAAGCCGATATGGGCTGTCGAACAGTGTTAAGATTACGTATTACATACCTTCTTAGCTACAATCTGACGTCTGTCGTATTAAGTCTTACAGTCAAAAAAGACATTCAATGTACTAAAAATAAATTTTGCTGTACCAAAAAGTACTTTAATTGTCTCAAACATACATTTATTCCACTAAAAATTGCTTTTATTGTAATTTAATTATACCAACAAGTTCCTTTATTGTAAGAAAAAGTACTTTAATTGTACCAAAACGTATATTTGTCTTACTAAAAGTACACAATTAAGTATTTTTTGGCACACAAAGTACTTTTTACCATTTTTTGGTACAATGAAAGTACTTTTTATGCAATAAATTTACTTTTTTGACAATAAACGTACTTTTTGCCACAATAAAAAAACTTTTTTGTACATTTTGGTTTCATAAATCAATTTGTTGGTACAATAAACGTACTTTTTGGCACAATAATAGTAATTTTTGTACAATAAAAGTACTTTTTGTACAATAAATGTACTTTTTGGTAGAACAAATGTATATGTTGGAACAATTATTGTACTTTTTGTGTATCAAATGCATATTTTGGTACAATATTTTTTTTTTTGATACAACAAAAGTACATTTTGGTACATCAAAAATATTTTTTTTCACAGCAATAGTACCTTCCGGTTTAATAAAAGTATTTTTAAGTACGTTGAAAGTACTCCTTACAAACTTTTCTCCAAGTCTTAAAAAATGTTTTTCACTTTTACAATAAAAATATTAACTATTTCCCTTGAAATTATTCCTTTACTCACATTCGTAATAACTACTCTCTACTATTCCCCATTTTCGAAATTCGTTTAGAATAAGGTAAAAGAGTAAAATATCCCGGGGAGATTTTATTTAGAATAGTGGAACAAGGAATAGGGAAAAATGTTGTGAATAATATTTTGTAACATCAAATTTGAATTTGCCCGATTCAGAGTCTATATTATTACTAGGGCGACCAATTTTCAGCATATGCTGAATATTGCTGATGCTGCTTAATTTAACGATTTCAAGCGATCTTGCTTATTTTAAACGTTTGCGCTTTTTTATGCTGTTTTTGCCCTTATTTAAATTTTTGATACATTTTGATAAGATATGTTTCTATCAATAGAAAATTTTTACATATCACAAGCCCTTGCGGTTCATAAAAATATGACAGGTAGTATTAAATTTGCAAACTATCCTCTTATTTTACACATAGCCTGTGTTCAAGTTTTTGTAATAGCCCTATTTTTTCGATAGCTTAGATCGTTCGATTCGTTATATTCCTATTGTTTTCAGGCGCCTTATCGAAAACAAAAATTTAATGTAATGAAACCTAATGTGCCTCTATAACCTAAACCAAAAACGACACCATTGGGAACGTGGTTGGAAGCAGCGGAGTATTATACTAATTATTTGGAAGACATAAGGGAAGTCATTCAAGAGTTTAACGAAAATGATTCTGAATCATTGCGATAAAGCAAAGAGGTTCTTTCTAATGAAAATTTGTAATCCGGCTTTTCTCTCATAAAAAATAACTTTAAGTGCATCTGGCCTGCCATCATAAAAATTGAGCCCATTGGCAATCCATTGAAAGAATGTTTGGAATCAATAAAATCAATTCAACATGCTATAGAAAAACATCTCATAAAATGTTTTTTGTGGAAATCACTAAATTTAACAATATTATTTTTAAAAATTTCAAAACAACAAGAGCGCTTATCGGAAAATATTCGCCTGCAGAATCAACACTTTTTAAATACGCTCCCGTTTCATCGTGTGACGTGGAACGTGTTTTTTCTATATATGGAATTTTTTTACAAACCAGCGTAAAAGTTTCACCTTGGAAAATTTAAAAATGCACTTAGTGCTTAATTGTAATCGTGACATTGACCAAGGTATAATCTCACTTTAAGAACTTTTTTTTTGTTTGAAAATTACTTTCTTTGTATGAATACCCGACTGAATAATTTTGTTAATTTACTTATTGTTTTTTATTACTTCTTTAATAGATGTGAAATTGGCCTACGGGAAAAGTGGTGTTAATTTACCTGAGTGTACCTATCTCAGGACGGATGAAGAGGGGATGTGTCACCAAACTGATTCTAAAGTGTTAAAGAAAATCCAATTTGACTGATCTGTAGTATTCTGCGGCGTTGTGTTTCCAACGGCGTTGTTTATAAATAAGTAGAAAAGTCAGAAAAATATAAAATATGTATATATAATTTAACCCTAGACAACTAAGTAATTTATCAAAAAGTTTCATTTAATTTTTTCGTCTTATTTTGGGGCACATTAACAAAAAAACAGATATCATAGTTAGGTGACTGGTTTTTACTGAACCTATCGTAGGGCTTGTACTGTTGAACCGGTTCAAGACACATCACAAAGTATCAGTTAGGTGTCAATTGACACTTTTGTGGCCAACCCCATACAAAACGTACCGGTTCTCTACATACAAAAGTTCTGGAACTAGAACCGGTTCATGCACCCCCGGGAACCGGTCCCGTGACTGGTACTATACCGGTCTATTTTCCCGTAGGGTGTTTTTTGTCTGTTTTTCAATAAATAAAAAAATTTTTAAATGCTGAATATAAAATCTATCGTGCTTATTTCAAGGGTTTTTCATGCTGTTTTAAGTACTGAAAACCGTTTTTTTCGTGCTGAAAAATGGTCGCCCTAATTATTACCCAGAAGAGTTGAAATTCAAAGACAATCAATAGATATTAAAATATTCAAAGTGAAATGCAAAATACATCAATTGAATTTCAAAAAACATTAATTCAAATTTTTCATTTAAAATTCGAAAAACGTCGGTTGATATTTCATACTCGTCATATGAAACTTAAAAGACATCAATTGAATTTGAAAATTCGCCAATTGAAATGCAAAACTTGTCAATTTTTTTTTTAATTTTTAATGAAAATTTAGAATATCATTCATGTCTTTGGTGACATACATTAAAATTTTCAGGGGAATATTTCATCAGAACATTTGCACCCTCTTAGGGTTTAGGGTTTTGTAACTGAGGTCAAATGCTATCGTTTGATATTGGTTTGATTCACTCCAGGAAGAGTGTGTTAACATTTCATTTTGATTTTATTTTGGATTCTATAACTCATAGAGGCAATTTGTCTTCGGTGACTCTCGTTGAAATTTTCCGAAGAATATTTCTATCGAAGATTCTAAGCCTTAACCTTTTAAAAAGATTTTCAAAATTGGGTCAAATATGTCCCAAACATGTGAGAGATAAAATGATCCACTGATTGTTTTAATATAGGTCTCCGAAGACATGAAATACCCCAAACGTATTTTAACAGCTGATGTTTCATATTCTTTGATTCGAGTTTTGACCAAAAAAAAAATTGTGACGTAGTAGAGCAAAATGGAGTTTAGAGTTTTGTTACTGAGGTATAATGCTATTGTTTGATATTGGTTTGGTTTACCCTTGAAAAAGTGTGTTGCACTGTAAATAATTATTTGTATTTCGGATATGTTTTTTGAATTTCTATAAGGGCAATAAACAACATAATAACGAAACAAGTCTGTAAAAATGTACTATTTTCTATTACTATTTACAGAACTCATTCCAAAGCCTCACTTTTGACCGAGTTCTTATTGATCTTTTTATTTAGTGACAGAAAAAAACACTTTCTTCCAACAACGGCTTAACCTTCTTTCCAACGAAAAATATCATTTACCAAATTAATGAAAATTAAAATAAAAATTTTCAGAATTTTGTAATTTAACACATATATTTTCGTATTTAGGAATACCAAATATTTTTTATTGAATTAATACAAATTGGTTAAATTTTTTGTTATCTAATTAAACAAATAATTATTAACTTTTTTAATTTATCAGTTTGTAATTCATTTGAAATATTTTATTAGTAAATTTAAAAAAAATTATTTATCCAAAAGGATGTTCATTGAATTTTTCTCAGAGTAAATTTAAAAATATATTTTCAAATATTCACAAGTCATACATAAATCATACACAAACCATAATTTGGCTAAACATGATGATTATGAAAAATTAGTATTTTCATATTTTAAACGATTATAAACTTTCCCATTATTTATACCCCAATGAGGAACTAAAAGTATTCCGAGTTCGTTAACATAAATTAATATTAACACTTTGTTTAGTATTATATAGTTCAAATTCAAATTGTTACAGTAATTGTATTTTCAGTTGAAATTTTTATTGTTTAAAGGTTTTTAACCCTTTAAGCACAAAAATTTGCTCTACGCATTAGTATGTGTGTTAGTAGTTATGTTTACAGTTACATATTAAAAAGAACATAAATCAACAACAACTTCCATTAGTACTTACCAACTTCTACATCCATGGTGCTGTCCAATTCTTCAAAACTTTGTATATTAAATATCTGATGTTTCAGAGTATTTTTACTTTTCAGATAAACGACATGTTTTAAACTTTTATCATTAAGCAACTGCAAAACGATGGGTCCAATGTGAGGATTATTTTTCAGATCTCTGCTCGAAAGCCCATCGACAGACTGAAGTATGGAATTGATAACTTCTAAAGCGGCATTAATAACGGAATGTTGAGATGTGGGTGTTGAATTGACCAAATGTAGGCAATAATCGTATATTTCCAAGAGTTGACGAGATTCTTCGGAATTAGTAGCTTTTACAGTTTTTTGACTTGAATATGAATCTTCGCTGTCGTTACTGTACAAAGTAAAGCTTTTAACAACAATAACTACAAGTTGTCGCAGGAAACCCAAAATACCTATAATGGTATTTGTTTGATGATCAGTCAAGAGAATATCTAATAAAAAGAAGAAACAAATTAAGTAAATAAGTTAATCTAATGCAACCTTAACATCACCTACCTATTACTTTGTTGAGAGCATATTTGGCCATTAATGTCGTATTGCAGGCATATTCTATTAAATTAATGCAATTTTGTGCCGTACATCTTCTTTTCACAGCACAATCCGATCCAATATTGCCTATAAAAACCTTTAATGAAAAATAAGAAAGTTACTCTCTTTGCTTTGCTTTTGAAACTTGTTTGCGCTCTTACCTCAAACAATTTGCATGTTTCGCTATCCGTTAGACCTTGCTGAATGTGTTTGCCAAATTTAACCACAAATTCACTTAGGGTTTCTTGCAGCAGCGTCTCCTTGCGTTTGCTAATGACTTTCATGCACGGCAACAGGTTTTGGGCATACCATCGTATGTTATTCTCACGTATTTGTGGTGCATAATAACCAAATATCCGGAGACAGATACGCAGAGATCTATATGAAACATAAAATGGAAATGACAATAGAATTGTGTGCATTAGAGTGGTGACTTATAGTTAACCGCTGTGGAAATGAACAGTTTGTGGATAGTGTTAAGTTTGGCAAATAGTCGTTGTGAAATATTAACGTATTATATTTAAACTGAACAAAATTGTTAGTTTATTTATCATAATATTAAAATATGTATTTTGAAGAAGAGCAGCCACTAACACCATGTTAGAAATGTTTTTCTTCCTAACTATGTATGTCATATTTGTGATAAACTGAGCTTTAAAATAAAAAGTTGAAATTTTTGTTTATCTTTTAAGTGTTACCACGTAATTTTTGCAACAGCTCATCAAGACAAAGCTTATGTCTCACAGACTCGTTGCATACAATCAAGAATTCGAAACAGACCGGCTTTTTGCTCGAAACCCATTTTATTAATTTTTGGATTTTTTGAATTTTTAAAAAAAATGTGGTTGGGTTGAAAATCCCTAAAATGTTCCAAAAGCGTTATTAAGGATCTATTATTTGCGAAAAAAAAACCCATAAATAAGATTGTTTTATAATTCATCCTGACCCTTGTTATCTACGGTACAAGACATATAAGTATAAAAACAGAATATCTTGATTCGAAATTCAATATGGTTTCTGAACTATGGGAGTTCAAAGTTATAATCATAGGATATGTATGCCTTGGTCTGGTATAAAAACTATCATTTCACATATATTTTGTTACTTTTGCAATAAAATGCTTTTACTATAAAGTGGAGAAATTATATGTTATTTTTGAAATGCAGAAACGCTTAGAAACCAGCTATAAAATATGCAAAAATTAAGTAGAAATAATACACTATTTTGGAAATAGAGTTATGTCAGTTCCGTAACTAAAAAGGAACATCCTTTTTAGAGATATTTGAAAATCAAAATCTAGAAGCTTGTCCAGCCCTTTTCTCTGAAAATCATCTGGTTTAATACGTTATATAAAAAACAAAAGCCTAATTTACTTATTACACAGTGCAACAACTTTTTGAAGGTGAATGATTCCATTACAATATGAAAACCTTATGTGGGCATACTCAAATACCGGGAAGACAGATACCCCACAGGCCGATCTCTCTCTCTCTCTCTCTCTCTCTCTCTCTCTCTCTCTCTCTCTCTCTCTCTCTCGACCCAATACTGTTCCTTTTCGTCTTTATTTTGCAAAAAGTCAGAAAAGTACCTTAAAATGGGACTTTATAAAATCAATTATTCCAAATCAATTAGAAATGTTAGCAGAAAGTCTTCATGAATCTAAGGAAAATTGTAAAGAATCGTCTTTTTGTAATTAATACGATTGCTCCTAATTAATAAGAGCACGGGAAAAAATTAACTTATAAAAATATCCAAGTATGTGCTTTCATACTTAAGTCAAGCACATACGTAATTTAGAGTGGGTCGGTTCCAGTATTAAAAAAATTGTCAGCTCCTGGATTTAAAGATTAGGCAACGATTCGAAATCATGAGAAAAACAATTTTTACGCGCACTTTAAAAAAGGCCCATTTAGTTTTGTGACGTCATGCACGGTTGTTTTTGTTTTTACAAAGGCTACATTTCCTCCATAGGTAAAAAACTCTGACATCGAATTCGACTAGTGACTGTTCCTAACACTATTTGTACCCATTTTTTCGGACATTTTTCGCAACGCAAGTAAAGATCTTAAAAATTTCTGATTGTTTTGCTTTCGAAGTACCCACTGTTATTCATAAACAAAAAAGTATCAAATGTTGCAAAATATCAAAAAATGCCCTGATGTCAAATTCGTCTTGTGATATTGTATCACTCATTCACACCACACACAGTTTTTTAGTTTATCTGAAGACATTTTGAAGATATGAAAATGTTTTTCGAATCCGTACACCATACGACCCCCCGATGTAGTATTCATTATGCTGTATTTTCGATCGATCGATCAAGGGCTACATTTTGCCTTGTGATAATTTTTGACTCCGACGACAATTTTAGTTTTTAATTTGAAATTTGAGACAAATGAAATGGCATCATCAAATTTAGCTTAAACTCATTCTAATAACACATTTCTACCTCGGCATGTAGACACATTTTGTTCTATTTATGTGGTAGGTAGTTTGCGGTATTTTGCGTGTGCTATACTCGACCAACGTTTATTTACCTATTGAATTTAAAAGGAAGCTTGTCTGGGCACTTTTAATGCCTCAAATTATGTGTGGGCTTGAGGTAGTGTCAGGAACAGTCAGTAGCAATATTTTGAAATTTAAAAGCGCCATGAACACTATTTCAAGGTTTATTTTTAACGAACATATTTCTGAATTTGTGATAAAGTTTTTGGGCTGCTCATTTATAAGTTTTGTTAATTTTCGTAACTTAATGCTTTTCTACAAGGTTATTAAAAATGGAGTACCCTAACCATTTGAGGTCTTTCGGGTCTACCAGCAATGCTTTTCGCTTAAAACTGGTTACGTATTTTTCTTCAATGTAAACATAATTGAATGTTTTCTTACTAAATAACAATATATATCTTAGACTACTTTTGTACCTTCACGTTTGTAAGTACCTTTCATTATTTTTTCATTATTTGCTCCTAATTAATGAAAGTTCTTTTCATCATTGTCATTGATGAGGACTTTTATTTATAAGACTGCCTTCTTCCTTTTTAAATTTAAATTACCTTATTTTAGTAATTAAGGTTGAGGGTTGAAATATTTTTTCAAATTTGTATTTATTTTTTTTTTAACCATATTAATATTTTTGTATAAGTATAATTAGTTCTAAGACCTTTGAACATTCAGGACTGTATTGCTATGTAATACGTGTTAATGGCCTTATAGGCTTAGTGTTACTAAAATAAGTAAATAATTAGGTATATCAATTTCGCAGTTCCGACGTCACCAAATACGGCTGAAAATAACAATGACAAATCATTGTATTTTTTCAAGTTCAACGTCCTAGGTGGTTTCATCTTGCATGCACTGATTTTAAAAACCATACTCGGTTTTTAGCATCCTAAATTTTTTATAGTAATTGTGGTCATAGTAAAGTACCAACTACAAAATAACATTCCTCACACATGTATGTAGCAATTGAAATAAACTTACATTCGAATCAATCATGATAAGCTTGAATTATGCATTTAAACACACACTACTATTAACGTGTGTTTTTGACCGCAACCGGCAAACAATGTTTAAAATTAGCAATCGCTCAACCCCCTTACACACCCCACACTCACTACAGTGTAATGTGAACATTCGCTCACTTGCTTTACTCACCTTTGATTACCATTCCTTTTTATTTCGCCATAGAGATCCATTAGAATTCGATTAACCCTCGACTTTTCCAACACTCGGAAAATCTTATTAAGATTCTCCTCAGCACTAATGCGTACCACTGAGTCCAAGTCTTCACAGAACAGCAACAGAATATTCACCGCCTTGCTGCAAAAGGTGGCATAGTTGAGATGTGCCGCCATAGTGGGCGAAATAATGCATTCCGCCACACGTTGAAAGCAGACAATTTTCTCTTTTTGGCTGGAAATAAATTTTACATTTTAATTAATTGCCACACACAAAGGCCTATTAAGCCGGGCAAGCATTACAGTGAACACTCATTGGGGGGACGGCGTGTGAAATTATCTATGATTAGTAATCATCTTCACGAAAAGGTTTACCTGCATTCTGTATTCCTTAATTGATCCACGACTTCGGTGAAGGTATTCACTATATTGGTTTTATCCATTGTAGTGGTAATTATTTGGATCTATTACAGATATTCTACGTAGTTCTTAAACATTTTCCAATTGGGTTTGCTTTTGGTAAAAATTTTCACTTCTTAAGAATTTCCACTTTGCTTTTGTTGCGATTTACTTTTTTTTTTGTTTGCAATCAGCTGTTGTTGTAAACACACAAAGAGTTGCCACTGTGTTGTTAAACGCAATCACTTGTTTGAATCAGTGATGGGGAATGTGCGGAGATGGAATGAAATGGAGCATATTTTAGTACGTTTGTGCAATTGCTGCGTACGGTATTGTAATTTATTTACCGTTAAGTTTGAAATGTAAAGGAAATGGATGGAATAGTTATTATAGAAAGAAATTGTTGTTAATGTAACATAGGAATGCAAGGAAACAAATAAAAACAAAACAAAATATGGCTGAAAAGCAGAATATGGGGCGAATCGTTGATTTGAAAAAAAATATAGCTTTATCTCTGTTTTGGTTCACAAACATCGTAATATTACGATGTATCATTTTCGTATAATTTTGTTTGTAGGGATGTAAGGTTTATATTTGAGCCCTAGGGAGTACAAAAATGGGTGTAGTATCTATGATGACCACATATCTGCGGATAATTTAAAGAGAGATATTATTGAGACAAATCTAAACTGAGTTGTGATATATTTTAATGGATTATGGTTGCGACAAAATTAATATTTAACCTCAAAGTCAAAAAGATATAGCTGTACGATATCGCATATGAATTCTTTTTACACATGCCAACGGCCGTGGCAAGACGGTTAGAACACCCTACTACCATGCGGGAGATCCCGGATTCATTGCCGGCCCTTTCGATGTTGTCGACAGCAACTTCGAAGTATCGAGTGTCGACTGTATCGGCATGTCTAAAAAAAAGCTTCTCGTCTTCGTCGATAAAAATAGAAAGCGTGTTAATTCACTAAAACGCGAGAAGCTATCCCATACCTCATTCATGGGGTGAAAGGGGAAATTAAGTTTTTTTTCTTCATTCAGGCAAACATCGGGTCGATTTTTTAATATTTCGTTGCAACTTCGGAAGTTACACAACTTAGTCGCCGCCGACTAAAAACACGGTTTTGGAAACCGGTTTCTAAAAACGATGAATTTAGAATACGAGTATTTAAAAAAAACCGATTATAAAAATGTCGGTTTTAATCGTTTTTTAACAAACGCTTCCCTCAATAATAGTAAAAATTTATTGCAACATTGTTTTGAACATCGATAAAAAATAGTTTATTAAACCCAGAGTTTAGGAACCGGGTTGTGAGAAACGATGGGTTCAGAACACGGGTAATTAAAAAACCGGTTATACGTATTTGGTTTTAGAATAAGCATTTGGGAAACCGATACCTAAACCCGTCCTTAAAGTTAAGTTCCACAACTTAGTCGCCGCCTGTTTGAAAACACGGATTAAAAACCTGTCTTCAAAAAGATGAATTTAGAATACGGGTAATTTGAAAAACCGATAATAAAAAAATCGGTTTTTTAGCAAACGAATCCCACGGATAGTGTAAACATTTTGCTACATTGTTTTGTTCGTTGATTGTAAGAAATGATGAGTTTGTAATATAGTTAATTTAAAAAACCGGTTTTAGAATTAGCATTTTTGGAAACCGGTCCCTAAAACCGGTTTTACAGATAAATTAAGTTCCTCAAAACAATCGCCATCAACTTAAAATACGGGTTTGGAAACCAGTTTCTAAAAGATGAATTAATAATGCGGGTAATTTGAAAATATGGTTATAAAAATATTGGTTTATAATCATTTTTTTTAAGAAACGCATCTTTCAGTTATTGTAAAAATTTATTGCAGCGTTTTTTTGACATCGATTGTTTCTTAAACCTGGCGTTTGGAATCGATGGATTAACAAAACATGTAATTTAAAAACGGTTATGAAACTTCGAATATGTATTTTGGAAACTGGTTCCAAAACCGGTTTTACAGATAAATTAAGTTCCACAGCTTAGTTGCCGCCGACTAAACTCACTGAATTGAAAACATGTCTCCAAAAAATATGCGGGTATTTTAAAATAAATGTCGATTTTTAATCGGTTTTTTAACAAACGGTTACCACAAAAATTTGAAAAATTGATTGCAACATTGTTTTGGACACCGATAAAAAAATCGTTTCTTAAAACCGTCGTGTTGGAATCTGGATTGTAAGAAACGATGAGTTCATAATACGGGTAGTTTAAAAAACTGGTTATGCAAATTCAGTTTTAGAATTAGTACCGGTTTCCCAAATAAAACGATACTATACCGGGTTTTAAAGATATCACCTATTTAGTCGACGCCAACAAAAAAACCGATTTTCAAAACCGGTTTCTTAAAAGATGATTTTAAAATACTGGTAATTTGAAAAACTTGTTACAAAAATGTCGGCATTTCTTAACAAACGTTGCCCAAAAACGATCAATTGTAAAAATTAACTTTTACAATTTTTTAAACATCGATAAAACGCCAGTTGTAAAACAAAATATTTCAGAACTATGAGTTTTAAATACGAGTGATATGAAAACTATTTCTGAATATTTTAGATTAGCATAGAAAATTGGTTTTTAAGCAGGACTTTACACCATTGCCAATTAAAATTCAAAGAAAATCAATTGAATTGGAAATATTATATTTAACATTGAAACATTCCAATTGAATTGAAATACAAAAACTCATCGATTGAAATTTAAAACTCGTCAGTTGAAAGTCAAAACTCTTCGATTAGAATTCCAAAATTGATCAATTGAAATTTGAAGCTTATCAATTGAAATTCATTAAATTTTCTATTTCAATTGATCTTTTTTTTAAAAATTAACTAATTTTTTTAAATTTTTTTTTTAAATTTCAATTGATGAGTTTTAATTGCAATTGTTGTTTTTTTTTTAAATTTTAAGAGGAAACTTTGAATATTAACTGAGGAGTTTTGAATTTCAATTGATCTCTTTACAAATTCATATCGAATATTTGAATTTCACAGGATTCAATTCCGTTGATTTTAATAATATTGTATTTCTGAACATCTTGTTCAAATTTTTAACACATTCAGTTTTGTATCCATACTTACCTTCTCTTTTTATCTCAAATCAAGTACACACGAATTATTTTCAATTTGTTTTTTTTTTTTCATAAAAATCTTTATTGTAAAAGCTCCATCTATAATAAGTTGTAATTGTAATATATCAACATATAAATGAGAAAAATTTACAAATTTATTGTTTATACATAAAAAAAGAGAAATACATTTACGTATGACCAAATTTTGGAATAAAAACTTAAAAACGACAAAGAAATCTAATCGATACACATACATACATATATATGTAAACTTGTACCTATGTATACATTTATAAAGGTCGATGATGTATAAACTTAAGGATTTTATAACTACATTAAATCATTCCCCCACTAAATTAAATCGAAAAAAAAAAATTTAAATATAATCATAATAATAATAATAATATAATTATTTTATTTTTTCTTTACAGACAAATGGTAATAACGATAATTAAAAGGAAACTTCTTAAAGATCTCAGGGATAGACAAAGAAGTGAAACACTAATCACAGTCCATTGGAGGGTTAATAATGAAAAATCAGGACAGTGGCCCAAGGAAACGTTAATTTTTAAAAGGATAAAACAAAAACCGGAGAAAAAAATCATAGTTTTGTGACAGCTGGAGGGGGGGATTTTGTGATAGACTGATAGAGATGTATGTACATTTTGGCTTATGTATTTAACTATGTACATAAGTAAAAAATAATTGCAATGAAGAAATACCTTAACCTTAATTAAACAATAAAGAAAATATAATTGAACTGGTAATAAAAAAAAGAAAATTCTATATCCACAATATGGATACACAGACAGATACCTTTTAATATACTTTGTTTTCTTTTCAATTTCCTTTTTGTTTTTTCTTTTGTTCATGATGCTTAAATATCGGATGATGATTTTTGTAGTGATGTGAAGAGTTTAGAAGTGAAATTTCAAAACACAATGCACCTTAACCTAAAAACTACTTTGCAACGTATTTAGTCGATACATCTTCACTTTTCCATTACATTCATTTGGATCTTTGTTAAGACTTTAGTAAACATTAAGACTTGTTAACTTAATTTTATGACAATTATACTAAATATTCATTAGGTCATAAGGAGGAGACACGAGGGAGAGAGTGACAGGGAGGGAGAGTGAAAGAGTTTAAGTATAATTTTTACATAGAATTAAAGGCTTTTGCAGAACGAAATTCGAGGTGAGTAATAAAAAAAAATTTTGAAAATATTAAATATCGAAAATACACAAACAAAAAACAACTCGTAAAATAATGAAAATAAATTAAATTTTTTCGACGCAAGTAAACAAACGAATTATAAAAACAAAGATAAACAGACATAAGTTTTAGGTTCACAAAAGCCTTTATCGCGGTTTTTCTTTCTCGGTAAAACCCAAAAAACTTAACCTCGTTTTGAACGCAGCACCAGTAGGGTAATTACTAAGAAACCCACAATCCAAGCTAAGGTACTCAGGAAACCAGTAAACACATCAGATTCGGCTATCTCCCAACCTCGGGTCAATATGGAGCGTAACGATGATGTCGCCAAAGTCAATGGCAAACATATGGAAATGTATCTGTGAAGAGAAAACAGAAAAATATTAAAGACAACGCCCATTAATATTGGCCATAATTTCAACTTACTTTAACACTATGGGCATACCCTCAATGGGCCATATGACACCCGATAACAGCAATGTGGGATAGAAAGAACCCAGCGCCAGTTGGATGGCATTACGCTCCAACTCGCACACGGCTGAGATAAGAAAACCGAAACACATGCCACACATGCCCTGCAGCAGAGTGAGCACAATGACCCAGATAAGAGCACCATTATTGGTGACGCCAAAGACGACCAACATGAAGATTAGCACTAATGCCGTTTGACCGCACATAACAACGAATTGGGTGACGACGTGGGAAAACAAGATCTCAATGGGTGAGACACCAGCAACCCAAGAACGATCCAAAAGGCCCTAAAAAATATAAAAAAAAATTGAGTCAGGAAATATGTACTATACGGTATATATTTAGTTTTGTTTTCTATTGTTATATTATTGTTTTGTTGTATTTTTGTGATGTACTATAGCATTTTTGTATTTTTGTAATTTTGTAATTTTGTAATTTTGTAATTTTGTAATTTTGTAATTTTGTAATTTTGTAATTTAGTAATTTTGTAATTTTGTAATTTTGTAATTTTGTAATTTTGTAATTTTGTAATTTTGTAATTTTGTAATTTTGTAATTTTGTAATTTTGTAATTTTGTAATTTTGTAATTTTGTAATTTTGTAATTTTGTAATTTTGTAATTTTGTAATTTTGTAATTTTGTAATTTTGTAATTTTGTTATTTTGTAATTTTGTAATTTTGTAATTTTGTAATTTTGTAATTTTGTAATTTTGTAATTTTGTAATTTTGTAATTTTGTAATTTTGTAATTTTGTAATTTTGTAATTTTGTAATTTTGTAATTTTGTAATTTTGTAATTTTGTAATTTTGTAATTTTGTAATTTTGTAATTTTGTAATTTTGTAATTTTGTAATTTTGTAATTTTGTAATTTTGTATTTTTGTATTTTTGTATTTTTGTAATTTTGTAATTTTGTAATTTTGTAATTTTGTAATTTTGTAATTTTGTAATTTTGTAATTTTGTAATTTTGTAATTTTGTAATTTTGTATTTTTGTATTTTTGTATTTTTGTATTTTTTTTTTTGTATTTTTGTATTTTTGTATTTTTGTATTTTTGTATTTTTGTATTTTTGTATTTTTGTATTTTTGTATTTTTGTATTTTTGTATTTTTGTATTTTTGTATTTTTGTATTTTTGTATTTTTGTATTTTTGTATTTTTGTATTTTTGTATTTTTGTATTTTTGTATTTTTGTATTTTTGTATTTTTGTATTTTTATTTGTTGTAGTGCGACTTACCTCAGTACGTTCAATAATCAAGGCTGATGACGTCAAGGCTACAGCCAAGAAGAAAACAATTCTGAAAAATGTTGCAAAAATTTATGTTATTTTTCTCTTAAAAATGTACTTATATTGTTTTTGAAACTTACGTTAAAATGACGCCAGGTGCTACGAAATCTGTGAACGATGGATTCATGGTACCATAGATGGGATCCTTGAACTGTATCGGTACATCACCCAATTTGGGATTATTGCCACACTGACCCAGTAGACCCATAGCAAAGTCACGATACGCCAATTGTATATCACGATTTAACATAACGCCTATCTGTTGATTAGACATATCCAGCCAAACTTTAATTTCCGATTGATCAATAGTTTCGTCGTCAGAATCGCGTCCTAATGAAGAAGATAAAATCAGCAACTCGTATTAAGTATTATGGGTGGGAAATGTGTAACACTTACCCAAAGCTGCTCGGGCGGTAAAGGCATCAGTGAAATTCTCCGTTATGTAAATGACACCCCAAGCATTGCCCTGCCGCACCGATTCCTGGGCGTCATATAGATCCGTGTAATACGTTTTTTCCACGCTATGATTCAGATGCTTCAGATAACGACAACCCAAATTTGTGAAGTGACAACCATCGTCCCAATAACAATTTTCCTAAATTTAAAGAATGAGATTATTTTTTTATAAAAATATTTGTAAAGTTATGTAATTTTTTATTTCATAGTCAGCTAAAGTTTCGTACATAAAAAAATTCAAATTATTTTTTTAAAAATACGATAATATTAATTACATATCATCATTATTAATTGCTTAATCTTCATTTTGTGCATAGGGTCTTACTACATATGCTATGCAATTAATTTATATGTAAGCCTAAGAATATGCTAAATATTTTACGAAATATATCCTTGAGTTTTGTTTATCTTTTTAACTTACCGTATTATTCATTTCTCCATTAACAATTGCCAAATTCAAACCAGTGGGATCTCGGCCAATGGCCAAACAGAACAATATCACTTGCATGACGGGCAGGGCAAATATAAACAGCATAACACCCACATTACGCCACATACGCAACATATTTTTGGTTAGCAAAGCTTTTATTTTACCCTTGGATGTGACCTGAGTTTAAAGAGGAAATGAATGAATATTATATAAATAATAGTGAAATAAAGTTATAACAAAAACTTACTTGACATAAATTGGCATAACAATCCTGACAACTTTCCTCATCATTGGGATTCTTTTTGGATGGTGGTGCTTCATAGGGTTCTTGGTTTAACTAAATCATGAAGAGTGGATAGAAACAATGAATTAAAATAGTAACAACCAACAAATATAATACAATTTTGAACAACATATTAAGTATTCGTTTAAACATTTGGAAGCTAACCTAACCTAACATATTGATAACTGCTAATTTATCTAATAATTCACCAGTACATTATATTTTTAGTATGTGTCTCAATTTAAATTTCGCTGTAGTTTTTAATATGCCACGCCATGTTACCCAGATGTAGGGTATTACCTCACATAAATTGTTTTATAATTCATACAGTACAGAGACTTTTTATCTTCAGTTTTTTTTTGTATGCGCGCCACTGACTCTGCTGTTTTGGCTGAGAACTTTTAAAGCTATTGTTTATTTGTGCTTAATTTAGTATTCAGACTTTTTCTTTTTAGTTAATTAAAATAAAGTGTCTTCAACTGTAAATCATATCTGACAAATCATGGTCTGTACTAGACCGTGAATAAATCATGTCACGAATTAATTGAAAGGGTATTCCTATTAATATTAAAAAAGTGTAATGGCTCAATCAGTCTTGACTTAACTTAACAAAACTTAACAGAAGAGACCAGCTGATTAAATTGACTATATATATTCTGTATGAAAGTAGTTATTAATCTCTTAATTTAAGTTAACATAATTTTGGAACCAGCAGAAAACAGATTATTCTTAAGTTTCTTACTTTTGGCGGTTGATTCATTTTAGTATTGTTGCTTTATTACATAGTACAACACATGATTTCGGGACTCAATTCTAAGAACTCCACGTAAAAGTAGCCTCAAAAAGAAGAAGTTCTGCATCATTCGTTTTGTCAAGTTACATGCCATAATAATTTAATATCGATTTAAAGAAATTTGTCACATTTTAGGCTCTTTTGTGCAGTTCTTAGAATTGAGTCTCAAATAAATGAGCTGACAAATGTTGTACTGTGTAATAGGCAAAGTTTGGTGGGAATTTGCAGATGTTTGGAAGAATTGGAAAATGAACGATGAAATGGTTATTTATCTGGTGCAAAATTTTACTTTTTTGTACGATAAGACAGCGGCATCGTTTATGTATGTGATTATGTTCCTTAAGTCTCTTAAGTTGTCAATGATGTCTTCTTTCGAACTCTTTTACATTCTGTTAGGTTAAGTTATGTTTTGTTAAGTTAAGTCAAGACTGATTGAGCCATATGTGTTTGTCTGGGTGTTTGTTGCTCAATCACGTCTAAACGGCTGAACTGATTTCAATTGACTCAATGGCTGTGGCAAAACTTTTTTTAGAGCTAGATTAAAAAAATTTGATACCAACATAGTACTCGGCAACACAAATATGAATATGCAGATAAAATTTTAATTTTGCATTAGTGGGCGGAGGGGGTGTGGCAAAGCTATATTGAAGACCTAGAGAGATCAAATTTGTCACCCAGATAGTACTCGGCAACACGAATTTAAATATGCAGACTAAATATTAACATTGCAACAGTGGGCGGAAGGGGTGTGGCAAAACTATTTTTTGAAGCTAAAGAAATAAAATTTGATACCCAGATAGTACTCAGCACCATAAATATGAATATGCAGACGGAATTATAATTTTGCATTAGTGGGCGTAGAGGGCGTGGCAAAACTGTAATTTAGTCCTAGAGAGATCAAATTTGACACCCAGATAGTACTAGGCAACACTAATATGACTATGTAGACGAAATTTTAATTTTGCAACAGTAGGCGTAGAGGGCGTGACAAAACTATTTTTTAGAGCTAGAGAAATAAAATATAAAGACGAAATTTAAATTTTGCATCAGTGTGGGCAGGGGGCGTGGCAAAATTGTATTTTAGCCCTAAAGAGATCAAATTTGACACTCAGATAGTACTCGGCAACACGAATCTGAATAGGCAGACGAAATTTTAATTTTGTATTAGTGGGCGGAGGGGGTGTGGCAAAACTACCTTTTAGCCCTAGAGAGATCAAATTTCACACCCAGATAGTAGTCGACAACACGTATCTGAATATGTAGACAAAATTTTAATTTTGCAACAGTGGGCGTAGAGGGCGTGGCTAAAATATTTTTTAGAGGTAGAGAGATAAAATTTGACACCCAGGTAGTACTCGGCAATACGATTATGAATATGCAGACGAATTTTGATTTTCAATCAACGGGCGGAGGGGGTGTGGCCAAATTTTTTTTTTGACACCCAGATAGTACTTGGCAAGACGAATATGAATATGCAGACGAAATTCAAAGTTTGAATAAGTGGGTGGAAGGAGTGTGGCAAAACTATACTTTAGCCCTAGAGAGATCAAATTTGACACCCAAATAGTACTCGGCAACACGAATATGAATATGCAGACGAAATATTCATTTTGCAGCAGTGGGCGAAGTGGGCATGGCAAATCGGTATTTTTGCCCTAGAGATATACAATTTGGTACCCAGATAGTACTCGACAACACAAACATGAATATGCAGACAAAATATCAATCTTGCAACAGCGGGCGAAGTGGGCATGGCAACACGATTATGAATATGCAATGCAATGAATATTTCAATTTTACATCAGTGGGAGGAGGGAGCGTGGCAAAACTATTTTTAAGGTGCTAGAGATATAATATTTTTTGTTTCGGAAAGTGGGCGGAGGGTACCATATTTGATGTACATTAGGGGTTTGATAGTGTTGTATAGAGATTCTTAGTAACAGGATTTGGATACGAACCATCCCCTAATTTTATGTGGTTAGAAAGCTTGAGCCAAAATTTAGGGGAAGTGGAATGGGGTTAAATGGCAGAGCATCGTGGTCAAAGTTGGTGGGAAAGGGGAAAATATCCACATAAAGCCCCGTAACTGCCCCGGAGTCGCTCCTAGAGGGCTAAAATGTATCACTGACACCCAGTCATTCTTCCCTCCTAACATTTTTTCCAAACATACCTACCTCCACCTTCACCCCCTAAGGGAGCTCCATGGAGTCAAAGTTGGCGAGGAAGGGGAAACAACCCACATCAAGCCCCGCAACTACACCTGAGTCGCCCTTAAAGGGTTAAAATGTGTGACTGACCCCCAGTTATTTTTATTTTCCATCTATTTCCCCAAACATACCCTCCCATGCAAGAATCAATTTTTTTATAAAATTCCCCTCCCCAGCGTTGTAACTGCCTCTAGAGTGGTCAAATGTATGACCGACCCCCAGTATTTTTACAATCGCTACAGTTTCTTAGAACATATCTATCTTCTATATTTAATCCATAAGCCCCAAACAATTTTTTTAATTTTTTACAAATTAATTTTATGAAATCAGCCTCTGTCGCTCTTATTGTACCTGGTAGAGGGGTGTAATGTATGACCGACCCCCAGTCATTTTTTCCTCCTTACATTTTTCTCGAACATACCTACCCCATACAAAAATCAAATGTGTAAAAAATTTGCTCCTGGCGCTGTTACTGCTCCAAAAGTACCTCTAATGGGGTCACATGGATGAACTACCCTCATTATTTTTGCAACGCCAACAGTTTCTTAGACCATATCAACCTTCTATCTTTAATCCTTAAGGTGGTCCCCATACAATTTTTTTTAATTTTATACAAATTGTTTTTTATAAAATCAGCTCCTGTGCCTGGTAGAGGGGCGAAATGTATGAACAACCCCTAGTTATTTTTCTTCCTAACATTTTCCCCAAACATACCTACCCCTCATTTAGACCACTTAAAGTGTCTACCATACAAAAATCAAATTTTTTATAAAATTTACTGCCACCGCTGTAACAGCCCCTAGAGTGGTCAAATATATAACTGACCCCCCAATATTTATGCATCCGTAAAAGTTTCTAAGAACATATTTACCTTCTATCTTTAATCCTTAAGGTGGCCGCATACAATTTTTGTTATTTCTTACAAATTATTTTCTATGATATCAGCTCCTGTCGCTTCCATTGTGCCTGCTAGAGCGGAGTAATGTATGACCGACCCCCAGTTATTTTTTTTCCTCCTTACATTTTCCCCAAATACACTTACATCCTATCTTCACCTCCTAAGGTGGCTGCCGTACAAAAATCAAATTTTTATAAAATTTGCTCCCAGCGCTGTAATTGGCCCTAAAGTGCTCTAAAGGGGTCAAATGTATGACTTATCCCCAATATTTTTGCAGTCCCAATAGTTTCTTAGGACATATTTACCTTCTATCTTCAATCCTATTGTGCCTGCTAGAGGGGTGAAATGTATGACCGACCCACAGTTATTTTTCCCTCCTAACATTTTGCCCAAACATACCTACCCTCTATTTTCAGCCCCTAAGGGGGCTCTCATATAATTTTTTTTTTATAAATTTTGCTCCCATCGCTGTAGCTGCCCAAAAAGTGACATTAGAGGTATTTGACACCTCCTGATGACCTACCACCAATATTTTTGCAACCACAACAGTTTCTTAGAACATCTCAACCTTCTATCTTTAATCCTTAAGGTGGTCCGATAAAATTTTTTTTATTTTTTAAATCTTATTTCTTATGAAATCAGCTCCTGTCGCTTCCATTGTGCTTTCTAGAGGAGTTCTGGGAAATTTGTAAAAAGTTCATTTCTTAAGTCTTTTCAAATGTAAACTTGTTAAAACTTAATTTTCAACCGTCCATTGCACTGATCTAAGCCGAATACTATAACTTCGAGTTCGTTACTTAAGTCTTTTGTTGCTGTCTTCTTTCTAATTGTAATAACCTAATATCCTTTCTTTGTCTGTTTAGAAATCTGCCGAAATAGGAATATCGTTCTTATTTACTATTGTTAGTTAAATATAAACGAACACTAGCATATAACGTATTTAAATGAAAATTTTACATGTCAATACGTTTAGATCATATCAAGATCCAAAATGTTTGCAAGTATACTTCATAGAGACGTGGACTCAAAGGGCAACTGTGTTAGGGCAAATTGTAAATTTTAACAAACCGTATATATGGATCCATTGGTTTCGCTGATTAGGACTTCTTTGCTCTGATGGAAATTGAGACCGACTACGCCGCCTTCTTGACTGGAACCGGGTTTGTCCATTTTGCTGCCGAAACCCATGGCATGTAATGAAATATTATTACTGTTAGTTTGCGAAATTTTGCATACAAGAGTTGTTTGAGTAAGTGAGTGCGCGCATGCGTAACACCATTATAGACACACACACACACATATAGGCGTGCATATTTTGTAAACAATAAACCGCACACACACGCACAGACACAATGGTAATGGATTGAGAATCAATTATTGATGAGCAAAATGGATGTTTCAAGTTGTTGTTGTTGTGGTTGAGTGGCGGTGGTGTTGGTTGATGGTGGTTGTAGTGATGGTAGTCGTTTTTGTTATATGGCATTCCATGACGATAATTGAGTTTTATTTTGATTTGTTACGATTTGATTGGTTTTTTTTGGTAGTGTTTTTTTTTTAAGATGAAATAAAATGAAAATAAATTCAAAAGAAAAACAAAATTGAGTTTCAATTAAAAAGTTAAAAAAAATAATAATAAATCATGCAAAGAATTTGTTAAATGACACACATTTTTTGTGTTACGACATGGGTGTGGGGTAAACAATTTCAACTCACCTGAAATTAACCTGAGATATATCGCCCTTTTGTGACTGAATACGTGAGAGTTTCAAGAAGACTTCTTCTAAACTGATGCATTTGTACATTGACAGTAAAACGCTGGGTGATTCTTCGGCCAGTAAATGACCAGAACGCATTAAACCAATCTTTAACAGACAATCAAAATGAAAATGTTACTTTTTTTTATTTTAGACAATAATTCCGTTATCTCCTTACCGTATGCGCTTGTCTGGCCTCCTCAATGTAATGTGTTGTTATAATAACAGTTTTCTGTCCCGATTTTGTGATGTGTACCAAATGATTCCATATACTCTGACGCAGCAGAGGATCTACACCCACTGTGGGTTCATCCAAAATCAACAATTCAGGATCGTGCATAAGTGCCACAGCGAAGGAGACACGTCTCTGTTGGCCACCGCTAAGATTTTTCACTAAACGTTTCTCGGAAGGCAAATCCAAGAAATTTAACAAAAACTGTAAACGCTCCGAGATCTCTTTAGTGCCCATGCCAAAAATCCAACCAAAGTACATCATAGTTTCACGTATAGAGAATTCTCCATATAGAGCAATTTCTTGTGGCATATAACCGACACGTTTGCCGGGCACACCGGAGCCGCGAGTACCAGGTTTTCCGCCCAACACATAGATTTCACCGTTATCCATGCGCCGTCGACCCACAATGCAGGAGAGTAAAGTGGTTTTGCCACAACCGGAAGCGCCCAAGAGGCCATAGCTGGAAAAAAATAAAGAGAGGGAAAAGTTAAACATAAATCAATAACATAAGTCAAAAAATAACATAAGTCCAAAATAAAAAAAGAATCAGTGAACTCGAGCTATCCTGCCCAATCACCATCAAGCCATGCAGTGCTGGCTGAAGAAACTGGGGTTGCGGCTCGTCTCTTTTAATGTGAAAAATTTTTGGGCGTATCAAATGATATGGGTGAGGCCTAAAATTGCAGGTAATGTTGTCAAATGTCTCAATTCAAAGATGGAATATAATTTCATAATTAAAGTTCGTTGCTTAAGTCTTATGTTACTGACTGCTCTTTACAACCGAACTCCTCGTAAACGGTTTGACCGATTTGAAAAAATTTTAGGTTCTGTTTATGTTAATATCCGTAAATGGTTTGGATTAACAATTGAATCCTTCTCTATATTTTACTTGAATGTTTCTTAATCAGATCTTAACGACTACATCGCTTTTTATGAAATTAAGTCTTTAGTTAGTAAGATCACTTTATGCAAATTGCCGTAGGCTATATGTATATATGATTTGATGCGTAGATAGTACTCGGCACTACCGATATGAATCCGCAAATTAACTTTTAATTTTCCTTCAATGGGCGAAAGTCGATAGCACTTAAACTACGTCTGTAATCGGAAGGACAGACAGATGGACGGATATATTTAAATCGAATCAGTATTCGAAGCTGATAACCCTACGGGTAGGAGGGTATATCACTCGATACGAACCAAAAGTGTTACACATAGAAGGAGTCACTATAGACCCTAGGTTTCTTTGAACTAAATCTGATTCATGACTTTTTAGTTCGTTTGAGCCATGCGCGTCTGTCTGTCCGGCGCAACCAAATGTTTTGAAACATTGCATGGGTTAATATTTCCCCAAAACTACTTACGGTATTGCGAATGGGATACATGACCACGCCCTATCTGGTAGCTCCCATACAAATGTAGCAATCCGCCCACTTAAAATATCGATTAATAATATACAGGCAACGCGATCGTGTCCAAATTCTGTATTTAGGATAAAAAACTGGAAGTCTAGTCATGCCCCTTCTGGTACCTCCCATACAAATGTACAGTAATAATATAAATATATCTAACGCGATCATACCCAAATTTAGTATTTAGTAAAGCTATAGCAGGATAAAGTTTTGGAGAAAATAACTTGAAGTCTAGCCACGCCTCATCTGGTACCTCCCATCCCCAGCTGGTACCGCCCACTTTAGAAATCGATTAATATTATAAACACACCAAACGCGATCGTGCCCAAATTATGTATTTAGAAAATTGTTGGCCAAAATTCTATAATTAGTTAAGCTAAAGCAGGATAACGTTTTGGAGTACAGATTGGAGGTCTAGCCACGTCCCTTCTGATACTTCCGCCCATTTTAGAGATGGAGAAATAATAACAATACGCCCAACGCGATCGTGCCAAAATTCTGTATTACGTAAAGGATAAAGGATAATGTACAATAAATGTACTTTTTAGTTCAATAAATTGTACTTTTTAATACAATAAATTGTACTTTTAGTACAATAAATTGTACTTTTTGGTACCAATTAGTTACATTTTGATACCATAAACGTACTTTTTGGTACAATAAGTTTACATTTATTTTTGTACAATAATAGTACTTTTTTGTAAAATATATTGCACTTTTTAGTACAATAACTATACTTTTTGGTACAATAAATGTACTTTTTGATAAATGATAACTGATAAGTTGTACTTTAAAGTTTTATCAGTATATCAAAGAGTAATCGCTCTATTGCAGTTTTGCCACGCCACCTTTGTCCACAACTTGACAATAATAAATTTGTTTGCAAATTTGTTCCTGAAGTACTGAGTACTATCTTTGTACCAAATTTTAACCCTCTGAGGCTAAACTGCAGTTTTACGACGCCCACTCCGCCTACTAATTTAGAATCTAAATTTAGTCTGCACATTCATATTCGTGTTGTCGAGTACAACCTGGATATCACGCCCACTGATCCAGAATTAAAATTTCGTCTGCATATTCATATTCGAGATAGCGAGTACTATCTGTATACCAAATTGTATAACTATAGGTCTAAAATACTGTTTTGCCACGCCCGCTTATTCAAAGTTTAAATATCGTCTGCATATTTATATTAGTATTGTCTAGTGCTATCTTTGTACCACATTTCAGTTGTCTAAGGCTAAAATACAGTTTTGCCACGCCCACTTTGCCAACTGATCCAAAATTCAAATTTAGTTTACATATTCATATTCGTGTTGTCGAGAACTATCTATCTATCTGGCTAAATTGTCTCTCTGGGGCTAAAATATAGTTTTGCCACGCCCACTTCGCCAACTGATCCAAAAATAAATCACCGTCTGCATATTCATATTAGAGTTGGCGAGTACTATCTGAGTACCAAATTTTATCTCTCTAAGGCTAAAATAAAGTTTTGCCACGACCCTTGATCTAAAATTAAAATTTTGTTTGCATATTCATATTCATGTTTTGCCACGCCCACTGATCCAAAATTTAAATGTCGTCTGCATATTCATATAGTATTGTCGAGTTCTCTCTTTGTATCAAATTTTATCTCCCTAGGGCTAAAACACAGTTTTGCTACGCCAAATCCAAAGTTAAAATTTAGTCTGCACTTTCTTATTCGTGTTGCCGAGTATTATTTTTGTATCAAATTTTATATTTAGGGCTAAAAAATATTTTTGCCACGCCCTTTCTGCCCACTGACCCAAAATTTAAATTTCGTTTACATACTCATATTCGTATTGGTGAGTACTATCTGTGTATCAAATTTTATATTTCTAGGTCTAAAATACAGTTATGCCACGCCCACTGATTCAAAATTAAAATTTCGTCTGTATAATCGCGTACTACATGGGTATCAAATTTTATCTCTCTAGTTCTAAAAAAAAATTTTGCCAAGCCCACTCCGCCCATAGGATAAAGCTATAAAATATCAAAAATAAAATTGGGCCATTATGTTAACTAATCCTTTTTTTTGTGTATTTTGTAAACTAGTGCTTATTTCTTATATCCTATCTTCCCAAAAAAATTTAACTAATTTAAAAAAAAAATAATTTCAATTCATATACCTTTTTTACTTAAGAAAAAACAGTCCTATGAACAAACAATATTTTCGAAAATTCCCCCAATATCATATAAACAATGAGTCATTATTGAGTGCAGACAATCAAATTGATTGGTGAATTCTCTTCTCCACATGTTACATCAACTTTAATCAAGGCAGTAGTCAGTCTCAAAATAGTTTTGTTCCATGAAATATAATAAAGTTTGGCAATACAAAGACATTCATGTCTTTGTGTGCCAAGAAAGATAAAAATGGAAAGGAAAACAAAGCATTTCATATGTGTTGCTGCTGATTGTTGGTTGTTGACAGCATGAAAACAAAAGACTTAAGCAACAAACAGGCCCCCCCTTCGACAGACGATGGACAAAATGTTAAGAGTCTCCAGCAATTGCCGCTAAAATAAAATTCATCAGAATCCATAGTAATTGTAAACGAATTACAACTGCAAAAACAAAAACATTTTGCGCAATCGAATTTAACAAACGTAATAGTTGATATTTGTACATGCGACTGTAATCACTTTAAGAATTAAGGTTACTTAGACAATACCATCATCATTCATGACTAGGTGATTTTTGTCTATTTTACAGCTAACATTTTGTATCGTTGTGTTATTTTAACAGTAAAATAGAAATATTTTTGCTTTAGCTAAGTATGTTGTGTTGTGTGTTGAGTTTTTTGCAAAAACTTTTCAAAATACAACTTCCAGTTTTCTATGAGTTTCAAAACCGTTCAAAGGTGTTTAGACATGCGATTGTAATTAGAGCGATTATCTCAAAAAAGCGCTGACCGAACCGTACCGCTGACCGTACGACCCAACGTAGTATACATACGATACATACTAGCCGGTTCATTTACTAGATCACTTACATACACTAATATGAAATTGTTTGTAGTCACCAACACTTGAAAATGTTTTTGATTATTATTATTTAAAAACAATGATTCTTTAGTTTAGTACTACACATGTCTATCGACTAAATATTAAAGTAGTATGATTACAAACACACACACACACTCAGTAATTATCAGTTGCATTCTAGTGTTGTTCTTGAAACAAAATGAAAACAGAAAACAAACATTTCAAATCAAGCAAATAATTTTCAATTTTATGTAAACTACAAAATAAACGGGTTTTATTTAGTGAAAATCCATAGTGAAACTAGAAATTAAAGCTTAAAGGTATTTATATATATATATATATGTATGTATGTACATACATTTATTTAATGCCTACCATTATCATAGTCATGAAAACTGATGAAACAACTACAATACAACGTCGATGTTCAATTTATTCAAGTAGAACATCTTAGAGCACAAATGAATACGAGTTTGTTTTGAAATTTAATTCGAAATGAAGGAAATGTTAATGAAACGCTGGACATAGACTACAATGTGCATATGTATGTTATATGGTTATTATACATATGTATAATATACATATAACTCATACAACTACTAGACACGCGTTAGCTATAAATGCAAAGTTTGTTCGAAAAGTTAACATTTCCTAGAATTTTAAATCATAATATTCAAAGCCATTCTTCTATATGAGGATTATTGGGGAAGTAAAATTTTATAGTGAAAATTTTAAAATAAAGTTAATAAGTATTAAAAATTAAAATATTGTTTTAGATATTTTGTGTACCCTATCAACAACCCAGTAGGAAGTTCCATCATACACGACTTTGACGTTAACGCTATCCTCAAGACAAAATGTGATAAGTGTATGTCCTTGTCGTCAAAACACTTGGTTGACGACAAGCTCACCGACAAAATTCTAATGTTGTCGTGCATATAACACATTCAACAAAATCAAAGGAAAGAAAATGGAATCTGACGTTAAAAATATTCAGTTTTTTACAATGACGAGTAAATATCAACTATAGTTTGAAATCTCGAATGAAGGTGAATGCCGTATAAAAGTTGATATCCTTCACTTCCCTCTTGGTCAAAAGTATAACCAATTCAAGACATAGAAAGGAATCAATGACAATTTGACCGACATTGTCACACATCAGGTTGTGCATGATTGTATGGGCGACAGGTCTTTTGTATAAGCATCAACGAAAATTTGACCGACATTGTCGCTCATCAGGTCGTGCATCACAAAGCCGACACTTGTATAAAAATTTCGTCGACGATTTGTAAGGAATGTCCCCTATATGTCATCAACAACTTACTATGGTCATGCACCTATCCTTGAGGATGTCTAGCAGACACTTCCTACTGGGAATTTCGTATTTAAGTTACATTAGAGTCAAATGAATGCTTTACTTGTCAAAACGATTAAATCCATTTAACAAAAAGCTGAAAATGTTTTTAAAAACTGCTGTTAAATTATAAAGTCAGAAAAATGATGTAACAAATTTAAAGATGTAAGAAATGTTTAGCAGTGTTAGTTTTTATAATTGGAGAAATATTTTTTTTTTTAAACAAAAATTTGGATTCTATCAGTGATTTGAAATAAAATTTTAGAAAATTCAGAAGTGAAGTTAATCAGTTTGGCAAGTGAAACACTCAATTAATGATTTTTTTGTTTATCTTACATTTTTATGTTCTAAAATCTAATAAAATGGAAATTTTGATTTGGAGTCTTTGGGATTTTCTGCAATTATCGCCTTATATAAGGTCAGATATTAAAGATTTAATAATCTTTTAAAAAAATCTGTTTTAAAATATTGATTTTGTTGATATTTAGATACTTATAGCTAGAGGACTAAAAACGTGATATATGACTTAAAAAAAAAACATAATTTCCCTTTGCACCCCATGAATGAGGTATGGGATAGCTTCTCGCGTTGTTGTGAATTAACACGCTTTCTATTTTATATTCACAACTAACGGCACCTACGTGTTTATCGACGAAAGCGAACGTCACTGTTTGAAAAGCTCTTACTAGACACGCCGATTGACTCGACACTTATAATTCGAGGGACATTTTTTTTAAGATGACTGGAGCCAGGTTTGAACCTGCGATCTCCCGCATGGTAGTCGCGTGTTCTAACTACTATGCCACCCCCGGTGATATATGACACATCTAATAATACTCCGGTTTCACTCAAATTTTTACGGAACCTATAGCTTAACGACGTTTTTATTATCAAGCTTTATGTCACAATTAAAGTACTCTTTGGTACAACAAAAGTACCAACTACCACAACTAGTACAATTCAAGTACAATAAATTGTACTAGTTGGTACATTAAATTGTACCATTTGGTGCAACAAATTTAACTATTTGGTACAATTAAAGTAGTTTTTGGTACCATAAATTGTACTTTTTGGTACCACAAATTGTATTTTTTACCATAAATTGTACTTTTTATTTTCTCACCCTATGGGTAGGAGGGTATATATCATTTGATACGACCCAAAAGTGTTACACATCGAAGGAGTCACTTTAGGCGCTATGTTTCATTAAACCAAATTCGATTCATGACTTTTTAAGTCGTTTGAGTCATGTCCGTCTGTCTATCAGTCTGTCTGTCCGGCTAGTATGCACGATAACTTTCAAATGACGTAACCAATTGCTTTGAAACTGCATAGGTTAATATTTCCCCAAAACTACTTACGGCATTGGATATGGGCTATATGGCCACGCCTCAGCTGGTATTTACTGTATTGGAAATGGACTATATGGCCTCGCCTCGTCTGGTACTGGATACGTCTGGATACAAATGTACCATTCCGCCCACTTAAGAAATCAAGGACTACTAACAATAAAACGCAACCGTGCCCAAATTCCGCAGGATAAAGTTTTGGAGAAAAAACTGGAATTCTAGACCCGCCCCTTCTGGTACCTCCCATACAAATACATCATTCCGCCCACTTTAGAAATTGAGTAATAGTATCAATACACCCAACGGAATCGTGGCCAAATTCTGTATTTTGTTCGGCTATAACAGAATAAAGTTTCTGAGAAAAAAAGTCTAGCCACACCCCTTCTGATACCTCCCATACAAATGTACCATTTGCCCACTTTAGAGATGGGCATCTTGCCCGATCTTGCCCAAATTCAATATTTAGTAAAGCTACAGCTTGATAAAGTTTTAAAGAAACAATTTCAAGTCTAGCCACGCCTTTTCTGGTACCTCCTAGACGGTTTACGGTATACCCGACTGAAACTTTTTCACTTGTCATTACAAAAAATTTTACTTTTTATTACAATAAATTGCATTATTTGGTACATTAAATTGTATTTGTATGTGCCATAAACTGTACTATTTTGAACATTAAATTATGGTGCAAAAAGTTTTACCTTTTTACTGGTTCCATAAATTGTACTTTTTGATACAATAAATTGTTCTTTCAGATCGATGCATACCATCTTTCCGTCGACTATAAAGCTGCCTTCGACAGCCCGATACGGCAGAAATTACTCGAAGCCATGGCTGAGTTTGGTATTCCAGCGAAGCTGATACGTCTTTGCGGAATGACGCTGACTTGCACGAAGTCTTCAGTGAAGATTGGCAAGGACATTACGGAGCCATTCTGTACCAGACGAGGCCTAAAACAAGACGACGGCCTATCGTGTGATCTCTTCAACATAGTGATGGAGATGATAATGAGAAAAGCTGCAGTAAACACGAGTGGCACTATATTCAACAAAAGCCACGTGCTACTCGCGTACGCTGATGACGTCGACATCATCGGTCGAAAACTGCGGGATGTGACTGCAGCCTTCTCAGGTATACAGAAGGAATCAGCGAAAATGGGCCTAACGGTGAACGAGGACAAAACGAAGTTATTAGTTTCAACGAACAAAGAATCTACTCGTTACGCTACTGCGTAACCGTTGACAACTATAATTTCATCAACAAAGCAAATAATGTCAGCCTAGAAATCCGGAGAATAATCTTGCTTGCAAATAAATGCTACTACGGACTAAGCAAGCGATTCAATGACAGAGCCCTCTCTCGACGAACAAAACTCCAGCTATACCAGATACTGGTTCTACCTGTCTTAATGTATGGCTCAGAATCCTGGGTTATGACACAAGCGGATGAATCGGTTCTGGCGGTATTCGAGAGAAAAATACTCCGTAAAATATATGGGCCCATCATCGTTAACGGAGAGTATCGGCGTCGTATGAATCATGAGTTGTACGAGCTGTACACTGACATTGACGTGGTCAGACGCATTAAGGTGCAGCGGTTACGTTGGCTAGGTCATGTTGTACGCATGGACGAAAATGCTCCAGCTCGAAAAGTCGTCGACAATGAACTCAATGGACGGCGCAGAAGAGGGCGACCAAAACTCCGTTAGAAAGACCAGGTTACTGAGAACCTTACAGAACTCGGTGTGACTAACTGGAGAAGAAGCGCAGAAGATCGAGGCGCTTATAATATTTTTCTACGTGCGGTATATAATCCACTGGGATTGCAAAGAAGTACCAGCTAAGTAAGTAAGTAAGTAAGTAAGCAAAACACTGTTTCGATCAAAATTCCCACTCATTCGCTCTTTCGCTCTTTTGCCTTTATTTTGTATCTTTACCAAATCAACGCCATTGTCGTGTACATGACAATAAACTTGAAATTGGTTTAAGATCACTTGTGCAGGGCTCTATTAGACAGATGTCGCCTCGTAAGTTGCTGCCAACAACATCGAGAGGACTGTCTATCAAAAAACTTTAAAACTAGGAAAAACTTAAAGATGCTTTTTATATTATCATCGTTTATAAACCTAAATAAAGACCACAGCCTATCATGTTATCTACTCAACATCATCATAAAATGAACGAATATGATGAATATACATTTACAAACATATTTTTTTTTTGTAAGTCCACAATTAAAGCTAAAAATGAGTCAAAAATGACCAATAGCCAATATGTAGGCCTTAATTAACCATGAATAGCGATATGTGCCTCGTTTCGATCAGATATCAAATGACGATACAGCATAATAACTACTATTTCGGGGTGTCGTAGATAGATCATAGATCTTCAAGCGAACCGGAGAACGTAGAGTGTGTAAGAGTGTCTGTTCGTGGACACCATATACACTGTTCTTGAAAGCGGTCTAGCGTCTTAAATGTGACTAGAAGATCTTTAAACCACATTTTCACAAAGTTTTATATTTTCATCCTTACAAAATTCAAATGGTAAAGGATCTAAAGCCTTAAGATCATTATCACAGGCTCTAGTTTGCTAACGGAATGCTAGAGGGTTTCAACATCTTTACTAACATATTGCTCTTAATCGAGGCATATTTTCGATTAAATGAGCATTTAAACAAAATTGTAGATATTCGAGTGACACTAATTTTATATTGAAGCATCAAACCGTTATGCTTCTATCCAACGTTACTGTTACTGTCTGGCACATTTGCCAAAAGGAGGTAATATTGGTCCATGCTATAAAAGAGGACATGTTGTTTCTGTGAAAATAGCCTTACTTATTTGCTCCAGTGCTACAGAACAGAATTTCAATTGGCTTTAAACAACTATCACGATTTCAGCGAGGTGGGCCAACATGTTACACCTCCAACGACACATTGGGTGCAGTTCGTGAAATTTTTTTTTGGCAAAAATGATATTCAAAAGATATGACAGTTACTGACTACTTCGTAACTCAGACATATCTCTAAAAACATTTTTGGGGATAATTTAAAAGTAAAGTTTTCAACAACAACCAAGTGTCTCTTGAGGAATTAAAGAAGCACGAAAAAATGCAGAACATTTCATGGAACACCTGCCAAGTTGTCATTGAAAATTTCCTCTCTAGGTTGCAGATGGGTCAATATAATCAAGAGCCAAATATGTATGATGTAAAGTCTTAAGATCATTGTCACAGGTTCCTGTTTGCTAACGAAATGCTGGAGAGGTTTAATGGCATTACCAACATTTTGTTCTCAATCGAGGCATATTTCCACTTAAATGAGCATCTAAACAGGCAAAACTGTAGATACTGGAACTGACACTTATTCTTTATTAAAGCATCAAACCTTTCCGCATTAATCCAAATTTACTATATGGACACATTTGCCTTAAGGAGGCAATATTACTCCATACTATAAAAGAGAGCATGCTGTTTTAGTGAATAAAGAGAGGCCATGCTACTTTATTTGCCTCAGTGCTACAGAATTTCAGTCGTTTTAAGCACCTATCGTGGTTTCAGCGAGGTACACCTAGATAGCTACAATGTGTGCAGGTTGTGATATTGTTAGCACAAGTGTATGAAGTAATTAAAAAAATCCCTACTTGTGCACATTTGTTATCAACGTAGGCTAATCTTTTATGATGACTTCATACTACTCTGGATGTAGTACTCATGAAGACTTAATTTAAGTTAAATTTTTTTATCAGCAAAAAATATGTAAGTTATTATTTAGGCATTTAAGGATTTCTTTACACTTGAGGTTACTTGACGTTAAAGGAACGATTAATTTCTATAATAACATTTTATCAGAATCTATGTAATATACCTCAGCTAATCAGAGATTCTCTGAGCGCATTTTGACATACTTAAAAAAGATTACAATAAGACTCCTTCCATCATCATGATAGGATTTTTCCATCGTTGTATACGACAGAGTCTTTGTTAAAAGCCTGCGATATTAATAAGGTTTACAACGGCCAGCTATCTTTATGACTATTGTACGACTAATTAAAGAATCATACAAAATATTCCCGTGCTTATTTCCAGTTCCGCAATCCACATCGGAAACTATGCCAAATTTTTTGCTTTCTTTAACTTTCGGTTATACAATTGAAAGACACAATAGCCGCAATCATTTAGCAAATTGCTAACAAATTTATTACATATCCAATGAATAACTTTCTCAACATTTTGACATTGTCCAACAAAATGATTCCCACAAATATTGGACAAACGTTTGCACAGTAGTATCAGCATAATCTTCTCGAAACAATGACAGATTTTAAGTTAGGCGCAGAGATATTTCTTTAGTACATACACCATCATTGGGTAATCTGTATCTGGCTGTTGTGTATATACACAATAGTAGATTACACACGAAACTTGTTAGTTTCTTTCAGTTGAATTTTATTAAAAAGTTTTTATTTTTTTTGGCAAATAAAAGAAATTCCCTTTCAACAAAAAAAGCCTCCATTGTTCATTGTTCACGAGACGGGAAGTAGAGGAGTTATCTAACCCTATGTTGATTACACTAGTAAACTAATGATGATATTTTATAAACAAACAAACAAACAGCAAAACCAAACGAACAATGTCATCAATTATTCACATCGGCCGATTTGTTAAATAATTAGCTAAATATAAGTTTTCTACTGATTTCTCTTGCACTCTAATGACTAATAACATCTATGTTAGATAGATATTGGTTATTGGACATATTAATGGCTAATATATTATATTAAGATACTCGTATAAAATTTCTAATAAAATTGTTAATATGAAAAATATTAACAGCGTTATGATATACTGTTAATGACTTGTAATAAATATATTTTGTTTTAATGAAATTCAATACTGATATGGCACTGGATTTTCTTTATTCAACTATATGTGATTTTATTGTAAAATTTTTAGTAGCCACAATTGTTACAAAATGCCGCAGATTTGGTAACTAACATAATAATAGGTCAAGGCAAAATCTAGAAGGCTCAATATAAATTTTTGTTGATATTTTCAAAATGTTGTCTTTTTTATATAATCGGCAAAATCAAAGCTCTTAGATGTTTTAGATAAAATTTATGGATAAGCTAAATTTCATTAAGTTGTCTAGAAAACTAAAGACAGTATTGATAATCACCATGCAAACATAGCTATAGTTCTTTCAACTATACTCATATTATTATAAACCACATTTAAAAAAAGACATACTTTACTTTTGCATCCCATGAATGAGACAGCTTCTTGCATTTGGATAAGTTAACACTGAGTCTATTTCTACATAGACTCACATAATGGTACCTAAAGTTTAACGACGAATCCACAAGTCAGCTCTTTGATAAACATTTTACTAGACATGCCGACTGAATTGACTCAGAAGTTGCTGTTGACAATATCGAAGGGGCCAACGATCAAAGAAAATTAAGATGACTGTAATAGAACACGAACCCAGGTCATCCGCAAGGTAGTGTCGTGTTGTAACTAACCTGTCAAAGTCGGTAAAGATTATACTTGGTTAAAAAAAAAACAAATTTGCCTAAATGTTTTGTATGACATGAATTTACTTAAATCAAAAGACTTAAGAAACAAACTTTTGGCAATATATTGGCAAATAAACTTACTACAAATTATGATGTGGAATGGGAATCCTATAGCGCGACGAAAATTTTGCACTAATCGATTCTAGTAATTAGAAATGAGTACAAAATTTCGAGGAGACAGGTTCAACAATGATTCAACCACTATCCGATCATTCTAAATATCCAAGTAAACCGGAAAACGGACAGTGTGTAAGAGGGTCTGTCGTCGTGGATAACATAAACACTCCCCCTGAAAGCGGTCTAGCGTCTTGAATGTGCCTAGAACATCTTTTTACAACATTCAAATGGTACAGGATCTGAAGTCTTAAGAACATTTTCACAAGTTCCCGTTTGCTAACAAAATGCTGGAGTGGTTCAACAGCGTACCAACATTTCGTTTTTCAATCGAGGCATATATCCATTTAAATGAACATCTAATCAGGCAAAACTGTAAATATTGGAGTGAAACAAATTCTATATTGAAGCAACAAACCTCACCGTATTAATCCAACGTTACTATATGGGTAGATTTACCAGGAGACAATATTGGTCCATACTATAAAAGAGAGCATGCTGTTTTAGTAAATACAAACAGGCCATGCATCAGAACTTGTTTGCTCGCTCCAGTGCTACAGAATTTCAATCGTTTTAAAAACCTATCGTAGTTTTAGTTTATGTGCAGGTAGTAAAATTGTTTGGCAAAAGAATTTGCCGATTTTTGTACTTTTTGGCATAAAAGGAAACAAATATGGTACCATGGCTTGGATCAAACGGCTTAAGTTACAAGCACGGTATTTGCGGTGAATATTTTTTATGGAGTAGTTGTGCGTTGTGGAGGAATTTTTTTAAAAATGGTTCCATCGTTCAGGTGAAACGGCTTAAGTTATAATCTCGAAAATTAGAGCAAATTTTTATCTTACGGAGTAGTTATGCGAAACAAAGGGTACAAAGTAAAAAATTTTTGCTTTTAGACATAAAAGGGGACAACAATTTTACCATCGCCCAGACCAAACGACTTGTTACAGTCTCTAAAATTTGGGAAAACATTTATCTTACGGAGTAGTTGTGCGATACAATGGGTTTTTTTTAATTTGTACTTTAAGAATAAAAAAGATAAATCATCGTACCATCGCTTAGACTAAACGGCTCCAGCTACAATCACGATAGTAGAGGTGAATATTTATTTTATGGAGCAGTTGTGCGATATGGGTGTAGGTTACCCTTAATTTGCAAATCATAGGGATATTCTAGAGCAGTCATGCACAAAAGCTCGCACATGTGCGCAGTAGCAGAGTTTTTGTATATGTGCACTGATTTATCAGCTTGCACCTACGATAAGCATTCTTTGTAGACTGGTAATATTTTTGTTTTGTTTGATAAGGCATGGGAGATCGTTTTTGTTTTTTTTACCGTCAAATAACATTTCTCCTTATGTAGTATAGGTGGGTTAGTATAGGTGTGTGCATGCCTACACTAGATCCCTGCAAGTGCTCTGAGAGCAAGACATGTACACAAAACAAAAACGAGAGCAAAACAGTGTTTTGTAAAATAAAGGCACTTTAAAAATTTATGCTCGACAGTAAATGATTTAAAACAAAGTTTTTTATACCAAAATATAATAGAGTACAAATATTAATTGCACCAAATAGTACAATAGTACAAAAGTACAATAGTACAATAGTACAAAAGTACAATAGTACAATAGTACAATAGTACAATAGTACAATAGTACAATAGTACAATAGTACAATAGTACAATAGTACAATAGTACAATAGTACAATAGTACAATAGTACAATAGTACAATAGTACAATAGTACAATAGTACAATAGTACAATAGTACAATAGTACAATAGTACAATAGTACAATAGTACAATAGTACAATAGTACAATAGTACAATAGTACAATAGTACAATAGTACAATAGTACAATAGTACAATAGTACAATAGTACAATAGTACAATAGTACAATAGTACAATAGTACAATAGTACAATAGTACAATAGTACAATAGTACAATAGTACAATAGTACAATAGTACAATAGTACAATAGTACAATAGTACAATAGTCCACAAGTACAATAGTACACAAGTACAAAAAGTACAATTTATGGTACCAAAAAGTACAAATTCTTGAAAGAGGAAGTAGAATTTATGGTACTAAAATTTAACATTTATGGTGTAAGTCCAATTTATGTAACTAAAAGAACAAGTTATGTTAAGAAATAGTACAATTAATTGTTCCAAAAGGTATTTGTATTGTAGCAAAAATACTTTTATTGTACATTATTTTACCGAAAAGCTCAATTTATAGTACCTAAAAAATACAATTTATAAAACCAAATAGTACAATTTATGGTACGAAAAGGTGCAATTTATAAAAAAATACAATTTATTGTACTTAAAAGTAAAATTTCTGATACCAAAATGTACAATTTATTGTGCCAAAAGTACAATTTATGGTACAAAAAAAGGCAACTTCGTGAACGAGAAAGCACAATTTATGGTACCAAAAAGTACAATTTATTGTAACTAAAAGAACAAAAGTAAAATTCATGGTACCAAATTCAATCTTTTGAGATAAATGATCGGATGTTAATTTCATAATAAAGAGGAACATATGCCATTAATAATGAAAAACAACATCAGCTAAATGGCCACCACGAGGACCATATCCTTTTCATGAAATTTTTCATAACCAAATCGCAAAGTGGCTGCCCTATGCTCTTGATAGAATCACAAATTTTACCTTTGAGGTCTTGAATCGACGCTGGACTGTTGGCGTAGTCCTTATCTTTCACGTGGCCCCAAAGGAAGAAGTCGCAATGTGTTAAATCACAAGATTTGGGTGGCCAATTGTGGTCACCTCTTCGAGAGATAACACGGTCCGGAAACTTTTCCCGTAAAAGATCAATGGTTTCGTTGCTTGTGTGGCACGTAGCGCCGTCTTGTTGAAAGTAAACGTTGTCCAGATCAAACCATCCAACTCCGACCATAAAAAATCATTAATCATCTCTCGATAGCGCAATCCATTCACCGTAACTGTTGATCCAACCTCATTTTCGAATAAGTTTTCGCACCAAACAGTCACACGTTGGGGATGGAGAGGCTTCTCAACAATAACTCTTGGGTTCTCGAAGCCCCAAATGCGACAATTTTGCTTGTTGACGTATCCACCGAGGTGGAAATAGGCCTCATCAGTCGAAATTATTTTTCGATGGAATTCCGGATCATTTTAATGCATTTCAAGGACCCAATCAGCAAAGACACGACGTTGTTGATGATTGGCCGGCTTGAGTTCTTGTGTTAACTGAACCATATAAGCCTTAAGACCCAAGTCTTTAAGCAAAATACGGTGTAATGACGTTTGTGGAATGCCCAATTCCAAAGAACGACGAGGAATGGACAAACCTGGGTTTTCTTCAACACTTTGGGCTGCAGCAGCAATATTCTCAGATGTTCTTGAGCGACGTGCACGGATTCTATTCTTCACATCACTAACTTGCCCCAACAGCTCAAATTTTTCCACCAATTTCTGTATTGCGGCCCGACAAGCTGCTTTACGACGACCAAAAAATGCTTTAGTTTTGGGAACTGTGACTGCAAGACTTTCACAATTTTTGTAGTGAATTTTAAAAATTTCAATGCGTTGTTAAGCGATTATCGTTCCATTTTTAGTAATAGCGTAGTTTTTACTTGTCAAATGTCAAAGAATAAAAGCTTCAAAAGTGACAGTTACCGAAATAGCAAACAAAATTTAAAACCTACTTTTCGGGCCCCAAAAATTACAGGCCCTAGGCACGTGCCTAGGATGCCTAGGCCTTAGACCGCCCCTGATTGTCACCATATAAAAAAATAACTTAATTTTCCTTTACACTCCATGAATGGGGTATGGGATAGTTTCTCGCGTTGTTGTAAATTTTTTTTTTTTTTTTTTATAGGATGACTGGAGCCAGGAGTTGAACCTGTGATCTCCCGCATGGTAGCCGCGTGTTCTAACCACTATGCCACGGCCGGTCTTAGAACAAAACATTAAAACACAACTGATATTTGGTCGTGAATGTCTTGCAAGCATTGCTCACTGCAGTGATTCTTTTGTTGTCTTAGTAAAGGTAATGCATTTTTGCAGAGCTCCAGTATGTTCTCTTTACTACATCAAAGACATTGTCAAATACCATCGACTAAAAAAAAATTATTTTTGAATTTCCTTTGCAGGTACACAACTAACTGACTACATGGCGGTGTATTAACCCATTAGGGTCCAACCATATTCAGAGACTCGATAGACAAAAATAGAATAGCCAGGAGGGGGTGATGCGAAACGCATCACTGGGCCTTAATGAAAGGAACGTTGAAATAATTGCAGAAAATATAAGAAAATAGGAAATAAATTATGAAAATAAGAAAAATTATATTTTATTTATGTCGAAAAATATACGATTTATTAACGTTTATTTACGTTTTTCAAGAAGATGCAGAAATTTTACGAAATCGAAAAAAAAAATCGCGTTTTCGCATCGCTAGACCTTTATGGGTTAACACAATTGTGCACGTGGGATAAATGAAACATTTTACCGGTTTAAAGCGGAATAAATAATAAAAACAAAAACATTCTCAATTATATTAAATGCAAACTGGTTCTAAATTATCAATATAATTATATTATTAAAAAGAGTCCTTCATTGTTCAAATGTTATTGGCCCACGTGATATAACCTGATTTAACTGACGTTATATATTTTTATTCTTTAATTAATTAGTTAATGATATTGTTTACTTAGTGTTACACATATTTGTGCGTTTTCCTCGCCCCCACAGTTTTTGCGATATCCCGGAAAGGTTGAAATAAAACCTTTCCCAAAACACGAATAATATAAACAACTTCTTATATTTCATGTAATTAAGTGACTATTACACTGTGACAGTCGAAAAAAATTGATTGACCGGACTCGATGGTTGCACCTTTATTCGGACTCAAGTTTAAGTTTTTACTCAGAAGTTGTGTTTTAATATGTTAAATAGTTTAATATTTGAATTTTGTGATAAGCCGTCTTTGACAAAATTATTTTGAGTCAAGCTTATCCAAAAACCCAACTATAGCTTGTCGAATATCTATTTAAACTATTGAAACAAAACAATTCAATAAAATAACTGAAAAAAATATTTGTATGAAGGGCTCGTGATAACTTTAAAAACTAACGATGCAGTTCGATTCCTCGTGTACGAATTAGTTTTGAGTCCGGTCAAAACTATCGCAGTGTCATTAACTACAAGGCCATTGCACTTTAGTAAACTTTACTTGTTGCCTGAAAAATATATTATTAAACAATATACCTAAATTCAATGCGAAAAAACGACTACAACATCTTCGTCCTAAGTCACTACAAAGCCAACAAATTTCCCATGACGCATAAGCACAAAAATATTCCATAACCGCAAATCAGACGAATTCTGATATGTGGTGATCACTTTAAAGCTGACAATAATATGCGGCAATATTTCCACTTCAGTAAATGCATGAACCGGTTCTTGCAACACACACACACACTACACAAAGGAATACCTATTTCTTGTGCGGTGTGCTAGCATACAACTAAACTATAACTACAATCCTACTTTAGTTAACGAACTATACTAGTGTCGCTTTATTGCTTGGCTATTAACGCGAATCAAGAAACTGCAGGGTAAATACAAATCAGTGGAATATTTTTTTAAAATGGAATGGAAAACTTACATTGTTCCCTTTGGCACTGTCATATTCAGGTTATTCAATACTTGATTCGCATTTTTCTTTTTGCCATAAGCCTTGAATGCATGACGTACACAGACGGCCGCTTGTGAGGAACGCTGCCACTGTTGCACCGTTCCGCCATCGTTGTTTGTGGCCATTACAGGATCGGTTGTTCTGCAAATGGAGAGAGAGAGAAAAAAGATTTTGTTAAATTTGTAATAAATGTTAAGATGTGGTAGTGTTATATTATGATAAAAAAAATCGAACTATGGGAGAGAGAGAGAGAGAGATTATGTTAAATTTGTAATAAAAGTTGGGACGAGATAATGTAATGTAATAAACTATTCGAAATATTTATTTGAATTTTGTTATATCGTTTTCGAAATAAAAATTAATTATACCCTAAAAGTTTATGGTCCTTATAAATAAATTACTTTAATATCATCTCTAAAATTTATAACGGAGTACCGGAAGTAAGTAACATTAAACCTTTGGCGCTTCATCTTACTTACTTATAAATAAGTCGTTCTATTGCGCGAAAGTAAATTATACCTTCCCCTAAATAAATAATTTATTTAATACTATTTAATTTATTTAAGAGAAAAAAATTACAAAAACTTGTAATTTTGAGGCAAAGCCAGATAGATCTGGCAAATTATATATATAAATATATGATTAGATTCTAAGATTCTTCTTTCGAAATCCTTTAATAAATCCTAAATTAGTTCAGAACTGACTGAGATATCAGCACATAAGTGAGGAAAGACCGGCCGTGACATGATGGTTAGAACACGTAACTACCATGCGGTAGTTGCCCCATTGCCGGCCCCCTCGATGTTGTCGTTAGCAACTTCGCAGTACAAGTGTAGAGCCTAGTAAAAACTTTTCAAACAATAACGTTCGCATTCGTCGATAAGCAATTAGGTGCCATTAGTTGTGGTTCTAAAAATAGAAAGCATGTTAATTCACAACAACGCAGGGCTACCTCATCCATGGGGTGTAAAGAGAAACTACGTTTGTTAGCTGAGGAAAGGACCGAAAAACATTTGGAACCATTTGAACCGTATGTTAAGGTTTTGACAGTTTTAGGAACATTAGTTTACAGATTCTTTTTGTGTTCGACCAGACCTATATTATACACTAGGTCACTCCCCAAGATGCATATGACTGTAAGTAAGGATTCCCAGAATGTTTTATGAAAATCGGCCACGCCCATCACCGACGGTCCATATAATTTTAAATGAATTTTCGGGAAAAATGTTTAAGTCCTATAACATGTCACAATTTATCAACGTTATCAAATGAAGATGTCCTGAATGTCAGGCTTTCCCGTACAATACAAAATAAGCATTTCTTATTTTGCATATATATATATTTTCCTTCATATAAATTGACCAAAATCTCACTATGGGGCTGACTGGATTATTTTGTTACAAATACATATTTCTTGTGGCCAGAGACACTTTAAAATACGACATCAGAAAATAATAATTAAGACACGTAGTTTCTATTAATTTAATAACTATAGCACACATGTTAGTTTATCTATAGTTATTTGGTTTATGTTTTTGTTTTTATAACAAATAATTAAGAAGTTCGCTTGATTGCCTAAACTAACTACTACTAATGTCTGTCTGCAGCTATTTGTTTTTTTGTGTGTGTATTTTTATTTCTTCATATTAACTTTACACATTTGATTAAAATTTTCAAAACGCAACTGCGTTTAAAATATGTTTCTTTAGTGGCATTTGAGATAACGTGATGTTGTTGTTCGTGTTGTTATTGTGGCGTTCAGAAGGCAATGACATACTTTTGTTTTTCGTAAAAATTGGGCAGCTAAAACGCGTACGCTATAACCTCACACAATGACCGAGTGAGTTCGCTGCTTAAGTCTTTTGATTTCTTGGTTTTATAAGTGGCAAGCAATGTTATCATAAGTATTTGTAATGTGCACACATAAAAAAACAAAACTGTTTACGTTCGATGATAAGTCAATATTATTACAGTGAGATTTACATTTGAATGCCATTAAGTAAAGGGTGTTGCAAGAAGAACTTAGCAAAGGCGTGACACCTAATGGGGAGGTGTATAAAATTGACATGATGACTGCTCGTTTGTATCATTAATGTCATAATATTAATGGATGGTCGTGACAAAATAAAAGTTTTGATACTGAGTTTTTTTTATATTAGGGGAAACAAATAAGCTAAATTTATTAAAAGTATTATAAATAATACACTACTACAGAATGGAATAAATTTAAGGAACTTGGGAAGCTAAGGCACGAATAGACAGATGTGACATGTTAATTATAGAACTATAGAAAGGTCTGAGATTGTCCTTTCCAAAACTGTTACTCAATCAAAAAATTGTTCAGATCTGAATGAGTTATTAGTTCATAAGTGATGAAAGACCCAAAAAAACTTGTTTTTGAACCGTTAGTCAAGGTTTTGAGGGTATTATGAAAACTTTGATATACAGATTCATGTTGTACCCGTCTAGACCTACAACATTCTCTAGGTCTCTCTCCATCTTCCAAATGACAGAAGCACCGTGTAATAAAATAACTTAACCTAATTTCCCTTTACACCCCATGATTGATGTATGTGATAGCTTCTCGCGTTTCGTGTTGTGAATTAACACGCTTTCTATTTTTAGATTCACACCTAACGGCACCTACTTGTTTATCGCTTTTTACTAGACATGCCGATTTACTCGATACTATACTGCGAAGTTGCTTTAGACAACATCGAGTGGGCCGGCAATGAAAGACAAATGTAGACGACTGGAGCCAGGAGTCGAACCTTGAATCCCCTCAGCCGTGGCTGGTCCCAATTAATGTAACTACTTAAATAGAATTGTTTTAAAAATAAATATTTTTTCTTCATATGAACAATATATTAAAATTTCCGATTCTCAATATTAATAGGTATCATAAAATTAATTACACTATGTAACATTATAATGGTCCCACAATTCCAAATATAGTCAAATATTTTTCAATACTATAATCAACCCAATGGGTATGATAAACCTTCACTTTAGGGATGAGGGTATATATCATTTGATACGAGAAAAGGTGTAACACATTAAAGGAGATGTGTTAGGCCCTGGTGAAGTGAAGATATCGCTACTCTCAGACGAAACGGTCTCCGATGTAGGATAAGGTTCATAAAGCAAGACGTAGAGGCATATCGGCATACAAGGAAGCAAAGAAATCTCAGCGAAATACCATAGCCAACAGGAAGCGGCAACTTATTGAGGAATTACGAGAGGACACAAAGAGAGAACCCTTTGGCCTAGTCTATAAAAATGTGATGGAGAAGTTGAGCGCAAAAAACTCCAATAACTATGGAAAATATTGTGACATCTCTATTTCCGACTCACGAAATTAGAGAGGAAAGAGGACACATTGCGGACATAACTAATCCCATTCCGTTCACAGTGGAGCAATTCAGGACAGCTGAACTTGGTCTCGGACCCAGGAAAGCACCTGGTCCCGATGATATACCAGCAGAAGTAATGAAGGAGACAGCAAACAAGAGACCCCAAATATTATTGAGAATGTACAATGCTTGCCTGAAAGATGGAATATTTCTCAGAAGTCTGGAAAAGCAACAGCTAGTGCTCATAACACAGTATACCACATGATTTTGGGACTCAATTCTGAGAACTGCACGTGAAAGTAGCCCCAAAAAGAAAGACATAATATTTAATATTGATTTGAAGTTAGTAAGTATAGTATAGGGGAATTTGTTTGACATAACATAAATACCATATGGTGGCGTATGGTTATTATAAGTAATATTCCACGTAAATCATACGCCACGGAGTACAACAGTTTTATTGTAACTGCTACAAAATAAACCAAGTTTAAAAATCAATGAATGGAAAAGTAAACTAGGGAATTTTTATATGAACAGATTAAAGGAATTGTAATTCTTAATTGTTATACATTTGTTTCAGCTTAATCGGACTAGTGGCTCACAAGTTATGTTAAATGAAAGAGCCTAAAATGTGACAAATTCCCCTATACGATACTTACTAACTTCAAATCGATATTAAATTATTATGGCATGTAACTTGAAAAAACGAATGATGCAGAACTTCTTATTTTTGGGGCTAGTTTAATGTGCAGTTCTCAAAATTGAGTCCCAAATTAGTGAGCTGAAAAATTTTGTACAGTGTAAGAAAAAGGAGACCCAGAATCACTATCATCATATCGGCCACTAAGTTCGTTGGATACAGCGAGAAAACTTCTGCAAAACTAATAAAGCCACGACTGAGTAACGTGATAAACGCTAGTGGTGGTCTATCTTGCAAACAATTTGAATTCAGAACGGATATATCCACAATTGGAGCACTGAGAGAGGTAATTGAGGCAGTAGAGGCAGCACAGATAGAAAGTCATTTCACTAGGCCTGTAGTCCTACTTGCCACTCTGGATGTAAAAAGTGCTTTCAACAGCCTAAGATTGAAGGATGTGATGGACGCCTTAGAAAAAGACTTCGGATCATTGGAAGTTAGCTAAGGGACAAAGAACTGTTATATAATACAAGCGGTGGACTGAGGAAACAGCTACTAACTTCTTGAGCGGCACAAGGATCCATACTGGGTCCAGACTTGTGGCACGGCAGCTACCATGAAATCCTTAAACTCGATATTACAGAGGACACATTTTTGATTGCCTATGCGTATGATGTAGCTGCTGTTATCACGGCCAGGAGTGGATGGGAAAGGGTGGAACGAAAATATGGCGAGGTAAATTACTACCTAACACAAATTCTATCCGGACATTGATATTTCAGAAACTACCTACACATAATGGGATAATGGGAGACACCATACTGTTTGTAGATGTGTGGGATGATGCGGAAACATACTTTTTCTATAGAATGCTCTGGACGCTCAATCGTAAGCTATTAATTAGATCATGTATATGTGTAACACTTCGTTCAATAATGTGTGTGACTGACATGGCGGCACTAGTACTAAATCAATAGTATTTTTTTGAAAGTGGCAACCTTTCTAGGCTTACTGTCAAAATCATATGTTAATCCGACCATTTGTTTACAAGTTTTAAAGTTTTAAAAAAAATGAATTCAAAGCAATTCCGTGTGCTGATTTATCATTGTTTTTTAATGAAAAAAAAATACTGTTCAATGCCAGGAATGGCTTGAAAAACATTATTCGGACTCTGCTCCATCAAAAAGAAGCATTTGTTATTTGTATGCCGAATTTAAACGTGGTCGTACAGACACCGATGACATTCCATCTACTGGAAGGCCAAATGACGCTGTTATTCCGGAAAACGTTGAAAAAACAATGAAAATCATTATGTCCGACCGTAAAGTGAAAGTGAGGGAGATTGCTGACATTCTAAATATATCAGCAGGCAGTGAACACACCATAATGCACGAACATTTGGGCATGAAAAAGGTGTTTTCCAAATGGGTGCCGCGTTTGCTCACACCGGCGCAAAAACAACAACGAATCGATGAATCAAAGAGCTGTTTGGACATGTTTACGCGCAATAAGTCGGAGTTTTTGCGTCGGTACATCACAATGGATGAAACATGGATCCACCATTTCACTCCAGAGTCACATCGGCAGTCTGCTGAGTGGCATGCAGCCGGTGAAAGCCGCCCAAAGCGTCCAAAGACGCAGCAGTTGGCTGGCAAGGTTATGGCGTCTGTATTTTGGGATGCGCATGGAATAATATTCATCGACTATCTCCAGAAGGGGCAGACCACCAACAGCGACTATTATATAGCGTTATTGGAGCGTTTGAAAGACCAAATCGCAAAGAAACGGCCTCATATGGCGAAGAAAAAAGTGTTGTTCCACCAAGACAATGCACCGTGTCACAAATCAATGGAAACGATGGCAAAATTGAACTAACGGGCTTCAAATTGCTTCCCCATCCCATCTTCGAATTGCTTCTCCCAGCGACTACTGGCTCTTCGCAGACCTCAAAAAGATGCTCCTTGGTAAGATATTTCGCTCAAATAATGAAGTAATAGCCGAAACTAACGCCTATTTTGAAGGCAAAGAAAAATCGTCTTACAAAGGCGGTATCGGAAGATTGGAAAAGCGTTGGAATGATTGTATCTTCCTAAAAGGGGACTATGTTGATGAATAAAAACGTATTTTGGCAAAAAAAATGTCTTTTAATTAATTAGTCATACACATTATTGAACGAAGTGTTATAATCTAACCGATGTAATGATCACCAGCGAGGAGAACTAGACTGCTGTCGCTGTATACTCCGAAGGGCTCCTCAGATGTAAGAAATTTGATCTCGACCCTGCGTCGAATTGAGAAGTGACTAAATAGCGGGGACCTGGACACAAGTCAATAATAGACGATGGCATATATTGCCACATGCGGACCACCTCGAAGTAATCCGAAAGCGGTTTCGAGGTGGACTACTTCACTGGAGAGGAGACAGCAAGGGGTTGTAGTTGGTAAACCATATTAGTGAGTCGGACATACCTCGTCACTGACGTGAATGCTTTAAGCATTTTCCTATCATACCCTCAAAAAAATCATACAAAAAATTTGAGCATGATTAGAGTATGTTAATCCGGGCTGCCGGGGTCTTAAAGTTTTAAAGCTCCAGCAGACACGTTTTGGGGATCTGATTTGACATTACTAAAGAACGACTAGTATAATTTTATTGAAACAATTTTCCAAAAATCAAGAATAATAATTTCTTTAATATATGCATGTATTTCTCTGAATAATCAACAGTTTCCAGATTAAAAATAAATTTAAAAAAAAATTTTTAAATTAATTTGGAAAAACTGATGATGAGTTATTCCATGCAGAGCGATCAGAAAAATTATAACTGAAAAAAAATAAAGTTGGATTTTTTCCTTAAAATAATTTTAAGTTTTTATTTAAAATTTAAAAAAAATTTAAACTTTTATTATTTTATGGCGAATAGCAGAATTCTTCAGCAAGCTATTACAAAAAGAAATTAGCTTCAATACAGACCAAAGTTAGAAGAATTTTTTAAAAAAAAAATCTCATAAATTTCATACGGCCAAATCTCAATTTTTTTAATAAAAAAGTACTAATTCTTTTTCTGCGCACTTAAAAGTATATGTTAGCAAAATTTCATCAAATTCGCAGAGATGACCCCAAATTTTCGTGATCGCTTCACATTTTAGAATTCTTGTTAGCATTTTGTAGCATAGTATTATAAACTAACCCTTTTCCAAAATATGTAAGGCAATTAACCAGAATATTGTGTTTTATAACCAAAAAACAGAAGTAAACTCTGGAATACAAAATGTTGCTTACATCAGAAACTTAAAAATATATTCAGTGTTACTGTCCGTTTTTTTCGTAAATATCTCAAGGGGAAATACAAACATATTGTAGAATCCTTATCTCGTTTCATGCCTTATGAAGGCTAAGCCAAAATCATGCCACTTTAGTTATTTTCCCCTTTCAAAAATTGTATTGACATTTCATCAACCCATCCAATGCCATCAACGTCAGTAAAAAATATGACATTGCACTTTACAACAGCACTTACACTAAGGAAACCAGAAAACTACACGAACTTGATCTTTGTGTCAGGTTAAGGTACGTACGTACACATATCAGATGCTCAATTTAATATTGACTGAGTGTCATTATCAAAAACCTCACCATATACATGTTCTCTCGAGAGCTAATTAAATAACAAAACAAAAACAAAAGACTCAAGACACAAACCTGATTTCAGCTAACTGAAGGTTCGTTGAAACGAAACTAAACACTGTCGAAAAAATACCTAAGCAAGCATATTGTGCTACATGATGGGATGTAAAAACCCCAAATTTTCATGTTGCGTTGCTATGTCATTAAATTCCCATGCCAATTACTTGTAAAACTCCTCTGAAAAAAACACACTGACATAAAATTACTATAATCAAAAATCTTCAGCATTAAAATATAACAAAAAATGCCTTAAACTTGCAGCACATGATGAGACAAAACGACAGAGATAGAAAGAGGAAACGAGAGAAAAAAAGAGAGCACACCCAAATTAAAACAACAACAAAATACCAAATCTGTGAAGATCATAAGAAGTAAACAATGTGAATGAATGGGAAACTAGTTCAAGGTCACGGTTAAATTATAAACTTAACAACGTAAACCAAAAATTGTAAAAAAATAATAAATAATAAAAAACCTTATATGCAAATCATACACCGACATACCAAGGGTGATGTATAGATATTATAAACATAGCAGCAACAGCAACATCAAACAACAACAACAGTAGAAAAAAAATGCCGAAAAAATCAAAATCGAATTAAGATCAAGCAACAAAAAGTAACAATAGCCGACAAAGTAAACTATGCCAAGTTTACACTACACATATACATGTAAAGCCGTATGCACGTATATACATATGTGTGTGATTATTAATATAGATCGAACCATCTTTGCATTCACTTACGGCTATACTAACTCACACATATATGTATGTATGTATACACGTGTATATTGTCTGTATTTAACTTAATATATGCACACACTAAATTGACAAATCTTTGATAAACGATTTGAATTGCTGCTATTTATTGCGCTGACATAAAATGTCATAAACATGAATGAGTGTTAGGGTATAAGCGTTCATGTGTATAAGCGCATACATGTGTGTGTAACATGTGGCCATAGCTGTGTATAGCTATAATACATTTTTGTTCATATTGATTCATTTAGTTAACACATTGTTGTCATTGCCGCTGCCATAGTGACATTGAAGTTGATCCACACACTGTAAAGGCAATACCATTATGCATTTCTCAATCTCTAACAAATGCTTTTACTCAAAACCAATGAATATTTATTAACTGGGAATGGAGGATTAAGAGGGCACTTCATTTCATTTCATTCAATTCATTTCAATTTTATTTCCATATAGGTAACAATAAAGCAACCAGCCATCACATATTACTTATATTCTTTTGTTGCCAGTTAAAGATGCAATTTTTATAGCTGATTTGGTTATAAATGACAATCATTTTAAATTTTTTTTTCGTACGTGTGAAGTATATTGCAAAAAAATACAGAAGAGATAGAGAAAACGCACAGAAAACAAATAGTGTTATGAAGCTATTAACTCTTTATTGTCATTGCTCTTGTCATGTAGCCTTTTTGTTTGTCGTGTCTCTCTCTCGCTCGCTCTCTATCTATTTGTTTAGTTTGTAATTCCTCTTTTGTTTCTAATACTTCTGAGTAATTGTGAAAAACAGCAACTCATTGTTAATATTTATGCACACTGTTAAGTAAATAAATTACGTTTTTGGCACTGCAATAGTACATTCACGTATGCGTAATAGTACGAATAATATATATCTTTAACTGGAGAGAAAATTTACAGAAAGTAGATGAGTTTTTTGTAAGTAGTTATTAAAAACATAGAATCATAGAGTAAAGTAATTAAAAATAATTGCCGATATGATCATACAAAGGAAACAAAACACTTAAGAAACAAACATGGAAATTTGCTCGTAACGAAATCAAAATTTGAGCTTGATATACATATGTTTGTATTTGCTAAACATTATAGCAAGTATTATAAGATTATTAGAGCAACAAAAATAATGTGTTTTAATGACATTGATGGAACAGCTAGAACCTAAATATCCACTAGCTTGAATCGTGGAGTATGATTTTGTGAATACATTTTACATTGTTATTATATAAAATTTTCGAAAAGAGCTTCTTTTAGATGGTCCTAGCATAAATTAAGTTATGGAACTTAATTTTTTTGCCTTAACTTTTTTAGATATGTTAAGTCATCTTCAAAAAGTTATTCTAATACGGAAAGGTGCAGTAAACACAAGTATTTTCATTCAACAAAAGCCAATGCTACTTGCGTATATTGATGACGTAAAAAATCATCTTAGGTATACGAAAGGAATTAGCAAAAATGGGTCTAATGGTGAACGAGGGAAAAACAAAGTTATAAGTGTCAACGAATATAGAATCTACTCATCTGGGACGCTACGTGAACATCGACAACTATAGTTTCGAATAGTGTCAGTCTTGAAATCCGGAGAAGAATCCTGCTTGGGAGTATACATTATTATGGGCTTAAAAAATAACTAAATTTCCCTTTATACCCCCATGATTGAGGTATGGAATAGCTTCTCACGTTATTGTGAATTAACACACCCTCTATTTTTAGACTCACAAAAAACGGCACCTACTTGTTTAAGACGAATGCAAAATGTCAGCTGTTTGAGAAGCTTTTACTTGACATACCGATTGACTCGGCACCATACTGCGAAGTTGCTGTCGACAACATCGAAAGGGCCGCTGATGAAAGAAAATGTAGATGACTGAGACAGGAATTGAACCAAGAATATCCCGTATGATAACAGAGCCCTCTCTCGACGTACAAAATATCCGGCTGTACTAGATACTGGTTCTACCTGTCTTGATGTATGACGCAGAATCCTGGGTTGTGACAAACACGGATGAATCAGTTCTTGTATTCGAGATGAAAATAATCTGTAAAATGTATGGATAAATCATCATTAAGGAAGAGTATCGATTTCGTATGAAACGTAAGCTGTACGAGCTCTATACCAGCATTTACGTGATCATACGCATTAAAGTATAGCTGTTGCGGTGGCTTCGGCAATAAACTCAATGGGTGGCGCTGAAGAGAGTGACCATATCCTCGATGGTTACTGAGAACCTTACCTTAAGCAAGTAAGTACTATCAAGCGGGTGATTTGGGTTTGATCCCAGTCACAACCATATATTGGTGATTGGTGGTCCCCGTTAATGTCGACAGCTTCTGAGAAGTCTAGGCAAAAAGGTTTTTAGAAAGACTACGATCGGATTTGTCATTAAAATGTAGTAGGTTACATGGTATGAGTGAAATAGAAGCGTGTTATATCACTTGAACGAGAGAAGATTTCCAACATTTCATTCATGGCTAAAAGGGTTACTTTTAGCTATACGAGAACTGCTCTATGAAGCAGAGTGGTTAAGTTGTCGAAAGAACAACTAATTTCCCTTTACACCCCATAAATGAGGTATGGGATAGCTTCTCGTGTTATAGAGAATTAAAACGTTTTCAATTTTTAGATTCATATAACCGCAGTTACTTGTTAATAGGCGAATGCAAACGTCAGCTGTTTATGAAACTTTTACTTGAATTTTACTGCGAAATTGCTGTTGACGTCAATGAATAAAATGTACATGACTGAGAGAGATATTGAACTATGCCCCTCATTCCTGCAGGTGATACATCCAAAGATGGACTGTGGTATATATGGTTAGAATACGCGACTTCTCTGCATGTGATCTTGGTTCTAAACCTGCACACAAGACTACTTTGATATAATTGGCGGTCCTCTAATTACATATGTAGACAGCAACTTTAGTGTAGTTAAGGCAAACGACTTTCTATACGTTAAACTAAAAGTCCCTTTTAAGTAAGTCACCCAAATGCAAAGGAAAAATATATTTTTTTTAATTTTTTAATACACATATTTAAAATGCGATTGTCAAAAATCGCTTTTCTCTTTGACACATTAGAGATGTTTTAAAAATCGAATTGATCATAAAGTACCAAATCTTCATTCTGTCTTAAAAGTTATTTATAAAAATGTTTTGTACTGTAATATTTAAAAACAATTGGCATTTGAAAGTTGCCATGCCAACTTTTCCGAACAATCACATTGTTCGAGAAATTGCGCAGGTTAGTGTCAAGGGAACTCATAGAAAAGATGTATTACGCTTTACAGTCTGATCTTGTCCATTTCTCGGTCATTTACACACATTTGTTGAATATGAACTACTAGCTTTCCCAGTACTTACAACAAATCTTCTTAAGAGTTTAAATAATACAGGCAAAATGCAAACATTATTAATATTGTATTATTATACACGGTAGGTACACTGCGTTGGCATTTGTTGCCAAAAACAATTCTATGCAATTTTGTACGATGGACAAAGCATAGACAAGAGCTTGTGTGGATTATGTTGAGGTGTGGCCTTCGTTGATGCCATTTTCACCTCGGTGTGTTTGGGCTTCTCGGTGGTTTCTTGAAGCTTAAAATTATGATAATATGTGGAGAAAGGACAGCTAAGGGTGCTGATAAGATAGTTTGGCAGCTATCGAAATAGCTATCCGCCCTGCCAGCTGTCAACATAATCCATTTCACACAACTCTTGTAAAACAAATTCTATTAGCAATAATAGAATAGATCTTGAACCGAACGATGAAAACACATTCATCAATTTTAAAAATATTAAAAGTATAAAAAAATTACCTACTTACTTACTTAAGTGGCCCATTACAACTTACAAACAACTTAAAAAATTTGAGGCCTGAAGTATTAAAGAATTCCACACGCTTCGGTCTTCTGCGTGTGTTCTCCAGTTAGTCCTACCAGATAGTGGCACGTCGCCTACCACTTGGTCCTTCTAATAGAGTTAGGGACTCCCTGCTCTGCGCCGTCCTTTAAGATCGCCTTCAAACACCTTTCTTGGTGGAGCATTTACATCTATCCTGGCAACATGTCCCAGCCCTCTAGTCGTTGCATTCTGACTCTCTTAGCTACGTCGATGTCGTGTTAAAGATCATACAGCTCATGGTTCATCCGATGGCGAAACTCGCTGTCTACATAGATAGGTCCATATATTTTCCGGAGTACTTTTCTCTCGAATAGACTAAGGTTTTGTTTGTCCGTTGTCGTAAGCACCCATGATTCGGCAGCAAACAATATCTGGTATTGCTGTTTCTTAGTATTTCGAGATATGGTGGTGTTACTAATGAACTACCGAAGTCCGTAGAAACATCTATTGGCGAGCACTATTCTCCGTTTGATTTCTTAGCTGACATAGTTTTTCTTATTCTTATTCTTATTCATCTACTACCTCAAAACAGTAATTGTCAACGTTAACGGTGCATATCCAACGAGAGGACTCTTTGTTCGCCGAAATCATTTTTGTTTTGTCCTCGTTGACCGCTAAACCCATTTTTACTGACTCCTTTTCTAGTGATGAGAAAACTGCTGTAACATCCCGCAGATTTCGGCCAATGATGTCTATATCATCGGCATAGGCTAGTGGCATGTGGCTTTTGTGGAATATGGTGCCAGACAAGGTACATCTGCAAAGTCGAATCAGCTTTTTAGGAATACCAAACTCAGACATGGCCTCATATGGCCTATTCCTTATCGGAGAGTCGAACGCAGCTTTGTAGTCGACAAAGAGGTGGTAGGTTTCGATCTGCTTTTCATGGGTTTTTTCCAGGATTTGTCATAAGGTGAATATTTGGTCCATCGTACACTTACCAGGTCTAAAGCCGTACTGATATGGTCCAATTAGTTTTTCTACAATTGGCTTTAGACGTTCACACAATATGCTTGAAGGGACCTTGTTCGCAATTGGTAATAGGCTTATTCCACGGTAGTTCTTACATTCACTATGATCTCCTTTCTTGTATATGGGACATAACAGACTGAGACTCCAATCCCCGGGCATGCTCACCTCTTGCCAGATGTTCTCCATGAGCTGATGCATGCTCCACCCCGCCAGCCTTAAACAATTCAGCAGGGAGACCATTGGCTCCAGCTGCTTTGTTATCTTTAAGGTGGGATATTGCCACACAAACCTCACTCTGGCTCGGACGTGGACAGTTAAAACCATCGTTATGGTTTGAAGCGGGTTCTTCTAAAGTGAGGTCCGTATCCAGCAGATTTCTGAAATGTTCTCTCCATATCTTCAGAACGTTATCCGGGTCCGTCACTAGCTGACCATCGCTGTCCTTGCAGGAGGGCAACCCTGTTCCACGCATTCTCGCCTTAACTCTCTTGTCCCGATCCTAGTTTCTTGGGGCTGCCAAAGCCACTATGTGAGCCTGTGTTGAGCTTCAGTAACTTCTGTTACCTACTTCCTAAGACTCATCGGTGGTAGCATGCCGATTAGGTTAGTCAACGTTTCGCCCGGGGAATACTTGGTCTAAGACCGGAAGTAGTTAGCTGCTTGGACAGTGCCACAAAGGAATCGCTTCTGGTCACTCCCAAGTGAGTGACAATCAGTGACTTTCAACCTCTGGACAAAGTCCCATTCTCAGTTACTTTTATGAAATACATTGAATTGAAAAAATGTATGGCTGCTGTGTTTTTTTGTTTTCATTGGCTGTATTCGTCTTCAGCGCTACATTACAATTTCTATCATAGATCCAATCCCAATTTAACAACCAAAATATTTACTAAATAAAATTCCAGGACAGAACATCATTTGCCGCGTCAGCTGGTTTGTTTTATAACTCCCATGATTTTATAAAAAAAAATTTCGATTATTTTCTACAACATCGTATTCTGGCTGCAAAATATTTTTTAATATTTCCCCATATTTTTTTTAACTAAGAACGTATTTATTTAAAGAATGTGGAAACCTTAATATAATAGCAATAATTGTTAATATTAAAAAGAAATAAAAAAATATTTTTTTAAATTATTTATATTTCGATGCCAAAATTTTATATTTATTTTTCGAAACCACATCTGCACATGTTAGGAGTCTTGTTTTTAAGTAAATTCACTGTAGCCAATATAATCTTACACATCAAAATTTACAACAAAAAACATTGTTAATTTAACTAAAAAAATTTAGTATATTTTTACATTTTTAGTTCAATGATTTTTATTTTGAAAAGACAAAAACGCAATCCAAACATTATTTTTAATCAAAAAAGCACTTTAACGTTTTCTACAATAACAACGGCCAGTTCTGTTGCACTGTTTTTTTGTTTCAATAAATTATACATCTTTCAACATTTCACCAAACACAATTGAAGCACGAAATTAAAATTCCTCTCAGCTTTAAGAACGATGTCAAATATATGTGTATCTTTAATCTTTTAAATAATTCACTGAATCATCACTTTAACTTGAAATAATTCCCACAAAAAATTGTAACGCAAATAGATTAAGTATTTTGTTTTTTTTCCCCCATCTTGTACTAACAATTTGTGTCCAGCGAAATTTTATAACTTTGAGACCACACCTCAAAAGGTTTCAAAATAAGCGCGTATGCAAATATTCGAAATGTTTATTTACCGGGAAACTTTTTTCAACTGAGTAAATAGTTGAAGATAAAAAATCGAATGACTGAGACACAAACGATGAAAAAAAAACAGTCACAAATCAGATATTTCCAGCAATGTTTTTTGAAACCTTAACACAAACAAGAAAAAAAGATCAAGTTCGTTTCTTAAGTCTTTTGTTTCTATGAAACTTCTTTACATGCGACGAGGCCGGTTGTGTTAGCGGCGTGTCTATAGTTGAATGTGATTGGTGTGTAATTAAGAGACGCTCTATTAGTGTGTGAGGGTGTGTGTTAGCAAGTATACAACTGTGTAAGTATATACAAGTGTGTGTAAATGCGGTGATTGCCTTTAAATATTTTATGTAGTGTCGAACTTTTTGTTGTTGTCGATTTGTTTAACCAAATCAAACACCAGCAAGATTGCGTAAAAATGATTTTTTGATTATTTGCACTGATACTTAACACACATGCACATGGCCGATCAGGCATACATGCTTAGATTATGCGTGTATGCATATGCACACATAAAATTTGAGGTGGCTTAATCTTTGTAGATGTCTGTCTGTCTGTCTCTCTCTTTGTCTACATCTGTGTGCGTGTGTATAATTTTAAACTGTTGGCATATGATCAAACCCCAAGGTCACTGCATAAACATAGACTAGTAGTAGCACACACTTGTATGATAAATATATTATATTATTGTGTATGTTTATACGAGCATAAGAAAGCATTTTTCACACACACACACTTGCGTATTTAATGTAAGTAAACTTTAAGTAGGTTAAATTGAAACTCATCACATTAGTGTCAGTCAGTTGTAGTACGGTCGGTAGTTGGTCATTGGTCAGTGACTTAGACTTGTAGCTTAGCAGACATTTGAACTTTTTTTGAGCAAGACCATGGTGGCAACATATACTTTGTTGTATTTCTTGTTACGGTTTTTGTTTATGCTTTATTTTCGGTTTTTTTTTTGTTTTTGTGTATTGTATTGAGTTAATATTATAATTTTGCACAATTTAGTTGTTAGCAGCAGACATTACAGGAGACATGACACTGTTGAAATTGAAAGGAGAGGTCAGTTACTTGAATACAATGACCGCTTTAAGTGTAATTACTTTTGATGTCTGCATTGGTATTTTGCTATGGAATTTTATGTTTGTCAGATTGTTGGCTGTTGTTATTTTTGCAATACGTATTATCAAGTATCGACAATTATTACATGAAGACATAATGTTGAAAAGTAGTTACTTTGAAAACATAGAGGCATGAATATTATGTAAGTGTAAAGTACATAATGATTTAAAATTAATGACTATAATTGCAAAGACATTTAAATTTTAGAAAATGTTTCACATTTTACCCGCCTATATTTGTTTGTATCCCATATTTCATTTGTATCCCTTATGTAATATTTCAGTCGTATCCATAGCGCTTGGATGTCATGAGATGTGGTACCACATCGATTTTCTGCTTGATTTCATTGCAAGATGTAAATGTTCATTTAAAAAATATCTTTTGTTTTCATCTTCGGTTTAAGATCTTTTCTATTATTGCTAATAGGTTTTGTTACACAAGAGTTGTGTAAAATGGATTATGTGATATTTTTTTAATTTTGTTTTTGATTTTATTTGATTGATTCTCTTATTAAGTGTTATTAACTATCAAAATGTAACGCTATTAATGTGCCAAACAATTAGTGGCGTTATAAGATCAAATTATAGCTTAAATTAATTTGTTATTGTATTGCTAACAAGATATTACGATTATGCAATATATAAAGGTAAAATATTTCGAATGCCTAATAAAAAATGTTTTCAAAATCAATTAATAAATTGTTCGTAATCAATTTTTTTGATTCAAAATAATTCACCCGTTGTCTCTCATTCAATGGTAGTTGCCTCGTAATATTAAATTATATTGCAATTAAAATAGCTGCGATTTTAATGATATAAAATATTTAAACTTTCACAGTTCTATATGGAAAATAATTATCTAATATATTTAACTAAAATTGCACAGCTCTGCGTTACATTATGCCAGAAAATTATATATATTACTAGCTGTCCTGTCACACGTTGTTCTGCCATACAATTTTTTTCTAGTATATATTTTTTTAGTTAAATAAAACACAATAAACTCGTAGTGTGTGTGGATAGGATAGTTATGGTCGGTAACTGGCGACAACAGCCTTCCCTATAATCTTCTTAGTGTAAATTTTTAAAATGTGTAACATTTGAGTTACAGATGCGAATATATTAAGTGTATATAAGACTTCCATTCTTATGGTCATTTGTGTCCTTAGAGCTTGGTACTTGTCATAGTTATGTCATAAAATCTTTTAACATATGGTACATAAACTTCTTCTACATAGCTTTATGCTCTGATGCATTGGATCGTAAATCTGAACTATAATATTCTAATCCACAAAAAAAATAATATGTTTTTGTTTTTATCAGCTGTAATCGTCAACAGCGCTACATAACAATTTCTGTCATAGATAGAGGGTTAAAATGTTCCGAGGAAATATTCCCCGGAAAGTTTTAATGTAGGTCTCTGAAGACATGAACTAACCCAAATCTATTTTTACACATGATTTTTAATTTTCTTTTATTTAACTTTTGGTCAAAAAAAATTAAACTTTAAACCACTGTAAACAAAAATTGTGACGTAGTGGAGCAAAATGGAGTTTAGAATTTTGTTACTGAGGCTAAATGCTATTGTTTGATATTGGTTTGGTTCACTCCCGAAAAAGTGTGTTGCACTGTTTGCTCAAAAAAAGATTTTTTAACGTTCCATTAACATTTCATTTTGATTTTATTTTGGAACCTTTGACTCATAGAGGCTATTTGTCTTTGGTGACTCTTAGTGAAATTTTCCGGAGAATATGTCTATCGAAGATTCTACGCCTTGACCTCCGTTCAAAGTTGACCTATAAACAGTTTTTCAAAATTGGGGCAAAAATTTCCCACATGGTTGGCAACTAGAGGGTTAAAATGTTCCGAGGAAATATTCCCCTGAATGTTTTAGTATAGGTCTCCTAAGACATGAAATACCCCAAATGTACTTTTATAGATGATTTTTCATATTCTTTGAATCGACTTTTGACCAAAAAATTCAAACTTCAAACCACTTCAACTTTGTGACGTAGTGGAGCAAAATGGAGTTTAGGGTTTTGTTACTGAGGTCAAATGCTATCGTTTGATATTGGTTTGGTTGACCCCCGAAAAAGTGTGTTGCACTGTGTAATCAAACATTTTACATTTTACTGAATTTCAGTTAAATTGGTGCATTCGTTCAATCTTTCATGACCAAACAAATATACATTTTAAATTTCAGGTGCATTGGTGTATCTATTCAAATTTTCGACATAAAAGCAAGCCAGCGCCATCTACCGGGTCCATTTGTACATAAAATTCTTTGCAATGATCAAACAAATATTCATTTTAAATTTCAGGTAAATTGGATCCATTTGTACATAAAATTGTTTCTCATGATCAAACAAACATATCTTCTGAATTTCAGTTATATTGGTCCATCCTTTCAAATTTTCGATATAAATCTACCCAGCGCCACCTAGCGGTACGAAAATACAATGGTACCTAATCTCAGAAAAAATTTCATAAAGATTGGTCGAGCCGTTTCGGCGGCTTGCTGCCCAACAATTGCACCTCTCACGAACGTCTTTGATGGACATTATGCATAAAGACTTGCATTTACACGCTTACAAGGTGCAATTGACTAATGAACTAAAGCCTCTTGACCATTCCAAACGTCGTCAAAGGTCAGAATGGTGGCACATTTTCACCTCAGTGGATTCGTTAATAAGCAGAATTGTCGCATTTGGGCGAATGATAATCCAAGAATGATTGTCGAAAACCAATGCACCCAATGCGGCTTATGGGTTGGCGGCATCATCGGGCAGTATTTTTTCCAAAATGAGGCCAGTCAGGCAGTTACTGTGGATGGTGTTCGCTATCGTGAGATGAAAATGAACTTTTTATAGCCCGAATTGAAAGATATGGATGTGGACGATATGTGGTTTCAACAGAACGGTGCCACTTACCACACAGCTAACGAAACAATGGCTCTTTTGCGCGGCAAATTCGATGGCCGTGATATCTCATGTGGTGGCGACACCGTTGCACTTCTTTCTTTGGGGTTATTTAAAAGAAAAGGTGTACGTCGGTAAGCCAGCAACAATTCAAGAGCTAAAGGATGAGATAATTCGGCACATTAACGGCATAGAACCTTAACTATACCTCAGCGTCACCATCGGATGGATTTACGCCGCCGACGTCGCGGCGACCATTTGGCCAATATTTTGTTCCATACACTCTCCATACCAATATTATCATAATAAAAAGAAATGACAATATTTTTCTAAATAATTTGTGTTTTATTCAAAATTAACATCGGCCCTTAAAATTTAACCACCCTTAAGATACACTGAATTCTGTCAAATTTTTCGCACTGTAAACGCTTATGAAGACCTGACTCCGATAGAATCGGGGCTATATCGGTCTACCTTTTTTGGTACCTTTCAAAGAAACTTTCATTTCATTTTATTTCATTTATTTTTACAATCTTGTAATTAAAGCCTCTCCTATTTGCGGAAAATTATTTAATCTCGCTTAGAGATTTTTCTTACATTAGGGGGTTAATTCGTAGCGTCAATCTCATACAGTGGCTAATAAAATTTTGCAGGCTATATCCTTGACTTGTATGGTAAATCTAGAGAAATATGAATCATCGTAAATGGAAACTGTAAACATTATTTTAATATATAAAAATGGACATGGAGTTATGATTATTTTTAAGATTTTCATAGTTTTTAAACTTTTCCGTATTCCTTAATACACTCATACCTCTTTATACGGCCCCTCTTTTTACGGCATTTCGCTATAACGGCCTTTTTCAATTCTGGAACACCTTCGCTTTACGGCGCACATTACCGCGCTATACGGCTAAAAGCAAATAGGGGATTCACCGTTTTTCTACGAAGAGTGAGAGACTTACAAAAGTATTCACTCACAAGCGCAGCGAGTGTTGACGCAGGATTCTCTTGTTTGTGATGATCGTGAGTAGACGTAGTTTCCTAGGACATTTTTCCGTTCTTGAGTAAAAATAAGTGAAAAATAAGAATACGAAATTATTACCTCGCTTTACGTCCAACATTTTGGGAACGTATCTAGGCCGTATATCGAGGTATGGGTGTACTGCAAACACATAATAGTAAAGTTCGTTTCTTAAGTCTTTTGTTTGTCATATATGCAAGATGCGGAGGTTTTATTGTTTTAAGAAAAAATATGTAAATTTATGATTTTATTATAAAAAAAAATTTACAAACCAATACAGAAATTTCAGTCAGTTAAAATGACTTACACATACTCTCTCACTAAGACTTTTCTGGTAAATTGGGATAAATTGTACTTAAGACTTTGCACTATTAAGGAAATTTCTTTTGTACTGTTACATGTGTAAGTGCTGCTACCAAAATTATTACTTCATATTAAAGATAATAAATACAATATTGTGTCGAAAACAAAGTGTGTTCATAGAAACTTACAGCTATTTGCGTTCAATTTTTTCATTTCGCTATCAGATTTTCTTTCATTTGTGGTTTAATTCGATGAGTCAAACTCATACAGTGGCTTATAAATTTTTACATTCAGGCAAAATTTTTTGTATACTTTGGTGCTCAGTGTCACAGATGTGCAATATTATAGGCAATATAGTTTATGTTTTTGTTAATGAAGCGAAAGCGCTAAAACGTGATGTTAGTCACACGTTTAATTTACTTCACAAATGGTCCAAAAATATTAATAAAATTTTGAAAATGTAAGTGAGTTAAATCGTGACTGATTTAACCGAGATATTGATTTTATGAAAAATGCGTGAATGTGTTAATACTACACTAAGACAGCATGTTTCATATACATATTTTTATTATTGTCTTTGTAAATAACTTTTCTCTTGCTCTACATAGGAAAACTAGAACACAAACACAACCAAACTAAGGAACATTCAGTCAATATAAAAATTAACAATGAATTAATAATTGATTTATTGAAATCGAATGAAACCATAAACTATTCATTGAATAGTCAATGATCAATCCTGTTTACTATTATTATTATTGAAAATTACTACAACCTTTTTGTATTTTGTCGATCAATAACAAATACCAGTTTAACATTCGATTAACTATAACTATTTTATTAATTAACAATAATTACGTAGTTTAACTTCATGCACATACTGAAAAACATTCCTGAAGCGACATATCACTTAGGTAAATTTAAAAACTTTGCATTCATATCCGGCCGTTGGTCATCTGCTACATTTGAGAATCTCTAAGTTTCGTAATGGTCATTGTTTATTAAATAGCAGCTTAGCTATGCTTTGTTTTGTTTTTGTTTTGCGCTATTTAAGTTTCCTTTTGACAATATTTTATTTTTTATTTATACAAATTGTCATTATTTTGTGCTAAGTGTTCGTTGCTTGCCTGCCTCGTATACGTCACATACGATGTAAGTACAATGGGCGGGAGGTCTTATATGGCATCTTTGTCATTTTCAACACGTCTAGTATTGAAAAACTATAAAACAGCAAATACTTGTGGAATCTTTTACGATTTGTCAGCAATTTGCAATTACAACAATTGTCAGATTTTTAGCTAAAAAGGTATGTGTGTATGTGTTTTTTTTATTTTTTCTTAATACAAACAAAATGACGCAAATACCGGTTCAACATTAACTATAGAAATAATCATGATGTTAATGATGACGATTATGACGACAATGGTGATTTTTGTAATATCGCGAAAGGGAAAGAGAGATTGCAATGAGTTCTTGAACTTTGAACAGGTATCTAAAGAGTTGTTGACCGAACTATCTGTGTGAATAAAATCATTGTTAATGCTATTGCATCGCTACATTTAAATTTATTATTATCTTTTAAGAATTTAAAACAGTATTGCAGTTCCACTGTTCTAGGTTATTTCCACTACACTTATAATGCATCAATTTTATCTATATTCGTCATCACCTTGACACATATCCCCCCCTCTCTAGTATATTGTTAAGGACAGCAATTTATTACCTCTTTCTCTTAACAATTCTCCTTCCGTGTACGGTGAATTACTCAACTCTCGGATAAGTTTCCTGTCCCCTCCCCATCCCCTCTCTGACCATCGTCCATTCGCATATCTTGGAATATTGGCGGTTTTAAGCTTTTGTCACTTAGGCGATTCTATAGATCGCATGTGTAGACTATGAACTTACATGTCCAGAATATTTAAGCGAAATCTTTAATGACTCTCTGACTACGGAGTGTGTGGACACGTAATGTTGTATAACTAAACGCACACTGAAATTGTTGCCATTACTCATGAAAAATTATTAAATTAATTCAAGAAGTCAGAAGTTTATTTATGAGACACGTTGTCTTGAACGCAAATAGCTGACAACATTTTAAGGGAATACAGTAAAACGTAACGAATTTCTTTCATGTTTCAGTTTTTGGGGTGCTGCAGGCTTATTAGCTGAAAACACTTCCTTATTATGGATAATACCCAAAAATGGTAATATATATATTTTTTTTTTATTTTGCATACTTGTATATAAACACGTTGCTGATGTACGACATTTAAAACTATAACCATTTTTTGATAGTCTGCTATTATGTATTCAAAAGATAACAGACGTCACAGCATGTCCACTGATTATGCAATGAATAATAAGTGCCGGCCTATAGCACTATATGCATATGTTAAGAATAACTTTACAATGTAGAATTTACAAATATAAAATGTAAGTATATATAGAGGGAAGTAAATTCTATTAAGTAACGCTGGCCAATACAATGACTTATATGGTTAATCTAGAGATACATGAATCATCATAGATGGAAACTGTAAACATTAATTTAGTTAATGAAAATGTATATGGAGTTATGGTTATATTTTAGATGTTCATAGTTATAAAACTTTTCCGTATTTCTTAAAATTTTATGCACAGAATAATAAAGTTCGTTTACTAAGTCTTTTGTTTTTCTTATGTGTAAGAGTCGGAGGTATCTTTATTTAAAGAAAAGAATATAAATGATTTCGTTAAAAACAAAATATTACAATGCATTACAGGCCAATACCAAGACTGTTATGGTTAATCTAGAGAAAAATTAATCGTCATAGATGGAAACTGTTAACATTATTTTAATTAAAGAAATTGTATATTATGGTCATATTATTGAATTTCATAGTTCTAAAACTTTTCCGTATTCCTTAATATTTCACGCACATAGTAGTAAAGTTTGTTGCTTAAGTCTTTTGTTTGTCATATATGCAAGAAGCGGAGGTTTTATCGTTTTAAGAAAAGAAAATACAAGATTTCATTATAAACCAAAATATAACAAAAATTTTACAGACCAATACGATGGCTTATATGGTTAATCTAAAGAAATATTAATCATTGTAGATGGAAACCTAAAACATTATTATAATTTATGAAAATTTATATAGATTTATGGTCATATTACTAAATTTTTATAGTTAAAAACTTTTCCGTATTCCTTAATATTTTATGAATATAATAGTAAAGTTCGTTGCTTAAGTCTTTTGGTTTTCATACATGAAAGATGCGGAAGTTTTATTGTTTAAAAAAAAAATAAAAAAAAATAATCATTATAAACCAAATATAACAAAATATTACAGACCAATACAATGGCTTATATTAATTATATATTAATATATATATTAATCTAAAGAAATATGAATCGTCGTAGATAGAAACTATAAACCTTATTTTTATTTAAGAAAATGTATATTTTGGTCATATTTCAGATTTTCATAGTTATTAAACTTTTCCGTATGCCTTAATATTTCATGCACATAATAGTAAAGTTCGTTGCTTAAGTCTTTTGTTTGTAATATACATGCAAGAGGCGGAGGTTTCATTGTTTTAATAAAAAAAAATAACTTATTGAAAACCAATTAATATTACAGGCCAATACGATGGATTAAATGGGTAATCTGAAGAAATAAGAATCATCATTAATGGAAACTGTAAACATTATTTTAATAAATGAAAATTTATATTATGGTCATATTTCAAATTTTCATAGTTATTTAAATTTTCCATATTTCTAGCACATGATGGTACAGTTCATGCACTTAGTGATTTTTTGGTCAATTTAATCGTCCAAATGTGCGTACAATCGGAAAAATCGTGCAAAAATTTGCTCAAACCGCGTCTGTAGGAGATGTGAAAATACCAGTGCTTGCGCGTTCAGTTCGTGCTGTAGATAATATTGCAGCTGTTCGTGGTAGTGTGGCTGAAGAGCCGTCCACCTCAACTCGTCGTCGTACCCAACAATTGCACCTCTCACGCTCCTCGTTGATGAACATTATGCATAAGCACTTGCATTTATTTGATGCAATTGACTCAAAAACTAAAGCCATTCCAAACGTCGTCAAAGGTCAGAAAGGTGGCAAGAAATGGCAACGGTGGATGATCAATTTTCGAAGAAAATCATCTTCAGTGATGAGACACATTTTCACACCAGTGGATTCGTCAATAATCAGAATTGCCGCATTTGGGCGAATGATAATTCAAAAGTGATTGTCGAAAAACCAATGCAACCACAAAGAGTGACTGTTTGGTGCGGTTTATGGGCTGGCGGAATCATCGGGCCGTATTTTTTCCAAAATGAGTCCGGATGAGTCCGGTCAGCCATTTACTGTGAATGGTGTTCGCTATCGTGAGATGATAACGAACATTTTATGGCCCGAATTGGAAGATATGGATGTGGACGATATGTGGTTTCAACATGACGGTGCCACTTGCCACACAGCTAACAAAACAATGGCACTTTTGCGCGACAAATTCAATGGCCGTGTTATCTCACATGGTGACGATGTCAATACATAATTGAACCATGCCAATATTATCATAATTAAAACAAATGACAATAATTTCCTAAATAATTTGTGTTCTATTTAAAATCAACACCCTTTAACCACCCTTTATGACCGTAGAGTCCAATACTAAAATTTCGTCCGCATAGTCATATTGGTGTTGTCGAGATATATCTTGGTATTAATTTTTGTATCTCTAGCTCTAAAAAAAGTTTTGCTATGCCCACTACGCCCATTTGGTTCAAAATTAAAATTTCGCCTGCATATTCATATTCGTGTTGTCAAGTACTACCTGGGTATCAAATTGTATCTCTCTAGCTGTAAAAAAAAAGTTTTGCCACGCCCATTTGGTCCAAAATTAAAATTTCGCCTGCATATTCATATTCGCATTGTCGAGTACTATCAGGATATCAAATTGTATCTCTCTAGCTCTAAAAAAAGTTTTGCAACGCCCATTTGGTCCAAAGTTAAAATTTCGCCTGCATATTCATATTCAGTATATCGAGTAATATATGGATATAAAATTTTATATATTTAGCTCTAAAAAAGTTTTGCCACGGCCACTACGTCCATTTGGTCCAAATTTAAAATTTCGTCTGCATATTCATATTCGCTTTGTCGAGTACTATGTGGATATCAATTTTTATATTTCTAGCTCTTAAAAAGTTTTGCCACTCCCACTTCGTCAAAATTAAAATTTCGTTTGCATATTTATATTTGAGTTGCCGAGTACTATCTGGATATCAAATATTATCTCTCTAGCTCTAAAAAAAAAGTTATGTCACGCCCATTGCGACCATAGGGAAAAATCGGAAAATATTTAGCCTACTATAATTGGCATACAGCACACTAACTGCCTACTAAATATTATTGAAAGCATTCACAAACATTCACATTTATAACATTAATAGGATAGGATAATTTAATCACGATGAATAAATTTGGGTTGTATCATTATATCCGACCGGTGACAACACTCTACTATCATGCGAGTAAACTGAGTTCGAGTCCTGCCATAGCATCTATGTTTCTTTGCTCCGCTCATTGCAACATTAGGCATAAAATGAATCTTCTTCTCTTTAATTGATTTGAAATTTAGTGCAGATGTTCGAGGAGACAGTTTCAAAAATGAATCAACAATGATCCGGCTGTCAGCATGAGGCATTTTTGGTCCGTATTTTAAAGATGATCAAAGAGGACTTGATGTGACAGTAAATATTGGGCGGTATATTGCGAGGCTACAAGAATGATACTGGGAATACATGTCACTCACCTCACGACATCTAAGTTGCGACAGCTTGGAAAGGAAAACCAAAATTTTTATTTTTTAGAGATTCCACCCCAAACTAGACGGGCTCAAACCCACACGGACCTGAAGAATTTAATTGCTACTGGAGGGATCTGCGCAAAGACCCATGCTACTTTTTTAAGATAAACTTTAGTGTTTGGTCGTTAATGGTCTGAGGTGGATTCTATAAAAAATGAACTTTGGAGCTGGCCTTTCCAATCTGTCGCATTACCCCGAAGAGTATGAACTCTGACGAGACATACTGAAAATTAATGTATTGCCCTTCTTAAAGCGAAACCAGGTGATAAATTATATTTCTCAGCAAAAGATTGCGTCTACTCACTCCAATAAGGAAACAAAAGGTTGGGTTCGGTCAGAAAACGTTGAACTCTTAGAGGGGCCAGTGTGTTCCCATGACATGAAAATGTGGGTGGCATACTTGTTCATAAAATGTACTCCAACATCAGGCAATATAACAGCATGGCAGATCTAAACTCGGTCGTAATAGCAGCTTGGGACTCCCTAGAAAGTTCAACCCCAAAAACCCTGATAAATAGTATAGGCATTTTTGAATTTATTCAAAATAAGAGAGGTAATACGCATTATTACACAGTGTTTTTTATTTTAAATTTGATTTTTGTTTTAATAAAAAAGTTTTATTTCGTAACTAAAAACCACTGCGTTTAATTCCATAATCACCCTTAAATGTAAAAAAATGCAAAAAACATAAACTTAACTAAATACAATTTTGTTGTTATTAGATGTAAAAATATAGTTTTTGATTCTCTTTCATTCCTCATATTCGGTTTTTGGATTATGACCCTTTAAGAACATCTGCATCGGAATATAGTAGAGCGTATAATTTTCTGCTCTCCAGTGTATTAACGATTTATAAATAGATTTCCAATTATGGGCAAAATAATCAACAAATACTAAAAACTCTTCAAATGTGCTCCAATATTCTCTCAGTTTATCTCTCAAGTACTCATAAAGTTCTTTCACTCATTAGAGAAAAATAAAAAGTTCGTTTCTTAAGTCTTTCGTTTCTTAGATCTCTACATACATATTTATTGCTTTTGAAATAACAAAAACATCAAAGTCTTATGCTTACACATAATTTTTTTAGTACCTTCACTTTGTTAGTTATTGTCGTTGTTCTTTAGTTCTTACGTAACAAAAGTGTATATGTTTTTTCAAATTCAAAAGCTCCACCAAAAACACGTGGTCGGCGGCTAAGAAGTTATATTTAATAATAACAAATAAACAAACTATTTACTTATTCTAAAGCCATAAAATGCAAATATCACCCGAAGAAATAAGCAATAAAAGTTTTATGGTATTGATCTCAAAAACCACAAGAATAACCGGGAGACATTTAGGAAATGTGGATAATGTTATTTTCGAAGAGGTTATAGCTTTCAAAGTTATACTAGAAAATTAGTTAAATGGAATACATATGTAATATTATTATAACTAAAACGGTTAATAGTAGATTTGCAATATTCGTTAATTACCAAAATGTAAATTAAAAAACATTAAAAAAAAATTCTAATTTTTTTTAATTTCGTTTTTCGATTTTAGTTCTTTTTTTTGCCTCTGTAGTTATAGTCCATTTGTTTTCCTTTAAAATCCCCTTTCCACTCATTAAATAAAATATATGATTACTCTGAGTACAGAAGTCTATCGTCTGCTTATTATGTTTAACTCCCATTAAAAACTTTTAATACTTTCTCCTAAATATTACTGACATTATGAACTACAAAAATATTTAAGAACATTTACTAAACGATAAGTGATAATTTGTATAATAAACACTGCATTTAAAGCTATTACGTACTAAGAGCCGACATTTTTTGCCAAAGCTCTCACCTCGCATTCCTATAGCTATGCGAGCGTATTTGATATAAATCCCCTTTTGCTTGTGATATATAAATATTAATATTTAATTTTTATCATTTGTCTTTAAACAAAAATTCCTAATAGCAGCCAATAGTCTACGTACAATTAACTAATACTTGGTGTGTGTGTTTGTTATTGTTGTTGTTGTTGTTGGTGTTGTAGTAAATCGCATGTTATATGTGAACTTTAGTACTTGTGAAGTGTCCATTATAGCGGAAATACTAAAACATTTTAAGTTGTGTTGTATTGCATCGCAGCGAGTGCTGGCTTACTGGATGGCTGACTGTTCATTTTGTATGACAAATTACATTTGCTAAACTAATAATTCGCATAGAGCTATGAAGCACAGTGGCATGTCGTGAAAAAAAAACTTAATAAAATAAAAACAAGTCGATTGTGTGTAATTCTAAAATATTGGAAAAATAAGTACGCTCACAGATATTTTATTAATTTGGAAATATTTTTGTGATTTGACTCTACGTGATTTTAAGTATCTACGAAAGGGTTCTAAATCAAATAAAGATGTGCATGTAAAACTATGTAGGTGATTTCGGTCATTTGTATAGAACGTACCTGAAGAGTTGTGACAAATGCTTCGGTTTTTTTTTTATCTGACGGATTTCATATATCCTGAATTTTTTCGTTTAGATATTATGTGAGAAATATTTTTTTTTGAAAAATTTTTAATTTTGTATAGGTGGCACTAGAAGGGGTGGGGGAGCTATTACGCCAGCAGGCTGTTTTTTATGCGTCATATACATTTTCTTCCCATTACTCGAATCACTGTGCGATGTCGTCACACACCAACAATCTTCGCAGTAGTTACCCTCGTAATAATATTTGCACATAGTGGCTTGGTGTGTGTGTGTGTGTGTCTGTGCGTGTATGTGCACAGCGGCCGGTAATAAAAACGCCATAATAAATAGCTCACTCAGTTGGCGATTAAGAAACCAACAACAGAGCGCAAAATTAACTAAATGTTCCTATTGTAATTATTTATTGTCAGTTAAACGACAAAGTTTAATTTATTGAAGCTTAAAAATATAATTATTATTGAAGCTTAAAAATATAATTATTAAACAAAATTTTAAGAAATTAAAAAAATATTAACAATAATTTGGGATATGACACAATTTATTGAGTAAGCTTCGTTCATAAATTTTATATTTGACACCTATTCCCACCTATAATTTGAGAACTTTTGCAAAATCTTAAAAATAAAAAATTTGGTTTCAATTTGGACCTCAAATCAACACAAAAGAAAAAATATTTTTTTTTTAATATTTTCATTAGTGTCGAAGGCGTTGCTAAAGAGGCAAATGGCTAAAAATTACTTCAAACTTAAAAAATAGTAAAAAAAAACACAAAAGTTTGCAATTTCGAGGCAAGAACAGACAGATAAGACAAGTTATCTATGTAAATGTATATGTCGTTGGAAAGTCTTGGATTCTTCTTTCCAAAACCTTTAAAAATCAAAAGAAATCAAAATCGGTTGAGAATCGACTGAGTTATAAGTGAGGAAAGATCCTAAACACCGGTTTTTGAACCGTAAGTCAAGATTTTGATGGTGTTGGGAAACTTTGGTATACAGGGTTTTATTCGACAAGACATACAACCTGCACTAGGTCACTCCCTAAGTTTCAAAAAATTGTCTCATATTGTAATTGGGGGGGGTGGGATGGGAGTGGCAAATCTGTACTTAAGTCCTAGGGAGAGAAAATTTGATACTAAGATAGTACTCGGCCACAAAAAAAATCTCTATGATTTGATGTCGGAATCATGGGGCAAAGAACGTCACTCCTAAAAAAATGCGCAAAATGGAGTAAAAAACGAAAAATTATTTTATCTTAAAAAAGGATCAGATAGGATTTTGAATCAAGTAGATTTTTAATGTACAATTGACGCCTAACAAAACCCCATTTACCGTTTTTGTTGCCATTTTAGGGCAACAAGTTCATCATTCAGGCGAGGTGTGCGAATATGAATATGGAGACCAAATTTTAATTTTGGATCAGTGGGCGAAGGGGCGTGGCAAAATTATATTTTAGCCGTACAGAAATACAATTTGATACCCAGATAAAACTTAGCAACACAAATATAAATATGCAGACGAAATTTTATTTTTGGATAAGTGGGCGGAGAGGACCTACAGCGATAAAATTTGATATCCAGATAGTATTCGTCCACACGAATATGAATATGTAGACGAAATTTTAATTTTAGATAAGTGGGCGGAGGGGCATGGCAAAACTGTATTTTAGTCCTAGAGAAATACCAGACACTGCTCTGGAACACGAATATCAATATGCAGGCGAAATTTTTATTTTGGATCAGAGGGCGAAGGGGGCATGGCAAACGGATATTTTAGCCGAAGATAAATAATTTTTTATTCCCATATAGTACTCGGCAATACATATATGAACATGGTTACAAAACTTTACTTTTGGATCAGTGGGCGCAAAGGGAGTGGCATACTTGCCAACATAAATATAGTGGAGGTGGAGGAGGGCGTGGCAAAACTGTATTTTAGCCCTAGATAGATATAATTTGATATTAAGATAGTACACGACAACACGAATATGAATATTGAGGCAAAATTTTTATTTTAAATTAGAGGGCGCGTGGGGCTTGGCAAACTGTATTTTAGTCCTAGATAGATAAAATTTGATACCTAGAAAGCACTCGGCCACATGAATATGAATATGTAGACGAAATTTTAATTCTATATAAGTGGGCGGAGGGGGCTTGGTAAAACTGTATTTTAGCCTTAGATAGATACAATTTGATATTAAGATAGTACTCGGCACTACTATTACAAAAGGCTCCACAAAAGAAAGGCTCCATAAAAATAGGCCTTTTACAAGAAAAATTTTAGCCTGTGAATATATTACAATATCTTTTGAATGTTTACAGATATTTCCATTTTTGTTCATATTGACGGATAGAAAATCAACAAAATGCACCGAGCATTTTTTCATTTTGAGAATTCGATTAGGACATACTAAGAATGGAATTTTTTTAAATTTGTAAGAGTTCTTCGAAAGGAAGAATTCAATAAAAGCTGAGAGTTTGATTTGCTTATAAACACTGGAGGTGGTTGTGTAAAGGCCAAACGTAAAAGGCAAATTGTCTTCCGAACTGCAAAAATAGAGCAGGGCTACAACGATCTACGATCCACACGATTCATTTCAATAATTTTGCGACTTTGATGTTGGTCCATATTGACTTCATGAAATCCTTGAAGAAACTGACTATTTTATGAATTTTGGGCATAATTTAATTTTTGTTGCTGATGGGGTTTATTTCATTGGGGGTTATTTCATTTTCATTATTGGGTGTTATTTCATATGAAATAACTACCAAATATTGGGGGTTGTTTCGTTTTCTTTTTGGGGTTAATTTCATTTATTTTCGATGTTATTTCATTCACTGTTTTTGGGTGTTATTTCCAATTTTTTGGGGTTTATTTCATTGGGGGTTATTTCCTGGGCGTTATTTCATTGGGGGGCTTTTCGTGGAGCCTTACAAAATTTCTATTAGTGGGAGTGCCTAATTTGTATTTGAGCCATAGATAAATACACAAATAGTAAACGGCACTACAGGTTCAAATTTGCAAACGAAATTATTTTGAAAGTATTACAGTACTGACATATTTTGTTGACTTTCTTATGTGTTTTATTTAGACATGAGAGAAAGTTAATAAAAGCAGTGTTTTAATTAAAAAAGGTCAGGAAATATTTAAAGAATGGATTCCGATAAGGATTAAATAGATATTTAAACTGGAATAGATAGAAACGGATTAATAGTAAAAAAAATCCTAAATTTTTGCGATTTCTATGCAAAATCAGACAGGTAAGACAAGTTATGTACATAACTGTATATATTATCGAAAAGATCGTTGTCTCTTCTTTCCAAACTTAAAATCTGTTCATACTCAACATTGAACTAGGGTTTTTATCCGTAACTAAAGACTTTGGTGGTGTTTGGGAAATTTCAAAAATAGATTCTTATTGTACTCTGCACCACCTACCAGCAAAATAGTATCATTTCCCAGGTATTTTTTTTTCCCCCCCGCTGTTTAGTTTTTTTGACCAAAGAGTACAATTTGTACAATTTACTGTACCAAAAAGTACAATTTACTATACCAAACAGTACATTTATTGTATTTAAAAGTACTTTAAGGGAACAAAAGTATAATTTACTGTACCACATAGTACTTATGTATGTTACACCAAAAAGTACTTTCAATGTACCCAAAAAAATATTATTGTACACAAATTAACTACTTTAATTGTACCAAAATGTGCTTTTATTGCACCAAAATTAATTTTTGTTTGAACCAAAAAGTACTTTTTTTTATCAAAAAGTACTTTTATTGCATCAAAAAGTTGCAAAAAAAAAAGCTGCCGGTAAATTCAATAGCGAAGCATTGTCGGGTCCACTAGTACATAACACAGTGAAGCAATAAACAAGTGAGAAAGTTTTAGTCAGGTAAACTGACTTACATATACCCTTAACCTCAGTAAAAACATAAAATTTAGTTAACAAAATACAGAATTTGGGCAAAATCGCGTTGGGTGTATTGATATTATTACTTGCTTTCTTAAGTGGGCGGAATGACACATTTGAATGGGAGGTGGCAGAAGGGACCTGGCAAGACTGAAAGTTTTTTTTTTCTCCGAAATGTATCCTAATTTTGCTTTACTAAATACAGAACTTAGGCACGATCGCGTTGGGTGTATTGATATTATTACTCCATCTCTAAAGTGGGCGGAATGGTACATTCGTATTGGAGGTACAAGAAGTATCCAATTTTTTTCTCCCAAACTTTATCCTGTTATAGTTTAACAAAATACAGAATTTGGGCACGATCGAGAAGGGACTTGGCCATGTATAGCATTTGTAATATTGTAAGTAATTTTGGGGAAATATTAACTCTTGCAAAGTTTTAAAACATTTGGTTGCGTCTTTCGAAAGTTATCGTGCGTACCAGTCGGACAGACAGACAGACTGACCGACAGACATGGCTCACACGACTTTAGAGTCATGAATCGAATTTGGTTCAAAGAAACCTTGGGTCTAAACAGACACCTTCTATGTTTAACAGTTTTGTACAATGAAAGTACTATGATTGTACCAAGAATTACTTTCATTGGATCAAAAATTATATTTTTTGTACCAAAAAGCACATTTTATTTTATAAAAGGTTCTGTTATTGTTGTCGTAAGTAGTTTTGGAGAAATATTAACTCATGCAAGGTTTCAAAACAATTGGTCTCGTCTTTCAAAAGTTATCATGCGACATGGCTAAAACGACTTAAAAAGTCATGAAACGAATTTGGTTTAGAGAAACCTGGTGTATAAAGTGACTCCTTCTATGTGTTTCACTTTTTTAAACTTTCTACCCGTAAGAAAAGGGTATAAAAAAGATATGTATGTAACCGTCATTATAACTCAAAAACAAATTATGATGTTTAATTCCTCGTACCCGAATTAGGATGAAACTGTCCTCTCTTGGCAAAAACTATCACAGTATTATAAAAGTACTATGAAACAGATATACACTCTAATGTCTAACTCTTGATGTGAAATTTCGCATAATATATCGTCGACCAAAACCGTCGTGTTTTTTGATTACTTTTTAGGAGAGCCAAAAAACGTATTTATTTTGAAAAATTTTTCATATATAACTTCCAAACTAACCCAGATATCACGAAAGAGATTTAAAGGTCAATGGACGACCACTAGAGCTTTAAGAAAATGCGATAATAAAAATACGAAAAACTACACGTTGATAACAAACATAAGGTGGAGCTCTATGTGCCACATCGCTAATACTTACTTACTTACTTAGCTGGTACTTCTATGCAATCCCAGTGGATTATATACCGCACGTAGAAAAATATTATAAGCGCCTCGATCTTCTGCGCTTCTTCTCCAGTTAGTCACACCGAGTTCTGTAAGGTTCTCAGTAACCTGGTCTTTCCAACGGAGTTTAGGTCGCCCTCTTCTGCGCCGTCCATCGAGTTCATTGTCGAAGACTTTTCGAGCTGGAGCATTTTCGTCCATGCGTACAACATGACCTAGCCAACGCAACCGTTGCACCTTAATGCGTTTGACCACGTCAATGTCAGTGTACAGCTCGTACAGCTCATGATTCATACGACGCCGATACTCTCCGTTAACGATGATGGGCCCATATATTTTACGGAGTATTTTCCTCTCGAATACCGCCAGAACCGATTCATCCGCTTGTGTCATAACCCAGGATTTTGAACCATACATTAAGACAGGTAGAACCAGTATCTGGTATAGCTGGAGTTTTGTTCGTCGAGAGAGGGCTCTGTCATTGAAACGCTTGCTTAGTCCGTAGTAGCATTTATTTGCAAGCAGGATTCTTCTCCGGATTTCTAGGCTGACATTATTTTCTTTGTTGATGGCAGAGCCTAGGTAGACAAAATTATCTACCACCTCGAAATTATAGTTGTCAACGTTCACGCAGTTTCCCAAACGAGTAGATTCTTTGTTCGTTGAAACTAATAACTTCGTTTTGTCCTCATTCACCGTTAGGCCCATTTTCGCTGATTCCTTCTGAATACCTGAGAAGGCTGCAGTCACATCCCGCAGTTTTCGACCGATGATGTCTACGTCATCAGCGTACGCGAGTAGCATGTGGCTTTTGTTGAATATAGTGCCACTCGTGTTTACTGCAGCTTTTCTCATTATCATCTCCATCACAATGTTGAAGAGATCGCACGATAGGCCGTCGCCTTGTTTTAGGCCTCGTCTGGTATAGAATGGCTCCGTAAGGTCCTTGCCAATCTTCACTGAAGACTTCGTGTCAGTCAGCGTCATTCCGCAAAGACGTATCAGCTTCGCTGGAATACCAAACTCAGCCATGGCTTCAAGTAATTTCTGCCGTATCGGGCTGTCAAAGGCAGCTTTATAGTCGACAAAAAGATGGTACGTGTCGATCTGTTTCTCTTGGGTCTTTTCCAGGATTTGCCGAAGTGTGAAAATCTGGTCAGTTGTTGATTTTCCATGATTTTCTTTCACATAGCACACTCGACAGGACCTTATATGCGATGGGTAAAAGGCTGATCCCGCGGTAGTTGGAGCACACACTTGGATCACTTTTTTTCAGCACAGGACATAATACGCTTACATTCCAATCGTCGGGCATGCACTCTTTAAGCCAAACCGTGCGCAGGAGCTGGTGCATGCTCGTTATCAACTCCTCGCCACCAGACTTGAAGAGCTCTGCGGGCAGACCGTCGGCACCGGCTGCTTTGTTGTTTTTCAGCCGCGATATTGCTCTTCTTACCTCGGCTTGACTTGGTGGTGGGCAATCTAAGCCGTCGTCGACAATTGGCGTGATAACTTCACGTGCGCTGCCTTCTGGAACCAGCAGTTGCTGGAAGTGTTCTCTCCATATGTGCAGCACACTCTGCGTATCCGTGACCAGATTTCCATCACTGTCCTTACAGGTGGGGAGGCCATTACCGTATCCATTTGCTCTTAATTTCTGGTAAAATTTTCGGGCCTCACCTCTATCCCTGTATCGCTCTATATCCTCGCTCTCCCGTTCCTTCATCTGACGTTTTTTTCGCCTAAATAGCTGTCTCGCCCGTTTTACTTTCTCCTTATGCCGTTCCCTAACAGCACGGGTTACAATTGGCTGTAGCGTTGCCATGTAAGCAGCATACTGTTCCTCAGACGCTATGCGACATTCTTCATCGTACCAGGATTCGTCTGAGCGCCGCTTTTCATATCCTAGCACGGTTGTTGCGGCGGTTGCCATGGAATGCGCAATATGCTGCCACTGTGTATCGGGAATGTCAGAAGTAGAGGCGTTGTGTCGTAAAAGTTGGGAGAGTTGGTCGGAGTAGGCAGTAGCTATCTCTGGGGTTTGCAGCTTCGCGATGTCCAGCTTTCTTTGTATTTGGTTACGTGCGTTTTTCGCTCTGCTCAATCTTGTGCGAACCTTGGCTGCAACAAGGTAATGATCCGAGCCAATATTAGCACCACGGATCACACGCACGTCCATGACACTAGATGCATGCCTGCCATCAATTACCACATGATCAATTTGATTTTTGGTGTTTTGATCGGGGGATAGCCAAGTTGCCTTGTGGATATCTTTGTGCTGGAATCTGGTTCCACTAACTACCATGTTCCTTCCCGCTGCGAAGCTAACCAGCCTAAACCCGTTGTCTGACGTGTCGGTATGCAGGCTGAATTTACCGATCGATGGACCAAGAACATCTTCCCTTCCTATTTTTGCATTAAAGTCTCCCAGAACAATTTTAATGTCGTGGCCAGGGCAGCGGTCGTATGTTTCCTCTAGGCGCTCGTAAAATCCATCTTTAATCTCATCGTCTTTATCTTCCGTCGGGGCGTGTACACAAATCAGCGTGATGTAAAAATATTTCGCCCGGATGCGAATGGTGGCTATACGGTCACTTACAGGGTTAAACCGCGAGATCAGGTATCGAAGTCTCTTGCCGGCTATGAAACCACATCCAAATTCGTGTCTTTCAGCATGGCAGCTGTAAAAGATGTCACAGTTCTTTCGTCGTGTGCATCCCTGTCCCGTCCATCTCATTTCCTGTATGGCGGTGATGTCAGCCTTGTATTTGTCGAGGACATCCGCCAGTTGGATAGAGGCACCATCTCTGTAAAGAGTTCGGACATTCCAGGTGCATATCCTTAATACACATCGCTAATACTAACTATTATTAACGAAATTATAAGAAATGCTATATGAGAAACACCCTAATATACATTGGTGCATACATAGCCCTTAAGACAGAAAGGAATTTCTTTGAGATATGGAATATGAAGAAATTTTTAAATATTCTTCAACTATACAATTGCAAATTGCCATTACCATAGTAAATAATTGCATATAAAAAAAAATCTTAGATAACCTCAAATTCTTTATAACAATAAATAAAAAAATTTAAATTTCAAATAACCGCAAATTCTTAATACCACTAATTTAACATATTTTTGGAGTTTACGCAATAAAATTTTGAAGCTTTTAAAAACATTCTAATAGTTGTAAAATTTTACAAAAAACCCCAAATTAATTATAATAACTTCAATTTAATTTTATTTAGCATTGTTCCTGCCTGCAAATTCTTAACAATAAGTATGTTATTTAATTTGTTTCTACTTGACTAAATGTTTAAAGTTCATACCACGGCATTCGGCTTAGACTATCGAACATATATAATATATTTTATCAGATACTATTACTGGGTGGCATTAGAAATTTTTAAATATACCGATGCCAATAACAGTCATCTATGTATGTATGTAATTAAAGATTTATTCAAGGGGAACAGAACAATTAACAATAGTACAGCTATGATTAAAACAAAAATAAATACTAGAAAATATTGATTATTAAATTTAATAACATATCTATCAATACAAGTAATATATTGATATACACTCGTTTATACAAAAATAATTACCACAAATTGGCAACATTTATATAAGCAATAGTATTACTTACGTTGTTATTAGCATGTTGAGGAAATTTTGTTTTTATCCAACTTCTTGCTGTAGATTACGCTTATTTATTTTCTTTTTCGTAAATTTTCTCTGCTTCTTTTTTTCTTTTGATTCACAACCACACAATACTTAGAAATATGTAACACTAATCAAATCTAAAATAACTTTCTATATGGAAAATAACAAAACAAAAAACACTTAATTAATATAATTTTTTAAGAGATTAAAAAAAAACAAGATGTTTTTAAAGCAACTTAACAAATGTAACACAGAAACTAGAATTTTTAAGATCTTTTCAATAATAATATTTGCAAACACTATAGTTTAAGCTGTAGAAGAGAAGAAAATGAGAGAGAAAAAAAACAACAGGTTAATATTATTATAAATAAAACAAAAATTTGTGTTAATCTATTTACTCAATACTTTACCGAACCACAACTGTTTACATATTCACGCGAGTCAGACGATCGTGTCAATGACTTTTGCAGCAAAAATAATTTTAAGTTTTCAAAGAAATGTCCAAAAAAAAAAAAAGAAATCACTCAAGAACATTGTTTGTTTTTGTGGTTTCATGTAAACGATAAGAAATCTTTAGTTAACTCACGTGCGAGTTGATTCTTTTTTTCACAATATCAGCACAACTTTTTGAATTTTTGTTCTTTTCTATAAGAATATAATAAATGTATATTGTTTTTATGTCTTACTTGATAGCAAACATGTTAGTCATTTTAATGTCAGCGGTAAAAAAAAACACTATAAAGTCATCACATAAATATACAATAATGTATGAACATAAATCTCGATTTTAAACAAGTTTCGAAATTACGTTTCAATTTTAATTTTAGTTTGTAACTAAGGCAATCAAAGAAACTTGAAAACTGTTGAGAATTGACAAAAATACAAAAACTGGTATTGTCGTGAAGTAGTAGACGTTTGTCTCGCCAATCACAATTACTTACTTATTGGCGTTCTTTAGCCAGTAATTGGAGTAATAACTGCAAGAGTGTAATTAAACTATTAAGAAAAAATACATCATCCATCATATGTTACAAGTGTTGCAATACAACACATCAAAGTTATATGTGAATAAGGCTTAAGCATCAAGTGATCGTGGTCATCGGTTTTTAGACCGGTCTAAAAAAACCTTTGGCAAGACACAACAACGAGCACCAAAAAAAAATTCTGCCTAACAAAATTATCTTTAGTAATGAAACTCATTTCCATTTCGGCAGATTCGTAAAGTCAACTAACTCTATAAGAAAAATTCTCTCACTCTTGGTGAGCTAGCATATATACAGTAATAGTATATAGTATGTTTTTTTAAGATACTTTTATAAAACGTCATTATAACTCATATGTTTCTTGGTGTAATTGCGATTTATAATTTAAAATGCAAATTTTTTCCACAACTATTTAATATCACAACCCTGCACCGTTTAAAATAGTCCACATTGTCCGACAATTGTCTACATTACGTTTTGTGTCCAACTTGAAGTTAAACTTGATTAAAGGTTTTTTGTTTATTGAAAACTCTAAAGTTTCGTTTTGAGCTCCAATTACATAAAATTTAAGCAATGTGAAAATTGTTGTAAGTTTCAACAAATTCAGGTTTAATGTTTAGTATTAAACAAATTTCAAAGGTTAACATCATTTAACTTTAACAACACAATAATATGATAATTGTAATTGTTTAGTAAAATCTAAAAAAAACTTTTTAGTTTTTGTGTTCATTATCAACTTTTAGTTACATTTGATTATTATTCATTTTTAACAATGTTACAATGTTAAAATGATGGTAAATATTTTAGTAAACTTTAAGAGAGAAGCTAAATTGTTTGCTTGAAAAACAAACTATAAAAAGCGTAAACGATTTTAACTCCATAATTGTATTAAATTATTCCCATGATAATTGTTTAATGAAGATATTAACTAATAGTTTGACATTGCTTTTTATCATTGCAGTTTTTTTTTATTTTGTTGAGTTGAGAAGCAAATTGATAAACGCAATTCAATTAGTTAATAAAGCAACTTTAAAATACAACTGAAGAAAAATATATTGCCAATTTTGTAAAAACCAAAACATTTACTATACCCTCACCCTACGGGTAGGAGGTAGTACATATCATTTGATAAGACCCAAAAGTGTAACACAAAGAAGGAGTCACTTTAGACCCTAGGTAACTTTGAACCAAATTCGATTCATGACTTTTTAAGTCGTTTGAGCAATGCCCGTCTGGTTTTTGAAAGACGCAATCAAATGTTTTAAAACTTCAAATCAAAATCAAATTTTAAAGAAATTTTGAAATAAAAGAACAAAGAGCCATCAAAAATATAAGTTCATTTGATGCAGAAGATTATGAAATTATAATTAGAACCAATGAATTAACTTTAACCGGTGGCCACTACATATATGGATTACTATTAGAGTCAGTATTAAAGTAAAATGTTGGTTAAGCTCGTTTTGCACTTGTCTGTGTACTTGACCAAAATTGGCGTGGTCGTGCAAGTGAGAGCTTTGAAAAATGGTGGGCCTTCTTCGAAAGAGATCGAAAGGGTAGAACATGGCACGTCCATACAAACTAAATATTTATAATCAGATATCTGTGATAGCGATGGTCAGGAAACAGTAAATGTTCACTACAGATAAAAATGAGCTTAGTGAAGTGGCATATTCCTTTCAAAGTATTAATAAATCTGGGACACTTTAACAGTAAGGGTAATTTCAATAAAATGATGTGCCTAAGGTGAGGATTTGTGGGCGTGGTACCGACCAGAGAATGGCAAAATGTATGATTTTTGAAAACGCTATATCAGGAGGACTATTTTACAAATCGGATTGAAAATTTTTGTGGATGCATCTGGCACCAAAATTCGTGATCCAACAATAAATCGGCGGGATCGGATCAGTAGGCGTGGCTTACATCATGAAACTTTGAACGTCAGTATATCATGAACTATCAGAGGTATGAAGTTGATATTTGACATATATGCTGTTAATACCGTTAAAATTACAACCGGGTGGAAGTGGGCGGTACCACGCCCCCTTTTCAAAAATCTGTTTGACGGCTTTTCTAATAGACCGATTGATACGAAACTTTTACAAAATGATACTGATGACCTTTTCATAGTTCCTGGCTATACATGATTGTGATTGGATAAAGGGGCGTGGCACCGCCCATACAACTTAAAGTTAAAAAGACTATATCTTTTGAACTATTAGAGGTATGAAGACTAGACTTGGAATATATGTTGTTCGTGCAGTATGAATTAAAACCAGGGCGAAAGAGGGCGGTGACACATCACCTTTTCAAAAATCCGTCTGACGGTTTTTCTAATAGACTGATTGATACGAAACTTTTACAAAGTGGTACTGATGACCTGTTTATAGTCCCTGACTGTACTTGTTTATGATTGGGTAAAGGGGCGTGGCACCGCTCATACTACTTGTATGTTAAAAGGACTATATCTCATGAACTATCAGAGTTATGAAGATGAGATTTAGTATATATGTTGTTGGTACAGTATGAATTACAGTCAGGGTGAAAGTGGGCAGTGTCACGCATAATCTTGTTATCGGTTTTTTTTAGACCTATAGAACTTCTGATAGGTATAAGTCTAAATCTAGTTGTCATACTAATGAAGTGCTTTCTTTCAGTATACTTTCAGTATCGTTTACATATCGTGGATATTTATTTTCAAAATACGCGCTCTGTTAACTAAACTACTGGAGCACATTGTCAAGTTTATGGTGCACATCATTACAATCTGAGTAGCTAATAAGCAATACTATGCATCGACCACATTTACTGTTTTGAATAATATACATCCTTATCTAACACTTATGCGTACACAAGAAGCCTTCGCCGCTGTAGATAAAAGTGTGACAGGGGATTCGACTTTATCGAACAAATGTTAAAAAAAGAATTTGGCCTACATCCATATAAGATCCAAGTGGTGAAAGAATAAGAACCAATGGACGATTAATCGATTTTTTTATTTATCCCTTCATTGCAAATCATTCGCCATACAGCGCTTGAGACTATCACTTTGTTAAGCCACACGTTTGATGACCTTATTATCTCAAGAAATGGTAATACGAGTTCGATAGAAAGATAGTATTCGGCAATTCTCTTGATCAGTGGGAGATGAAGGCATGACAAAAGTGTTTTTTAGGGCTAAAGACTTAAAGTGTGGTACACATATAACACTCGACAATAATGAATCTTCAAACGAAATTTTCATATTTCACCAATGGGCGGAGAAGGCATGCCATGCCTGTTTTTTACGCCCAAAGAGATATATTTAGCACAGATAAAATTTTGAAGATCTTTAGCGGATCTTATACATGTCGGCACTATAGATATGTACTTTTTACTTATCTTTTTACGAATATGTTTTTCATTGTTCGGTTTGAGACCTATTTTCTATTATCGCTAATAGAGTTTTTAATTTACAAGAGTTGTGTGAAATGGATTATGTTGACAGCTGGCAGGGCGGATAGCTATTTCGATAGTTGCCAAACCATCTCATCAGCACCCTTAGATGTGCCTGCTCCATACATTATCACAATCTTAAGTGTTAAAAGATTCAAGAAACCATCGAAAAGCCAATCGAGAAGTCTGGCTGTCTGCAGAGTCATGCAACTGTGCATGGGTCCAATGTTATAAATCCTCAGTGACCAGAAACGTTGCGATGCTATTATACATCCCAGTATACCAAAGTAGAAATAAATGTGTTTACAAATTTATTTTTATACCCTCATCCCTAAAGGATGACCACTCATAATATCATTTAATACGGGAAATAGAGTAAAACATTAAAGGAGACATGGTAGACCGAAGTATCTATAGGCTAAATACGTTTCACAACTTTTTAAGGCGATTGAGCTATGTTCGTCTGTTTGGCTGGCTGGCTGGTAAATTTTTACCAGCAAATATGCGTTTTACACATGATTAAATGCACTTTCTGAACAATATCGTAAACATACTGGTACATCAATAAAACAGTGGCTAAAAATTCCTTTAAACTTCAAACAGATGAGACAAATTTTCTATACAAATGCATATATCGTTTCAAAGGTCTTAGACTCTACATTCCACACCGTTAAAAAATCAAAACTCGGTAAAGAATTTACTGAGTTATAAGCTCATAAGTAAGGAATGATCCCGGTTTTCGAACCAAAAGTCTTTGAGGGCGTTAGGACACTTTGGTATAAAGGGTCATGTTGTACTCGACCTGACCTACAATATGCACTAGGTCACTCCACAAATGAGTGTCGCATAGTCTTAAATTATTCCTATAATTTCTTGAAAGAAACTAAAGAATATTTGAATTTGATCAGTTCTATTTATCTTATAGTAGACAAACACTCAGAATACCGAAACCTTTGGAACAACCCTTCTGGTATCTCCAATACAAATGACCGAATTCACCCTCTTTGTATTACATACATATTTTTTTGAAGGGACACACTGAATTCAGACATATTTTACGTTCGATGTACGCCTGAGAGAGTTTGATTCAGTAATGAATAGTGACTATATCAGCTAACTGCTTCTGTTACCTCCCATACAAAATGAGCAATTTTAGCAAAATTAATATTTATCCCATAACTTCCAAATGGACAACTGGAAGATATTTAAATTTGGTTAGTTAATTTAAATTGTACTAGAAAGTAAAACCTCAGATAACCCCTTTGGTACCTGTTATGCAAATGACCGAAATCGATCTCATAGTTCTACAGGCATATCTTTTTTGTAGTACACTGAATTTATTCAAATTTTTCACCAGCACATTTCGGCAAACTATCACAATTGTTATCTCACATACTCTCCGATGGTATGAGCAGACAAACTGATCGATGAAGTGACAAAATTGTTACTGAAAACATGCAATGCAATGAAATTTAATAAAACATAACAATACATGGAAAATATCATTGAATATAGAATCAAAATGTTTTTAACTCTTTTTAGAACATTAACAAACAACTTGAATGCTCCTCCACTTGTTTTTGTTTACTTGAATTCCCCAACATTTTATGTCCAACAAATCATCCAACAAATCTATTACGGAAGTACTAGAATAATATGAAACACCCACACCTCCATCCATACATATATCGAATATCTTACTTGAGATATTCGTAACATTGACTTTGAATTTTTTTTCCAAACATAAACTATCAACGCATTATCAACGAATGGTCATTGATATTTCACCTCTCGCTGGCAGTGTCATCGTTTTTAGCAATGTTACCACTTCATTTCAGACAGACGGCAATGTGAGAGCTTAACTTTAAAATAATATCATTGTTTTTGTTATTGTGTTTTTTAATGCTGTTGTATACCAAAAGAACCTTGTATTTTGACACTATTGCTCGCGCGGTCAATGTTAAAGCTACTCAGTAGCATTATAAGAAGAAGAAGAAGAAAAAAGTAGACACACCAAAAAAAAAACGCTATAACTAAACTATAACAACAAATTTTGGTAGCGAAAACAAAAACTACTAAGTCAGCAAAAAAAATGGAGAAAAAAATCTCAACACTGGAATTGAAATTAAAACAAAATACGATTCAGATTAAAATATAAAGTAAAGAGAAGACAACAGACGAAAAAATAGCAGCAGCAGCTACAGAAATAGTTCACAAAAAACAACTCAGCACTTAGTCGTTGACATTGACGATTTGATTTCATCACAAGCCAATGTTGTAGCTCATCAACGCATGTAGAAAAAATAAAGTCGTTACTACGACGATCATCATCATTATCATGTTTACACCGAACTGATGTTGTAGATGTCGATAATTAATTGTTTGTACTACAAGAGTAGGGAACATTAATAGCAGGAAAATACAAACGTAAGATGTTTTGTTGTGTTCAATATAATATAAGTAGTTAAATAAGAAATATGAAACAATTTCTCTGTGAGATAAACATTTAATCCAATGGCGATGTTATGTAGAAAATTTTGGTTTTAATACTGCCAAATCGATTGTAATCGGTAAACAAGATATATGTGACATCTAGATTAAAATAGAAAAAAATGACACATTTTAATTCAATTCATTTTCAATATTTCATTACAAATTATTTTAATTTTTAAGGCTAATACTAAGTTCGTTCACACAAAAATTGTTAAGCGACATCGATTTGTTCGGTGCGTAATGTGTCACAATATTTTCAAATTTTGTTTTCAATATTTTCCAAATATTTTCTTTGCTCAAGTTTACATTTCGTTGGAAACTAACTGCATGTTCATTATTTCGTATAAAAATGTAAATGTTTCTTGAAACATTTTCAATCTTTCGTGCGAACAACTTAGTACTGTTTCGTCAACATTTTTCCACATTTATTTCAAAGCAAAAAAGGGTTTTGACAATATTTCGTACGAAATTCCAAATTCAATACCAGAAAAGGTCAACTAAAAAACTTTTACCCGTGATCACTAGGGTGGGGCGATTAGTATGGAAGGAAAAAAATCTTAATGGGCGCTTCGCGTTTCTGATTCTTGGGATTGTACTGAGCAAAAAAGTCCACTAGACCATATGTCTACCGTGAAAATCGAGCCTCCCCATTTTGACATGAAGTTTTTTCTCAAACCTTATTTTTTTGAAAAATTTGCAAATGTTCTTCAGCTCATATTTCGTAAACTATTTAAAATTTTGACTTATTTTCAAAAGTAAAGTTATAGCTATTATCTCGGGCTACAATTTCTCTGAACATATTATTTAGAAAAAACTTCGTTTGCATGGTGAAATAGTCGAAAATGTGGAAAATTCACCACTTTTTGTCACGTTTTTTTAGATATTTTGGCCTATAATAGCCAAACCATTGAGATTTTTGATCCAATACTAACACAAAAATGGTAGCCAAGACAATAGTTAAGAACTCTCTAGTACATCACAAAAGCATTGGAACACTCCTTCTAGTAGTTTTGGCCTTGTGAAAGTGCATATTTTTCGTGAAAATATTGATAAATTACCATTTTCAGTTGTTCATAGGGCAAAATTCTAAAAATGTTCCCCACCCTAGTGATCACAGTATACCAATGAACATTTATGTGTTATCCTTTATATCGCTAGCACGGCTATATGACAGTTGCGCTAATACATAGGCGAACCGAGTATATGTGTGCAGTGTGAACAACAACATTATTATTCTTTGTAGCTGCAGTAATATTTGCATTTCATTCCCCGAAATTTCACACAATATTTTCACAAGTTATCACCTTAACCGATTGAGTAAATCAAAGCAAAAAAAAAAAATCAATAAAAAAAAACTAAAGTAAATGTTTTTTTCCGCTCATTTAGTAAATAAATGAAGTCATTATTTGTTATTTATTTACTTGGCAATGCAACTGAGATGGCTATTAAATAAATTACCCTCTATATGTTCGCCTACATACAAACATAAGGTAGTCAGTCTTACATGTTATTTATATCTTCTCCTCTTGATGGATTTTAGGTTGAAATACTTGTTGATATGTAAGCAGCATACCCGTCTACCAAAGTGTTTTAAAGCATCAAGCAGATGAGCCACTATGTATATAAACGCAATTACCCCACTACCGACAGCCTTTATGCCAAGGTCATTAAAATTTAATGTAATACGTAATAAGTTACCTTAATACACATAGAAGCTAGTCATGGGTTATGGTCTGTATCTCAAGAAGTTTAATTGTCGGCTGAAGGAAATATTTTTTTACCATCATTTAATGATGACTTAAAAAAAAGTTATAGTGCGTTAAATTCCGTTTTGCTTATGCACCACAATAATAAAACATAGCAACCTTACGCGTTTTATTATGGTGACGCGTATGTTGTTGTTTTAAGTAGTCGTTTAAAACAATTTTGTTGTAGATGGGCCATGGTGGTTCATATGTGCAGAAACCAGTACCGGCTGTAGTTAGAGAGTATGTACTACTAAAGGAAAAATATTTCACTATGATAATTTTGAAAACGTAACTGAATTGCATGAAAAGCTTGTAGCTTTCGATATAAATTATAAATTGGGTTATAATTTTACTACTTTTTTAGGGTAAATAAGGGCTGGTATAAGTAAAGAGAAAACATTATATAACATTAAGCCTGCAAACTTATTTCATATCTTGTAACATTAAAAATGTTAATAATAATATCAAAAATATTAAAAATATTAGAAATTTTAAAAATATTCAAAATATTAAAATTATTGAAAATATTAAAAATATTAAAAATATTAAAAATATTAAAAATATTAAAAATATTAAAAGTATTAAAAATATTAAAAATATTAAAAATATTAAAAATATTAAAACTATTAAAAATATTAAAAATATTAAAAATATTAAAAATATTAAAAATATTAAAAATATTAAAAATTTTAAAAATATTAAAAATATTAAAAATATCAAAAATATTAAATATGTTCAACATATTAAAAACATTACAAAAATTAAAACTATTAAAAATACCAAAAATATTAAAACAAATTAAAAATATTAAAAATAATAAAAATATTAAAAATATTTTAACTTTTAAAAATACTAAGAATATTAAAAATGTAAAAAATATCAAACATATTTAAAATATTACAAATATAACAAATATTACAAATATTACAAATATTACAAATATTACAAATATTATAAATATTACAAATATTAACAATATTAAAAATATTAACAATATTAAAAATATTAACAATATTAAAAATAGTAAAACTATTAAAAATATTAAAATTAGTATAAATATTAAAAATGCTAAAAATCTTAAAAATATTAAAAATATTAAAAATATTAAAAATATTAAAAATATTAAAAATATTAAAAATATTAAAAATATTAAAAATATTAAAAATATTAAAAATATTAAAAATATTAAAAATATTAAAAATATTAAAAATATTAAAAATATTAAAAATATTAAAAATATTAAAAATATTAAAAATATTAAAAATATTAAAAATCTTAAAAATATTAAAAATATTGAAATTATTAAAAAAAATTTAAAATATTAAATATAATCACATATTAATGTCTAAAAGTTGAAGTCTTCTTTTTTTACGAAATAGCATTTTTGCCTAATTTGGTTGAGGAATCTTAAGTACAGCTTTGGTACAAAAAATTTTTTTTTTGTTGTTTGCAAATAAAGAATTCTTAGACATTAAAATAAAAGCCCTAACTAACATTTAAGGTTTTAAATCGTACCGATTTTATTCAGTTACTCCTCCGTCTCCTGTAAAGTATAAAAAAAATGTGATACGACCTTTTCATTTTAAGCCATCGATATGCAGACATCAATCGTTGATGGAACCTTTCATTTCACAAATTTGCACATTAACGTCTATACTAAACCATTCTTCAACTGTTGGCACTTGCCACAGCCAACATACCTATCCTAATAATACTGGCTAATATAAATGTCAATACAAATTCTCAGATGTTGTCATTTTGTAATTTTTGTGGTATTTGTTGCTTTGTCGCATCAAATTAAATTTGCCACAGCGATTCAACGAAAATTCAGATTACATCGAATTCCCAAGCGTTTCTATATACAATTGCAAAAGTTTTCTGAAATGCTACAAATTCGTTTAAAATTCTGCAGCATAAAAAGTGATAATTTCAAAATCTTTTTAACGGTTGATTACGATAAATTTTCCAATAATGTTGTTGCCGTTGTTGCTTTTTTTTCTTACTCATTCATTCAATGAAGCCATAGGTAACAGCCAAAGAGGGGGTAATGGTTTGGCATTACAATTTTTTTGAAATATAAACAAACATACTGAATTTAGGTAAGGGAGTTTTAAAGACGTTAAGATGTAAAATTGATACAAAAAATCAGCTTCTAAATAAAAACTGTGACGTTTTCACTATCATTCAAAACAAACCTGAAAGATGTGGTCTATATGTAACTATGCCTTATATAAAAAAGTTATAAAGATTAGTTGAAAAAAAAACTGTAACTTCCTATTCACACATACTTTTATTAATTAACATATACCATGGAAAAATTGGTTGAACTTTAAATAATGTTTTGCATTTATATCATTATACCTAAAGAGTAATCTCTTTACTTTTCACTTTTAAAGAAAAGGTGTATCATTAACCTTTAAAAATCAGACTTTAACAAAATTTCAAATGATATCACTCCCCCACTTGCTACACTTTAGTTTATGTCCACATTATAGTCGTTTATTTTTTTTCCTTGGCTAATTTTCTGCTTAATGCTGTTACATTGTTAAAAGTGTTGTTATTGTTGTTGTTGCTTTTTGTTGGTGGTAATATATTTTTACAAATGCATTACATTTCACGCGGTATTTTTGTTTTCGTTTTTTGATTTTTTGTTTTTTGCTCTTGCTGTATCCAGTGAATTGGTCAATACTAGACAATGCAATTTTATTTTTTTGGTTTCTTTTCAAATATTTTACACCACATTGGCGCAGCGCTGTGATTGTTGTTATTTTTGCAGCTGCATTTGTTATCGCAGGAACATTTAATTTGCGTGTACCCAGTGGTAAAGCTTACAATATTAAAGCTTTTTTTTTGGAATTGTTTTATTTTCCTCAATGGCCAACGAACGCCGTCGGTATTTGAAGTATTTTGTGATCTGAGCGTTGTTATTATAACAATTATTGTTATATTTTACGTTTGATTGCAAAATCTTAACAACAAATTCACAAATTAGTTTGAGGCCATATATTTCATGTAGTTGTATTGCTTTGCAGATGTAATGGAAAAACATACATTTAACAACTGTGTGGGGATCATATTGAAAGTTGGGTCAAATTATAGCGAGGGTGACGGTGGTCAAGTCTGGGGTATGCAATTTATGTGCCATTTAATGAGTTTGCAATTGTATATTACAGGAAACAGTTTTCGTTGATACGCCAAAAATATGAAACAATTAAGTCATAAAGATGCTAATTTGGTAAGTGTGGGACATTGAATATTCATTACATAAAATGGTAAAACTTTAATATTAATAAAAATATTAAAACTTAAGATGAAGATACTAAAATAAAGAAAAATATTAAAGATATTAAATATATTAAAAATATTAAAAATATTAAAAATTTTAAAAATATTCAAAATATTAAAAATATTAAAAATATTAAAAATATTAAAAATATTAAAAATATTAAAAATATTAAAAATATTAAAAATATTAAAAATATTAAAAATATTAAAAATATTAAAAATATTAAAAATATTAAAAATATTAAAAATATTGAAAATATAAAAAAATTAAAAAATTAAAAATATTAATAATATTAAAAATATTTAAAATATTACCCATAACTATTAAAAATATTAAATTTAGTAAAAATATAAAAATTATTAAAATATTGAAAACATTAAAAATATTAAAAATTCAAAAAATATTAAAAATATTGAAAATGTGAAAAATAGGAAAAACATTAATAATATTAAAAATCTTAAAAGTATTAAAAATATTTATATATAAAAAATATTAAAAATATTAAAAATATAAAAAATATTCTCTTGTTTGTTTTTATCGATCTGTGCAGAATATGAATATGTTTTTCATTGTTCGGTTTAAGATCTATTCTATTATTGCTAATAGAATTTGTTTTTACAAGAGTTGTGTGAAATGGATTATGTTGACAGCTGGCAGGGCAGATAGCTATTTCGATGGTTGCCAAACCATCATCATCAGTGCCGTTTGCTGTGCCTTCTCCACTCATTATCACAACCTTAAGTGTTAAAAGCTTCACACAATCAATGTGAAGCTCACACACACCGGTGCGAAAATGGTATCAACGAAGACAACGTCAACACAATCCACACAAGCTCTTGTCTATGCTTTGTCCATCGGACAAAATAGCATAGAATTGTTTTTGGCATCAAATGCCAACCCAGTGTACCTCCCGTGTATGTATTCTCTTGTTTGTTTTTATCGATCTGTGCAGAATATGAATATGTTTTTCATTGTTCGGTTTAAGATCTATTCTATTATTGCTAATAGAATTTATTAGAAATTTTTAACACTTAAGGTTGTGATAATGAGTGGAGAAGGCACAGCAAACGGCACTGATGATGATGGTTTGGCAACCATCGAAATAGCTATCTGCCCTGCCAGCTGTCAACATAATCCATTTCACACAACTCTTGTAAAAGCAAATTCTATTAGCAATAATAGAATAGATCTTAAATCGAACAATGAAAAACATATTCATATTCTGCACAGATCGATAAAAACAAACAAGATAATATTAAAAATATTAAAAATATTAAAAATATTAAATATATTAAAAATATTAAAAATATTAAAAATATTAAAAAGATTAAACATATTAAAAATATCAAAAATTATAAAAATATCAAAAATACAAAAACTAATAAAAAATTATAAAATATTAAAAATATTCAACATTTTTAAAAAAAATTTCGATTCGAGCACATTGACAAAGTAACCATTTTGCCGGAAGTTTACATCACTTAACCCATCAACAAAACAACAAATTCCATGCCTAGCATCAGCACACACACACACACATCACTAGTTCTTGAAAATAGCCACTCATTCCGCAAATGCAACATAGCCAACGTTAAGGCCAAAAACATATAGATTTTTAAATATTCAAATTTAGTAAAGAAATTTCTAGACCTCTAACTTGTTTATAACACACATATGGCCTTATATAACATTATCGTGTATTAAGCAAGCACACACACACGCACACACCAAAAACAATCAATTTGTCTTTTTTACAAAACCACTAACAACAAAACAATTGATACTAATAACAACATTACGTTGGCAATTTCTATTAGACAAATAATTTTCTTGTTAAGTCAGCAGCAGCAGCAATAGTGCATCGCACAAATGAAACTGAATTGCACAAAAACAGAGGTTTAGCATGCAAAATGCACAAAATTCAACGAAACTAAATATTAAAGCAAATCGGTAAAGCAACAGAGAGAGAGAGAGAGAGAGCAAAAAAACAACGACTAATAATAATAGTTCTTATAACATTGTTTACATTTACAACACATCCCAGATGTTGTAATCAACATGAATAACAATCAAGTTACAGCAACGGCAGCAGAGCAGCAGCACTGGCAGTGGCAACACAAGCAGCTGATGATGTTGCCTTCGATTATCGCAGCTGCAACATGCAACTTTGCTTAAAACACAATGTGAATCCAATACCACAGTTTGAAGAGAAGATAAGTAAATAAAAAAAGTGGTAACACCAGTTGCTGGTTGAAGCCAAAAATAAAAACGGAGAAGAAATAAGACTTACTGTAGACAGTTTGCCAAAACTCAGAGAAGGCTAAAGGCTACAGGGTTGGGCAGAGGTAAGTACTAAAATACTTAGACGTAAGTACTTAAAATACTCAAACTACTTAGAATTTTTAATTGTAGAATACTGCATATTGTGAATATGGTAAATATTTTTATATTCTTAATATTTTTAATCTTTATATCTAAAATGCAAAACTTACTTAAGTCTATTACTACTGATTTTGTTGAAAAGAAGATACTGCAAAGATGTTTTAGACTACTAAAACGATGAATTAGACACTTTCGATTCATTCATAACGATTTCGATGTTTGACTTTACCCATACAAAAATTTTCTGGTATTTTAAATTTTGTATATAAAAATGAAATTAAGAAATTTTTATAAAGCTTATAGGAAGCTACACCATTCAACTGATCTTCTTGAAATTTCGACAACATCTACTCTTTATGAAAAACAGAAAACATAGTGGACTATTACACCATTCTTCTTGAAATTTGGCATCGATTCGTTTGAGGCAAGATGTATTAATAAAGGTGGAGTTATCTGTACAACAAATTTGGCATTGCAACAACAACAGGCAGTTTATTTTGTGTAGTTCCTCTCTAGTGTCAAATCTCCATACAAAATTTAGACAACCGAAAGGCGCAACTCGGCGAGTATATGTAGTTGACAGTGCAGAGGCACCAAAATCAGAAAAAAGTTAAAACCAGCTGGCAGTTAACGCCACCTGTATTAATACATCTTGGTTTGAGGTCTCAGCAAATGTGATAAGATCAAGGAATGTGGCACCGCTAATACGAAGAAGAAGTCACAGCAAACGGCACTGAAGATGATGGTTTGGCAACCATCGAAATAGCTATCTGCCCTGCCAGCTGTCAACATAATACATTTCACACAACTCTTGTAAAACAAATTCTATTGGCGATAATAGAAAACATATCTAAAACCGAACAATGATAAACATATTCACATTTTTAACATTTTTAATATTTTTTATATTTTTAATATTTTTAATATTTTTATTATTTTTAATATTTTTAACATTTTTAATATTTTTGATTTTTTTAATATTTTTAACATTTTTAATACTTTTGATTTTTTTAACATTTTTAATATTTTTAACATTTTTAATTTTTGTAATATTTTTAATATTTATAATATTTTTAATATTTTAAATATTTTTAATATTTTTAATATTTTTAATATTTTTAATATTTTTAATATTTTTAATATTTTTAATATTTTTAATATTTTTAATATTTTTAATATTTTTAATATTTTTAATATTTTTAATATTTTTAATATTTTTAATATTTTTAATATTTTTAATATTTTTAATATTTTTAATATTTTTAATATTTTTAATATTTTAAATATTTTTAATATTTTTAATATTTTTAATATTTTTAATATTTTTAATATTTTTAATATTTTTAATATTTTTAATATTTTTAATATTTTTAATATTTTTAATATTTTTAATATTTTAAAATTTATAATATTATATTAATTTATGTTAAGTGTATCGAAATGATACAACGAATTCGGCTCAAGATCAAAAAAGTGTTCTTTTATTTATTGTTTGATATTTTTGGTCAAATTCAGTGTGTCACGCACTAGGATGACGCGTTTCGAACTCCATGACGAGTTCATCTTCAGACCCCTTTGTGACGAACTGATGCACAATGGTACATCATCAGCTGTATATATATCTACAATTATGTCAAATATGTGCATGTGAAGTATATATCAGCCGAAAATGTCCAGCATAGTTTTGAATTCGACCATTGAATTTGACCATTTAATATTTTTAATATTTTTAGTATTTTTAATATTTTTAATGTTTTTAACATTTTTAATATTTTTTAATATTTTAAATATTTTTAATATATTTAATATTTTTAATATTTTTAATATTTTTAATATTTTTAATATTTTTAATATTTTTAATATTTTTAATATTTTCAATATTTTTAATATTGTAAATAATTTTATAAATTTTATAAATTAATATTTTTAATATTTTTAATATTTTTAATATTTTTAATATTTTTAATATTTTTAATATTTTTAATATTTTTAATATTTTTAATATTTTTAATATTTGTAATATTTGTAATATTTGTAATATTTTTAATATTTTTAATATTTTTAATATTTTTAATATTTTTAATATTTTTAATTTTTAATATTTTTAATATTTGTTCCATATAGCATTCCACTTTGTACCATTTTTCGTACTATTTTTATTACCATATTCGCAAGATCATGTCGCTTGGCAACAGGTTTCTTCTTTATGCTTCAATTTATGCCGGTTTATACTTAAAATATTTTTATTTTTGTTATTGTAATTTCAATTTCATTTCATACCCCTCCGCCTCTGACAAAAATAAAATCGGGCAAAACTAAAGAGAACACAAATTCAGAGTTATAAGAGGTAGCTAACCAAAAACGAAAAAAAAACCTGACCAAACGCAAAAAAACTGGTCAAGAAACTTTTTGGCCTCACCTAAGCTTTCAAATAAATCCATGGCTTTGGGTTTGTGGTACAAGCATTTGTCACGATATTTTGGGCTGTTTTATGTCTCTCTCAGCATAAATGCGCTCTAGAGCCATTCACTTGCACTGCCGCAATTGCAATTCATTCATACATTTAGCAAGTCGGTCAGTCAGTCAGTCAGAAGACAGACTTTAGCCATCGATTTTCGTATTTCGAAAAAGTCAGCAAAATAAATATAGTGTGTTTGGGTTTTTCTTGTGCAGACTTGTTAAGGCGACGGCACACATTATGGAACAGCAACATACAATTTAGGGAATTATGTCATCGGAAAATCCATAATATACGACCAGATCCACCTATCATACATATATAAGAGCTGTGTTTTTGTGCACACCAATGCTCTGAGTAGTGAATATGGCTTTAGGTGTGTATGTGTGTGCATGCAAGTTGAGGTAGGTAATGGGCACAAACACGCGAGTAAATCGTAATGAAATTGAAAGCGGACAACAAAAAAAAGAATGGCCAACAAGAATCCAAAAATAAAAAAAACAGATAAGCTGTAATTTACCTGTTATACAGGTAACATATTGGATTGTTTTGTTTTACTTATTCTGTTTTGTAATTTTTTTTTTGATATTTTTTAAAGGCTTTAAGGCCATGGGCCACTGCGGAAAATTGTGGTTAGGTATGCAAATTTTGTTAACAACAAAATTGTCGTTTCAGTTATTTACATTGTTAATGTCTTTGAAAAAAGGATGTTATGATCGAGAGATGATTGCAACAATGTTCTCGTTCTCAAATCACTGCATCTTCTGCTGTTTTCGAACTTAACTTTCTAGAGTATAATACTCAATTAATTTTAAATATAACATATTAAAATGGACAGTGGCAGAAGATTGCATAAATATTTACATTGATTTTTTTTTTTTAAATTCCTTTTACCCAACTTAATATGGATTATTTAAATGCAGGACGGAGGAAATTTGAGCAAATTAAAAATCGTAAAAAAGATATAAGTTTAATGAGAAGAGTTCATGCAATATCAATCTTAAATGCCATTAAGAAATCACAAAGATACCCTCGTACGGTTACGATATATTTCAACGATATAGATAGTTACTCGTATATGTATGTCTTGAATATGTCTAAACATACACCGTGACAAAAGGTTACATTGATTATATCAGTCATTATAGAGCTTATATTTAAATTTCACTTTCAATGGCTGTCAATTATAAAAGCAACATGGATTTGACCTGGAAATAAGGTAGATGTTGTATATGTATTATTATACATATATCTCAACCCATGTCATTGCATTATGCACCTTCGTGTTTGTAATGAAGGAAACGCCAAATTCGATCGATACCGATCTCACCAACATTAAGTTCAAAAATCTAAGACATTTTTGTTCAACACGGTTTCTTCTTTAGGCCAATTGACTGTGGCTAATTTGAACAAATCAAAATTTCCAAATGCCGATATACCAATATTGTTTTCCTTTCGTTAATTTAAAATGTTAATTATGCATCCATGAGATGTCTTTGCAACTGCCGGTTTATGTTTTAAACATTTTGACCCAACTTCCGATTAAATAATTTACAGTCATTAAATAATGAACCGAAAGAAAACAAACGCAAAATTCGTAATGGTGGTGTATTAACTTGTGTTTTATTTATTTTATTATTTCTATCCATTTTGTTTTCATTCGATATCAAATCTCACATTTTGAGGATTTGAGGAGATCAAATAAAAGCAGCTCACTTGAATGCATCATTCACGCTGCGCATGCTGCCAGTGCGACTAAGCCATACATTACAAGTTGTTTAGACACCAGTAGTGCTAGCAGCTATGTAATAGTAATTATGATCACGCTCGTCGTAGTAGTAGACATAGTAGAAAACATATGATACCATAAGATACTTATCTACGTGGAAATGTGGTCAGCTGGCTCCGGTAATCGACTACTAACATAGATCCCCACTGTGGATCAGTAACAAACACACACACACACACACACACACACAAACACAGAGTAAATCCAAAAAGAAAAAAAAACATCATACACAAGCATCAAAGTGGTAACAACTTCCAAATAATGCGTTTTGCAATCGTTTAATACCAGTTTACAAAAATTAGTAGACAAATTTTTTATAGTTATACTCACACACACACACATGCTTAAAATAGCGAGATTGGTATAAAATACGAAGTAATAGTATGTTTGCAGTCAGTACAAGTAACTTGTAAATACATATAGCCAGCCCATAAATAGAAAACATAGTTTATGTTTATGTTTACTTCTCAGACATTCGAGTGTCACGCATTACAGTGTCTGCACCAGGCACACAATTTGTCAATATGAAATTGTTAAAATTTACAAAAATTTAAATATTAAAAATGAAAAAAAAAACATTAAAAATATTTGAAATATTAAATATGTTATTAATATTAATAAATTTTAAAATTATTAAAAATATTGTAGAATATTAACAATCTTACAAAATTTTAAAAATATTTAAAATATTTAAATTATTGAAATATTATAAATATTTAAGATATTAACAATATTAAAAATATTGCAAATATTTAAAAAACAAGTAATATTAAAAATATTCAAGAGATTAAAAATATTAAATATTATTAAAAATATTAAAAATATTAAAAATATTAAAAATATTAAAAATATTTTAAATTTACGTTAAGTGTATCAAATGATACATCAAATTCGGCTTACGATCAGAAAAGAGTTTTTTATTGTTTAAATATTTTTGGTCAAATTCAGTGTGTCACGCACTAGGATGACGCGTTTCGAACTCCATGACGAGTTCATCTTCAGACCCCTTTGTGACAAACTGATACACAATGGTACATCATCTGCTTTATATATATCTACAATTATGTCACACATGTACATGCGAAGTAGATATCAGCCAGTAGATATGTCCAGCACCAGTGGTGTATTCTTTGAATTTGACCGTTAATACACCACTGGTGCTGGACATTTTCGGCTGAAAATACATCACTGGTGCTGGACATTTTCGGCTGATATCTACTTCGCATGTACATGTGTGACATAATTGTAGATATATATACAGCTGATGATGTACCATTGTGTATCAGTTTGTCACAAAGGGGTCTGAAGATAACTCGTCATGGAGTTCGAAACGCGTCATCCTAGTGCGTGACACACTGAATTTGACCAAAAATATTTAAACAATAAAAAACTCTTTTCTGATCGTAAGCCGAATTTGATGTATCATTTGATACACTTAACGTAAATTTAATATATAAAAAAACACGATCGACTAAAATTAACAATCAAACAGTTTAAAAATATTAAAAATATTAAAAATATTAAAAATATTAAACATATTAAAAATATTAAAAATACTAAAAATATAAAATATATTAAAAATATTCAAAATATTAAACAAATATATAAAAAATATTACCAAGATTACAAATATTAAAAATATTATAAATATTCAAAATATTAACAATTATTTAAAATTATTCAAAACATTAAAAATTATTGAAAATTATCAAAAATATTAAAAATTTAAAATATTAAAAATATTTAAACATTGAAAATAATAACAATATTCAAAAAATATTACCAATATTAAAAAAAATAATATGTATGAAATAGTATAAAAAAATATTAAAAACATTTAATTAATATTAAAAATAATAAAAATATAAATAATATTATAAATAGCAAAAATATTAAAAAAATAAAAAATATTAAATATTAAAAATAAAATATTTATAATTTTAATATCATTAACATTTAAAATTTTTAATACTTTTAAGATTTTTAATATAATTTTTTTTTTAATATTTTTAATATACTTTCTCTCGTTTTGTATTGTTGATCTATGTAGGTAAATAATGAGTTTGGTTCCATTGTTCAGTTCAAGATCTATTAAGTTATTGCCAATAGAATTTGTTTTACAAGAGTTGTGTGAAATGGACTATGTTGACAGCTGGCAGGGCGGAAAGCTATTTCGATAGTTGCCAAACTATCTTATCAGCACCCTTTACTGTGATTTCTCCACACATTATTACAACCTTAAGTATTAAAAGCTTCAAGAAACCATGGTGAAGCCCAAACACACCGGTACAAAAATGGTATCAACGAAGACAACACGTCAACATAATCCATACAAGCTCTTGTCTATGCTTTGTCCATCGGACTAAATTGCATAGATTTATAATATTTTAAAAAATTTTGACATTTTTTATATTTTTAATATGTTTAATATTTTTAGTATTTTTAATCTTCTAGTATTTTTAATATTTACAATATTTGTAATATTTTTTATATTTTTTATACTTTCAATATTTTAATAATTTTCGGTATTTTTAATGTTTTTAAAATTTTTATTTTTTTAAATATTTTTAATATCTTTTAAAACTTTTAATATTTAAAATATTTTTAATATACTTAATATTTTTATTATTAAAAATATTTATAATATTTTTAATATTTTTGACATTTTTAATATTTTTAATATCTATATATATAAAAGGCTTGGGTGATTGACTGATTACTCCCCTGCCCGAATGGCTTAAGCTAAAACCTTGAAATTTAGGTTCCTTTTATGTCGTAATCATTATAGTTGCGAAGTCGAGATTTGGTACATATGTTAGTCGTACAAGAAAAACTACTATTTTGCGGGCGATGCCACGCCCCTTTTTAAAAAATAGTTGAATTGGCCAAATAAATGAACCGATTGCAATTATAATTTTTTGTGTGATACTGTCAATAGGGCCTCTATTATAGGCTACATGAAAACTTAATTAGACAAAGAGGCGTGGCACCGCCCACACAAACCGAAATTGCAATAGGTCATATCTCAACAGTTATTAAAAGTATGAAGATGAGATTTGCTACATATGTTACTGATACAAAAAAGGATTACGTTTCGCTGGAAATTGGGCGGTGCCACGCACCTTTTGAAAAAATCGTTATCTGGGAGAAATAAATGGACCGATTGCGCATGTCTATTGTACTACACATGAAATTTTCACTGTAGGGCCCCTATCATAGTCTACATACTAAGACAAAAGGGTGTGACACCTCCCACGTCTCGGTGGGAAATGGGCGGTACCACGCCCCATATGAAAAATTTATTTTGTCGGTCATACTAATAAAACGATTGTTATAACATTTTCATATTATATACATAAAAATTAGCTTGACTAACTGATTTGGTGAAATGGCTGATGATGAAATATGGTGTGTTTGTTCCCCTTTTCGTGTAAACGTTAGCTAAAAATGGATTTTTAGAAATTCGAACTTTTAATTGTAAAAATTACCAATAAGGGATAAAACTTGTACCATCATCCAGGCCAATCGGCTGGATTGCAAAAATTGTTATGGACATGAATGAATAGAATGTTTTTTCGAAATCTGATATTTCTGGGTAAAAAAAATCGAAAAGGGATAAAATCAAGATAATTAATATGGGCTTGCTTCCAGTAGAATTAGAATGAAGCAAGGACTGTTTTCGAAATTCGTATATTTTAGGTATAAAAAAGGTTGTAAAGGGATAAAACTGGTACTAAATGGCTTAGTCGGAAAAATTTAAATGAATATTTTAGTTGTGCGATATGAAAACTGATACCATCACACAGACCAAGCAGCTAAAGCTAGAATCGTATATGGACATAAAATTAGAGTGGGGTGGGTTGTGCGATACGAATGTATCTTTTGAAATTCGAACTTTTAGGGATAAAAAGGGATTAAAGCCGTACAATCACTCAGGCCAATGGGATAATGCTGCAATAACATAAACATGTGTCCGTTTGTCTTTTGAAGCGTTTGCATTTTATCTGTATTGATTAAATTCTTAGTAGATTCAATGTAAGTGCGGGTGAAGCAACGCGAGCCAGGAAAGCTAGTTTTTAATATTTTTAATAGTTCTAATATTTTTAATAGTTTTCATATTTTAAATAATTTTAGAATTTTTTTGTATTTGTGATATTTTTAATATTTTTCAGTATTTGTGATATTTTGAATATTTCAAATATTTTTAATATTTTTGATATTTTTAATATTTTTAATAATTTTAATATTTTTAATATTTTTAATGTTTTAAATATTTATAAAACTTTTAATATTGTAAATAATTTTAATATTTTATAAATTTTATAATATTTTTAATATTCTTAATCTATCTATATATAAAAGAGGATGTGTGTATGTATATATGTAACGTATGGACTCGAAAACGGCTGGACCGATTTTGATGAAATTTTCAGGGAATCTTCCGAATAACCCCGCGAGTAACATAGGCTACACATTGTTTGGATTTTTCTACATTTAGGGGGTGAAAATGGCAATATTCTATAATATGCAATAGCGAAGCATTGCCGGGCCCACTAGTATTTTTAATATTTTTAATTTTATTAATGTTTGTAATATTTCTAATATTTTTAATATTTTTAATATTTTTAATATTTTTAATATTTTTAATATTTTTAATATTTTTAATATTTTTAATATTTTTAATATTTTTAATATTTTTAATATTTTTAATATTTTTAATATTTTTAATATTTTTAATATTTTTAATATTTTTAATATTTTTAATATTTTTAATATTTTTAATATTTTTAATATTTTTAATATTTTTAATATTTTTAATATTTTGAATATTTTGAATATTTTTAATATTTTTAATAATTTTAATAGTAATTTTATATTTTGTTTTTTTTTTTTTGTACCACTATGTTCACCACAGTAAAACTAGTGTGTATAAAGTTGGTACACATACTAGCATATCTAATCATTTGTATACACACACGGAGATACGTAGTAGTTAGATAATATGTATGACTTGAATACAATGTAAAGTAAATATAACGAGTAAATATTTATCTTAATATATATATATAGATATGATAATTCTTTATTAAATCGCCATAAACTGGTTATTAATTATAAAGTAAAACATTTAAAGGTTGGCAAGGCGATTTTGCACAAACGAAGTAAATATCACGAAAGATTATTTCTCTCTAAACGGAACAAAATATAAACTAGATTTTAGACAATGTTGGACTGAAATGTAATAATGGGGACAAAAAACTTTTATGTAGAAAAGTATCGTTGATAAAAGTTATAATGCAATATAATAAAGTTTGATGGGCAGAAAAGTATCAGTGGCATATAAGATATAGTCTGTGACCTTTTTGATATTTAAGAGAATTTTCTAGGTAGAACTTCTATGCACTCTTTATATACATAATATTCAGCGAATGAATTTTGCATAGCAAAAAAATTGATATGAAATTTAATATTACCACAGGTGCTTTTAAACAAAAAAAAAATTGCACTATTTCGTATATAGATAAGTATGAAACATTTACTTAAATGTTAAGACACCTCAGAATGTTGCTTCTCTCATATCAAATCGATTACCTTATCTCCTAAACCTTGTAGCCTTTTTACGATTTGTTGACTATTAAATTTCACAAAATTACACATAAATCCAAAAAAAATCACAACAAATATTGTAAATACGAAGGCAATGATAGGCCAAAAGAAAACCAATGAGTCATTTCCTTTCGCACAGTGATAATGATAAAAATAAACGACAACAAATCGCCAAAGTTGTATAATAACATGTCGTCGAATAGCTTAGGCTTACAAACATTCTACAACGAATCAATGAATGAATGACAGCGCGGGAATGAATGATAAAGCTCAAAATCAAATTTACAGATTAATATGCATGATATTGTTGCCAATATTACATTTTATGAGCTACTTTTTTCAATTGCGTTCGTAATAGGAAAAAACAAAAATTCTAAATTCTAATAAATGCCATTAATTAAGAAAACAAAAGTTACTTAGGCTATCCATGTACACATAGCATACTAGTGTTCGTGTGTGTGTCTGCTATAATTTAATATTAATTGTAGTTGAAAGGCGATTTAATTAAAACATTCATTTAGATTTTTATTATTCCATACTTTTTAATTACTGCAAGAAATATTCAAGAGCAATTATTGTTTGTTACTGTGTTGTGTGTTCTCTACGTGCGAAATTACTCTAGAATTGCATTTAATGTTATTAGAATCTTTTGCATGAAATATGAACTAAACGTCGTCGTCGTGTTAAGTGAAGGTAAGTGATTAACGACGACGGGCGGCTCTTTAGATGCAGCTAAAGTGAGGAGGGGTATCATAAGCTATATTTTGTTGAAACTTTTTCTTACTGCACAGATGTGAAGGGTTCATATTAACTTGTAGTGATGAATACACAGACAGACGGACACCCTTCAAAAGGGGGAGTTTTTATGGGGAGTGCGAGAAGTTTTCGTCCGATCTTGCTCATCGGACAAACACCCTCAAAGAGAAGGGAGTTTGTCTGGAAGGTAGTAAACGGCGAACATTTTTGTGAAACCATTAAAATTATTTTATAATTTTACCGGAACTTTTACGATAAACGTTAATCCACTTAAGACTTAATACTTATGACCTGACAATGTAAATGTTACTAATATCTAAATGTATGTACAAATTGCCTCTAAAATTTTACTCTATGTAGTCGCTAATGCCTATTGCATTACAACAATCTGACTTTAATACACACATTATACAACCCAATAAATATTTAAAATGACCTCTTATTAAATCCAACATTGATTTAACAACATATAACAGTTTAGATAAATACCAATGAAAATACGATTAAATTGTAATTATCAGCAAATACACAGGCATATAAATTCAAATTCTCCTTATCTGTCCAATAGTTTAACACTTGCGGAAATACCAAAGCTTTTCAGCTGAACTTAAGTATTGGGGTAAAAGTTAATAAATTCATTAGTTAATATTCAAAAAATATCCGACTAAACGATAAGGACTTAACTTTATATAAGTGTTATGATTCTTATTAAGGGTTAAACCCAACTAATACATAAATATGCTTGCTAAATGATATTTTGACATTAACTTAATTATAACTGAACCGAGTGCACTCAAAGAGGGAGACATCAAAGACTAAAAGCATTTTGTTTTTTTTGTATGCCGTCTGTTAATGTGATAATCGTTAGTCCGAGTATAAGTATCTATTACATTAGTTGCAACAACAACACTAACAAAAACGCATTTATTTTAATAATTAAGTCTAATAAACATTTCATTTATTTGCTAATTGTGCCTAGACAGACAGACCTGTCATACTTGAGTTAGAATTTATTAGAGTTAAGTATATACTTGACTAAAACACGTCAACTGTTGCGTTAAGCTATTAAATTTCAGCTCGTTATTGCAATGACAGATTATGATTGTTTTAATAAAGATTTTCTTTTTTAGTTTGTTGCAAAATTCGTTAAACGAAACAAAACGAAAAAGGTACACAAATTATTCAAGTCTGTTTAGACCAAAAGCAACTATATTAGATGAAATCGAGACGAGTTTAAAAATATTAAAAATATTAAAAATATTAAAAATATTAAAAATATTAAAAATATTAAAAATATTAAAAATATTAAAAATATTAAAAATATCAAAAATATTAAAAATATTAAAAATATTAAAAATATTAAAAATATTAAAAATATTAAAAATATTAAAAATATTAAAAATATTAAAAATATTAAAAATATTAAAAATATCAAAAATATCAAAAATATTAAAAAATTATAAATATTGAAAATATTAAAAATATTGAAAGTATTAAAAATTTTAAAAATATTAAAAATATTAAAAATATTAAAAATATTAAAAATATTAAAAATATTAAAAATATTAAAAATATTAAAAATATTAAAAATATTAAAAATATTAAAAATATTAAATGTATTAAAAATATTAAAAATATTAAAAATATTAAAAATATTAAAAATATTAAAAATATTAAAAATATTAAAAATATTAAAAATATTAAAAATATTAAAAATATTAAAAATATTAAAAATATTAAAAATATTAAAAATATTAAAAATATTAAAAATATTAAAAATATTAAAAATATTAAAAATATTAAAAATATTAAAAATATTAAAAATATTAAATATATTAAAAATATTAAAAATATTAAAAATATTAAAAATATTAAAAATATTAAAAATATTAAAAATATTAAAAATATTAAAAATATTAAAAATATTAAAAATATTAAAAATATTAAAAATATTAAAAATATTAAAAATATTAAAAATATTAAAAATATTAAAAATATTAAAGATATTAAAAATATTAAAAATATTAAAAATATTAAAAATATTAAAAATATTAAAAATATTAAAAACATTAAAAATATTACAAATATTAAAAAAAATAAAAAAATATTAGAAATATTTAAAATAAAAAAATATTAAAAATATTAAAAATAATAAAAATATTACAAATATTACAAATATCAAAAAATTTTACATTCAAAATATTAAAAATATTAAATAAATTAAAAATATTAATAATCGTGAAATATTAAATATATTAAAAATATTGAAAACATAAAAAATATTAAAAATATTAAATATATTACAAATATTAAAAAATTACAAATATTACAAATATTACAAATATTACAAATATTACAAATATTACAAATATTACAAATATTACAAATATTAAAAATATTAAAAATATTAAAAATATTAAAAATACTAAAAATACTGAAAATATTAAAAATATTGAAAATATTAAAAATATTAAAAGTATTAAAAATATTAAAAATACTAAAAATATTAAAAATATTAAAAATATTAAAAATATTAAAAATATTAAAAATATTAAAAATATTAAAAATATTAAAAATATTAAAAATATTAAAAATATTAAAAATATTAAAAATATTAAAAATATTAAAAATATTAAAAATATTAAAAATATTAAAAATATTAAAAATATTAAAAATATAAAAAATATTAAAAATATTAAAAATATTAAAAATATTAAAAATATTAAAAATATTAAAAATATTAAAAATATTAAAAATATTAAAAATATTAAAAATATTAAAAATATTAAAAATATTAAAAATATTAAAAATATTAAAAATATTAAAAATATTAAAAATATTAAAAATATTAAAAATATTAAAAATATTAAAAATATTAAAAATATTAAAAATATTAAAAATATTAAAAATATTAAAAATATTAAAAATATTAAAAATATTAAAAATACCAAAAATATTAAAAATATTGAAAATATTAAAAATATTAAAAGTATTAAAAATATTAAAAATATTAAAAATATTAAAAATATTAAAAATATTAAAAATATTAAAAATATTAAAAATATTAAAAATATTAAAAATATTAAAAATATTAAAAATATTAAAAATATTAAAAATATTAAAAATATTAAAAATATTAAAAATATTAAAAATATTAAAAATATTAAAAATATTAAAAATATTAAAAATATTAAAAATATTAAAAATATTAAAAATATTAAAAATATTAAAAATATTAAAAATATTAAAAATATTAAAAATATTAAAAATATTAAAAATATTAAAAATATTAAAAATATTAAAAATATTAAAAATATTACAAATATTAAAAGAAATAAAAAAATATTAGAAATATTTAAAATAAAAAAATATTAAAAATATTAAAAATAATAAAAATATTACAAATATTACAAATATCAAAAAAATATTACATTCAAAATATTAAAAATACTAAATAAATTAAAAATATTAATAATCGTGAAATATTAAATATATTAAAAATATTGAAAACATAAAAAATATTAAAAATATTAAATATATTACAAATATTTAAAAAATTACAAATATTACAAATATTACAAATATTACAAATATTACAAATATTAAAAATATTAAAAACATTAAAAACATTAAAAATATTAAAAATATTAAAAATATTAAAAATATTAAAAATATTAAAAATATTAAAAATTTTAAAAATATTAAAAATATTAAAAATACTAAAAACATTAAAAAAATTAACAATATTAAAAATATTAAAAGAATTAAAAAAAATATTAAAAATATTAAAAATATTAAAAATATTAAAAATAATAAAAATATTAAAAATATTAAAAATATTAAAAACATTATAAAAATTAACAATATTAAAAGAATTGATAAAATATTAAAAATATTAATAATATTAAAAATATTAATAATATTAAAAATATTAAAAATATCTAAAAATATTAAAATTATTAAAAATATTAAAAATATTAAAAATATTAAAAGTATTAAAAATATTAAAAATATTAGAAATATTAAAAATATTAAAAATATTAAAAATATTAAAAATATTAATAATATTAAAAATATTTAAGATGTTATAAATATTAAAAATTTTAAATATATTAAATAAGTTTAAAATATTAATAATGTTGAAATATTAAATATATTAAACAAATTAAAATTAAAAAAATATTAAAACTAAAAAAAAATTAAAACTAAAAAAATATTAAAAGTACTAAAAATATTAAAAATATTAAGGGAAGCCATCAGTATTTGAATTAGGAAATTTATTTGCCGTTATCTCCTGAACTAAGCACTCAATCGCAAAAGGGAGCTTAACATGTGATCACCATACAATTGTTGTGGAATTACTAAGATGTAATTGGCATCATTTGAAATATAATAGGATCTTGTATTGATATAAGAAAGAAGCCGTCTATATTCGTATGAAAGTGCGATTCGAAAAAAGAACCTTAATGTATGATCACCAATAATAGTTAGAAAACCACAAAGGTACAGTATCTCATCTGGAAATACGTTAGAAACTCAACTTAAATGGGTGCCATCGACATTCATATGAATCAAATTTATGTTACTTTATCTCCTAAAATAAGTGTCAATAGGCAAAAAAGAGGTTAACTTGTGATCATATGTAAAACTTTAATCTAAACTTTGCTAAGTGTAAAATGTAAGTTTTACAAAAAGCACGTTCATATATCTATCTGTTTGGGTAAACTAATCAACATAAGATTTAAATGGGATATAAATTGAAACAAACTGAATTCAAAAGCTCTATTTAGTTGGAAACATTCTAAGTCGACTTTGTCACCTTTAGAATTATGATATCGATATTCATAATTAGTTTTATATTGCAATTTCCGAACAAAATCGGTAAGCCCGGTTTTTTAATCATGAGGTATTCGAAAACCGAAAATGTTGGAAGAAAGTATTTTTCGAAAAAAAACGAAACCGCTTTTCTAAAAAATTCAAGTATTTGAACACTATAATCATAAACAAAACACCACCAACAATACTTAAATTTTGAGTTAGGATAAAATCGAACCATCTCATGATCAAACAACTATTCATTCTAATTACACAGTGCAACAATGAAAAAATACAACAACTAGACAGTATAGGTTCGAGTCTACTATCGAAGGGTAATAAAACCCTATACTGAGTTTGGCGAGATTGGTGACCAATTTTTTTTTATGGACCCCAAAAGATTCTCAAAACCAGTGAGCCCCTCGAAAAAAGGTGTCATCAGTTTTTATCCAACAGCTATCTTACACTTCGTGATAGCGCTAAACTATATTCGGCAATATTGTAGCTGGGAGTTTTGCGCTCTAACTTTTTTTTAAATTTATGCCAAAAAGGTTGGTTATCCCTGCACTTTTTCAAAAAAAATTTAAGAAAAAATTTTAATTTTTCACTTTTTTGGGCATTACTTTGAGGGAGTCGAAATTTTTCACTAACAATGTTCGCCAAAAATGTAGCCATGGTCAAGTTGAATAACTTTCGTGAACATACAAATACAGTCTGAAAGGATCTAGGCAATCTAAATAGCTCAGAAAACCACTAGGATACCGGTTTGTTGTACCTTTACGCACTTAAAAGCCAGTAACGTGGTTAAATATCAACCGATTTAAAGTTTCTCAGCGGTTTTAGAAAGAAGAGACTGCGGCCTTTCCAACGATATATATAGTTGTATTGATAACTTGTCATATCTATCTGTTTTTATCTTGAAATTTCAAACTTTTGTGACTTTTTCACTATTTTTTAGGTTTGACGAAGTTTGTAGCCACTATTTTATAAGGATACCCTAATATTTACTATTTCATTCAGAAAGTGCACGCTTTCACCAGTTAAACGCATATTTGTTTGCAAAAATCGGTTAAGAAATAGTTAAGTTATTCATGTTTCCCGAGGGACGCAACTTTCATGTCCTATGCTACAAAAAACCGGTATCATAATGGACTTTATGAGCTATTTAGGTTGCCTAGACACGTTCAGATTGTATTGATATGTTCACAAAAGTTCTTCAACTTTACCATGGCTACAATTTTGGCGAACATTGTAAGTGAAAAATTTGGACTCCCTCAAAGTAATGCTCAAAAAAGTGAAAAAATAATAATTTCTTCTTCAATTTTTTTTGAAAAAGTGCAGGAATAACCAACCTTTTTGACATAATTTGTTAATAAAGTTAGTGCGCAAAACTCCCAGCTACATTATTGCTGAATATAATTTAGCGCTATCACGAAGTGTAAGTTAGCTGTTGGACAAAAACTGATGACACCATTTTTCGAGGGACTCACTGGTTTTGAGAATCTTTTGGGGTCCATAAAAAAAAATTGGTCACTAATCTCGCCAAACTGAGTATAGGGAGTATAGGGTTTTATTACCCTTCGATAGTAGAATCGAACCTATACTGTCTAGTTATTGTATTTTACAAAAAGTCTTCATTTGTTGCATAGTGTTATCAGCGACACCTAGCGGTATGTAAATAAATTGAAACCAATTCTTATACCTTCCAAATGTCTATAGAAAATTTAATAAAAATCGGTTGAACCGTTACAGAAAATTGCTTTACAAACTATGTGACACTAGATTTTAATGTATGTGATAGAAGAAGAAGATATGAAGATTTCGCTACCTGAGTAAACATTAGTTGTAAATAACTCTGTGCAAGTCACAGTCAAATTAATTTCAGATAGAATTGTTGTTGGAGTTTTTTAAAAAAATTTTAAGCTTCGTTTTGAAACCCCAGTATTAAAAAAAATAATAGTTATGTTCTATACTAACATATCACGCACTATGTAAAATTTGTGTAATATCCGTCTCCTAAGTACATACAAATTTCTATGCCCTCATCCATTACCAACAGAATGAATTATATCGTAATGTGGCAATGAAACAGAAAGCGCCATTAATTGGTTACATCCACATGTTGGCCTCCCCCGCCCCCTAATGACCTCTTACAACAGACAGATCTTACGTACATATGCAGTCGAAACCTTAGAATGTTATTACGTTATTAAATATTTTGTTAATAATTTGCCAAGAAATAGACGAACGACGATAACGACAATAACGTCAACAGCCATAACTGCAAATTATAGTAATTTTCTAAGAAGGAAATTATAGCAACAGCAAAGCCGACGATGTTGACGTAGACGCTGATGTATGATAAATTAAATTAATATTCATATAAAGACAGAGCGAGTAGATAGATAACTTTAAAGTTAGAGAGGGTTATTTGAAATTAGTTCTAGTTAAATGCAACTAACCTTTAACCTTGTTAGTACAACTACGAGAATTTAGTTAATAATTTCCTTAACATGAAACATGTACGAGAGTATTCAATTACGATAACGTATTAGCAAATGACTTGGCAACTCGGCATATAGATAACATTGAAAAGTTATACAGTGGAACTTGGTTGTATGTATTGGCGAGAGAGTCAGCGTAAACTTCAATAAATGACACGTTTTTTTGTTTTGTCGCAAGAAGAAGTTAAGGTAGCTACAGCGTGAAATGTGCTTAAATCAACGTCATATTTTATATGACTTAAAAAATTTGTTGCTATAGGAAAATAATACAAATTCATATTTATAACTTTTATGCGCACACACTGTGAATATTCAAATATGTTTTTTTAACCATAGAATAAGTTTTAATAACAAAAATTATGCTTAAATTGTTGTATTGTAGCTTCCCAAAAAAAAAGAACTGCTAACATTGTTTATAACATTGTTGTTGTGCTTTGCCGATAAATTTCAATTAACAAATTTTTAATAAGCAAAATTGATTAATTGATAGAATATTGGAGGGCGTTTAACGAATATTAATTGTGTCGGTAAGAGCGTCATACGTTTTTAACGTTTAATTATTATCGGTTGGAATGTGAATTTTAGTTTCTTCATATTTTGTAGCAACGCCTTGTTTCATTTTAGATTCTTGGCAACACTTTGTTGTGGTGAGTATTTTTTGTAGTTTTTTTTTTGAGATTATGACTTTAACCATTAACAAATAGCTAATAGTTGCCAAACTATCTCATCAGCATCCTTTGCTGTGACTTCTCCACTATGGTCACAAACCTTAAGTGTTATAAACTCCATGAAACTATCGAAAAGCCAAAACACACCGGTGCGAAAATAGCTGCAACGAAGACCACATGTCGGCATAGATAAATAAATAATCGGTTTTTTTTTAATTGGTATGTGTTTTGTACGTATTTGTAATTTACTTCAAATATTAAATTTAATATTTTTGTAACCATTTTTACAAATAGTGAAAGGCATCTAAGCTTCGGCATAGTTGAAGACAACAGTTACCTTACTAGTTTTTCCTTTATTTAAAAATTTGTTGCTATCTGAGTTTGAAATGCAATTCTATTATGCTTGTTCTTTGGGACGTATACTTTACGATGGAGGATTATTTCGTAACTCATACGTATTTTTTTGTCATATGTGGTTTTAGAAATCAATCCACAGGGGCAAGACAAGGTGTTCGATGTTCAATGATTTTCAATCGCAACTGGAAGATTTGATTTTGTTTTGTTTTTTTTATGATTTCATACTTCTGCCTATGAACACATACTGATAGACACCACACTTTGAACACTTTGCGTCACAATTCGTCACATATGTATGAATTATTTTTAATTATTTTCATTCATTTGACATTTAGCATAGTCTTCACTTATTGTCTTTATTTAAATGCTATAATCATAAAATTCCAACTATGTATTGCAAGAAAATTACACCTAATTGTTGTGCTACGCTAAGGGAACATGGGTAATGTTTAAAAAATTATTTTTTAAATAATTAATATATCACCTCAGTTGACATCTGTTTTAGTAATTATTGCATATTCAACGATGTGAATTTATAATCGACCAACATGTGTTTCTTGAAGATTTTGTATACCATATTATAAGGAAAGCTTAATAATATAGGGATATTAATGGGATGTTAATTGCTTAATATGGAAAAATATCATAATAAAAAAGAGACTAAATAAGAACATAAGAAAATTCATAATTAAAGAATATACCAATTTTATATATATATGGTATACAAATAAAAATATATATACTAGAGTCCTATAGAAATGCATTTGCCTAACTCAGATATCTCATGATTTAATGCAGAGAGCTATTCTTGTTAGATTTTTGCGATCAAAATAACAGTAGTTATACATTAATGCGAAGAGCAGCAAAAGGTACACTGTTTTGTGTGTTGTTTTTTATTTTAAAACCTAACTAAGAACACTTTTAGCTTGCGATAAACTCCCTTAAGCTCTATTCTCTCAAAACCAAAACAATAACACTATGACACAAAATCCAACTTTTTGAAAAATACTATTGAAAAATACAATATTACTATCGGAGCCGAGTAAAACCCTAGCTCTGTTTGGCTGGATTGGATATCAAATTTTTTATTGGGCCCCTAAACTTTTTAAAAAACTTTGGATCCCTGGAAAAAGGCGCCGGACAATAAAGCCATAGGTAATAAAGCCATATGGCCTTATTTCCCAATCGAATGGGATGTATGGTTGTGCAATAACACCATATTAAATTTCCAATCAAAATGGAAATAATGTCATAACATTGAAAAATTCGTCTAAAAGTAATGAAAAAGCTTGTTGAAGTTGATGAAAAGTAAAAGAATGACATTTCTAAAGTTTTTGCATACTGAAGTGAAGCTAAATGTAGTTATTGTTTTTTGTTACAACATCAAAACATTTGGATACAATGAAAGTACTTTTAGATTAGATAAAAATAATTTTGGGCACAACTAAAGTACTTTTGGGTACAATAAATTGTAATATTTATTACAATAAACTCATTTTTTGGGTACAATAATTTTTTACGTTTTAATACAATAAATTGTACTTTTTAATACAAAAAATTGTACTTTTTAATACAAATAAATTGTACTTTTTTGTACAATAAATTGTACTCTTTGGTACCATAAATTGTACTTTTTTTGCATAATAAAATGTACCAAATACAATAAATTGTATTTGTTGGTAAAATAAATTGTACTATTTGATCCATTGTACTATTTCTTGGTAAAACAAACATACTTTTTGGTCCAATGAAAGTACTTTTTGGCACAAAATATTGTACTATTTAGTACAATAAATTCTACTTTTTGGTGCAGTAAATTGTACCATTAGGTATTATTTGATCCATTAAATCGTATTTTTTGATACAACAAAAGTAATTTTTGGTACAATATATAGTACTATTTGGTAACACAAATTGAATACTTGCTACTATTTGATCCAATAAATCGTATTTTTTGGCACAACAAAAGTACTTTTTTGCACAAAATATTGTACTCTTTAGTACAATAAACTGTACTTTTTAGTGCAATTAAAGTACTTTTCGGTACAATAAATTTTACTATTTGGTACCATAAATTGTATTTTTGGTACAATAAATTGTACTATTTGATACAATATATCGTACTTTTTGGTACAACAAAAGAAATTTTTGTTACAAAATATTGTGCTGTATAGTACAATTAATTGCATTATTTGGTACAAAAATTATACTAGAAAATAAAAGTACTTTTTGGTACAATAAATTGTACTATTTGATCCAATAAATCGTATTTTAAATTCAAGTAATTTTTGGTACAGTATATTTTACTATTTTGTATAATAAATTGTGCTTTTTGGTACGATAAATTGTATTTTTTGGAACAATAATTTATATTTTTTGGTATAATAAATTGTACTTTTGGTACAATAAATTGTACTTTTTGTTCAAAAAATTATACTATTTTATCCAATAAATTGTATTTATTAGTACATTAAAAGTAATTTTTTGGAACAATATATAGTACTACTTGGTACCACAAATTGTACTTTTCGGTATAGTAAACTGTACAACAATAGTTTTACTTTTTGGTATAACAAAAGTACTCTTTGGTATAATAAAATGTACTTTATGGCACAATAAATTGTACCTTTCGGTACGATATATTGTACTATTATGCACAATAAATAAAATTTTTTGTACAATAAAATGTACTTTATACTATTTGATAAGAAAATTGTTCTTTTTTTGTACAATAAATTGTAATTTTTCATACTATAAAAGTACTTTTTGGTACAATATACTTTACTTTGTGTTATAATAAAAGAACTATATGGTACAATAAAAGTACTTTTTGATACAATAAACTGTACTTTTTGGTACAATAAATTGTATTATTTGCTACAATAAAAGTACTTTTCATACCATCACCTTTTGGGATGATGTTATATATCATTTAATACGAGAAAAAGTGTAACGCATTTAAGGAAACGTGTTAGATCCCAAGTAACTTAAGACCAAATTTGTTTCATGACCTTTAACTTCTGTGTTATTCGAAAATAAACCCCCAACAACATTTTTTGGGCCAGATTAACCCAGGCTTATTTTACTTAATAATATCTCGTTTTATTTTTCACGAATTCAGACTTTTAATATTTTTTAAATAAAATCTTCTATTTGTATTCGAATTTTATTGGCTTATTTACTAAACATAAAAGTTTTTTTTGTCAATTTGACACAAAAGATAGCACAAGGGTTCAAGACGATTGAGCTATTACGTCTGTCCGGCTTGAAAACTCGAGTAAACCTTGAACCTTTATGAAAATTTATCAGTATTAATATTTTCCAAAATGAAGTTATGGGATTGTAAATCAGCAGAATGGCCACAACCCTTCTGGTACCTCCCATAAATTACCTATTTTTGGATAATTAATATTTCTTCCATAACTTTTAAACAGACAACTTATAAAAATAGTCAGACCTTCAGAAAACCGAAAAATTTTCCACCTTCTGGTACCTCCCACACAAATGACCGAATTGATCGTCGTAGCCTTACATGCATAGCTTTTTTGTAATTTGTCTGAATTCAGCAATATTTTGCGATAATTAATATTTCCCCCTATAACTTCCGTATTGCAGGATACTTATTTGAATTTAGTCAATTTAATTATCTTCTAACAGTAGACAAAACCTCACAGAACTAAAACATAACTTCCGAATCAAATAAAGCAAACGCGAGATTAAAAATGCAATAAAAAAACTTAAAAAATTACACATAACTGATTTGATAGGCGCAGCGACGATATGTTTAGGAAGTCCTTTAAAAGTTTTATGAAAACATAAAATTATTTAAATTGAACACAAAATATTATTTTGTATTTGATGCTATTTCCGTGAGTATTATCTAAAAAAGGTTAGTGACTCACTCAGTTAAGCATCAGGTAAACGTCCAAAAAAAGTCACCTATCTAACAAAGAGTTCGACAGAGTTTTTTGTTCAAACAAAAAAGGATTAATTAATTCTTAAAATATAATCTTAACAATACGCTTCGGCTGCAAAAATCTCTGTCTAATATTTCTTTAATTTCCGGAACACATACAAGTGACTTTGCTTGCCAAAAACCTGAAAACAATAGTTATGTCTTGTTTCATCCGGTTAATTAAAAAAACAACCACTTTATTTATCAACAAGGATATAAATTGGTTTATATACTAGCCACTGTTCAAATATTTATTATTTTTACGCTTCATCTTATTGACTATACAAAATATAGAATATCTAACAACAATGACTACTTTCTTCAGAATATTACTCACATTCGGTTAGTAGGACATAGTCCAATACTTACTTGCACTCTATTTATAAAACTTATGTCGCATTCACCACTGTGGCAAATTAACCTACAATTATAAATCAATTGTTTCATTATCTATGAGTAGACCTTACAATTGTTAAGACCTCGTATATAATTACTCCATGCTTTTCTTAATGTCATATAGGTGATATAGGTTTCATTTTGATTTCTTCGTAATTTTACAACTATTTCCTTATGTCTAATGGCTGCCCCGCTATACTAATGGTGCCCTATGTAGATACAAAGTTCATCTATGACTGAGACTAAAAGTAATTATAATAGCTAGTTTAGTCTGGTACTTTACACGTTAGTTTATTTGTTTGTCTCAATTGAATTGAACTCTACTGCAATGATATCACAGATTCCAATTACAATGACTACGATGTCAATGTTGATGAAGTGCCAAATGTCAATTAATACAGAAAGCGCGCGCGCTCCATGTTAGTTCACTTCTTACGACGCAAAGCTCAACAATTTGGTGTTAGATCATTTGTGATCTGGGAGAGTGTGCGTAAGTTTTAATTGAATGTTGTTGGGCTGTGGTGGCGTTTTAAAGCGATAGAACAGAACGGCTTAAATTTGATTGGAAAATTATAACATAGATTGATTTGTGGAATTTGAAATTAGATTTAAAAAATTTAGAAATTAAATTAACAACTCGGTGAAGGCTCAACTTTATTATATAGGAATTTTGTGGCTTTGCTGTAGTAAAATTAAATATTGTTCTTAGTATTTGTAGGCAGTTTTTTAAATTTTAATACATGTTTTTTTTAATTTAAAACTTGATAGCAGTTAACTTTGGCGATATTTAAAATGAACTATTGACTATTAAATTTTGATTTAATTAAAAACCACTTTTATTTACTTTTTTATAATGAGATAAGTTTTAGTTTCGTTTACGATTTCCTAGTAGATATATAGTATAATATTAACATAATGGGCTGATTTTCTATTGCAAATAGTTATACTGCTTTAAATATAGATTGGTTAGATTGAAAACAATACAGCTAAGGCCGGAAGTTATGAAATTTTTTGCGACAACATCATTTTTAAACTTAATATATAGTTTATAGAAACATGTTGATTCATATGATGGTTAAATTGATTACTTGAGATTTCTTTTGATAAACAGGAAATAAACTAATTAAAATTCTGATTTTTCTATTTAAAACAAAAATTATTTCAGAATATAATCAGTTCAAAATTGATCACTTAACTAAAATTCGGGAAGTATCTTTTAAACTCAGAAAAATTATTTGCATACAATAATTTTCAGATACTCTTCACCAATTGTGAAAATGGTGATAAGTATGAGAGGTGAACGTTTATTTAGGCCGAAACATAAAATTTTTGTCAGTAATTTTTCATTATAACTGAAATGTCAAATACTGAGCTTGAATATTTATACCCTCAACCTACGGGTATATATCATTTGATACGACCCACAAGTGTAACACATAGAAGAAGTCACTTTAGACCCTTAGTTTCTTTGAACGAAATTTAATTCATGACTTTTTAAGTCGTTGGAGCAATGTCCGTCTGGCTATCCGGCTGGTATGCACGATAGCTTTCGAATGACGTAACCAAATGTTTTGAAACTTTGCAGAAGTAAATATTTACCCAAACTAATTACGGTATTGCATATGGCTACATGACCACGCCCCTTCCATACAAATATATCATTTCGCCCACTTTAGAAATCGATTAATATTATTAATAGACCTAACGCGATCGTGCCCAAATTCTGTATTTGGTACAGCTAAAGCTGGATAATGTTTTGAAGAAAAAATCTGGAAGTCTAACCACGCCCTTTCTGGTACCTCCCATACAAATATACCACTTCGCTCATTTTAAAAATCGAGTTATAATATCAATACACTCAACGCGATCGCGCCAAAATTCTGTATTTTGTTAGGCTACAACAGGATAAAGTTGTGGGGAAAAAACTGGAAGTCTAGCCCCTTCTAGTACCTCCCATACAAATGTACCATTCCGCCCACTATAGAGATGGAGTAATAATATCTATACTCCCAACGAGATCGTGCCCAAATTATGTACTTAGTAATGCTATATAAAAATTCTGTACTTAGAAATGCTATAACAGGATAAAGTTGTGGGGAAAAAAGCTGGAAGTCTAGCCACGCCCCTTCTGGTACCTCCCATACAAATGTACCACTCCGCTCACTTTAGAAATCGAGTAATAATATCAATATAATAGAAAGTTTTATGTTTTACTGAGGTTGAGGGTATATGTAAGTCGGTTTGCCCGACTGAAACTTTCTTACTAGTTTTTATAGAGTTTTGTACTGCACAAAAGGGGAGTTGGTATGAGAGGTGGACTTTACATTTATGCCGATCTTATCCATTTCTGTCAGTGAAGAGCTTAAATTGTTTATACGAGCTGAAAACATTTTTATGCATTTTTTTCAACCCCCAAAAAGGGGGATTTTGTATGTGAAGAGGAGTAGTTTTTTGTCCGATCTTGCTCATCTTAGAACTTAACCTTCGCTTGGAGGATAGAAGCTTGAATTCTAAAATACAGCTCGATAGCTTTTAAATACAGCTATAATCGTGGGAACAGACAGACGAACACCCCTAAAATGGCGAGTTTATATGGAAAGTGTGAGTCCGATCATGGTCACCTTAGAACTTAACCTCCGCTTAGAAGATAGAAGGTTGCATATCACATTTCTGCTCGATGGCTCTTAAACTAAGACTGTAATCGCAGGGACAGACAGACGGACACCGCAAAAAGGTCAAGTTTGTATTTAAGATGGAAGTAGTTTATGTCTGATCTTGCTCATCTTGAAACTTAAGGATATAAACTTGTATACTAAACTCGATTGAGGCAGTAATCCCGGGGACAGACAGACGGACACCACTACCAAATTTTACCTTAGTAGCTCTTAAACTACTGCTGTAATAGCGGGGACAGGCAGACGAACGACCCCAAAAAGGGGGAGTTCGTATGGAAGGTGAGAGTATTTTTGCTCGATCTTGCTCATCTTAGAACTTAACCACCGATATAGGGATAGAATCTTGCATAACAAATTTCAGCTCAATAGCTCTAAAACTACGGCTGCAATCAAGAGGACAGACATACAGACACCCCACAAAGGGCAAGTGTGTATGAAAGGTGTGAGTAGTTTTTGTCCGATCTTGGTTATTTCAGACTTTAGACTCATCTAGCAACATAAGGATAGAAGCATGTATACAAAATTTCTGATCGATAGCTGTTAAACTACGACTGTAGCCGCGTGGACAGACCCCAAAAAGGGAAAATTTGTATGGAAGGTGGTAACAGTTTTCGTCCCATCTTGCTCATCTTGGAATTTAACCTTAGCTTAGAGGAAAGAAGATTGATACCAAATATTAAATTAACTCAGTATTCGACAATGAACAGTCTTTCATACATTTTACTAAAATACTTCTAATACTAATCACCACTACGAATTTGAATATACTGGTGAAATTGTTATATTCGCTAAGTGGGCGGAGAATGCGTGATAAAATTGTATTTTAACAGTAGAGAAATAAAATGATATGTTCAGATAGAATTCGATACAACTAGATATCAGTGACTCAGTAGGCGAAGTTGTCTTATTTTTTGGCCGTAGAGCGATAACATTTAATACACAGTATTTACCACTACAGATATCAATGTGCAGGCGACATTTTAGTTTTGGTCAAGAGGGCGTGACAAAAATGTTTTTTAACCCAAGAGGGAATAATTTAATACGCAGATGGTACTCGACACTAAACATATAAATATGCAAACAAAATTCCTTTTTTCGATAAGTGGCCGGAGTGGGTGTGTCAAAAGTGCGTGCTTTTTTAAAGCGTATGTTTTTTAAAAACTTTTTCGATTTTACCAAACATCTTGTGTTGATAACATTAATACATCAGAAAAAGTAAATTACAGGTTTCTTGCCATTAATTAATAACATATGCCCGATTTTTATACATAAAACAAATCACTGAGGACTACTGTACCCCCACATAGGCTACTTCTAACTTATTTGTAGACATTTTGTTCATACTGATAATTTTATTTTTCCACCTGCAAAATTACTGTCTAAATTCTAGTTTTTTGATTTGAAAAGCAAATTGTGCCATTTTTATGAATTTTTATTGATCTAATGAAAACAAAAAAAAGTGTGTGGAATTTTTGTTAGTAAACCTGATTTTATGACATACAATAACAATATCAGAAATCCCCAAAAGAAAAAGACGGTAGACATTTTAAGCAGTTGATTATACCAAAAACAAGTTCAAAATAAATTTGTTCATGATTTTCGAAAACATTTAAATAAGCAACAAGTGAGTGAGTAAAGCATTCGCACCAGCTTCCTACATGTAGATTTTTATAGAAAATCATTGCAAGGGCGATCTAAAATACACGCTTCTTCCGAATTTCATGCATATCCTTATATACATATATTTTGCAATAATAAAAAGAAAAGTAAAAGTATCTTCTAGCAAGTGTGTAAACATGCGCATTGGTCGTACATATCGCACCTGTTCGGCAAAAGAGAGACAACATAAAATTTAAAAAAAAAACCACAAGAGTAACTCTTTGGTTAAGTCTAGAGAAGTTATTCTGAAAACCCAGAATGTATCATAAGGTTTTTTTTACAGAAGAGATTATTGAACAATGGACCATTTTAAATTTAGGTAGAGATGACCAATTTATGTAATTTTTTTCACTTTGAGTTGTCTCACTTCTGTCGAACAGGTGCGATCTTTCAATATTACTTGTTAGGCCAACGAAATATGTACCTGTTTGTTTAAATTGTTTGTTTTTTTCTTCATCTTCAGCTAAAATGTTCAATGTACTTTGATATTTTTAAAAATATAACCAAATTAACTTAACTCTGAGTAACGATCCTAGAATGCTAATAATAAACTCTGATCTTGGCTAAAAAAAAAGTTTTTTATTTTATACAAAAATTAATATGTATTATGTAAATTGTACAGTAAATTAACTTAATGATATTAGCACATTAATATTTCGGTATTCCGAATTAAATACAATTTAATATTTAAAAATTCCAAAAAAAAAATTATTTCAATGCAGACGGTTGAAATATTGTCAAGTCAAACGCTTATTTGTGATGTTCCGGGATTATGCTTTCATATTCTGTATCATGCCAAATAACATCGGCATTTCTAATTTAGAGTACAGATAGCGTCAGTGGACAGACCACCTCTAAGGTTTATTTATGTGAGTGTAAACAACAATTGGTGACCAAGCATGGCTCGATGGCTTAAACTAGATTTAACAGTTTTGACTTGCACATATGGCGTCAAATCAAAGTTCAACGGCAAAAAAACAATTTGTAACAACTTTTGATCAGTAAAAATTAAATACCAAATTGGAGAAAACAATTTATTTAAAATGAAAACTTCAGACAATTAAAAAGCATATGGAAGAAAATTAATCTCCGCTTTGAGGATATAAGCGTGCATACCAAATTCCAGCTGGATATCTCTCAAACTACGGCTATAATCGCGGGGACAAACATAGGGACACCCTTAAAAAAGAGGAATTTTGTATGGAAGGTTGGAGTAGTTTTGACCGATCTTACTCATCTTAGATCTTAACCTCCGCTAAAATGATGAAAGTTTGCATACCAAATATGAGTTCGATAGCACTTTAACTACGACTGAATTCGCAGAGCCAGACTACCAAAAAGGGGCAGTTTGAAAGGGAGGCGGGAGTACTGTTTTACCGATTTTGATCACCTTAGAACTTAACCACCGCTAAAATGATAAAAGTTTGCATATCAAATTTCAGTTCGATAGTATTTAAACTATGGCAGTAATCGCGGGGACAGGCGCACGGACATCTCCAAAATATGGAAGTTTGTATGGGAGATGAGATTAGTTTTCGTTCGGTCTTGTTCATCTGGGAACTTAACCTGCTCGATAGCTCCTAAACTACGGCTGTAATCCCGGGGACAGATATACGGACAGGTGAAAGTAGTGTTTAACCGACGGTGCTTATCTTAGAACTTAACATTCGCTTTGAAGATAGAAGCTTGCATGACAAATTTCAACTCAATATCTCTTAAACTACTGCTGTAATCCCGGGGACAGATAGACGATTATCTTCATAAAGGAGGAGTTTGTATGGGAGGTGAAAGAAGTGTTTGACCGGCGTTGCTCATCTTAGATCTTAACATCCGCTTTGAAGATAGAAATCTTGTATACTCGATATCTCTAAATACTGGTTGTAATCGCGGGGACAGGCAGACGAACACCCCCAAAAGAAGAAGTTTATATGGAAGGTAGTTGTTGTGTAATCTCGCTCATCTTAGAACTTAACATCCGCTTAGAGGTTCTAAGCTTGCATACCATATTTAAGCTCGAAAGCTCTTAAACTGCGGTTGTAATCGCGGGGACAGACCGACGGACATCTTCAAAAAGGGGCAGTTTGTATGGGAGGTGGGAGTAGTTTTAGTCCGAATTTGGTAATCTTAGAACCAAATGCCAAATTTCAGCTCATAGCATTTTAACTACGATTGGGAGTAATTATTGAACGATCTTGCTCATCTTAAAATTTAACCTCCGCTAAGAGTGCAGAAGCTCGCATTCCATATTTCAGCTTTATATCTCTTAAGCTACTTTTGTAGTCGCGGGACAGATAAAGAGACGGACAGACGGATGTCTTTAAATCGATTCAACACACTTTTTCGGGGATGAACCAAACAAATATCAAACTTTTGATATTGATGGGAGATAGAGGGTTAAAATGTTGTGAGGAAATATTTCCCTGAAAATTTTAATGTATGTCTCCGAAGACATGAAAAGAAAAAAAAACTTCATTACAGTGGTTTGAAGTTTGATTTTTGTGACGTAGTGGAGCAAATTGGAGTTTAAGGTTTTATTACTGAGGTCAAATACTACCATTTGATATTGGTTTGGTTGACTCCCGAAAAAGGGTGTTGTACTCTTTGCTTAGAAATAGACTTCATAGCATTTTATTTTGATTTTATTCTATAACCTTTGACTCGTAGAGGTTATTTGTGAAATATTTCGGAGAATATTTCTATTGAAGATTCTAACCCTTAACCTCCCTCCGAAGTTGTGTTTAATGCCTTTTCGTCAGAATGGGGCCTAAAATGTCCCATACGGGTGGAAGCTAGATGGTTAAAATGATCCAAGGAAATATTCCCCGGAAAATTTAAATATAGGTCTCCGAAGACATGAACATCCGAAATGATTTTTTCACATGATTTTTAATATTCTTTGATTCGACTTTTGACCAAAAATATCAAATTTCAAAGCACTTTAACAAAAATTGTCAGGTAGTTGAGCAAAATGGTATTTAAGGTTATGTTACTGAGGTCAAATGCTATAGTTAGATATTGTTTTAGTTCATCCCCGAAAAAGTGTGTTGCATTGTGTTATTTTTCCATTTTCGCACCTTGTATGAGGTATGAGATAGCTTCATGCGTTACAGGAATCGAACCCTGTTCTACCGCATAATAGTCGCGTATTCTAAGCATCATGTCATAGTCGTTCACATATATAAAAAAACCGCTTAAATTGGTTCCTCAAAATGTCAGTTATTTTTTGTTGTCGACAGCAACTTTGCAGTATAAGTTTCGAGATAATCGGCATGTCTAGTAAAAGCTTCTGAAACATTGACGTTCGCATTCGTCGATAAACAAGTGGGTGCCATTTGTTGTGAATTTAATATAGAAAGCGTGTTAATTCGCCACTTTCATGGGGTGTAAAGAGAAATTAAGTTTTAAGTTTATCTTACACAGCACAATATTTTTCAGCTCTTTGAATTGGAAATCAATTCTGAGAACTGCACGTGAAAGTAGCGAAGTTCTGCATCATTCGATTTTTCATGTTACATGTCATAATAATTTAATATCGATTTAAAGTTAGTAAGTACCGTATAGGTGAATTTTTAACGTTTTATTTTCATTTGTTTGACATAACTTAAAAATTTACAAAAATTAAGAATCACAATTCCTTTAATCTATTCTTATAACGTTTCTCTACATAAGCAATAGTTTCACTTTTCCATTCATCAAATGATTTTGAACTGGGTTACAATAAAACTGTTGTACTTCGTGGCGTATGATTTACGTGGAATATAACTTATGATAATCATACGCCACCAAATAGTATTTAAGATACGTCAAACAAAAGAGCCTAAAACGTGACAAATTTCCCTATACAATACTTACTAACTTAAAATCGATATTAATTATTATGGCATGTAACTTGACAAAACGAATGATGCAGAACTTCTTCTTTTAGGGGCTACTTTCACTTGCAGTTCTCAGAATTGAGTCCCAAAATCTTGTGTTGTACTGTGTTATACACAAATCTCCTATAGTTACATTCATCATCCACCCCTTTATAGATAATTAAAAAATATTTACATGCTTTGTCATAACATCTAATAGAATAAAATCCCAAAAAAAACTCATCTTACTGTTAGCACTCAATATCTTACGAAAAGTGTTTTCGCTTACGAAAAGTATTTTTAATTGACCGCTACGATATGGTCAAAAATCATAATTAAATCCCAATGGTTATTTATTTGCAACAATGCGCAAAAATTATATAATTTTTCTATTCAAAGTAAAGAGAGAGAGAGAGAGAGAAAAACTCAAATTCAAATTTACTACAATCAGTTGTGGTTCGTTATCGGCGTATTTAAGCGTTAAAAAAATATTTTTCTTGAGGGGGGGGGTGTTTTAAACAAAAGGGTACTTACGTTTTTCAAATAGTTTTTTTTTAGTTTTTGTTTTCGATCAATAATATCCTCAGTGTGTTTTGTTAGCTGATTTAATTAAAAACACAACACACAATTTTAGCTTTATTCGATGCTTTTGCTTAAAGAAGCAACATAAAGCAGCAGCAGCAAAAGCTTCTTTCAATGATGTTTGCGGTTTCTTTTGGCTTACACACAAATCAAACTGTGTTGCTTTTCATTGATTTTGTTTTTAGTTGTTTGCTGTGTTACGGCTTTTTTCTTGCGTTTTTTTTTTTTGTTTAAACACTTGGTGGCTGAGTTTGAACACCACAAATTTATGTAATATTTTATTTAAACGTTTTTTTCTTGTTTTTGTTTTGAGCTTTGTATTTATGTTTTTAAGCAAATTTCGATTTTTCTACTAAGATTTATATTAACATCACTTTTCTTTTTTCGAGTTGGTTTATATAAATAAGGAAGAGTCAGCACAGTCCGTAATCAGAGAAATGTTTCAAAAAACAAAAGACTTAAGACACGAACTTGTTAGCTTTTTGTTAAGGAATGCACTCTTATGAATTTTCTTCGATTGTTTTGAAATTTTTAAAATTTAATTAAAAAATTCCTTGTTTAATTATGTTAATTTTGTATTTTCAACTTATTAGTTTTAATAATTTTTATTTAATTTATACTTTTGGTTTTCTTTCTTGGTTAAGTTTGGGTTTGCTTCTTTGCTGTTTTTTTTTCTTTTGTCGCTTGTTCGATTTCTTAACGCTCTTTGCACAAATCCATGTGTTTCAGTACAACGACGAATTGGTACTAAATCTTGTAGGTTTTTTGTTAAGCCAAGCAAAACGTTAGCGACGACACTTTACGTCAACGTCAACGCGCGCTTATATTGAATTTTGCTGTTGCTGGCTCTGCCGCCTTGGCTCTACACGCTCCCTCTGTCTGTCTCACACTTAAACGCTTAACGTCATTCGGTCTTTTGGCTTTTGTGCTGTCGGTAATGTTGCTGTTGTTGTTGCTGTTGTTTTAATGTTGATTTCTTAATGTTTTGTGGGTAATACTTATCAATTTTAGTGTGTCTCGTCGTCGTCGTCGTTATTGTTGCTGTTTTCAGTTTCTTTAGACGTTTTCGGTTTTCAAAGTTTGTTGCTAAATTCGCACTTTACACTCACAAGCACTAGCCAACACACACACACAGTCCACTAGCACCGAGGAGCTATGAACAAATAGTTGCAATCCGTATGAAATACTTGAACGATTGCTTGTCTAGCTATCAACACACACACACACATACTTATAGTATACAGTGTATATGTGAGTCCAAAGAGTATTTGCTCACATTTACCAACTCATAGACCGTTTAAACGCTTAACGCTCAGCGTTAACTTAGTTCGCTATTGTGGACGTTTTTCCTGTATTGGACTTCACTCACTACCGCTTTGGATACGCTTTAGACGTTTTCAATAGATCTCCAAAGAAAACTTACACAATTTTGAATTCGATTTGATTCGTTTCGACTCGATTCGACGAGATTTGATTCGAACGACAGACACAACACAACTTGAGAGCTCGGTGGCTTTGACTCAACTGACCAAGCAAATGGCAACAGCTTTAGACACCAGCGGCCAAGCAACCAACTACCAACCTTTTGGTTAATCAAAGAAATCAACAAAAATGTATGGTCACACTGACCGCGCACAGCAGCAACAACAACAATTGAGGTTCTCAACAGCAACAACAAAACGACAACGACCAAGATATTATTAACATCAACAGCAACCAACAACAGAGATATTAACGTGTGATGCACTCAAATCACAACAACAGCAAAACTAAACGGCCTCCATCAAAAGCTGGACTTTGAAAACGCACTTGACAGCAGCAGCTACAACAGCAAGCAGCTGCATTGGTTGCTGCAGCACAACAATAAAAAAAATCCCCTCTTTGGCAAAAACGCAATTTGTAGGATTTTCTCATGTTGTACTACAAAAATAAACTTGAATTCTCTTCTCGTTGCATACCAGTCTTAAAAGATTATTCTAGAGTTTTCGGTTCTTTGCCTAGGAAAATATTTAACACTCTCGTTTTCCTTTTTATTCCACGAAAAAACACTATAAGATTCGACTCCATAATGTTTAATAAATTTATCACGTTTTCCTGATGACCAAAAGCTTTTGTGCTTCTCACTGCAATGGAACTCTCTTTCAAAAGCACTATTGTTTTCTGTCTCTTTATAACTTTTAGTGCTCTCGTAGTATCTTTAAAACAGAGTTGCCAAAAGTTAACTAGAAATATATTGCAAGAAATGAAAGGATTCGAAGAACAGTTTCTAATAATTTTATTAAATAATTCATTGGAAAAATGTGCAATTTTTGTGTGGGCCATTTTTTTTCTCGATCAAACGGTTATCGAAATCGTAATTTACGAAAAGAAAATTTTTTTAAGAAACCATGGGTCTAAAATTAAAATCGAACCCCCGGTTTTTAGAGAGAAATTTTTTGTATTGGGAAAAATAATCCACAACAAGCCCCGCCCGGGTTAAAATATATGACCAACCCCAATTCATTTTTCCCTCCCAAAATTTTTCCTAAACATATCTACTCCCCATCCTCACGCCATAAAGGAGCTCCCATACAGACATTTTTTTTATAAAATTTGCTCCCACCGCTCTTTTTTGCGACCCCAACAGTTTCTCAGATCATATCTACCATCTATCTTCCACCCTTAAGGTGGTCCCTATAGATTTTTTTTATTTTTTAAATTTTTTTTCAATACGAGGGAAAAAGGGGAATTGTGGGGAAAACTTTCCTCCATTCTCATGTCAATATAAAATGGTTAATTCACGGATTGATGCATAGACATTTTCGACTGATATCTACTTCGCATGTGGACATTACACCTAGAGGGATAAAATGTATGACCGACCTCGACTAGTAGGCTGAAGTGCAGAAAATGGGAGCGGGAGCCCGATTGAAAAAAATATGCCATTGTCTTCGTCTTGGTCCCCAAACATCGGAATGGTAGGTCAAAGTTGGCGCTCAGGCCCATGGGGCCCGGGGGGGTCAAAAAAGGGGCCCCTTTCGGTTCTATGATGACCCCCAATGTGCGGGTACTCAAATGAAAGATATTTCCGAGACGATGTTATTGTTAAGTTCCTACGGGTCTCCTGGGCCGGGGCGTGCCCCCCACCGCATTCGTCTTCGACTATATTGTGCTCAAGACAACGAAACTAATTACATTTTTCTAACTTTTTCCAAGATTTTTTAAAATTTTTTTTGGTATATCCCGGAAATTTAAATGGCTCTAACTCGGAGACCCGTAGGAACTTCAAAATACCACCGTTGGATTCGTCTCGAAAGTATCCACACAAGAGGGGTTATCATAGAACCCAAGGGGTCCCTTTTTTGGGCCCCCAGGGCTCAGTGGGCCTTAGCGCCAACTTTGACCTTGATTTTCGTGTTTTAGAGCGTATTTGGGGGGAATTGGCATTTTTTTTTGTTTGGGCTCCCGCCCCATATTCTGCAATTTTGCCGACTAGTACATCCCTCTTACAATTTTTACCGAAACTTGCGAAACTGTTGGGGTTGCAAAAATATTCGGGGCCGGACATATATTTGACACCTCTAGGAGCGACTCCGGGGCAGTTAGAGCGTTGGAAGCAAATTTTAAAAAAAAAACTTCTATATGGGAGCCCCCTAGCGGGTGAAAATGGAAGGTACGTATGTTTGGAAAAAATGTTAGGAGGAAAAAAATACTGGGGGTTGGTCATACATTTAAAACCCCTAGAGGCGATTCCGGGGCAGTAGCGGGGCATGTTCTAGATTTTTCCCCAATATGAAAAGTTTCTCCTTAAAAACCGGGGGCTGGATTTTGATTTTAGACGCATGGTTTCTTGGAAAAATTTTCTTATCAAGAGTGTTCAAAACCGATATTTTTATACCATCACCCTTAGGGATGAGGGTATATATCATTTGATACGACCCAAAAGTGTAACACATAGAAGGAGTCACTTTATACCCTAGGTACCTTTGAACCAAATTCGATTCATGACTTTTCAAGTCGTATGAGCCTTGTCCGTCTGTCTGGCTGTCCGGCTGTTTCGCACGATAACTTTCGAAAGACGTAACCAAATGTATAAAATTCTGCACGAGTTATTATTTCCTCAAAACTACTTACGGTATTGCAAATGGGCTACATGGCCCCGCCCCTTCTTGTACCTCCCATACAAATACATTAATACACCCAACGGGATCGTACCCAAATTCTGCATTTGGTAAGGCTATAACAGAATAAAGTTTTGGAAAAAATTTTGAAAGCCTAGCCACGCCCCTTCTGGTACCTTCCATACAAATCTACCTTTCCGCCCACTGTAGAGATGGAGGAATAATATCAATAAATCAAACGTGATCGTACCCAAATTCTATTTTTAGTAAAGCTATAACAGGATAAAGTTTTGAAAAAAAAATTTAAGTCTATCCACGCCCCATCTGATACCTCCTATACACATCTGGTATCGCCCACTTTAGAAATCGATTAATATTATTAAAAGACATAACGCGATCGTGCCCAAATTCTGTTTTTCGTAAAGTTCAAGCAGGATAAAGTTTTGGAGGAAAAATCTGGAAGTCTAGACACGCTCCTTCTGGTACCTCCCATACAAATGTACCAATCCGCCCACTTTAGAAATAGGGTAATAATATCAATACACTTGACACGATCGTGCCCAAATTCTGAATTTTGTTATGTTATAATAGGACAAAGATTTGGAGAAAAATTTGGAAGTCTAGACACTCCCCTTATGGTACCTCCCATACAAATGTACCTTTCCGCCCACTTTAGGGATGTAGTAATAATATCAATAAACCCAACGCAATCGTGCCCAAATTCTGTATTTAGTAAAGCTATAACAGGATAAAGTTTTGGAGAAAAAATATGGAAGTCTAGACACGCCCCTTCTGGTACCTCCCATACAAATGTACCGCTCCGCCCACTTTAGAAATAGGGTAATAATATCAATACACTTGACACGATCGTGCCCAAATTCTGAATTTTGTTATGTTATAATAGGACAAAGTTTTGGAGAAAAATTTGGAAGTCTAGACACTCCTCTTATGATACCTCCCATACAAATGTACCTTTCCGCCCACTTTAGGGATGTAGCAATAATATCAATAAACCCAACGCAATCGTGCCCAAATTCTGTATTTAGTAAAGCTATAACAGGATAAAGTTATGGAGAATAAATCTGGAAGCCTAGACACACCCCTTCTCGTACATCCCATAAAAATGTACCACTCCGCCCACTTTAGAAATCGAGTAATAATATCAATATAATAGAAAATTATTTGTTTTACTGAGGGTAAGGGTATATGTAAGTCGGGTTGACCGACTGAATCTTTCTAACTGGTTTTAATTACAAATCGGTTAATTTCAATAACTCAAGACTTAAACAATATCTTATAGTGGGTGATGGTATTTATCAGTCAGTTTATCTGACTGAAATTTTTGTACTCGTTTTTGCAAAAACACACATGAATGATAGTTGTCTATATACAAATGTATATCGATGGAAATGTCTAAGATTCTTGATTCCAAAACCGTTAAAAATTAAAACTCGATCATAAGCCTACAAGAGAGGAATGTAACGAAACACCGGTATTTTAACAGTGTCACGATTTTTAGGATTTGTCGTTGTAATAACTATCATTGTAATGTAAGAGATTACAAATTAATTAAAGTAAGTGTCAAATTGTGATACTGGGAGCCGGAGAAAAGGGGACACCACAGTCTGTCTTAAGCATAGGTCCACTGGGCCTGTTTGGGCATCAATTTACCGTGCCAGGGACTATGCGCTCGCGGTAACAGTTGAGAAAACTGCACCAGCCGGATCTTAATTGCGCAAGAGCTGTTCTTGTTTGACTGGGCAAAAGCCTCTCATTTTTCGAAATCTCTAGTGGATGTTGTTTAGGAACGATAGACAATCGGTCTATATAAGATGGTATGACGTCCTGGATGTCGTTGCGATAGCGTCGAAAGTCTTTTCGGATGTATCGAGGGTGGGTATCCATACATCAGCGACTGATGTTTCGGGTGACTTGGCAGATGAGATGACATGAGATATTGTCCAGTCACCAACACATTATGTTGCCTGACCGACAATAATATTGTCTCCTCGTGTAGATGATTCACACTCGTCATCTTGACACATTCAGTAGTTATACGGAGTACATTATTCTGCCATGTTTGCAGTACTCGCCATTGAGTGTCGCTGAGCAAAAAGGTACAAACTGGGGCTGTGTAATTGAGGATAGAGCGTCCGATTGCCCTACAAGACGCTACTATGGTCTCTATGTCCATACCGCCCAGGAGGTGCCTGAGAGAGCTTTCAGGACCTTATTTCTGGTATTCACTTTCTAGTTGATGTAAGAGTCGTGCGAAGGAAAGTGAAGGAGGTTGTCGAAGATTACCCCTAGCATCTTTGGGTTTTGGACTGTAGGAATATGTCAACCTTCGACTGAGATGTTTAATTCCATCCTTACTTCATATGCCAGAGAAGTGAAAAGAGACACTGAAACCTTAGGAGTTGATAGCTTGAGTTTGCGTTCCTTGAGAAAGTTAGTGATGGTGGCAAGGTATTGTGTAATTTTAGTGTTAGGGAAGTTTGGTATACAGATTTATGTTATACTCGACCAAACCTACAACATTCACTTGCTAATGTGCCTACTATGCGATTCTCAAGACTTCTTCTATTTTAGAATAGTCGATTACTGGAAATTTTGAGAATCGCATAATAGCACCTCAGATCCGACAATGTTTTACGATGATACAAACCAAATTTAACAGATGTACTGCAAAATAAATTAAAATTTTATAGGATAAGATATAATCCATATTCCTTCCTGAGTCTAACTCTCACTGGCGTACATCTTACGCAAAATATGTCTGAATTCAGTGTTGTAAATATGTATTTAAACTAAACACAGTAACGGTCTTATTCAGAAAAATATTCTAATTTAGATATCAAGTGAACTTAAGCTTAAGCTCACTATAGCTCTAATCCCACTAAACTATTTGAATATAAGAATCTATATATATAAAACAGGATGTGTGTATATATGTAACGTATGGACTCGAAAACGGCTGGACCGATTTTGATGAAATTTTCAGGGAATCTTCCGAATAACCCCGCGAGTAACATAGGCTACACATTGTTTGGATTTTTCTACATTTAGGGGGTGAAAATGGCAATATTCGATAACACAAGGTATTCCGCGCTTACAAGAAGTTAAAAATATTATATTATCAATCGATGATAAACAACTTTGTGTACTCTTTTAAGATACCTGCGTACGTCCATGGGAAAACCTTTAAAAAAATTCTTTAAATAACTCTCTGTATTCCAATATAAGGGGACATCCAATATAACGGGATGTGCAATAGCGAAGCATTGCCGGGCCCACTAGTCGTTTATAAATACATAGTAATAAATTATATAATAATAATAAATTTAATTACAGGACGAAGTTTGCCACTGTCGGGTAGTATAATAAAGCTCAAAAATGTAACTGTTAAAAAAACCAAAACTAATTGCTGCCAATATTTTAAGGTTTCGATAAGGCACCAATTTAAATTCTTACAATACATTGAAATCTAGTGTTAGCCCGTATTGAGTATGTACGGAATTATTTGTTCAGTTTTAGATAATTAATTAATAATTTAGTAAAATAGATTTGGAATTTTTTCCCTTATTACATCTATTAATTTTACACAACCAAATTGCTAAGCAAAAACATTATTATTATTAATCACGTTAAGCTTTTCCACAACAGGTATTATTAATCAACAGCAAATATATTGCATTTGTTTATTAAAGCCCTCTAAGAATGGTAAACTGAGAACACAAATGTTGATTTAAAGCTTTTTTCTCTTTTTTCACTCTCTTCACTATAAACAACAAGTTCACCACAACAATAGCTAAGTGTGGTGGAAAATCACATAAAACTGTTGAATTTTTTTTATTCTCAAAGGAAAATATAAATGTTTATTTTTTCTATATAAAAGTGGAAATAACCAACGTTTGCACTATAAAGCAAATCGTTAGTACTAAAAAAGCGATATTGTCAATAATCAGAAGCATTTAAGTTTAAGGTCCAAAAAAAATTTACATTCCCGTTCAGTATTTTTTACCAATTTTGGTATTGTGCAGTGCTATGCTATAAATGCTATAAAATGTTGGATTGAATAAAGTTTAGTAATTTTTTTATAGATGCTAGATGTTATTGTTGGGGAGACGAAGTCAAGTTCTCTCACAAGAAGTCATCGATTTGATTGTATTAATTCAAGAATATTATGTGTACAGAGATTTCGATAAGAGATTTTATTATTAGAATATTAGACTTCCACAATGTGTTATACGGTCAAATATATCCAAATTTGTACGTGTAAATTCCCAACCTAGCATAATTTTAAAATATTCACAAAAACCAGTAAGAAAGTTTCATATACCATCACACTCAGTAAAATAAAAAAAATTGCTATTATATTGATATTATTACTCGATTTCTAAAGTGGGAGGTACTAGAAGGGGCGTGTCTAGACTTCTAGGTTTATCCTCCAAAACTTTATCCTGTTATAGCTTTACTAAATACAGAGTTTGGGCACGATAGCGTTGGATGTATTGATATTATTACTCCATCTCTGAAGTGGGCGGAAAGGTACATTTGTATGGGAGGTCCCATAAGCGGCACCGCTAGACTTCCAATTTTTTCTCCAAAACTTTATCCTGTTATAACTTAAAAAAATACAGAATTGGGGCACGATCGTGTCGAGAATATTGATATTATTACTCCATCTCTAAAGTGGGCGGCGTGGTACATTTGTATGGGAGGTACCAGAAGGGGCGTGTCTAGACATCCAGATCTTTTCTCCAAAACTTTATCCTGTTATAGCTTTACTAAATATAGAATTTGGGCACGATCGTGTCAAGTGTATTGATATTATTATTCCATCTCTAAAGTGGGCGGAAAGGTACATTTGTATGGGAGGTACCAGAATGGGCGTGTCTAGACTTCCAGATTTTTTCTTCAAAACTTTATTCTGCTTGAACTTTACTAAATACAGAATTTGGTCACGATCGCGGTAGTTCTAATAATAATATTAATCGATTTCTAAAGTAGGCGGTACCAGATGTGTGTGGGAGGTACCAGATGGGGCGTTGGTAGACTTCAGTTTTTTTCTCAAAAACTGTATCCTGCTATAGCTTTACTAAATTAAGAATTAGGGTACGAGCGCGATGGATTTATTGATATTATTACTCCATATCTAAAGTGGGAGGAAAGGTGAATTTGTATGGGAGGTACCAGAAGGGGCGTGGCTAGACTTCCAATTTTTTTTCCAAAACTTTATCCTGTAATAGCTTTACTAAGTACAGAATTTGGGTACGATCCCGTTGGGTGTATTGATATTATAACTCGATTTCTAAAGTGGGCGGAATGATGTATTTGTATGGGAGGTACCAGAATCCATGTAGCCCATTTTCAATACCGTAAGTAGTTTTGGGGAAATATTAACTCTTGCAAAATTTCAAGACATTTGGTTGCGTCTTTCGAAAGTTATCGTGCGAACCAGCCGGACAGCCACCAGCCAGACAGACAGACAGACGGACATGGCTCAAATGATTTAAAAAGTCATGAATCGAATTTGGTTCTAAGAAATTTAGGGTCTGAAGTGACTCCTTCTATGTGTTACACTTTTGGGTCGTATCAAATGATATAAACCCTCATCCCTAAGTGTGATGGTATAAAAAGATTTTTAAATAGCGGTAGTATATTGACATGTCCCCGGTTGTTTTTTGTTTTTGCTGCACCAAAGCATGATAAAATACCTGATAAATACCCTCACTCTATGTACGATATTGTTTATATCTTGTTTATTAAGATACCCAAATTTTTTATTCTATTATGAAAATGTATGTGTTATGTGTAAAACGCATATTTGTTTGTATAAATCTGTAACTAGTAGTAATTGCGAGGAACGCAATTAGTTTGAAATCAAAACTTGGTTACGAATTGACTGAGTTATAAGATCATAAGTGAGAAAAGATCCGAAAACCCGGTTTTTGAAACGTAAGTCATGATTTTTAGGGACTTAGGAAATTTTGGTAAACAGGCTCATGTTGTACTCGACCTACAACATGCACTAGGTCACTCCCCAAGTTCCTTAAATTTTTTTCATGTTGTCACAGTGTGTTATTATATTGAGAATAAGATTCGTATTAATACCACATATCAGTCATAAGATGTCAAACCAAGAGCGCTAAATAAGTTCTATTGGTCCAAAAAATTATTTTATATGGAAAGACGGCTAGACATGGAAGACGATAAACATGTAACAAATATTTTAAAATAAGTCGATAATAGCCTAACTTTATATTACATATTACCCGTCTGATCTACTAAAGTCAGCACCAACTTCAGTGGTAGGTTACTTAGCTTACTTAAACCAGTATTCATTCCAACTTGATGAGTCATACACAAATGTTGTCAAAAATTACACTGTGGTCACGTCTTGGACATTCAGCAAAGTTAAGATAGCCAGTAAATAAGTAAAAAAAATTGTTAAGAAATGTATGAGTAATAACTAAATATAAATATATAATGTATTTTATGTTGTTGTTCATACATTTTTACTTATATCCCACACGTTAATCTAAGTAAAACGTATAGCAATAACTAGTTGCAAGTGTTCATAATATGTATTTCTTTAGTACAAACCAGTAATCTATGATCTAGAAATGTTTTTTTAGTTATGTTATGTGATTATGGTTTGAATACTCTTATTATTAATTGCCAACATAATTTGGGTTACCTTCAAAAGCTGGCCAAAAGTTGTAGCATTGAATGAATATTTTTTTTAAAAAAATATTTCCATTTAGTTTTTGCCTACAAAGGAAAATTGCAAAGTACTGGTTAATGATATAAGATTCTAACCCGCACACACACACACACATACAAATTAATGAAACATATTTGTGTTTACATGCACTTTGACTACGAGTTAGACAGTTTTAACTGTACAGACATTGACATAGGTATTAAGTAATACTTGAGCAAAGGACACAAAGTAAAGGGTAATTACTGATATTTAGACAATCACCGACCGATAAAATTAAGACATTGACATTTAATTCTGGTAAAGATCTTTAAACATTTGTCGAATTGATAATTTTAATGTTTTATTTTTTTTAGTTATAACACAGTGCAACAGTGAAAAAAACACCCGAACGTGACTATATAGGTTCGATAGTACAACTGGACCTGAGTAAAACCCTAGCTCAGTTTGGCTAGATTGGCTACCAAAATTTTTTTTGGCCCTCGTATCTTTTTGAAATTCTTTGGATCCCTTGAAAAAAGGTGACATCAGTTTTTGGCCAACAGTTTGTTCAGTTTTTAATCTAGCTCTTTCTCTTCTTAAGCAATGTTGTAGCTAATAGTCCGCTTAAGAAATTGATATAAAAAAATTTCCCAAAAAAATTAGACATCCCTCGTTTATTTTCAAAAAACTTCGAAAAAAATTCTAATTTTTTTACTATTTTGAATATAAGTCGTAGGCAGTCTAGATTTTTTGCATACTCTATTCAGTGAAATTGTAGCTTAGGTAACACCGAAAAACTTCTCTGAACAAACCCATGTAATCTGAACAAGTCTAGGAGTATTAAATGGCTCTCAAAACGCACTATCTACTTTAAACAAATCAGTTTTTAGGAGTTTTGGGCCATTGTGCAAAGTTTTTACTTGCTATCTTTACCAAAAACGTACTTATTGTATAACTGAAAAACTTCTGTAAACAACCAATATGATCGGAATACTCCACCCCTTGAATTGTTCACAAAGAGCATTAGGGTGTTCCATATATGGCATTTTTTCGAATTTCGTGAAGAATATGTATTAATTGCGATGTTGGTCATTTAGCTTCACCTTACATTTGTTTATGCTAAAATATCGAATATATTGTGATCAATTTTGTATCGATAGTTAGGCATTAGGGTGTGCCGCAATGAGGTTAAAGTTCGAATTTGTTCTCAAATCAGTTGATTGCCGCTGAGTATTTTTCTTTTGTCTACAGACTAAATAGTAATAAGCCGTTCAATAGCTGAATTGAAGACCTAAAATAGTATGTGGTTACTTTTGCCATATCTCTTATAGACGCCGAGATATTTGATGTAGAAATTGGGGTATTTTTGAAAAATATTATTAAAAATTTTAAAATTGGATTCCGTGTTTAGGACTGAAAATGACTGTAAACTAGTGTTATATACAGTACAATTCTAAATATTCCCAAGGAAATGATATCTCTAGGAATTTCTTTTTCCCAGAAAAAAAATTCTTCTACTTTAAAAATTTAAATTTTTCGAAGTTCTGCCGTAATTTTAAAAAAAAATTATAATTTCAAGAATTAAATAAAAAGTACTTTCTGGTACAATAAATGTTCCTTTCGGTACAATGAATGTACTTTTTTCCACAAAAGAGTAAGTACTTTTGGTACATAAAAAGTACCTTTCAGTACAAAAAAAGCACTATTATTAGTACAAAAAAGTACATTAAAATTACTTTTTAGTACAAAAAAGTTATTTTTGGAGCAATAAATGTATGTTCTTGTACAATAAATGTAATTTTAGGTACTACATAAGTACTTTGTGGTACAACAAAATGGTACATTTAATACAAAAAAGTACTTTTTGGTGCAATACATATTGTTTTTGATACAATTAATGTACTTTTTAATACAATCAAAGTACTATTTGATAACAAAAAAAAAACTTTCCATTAAAAGTTATTTTTGGCACAATAAAAGATAATTTTGTTACAAAAAAAGTACACTTTGTCACAAAAAATTTACTTTTTGGTACAATTAAAGTAATTATTGGCACAATAAACGTACCTTTTGGTACTATGAATGTACTTTGTAGCACAATAGAAGAACTTTCCGGTACAATAAAAGTACTTTATGATATAATTTATACAAATTTTAGTAAAATAAATGTAATTTTTAGTAAATTTAATGTACTTTTTAGTGCAAAAAGGTACTTTTTGATGCAATAAATGTATTTTATGGTACAATTAAATTATTCGCTGATACAATAAATGTACTTTCTGGTACAATAAAAGTACATTTTGATACCAAAATATACTCTTCAATAAAAAGAGTACTTATTCGTGCATTGAAAGTAATTTTTGGTACAATAAAAGAACATTTTGTTACAATAAATGTACCTTTTGGTGCAATTCATGTACTTTGTGGCAGAATGAAAGTACTTTCCGCTACAATAAAAGTAATTTTTGGTTCAATTAATGTACTTTTTGGTAAAATATGTAATTTTTAGTACATTTAATGTCTTTTTTAAAGGAAAAAAGTAGTGTTTTGGTGCAATAACTGTACTTTTTGTTACAAAAAAATAGTTTCGGGATAATGAAAGTACTTTTTGGTTCAACTAATGTACTTGTTAGTAAAATAAATTTAGTTTTCAGTACAATAAAACACTTTTTAGTACATTAAACATGATTTTTGGTACAATTAATGTACTTTTTGGTAAAGTATAAGTAGATTTTGATCAAATAAAAGTTTTGGCACAATAGAAATACTTTTTTACACAAAAAATATACTTTCGGTACAAACAAATACTTTTTGGTACAATATCAGTCTTTGGTACAATTTATGTACTATTTAGTACAATAAAAGTACATTTTGGTACAGCAGAAGTTCTTTTTGGAATTACAAAAGAATTACTTTATGTTACATTTAAAGTACTATTTGGCACAATGAAGTACTTATTGGTACAACTGATACAATAAATGTACTTTTTGATGGAAAAAAGTACTTTTTGGTATAATTAAAAGTACTTTTTAGTACAACAAAAGTACTTTTTGGTATAATAAATGTAATTTTTTGTCAATAATGTTTTTTTCTTTTTTGGTACAACTACAGTGCTATGTGGTAGAGAAAGTACTTGCAAGTATTTTCGGGGTACTTTTCTCAAGTCTGAAAAATGTTTTGCACTTTTTTCTATAAAAATAAAAAATATGTACTTCCATTTTTTGATACAACTCTCCTGAATTTGTTGGAAGAAATATTCCCAAAATTTGTTATCAAAATATATTTGAATATTTATACCATCACTCTTAGCGATGAGGGTATATATCATTTGATACGAGAAAAAGTGTAACGCATTAAAGAAGACGAGTTAGACACCAAGTATCTTAAGACTAAATACGTTTCAGGACTTTTTAAGACGATTGAGCTATGTCCGTCTGTCTGGCTGGCTGGCTGGTGAGCAGGATAACTTGAGTAAACCTTAACCGATAGATATGCAAATTTACCAGTATTAATATTTTTTAAAATGAACTAATGGGATTGTATAGCTCCTCTCTTTCTAGTACCTTCGAAAGAAAATTACCTATTTTTGAACAATTAATATTTCCTTTATAACTTCCAAAGTATATTTTATATCCTTGTATAACTTCCGGAGAATATTTCAATTTGGTCAGTTTATTTATCTCGCGAAAGTAGACAAACCCTAATAAAACCGAAACCTTTATCGCACCCCTTTTGGTACAGCACATACAAATAATCGAATTGACCCTCATTGTTTTACATACATACATATGATTTTTGTAAGTACACTCAAGTCACTAAAATTTTGCGTAAGATGTTCGCTTATGAAACCTTGACTCTTGAATGAATATGGACTATATCGGTTAAACCCTTCTGGCACCTCCCATACAAAATTAAACTTTTTTTTTTAAATTAATATATCTCCCATAACTTCCAAACGGGCACCTGGGGAATATTGAAATGTGGTCAGTTAATTTATCTTGTAGTAAAACCTCAGATGGTCAGTTTACCTGACTGAATTTTCTGTACTGGTTTAGAAACCATTCTACAAAAATGTATTTAACTATATTTTAAGAATTGCCACTGTTTTAGGCTTAGGGAAGAACGAGCCAAATATTTCTAAGGAGCTGTAAGTCATCTAAATTGAGCCAACGACATCAAAGCGTCATATGCAAACCTTTAAAAATTTGACTTCAAATCAAAATGTTTCTCTTAACAAGAATTCTAATTATAAATTTGCATTCCAGAGGTAAAGAAATAGTTGACATAAGTATCAAGCTTTTCACTCCCAAAACCTACACATATTACACATGTGTATCTTATACAAATGCCTTTATTCATGTCTCTCTCTCTCATATTTACTTTTACTAAACAATGAGAAATTGTCGAACATAATAACTCCAAAAACAAATTGCATTGAAATATCTGACCAAAGTAGGTCAAAAGCACTGCAACCGATTGATCGTTTACACCTTTCCCATAACCCTGAAAACACTTAACACAACAGTTGGGAGCGCGAGTACGATTTATTGGCCTTAATGACGGAAAAGTGTTGCATAGCATTTCTCGCTCGCTCTCTCCTCTGCACACGCTCAAGGCACTACTTCACACCTTTGTTAACATATTCAATTTGAAAACGCCCAGCGCAATCAATGCAGCAAGCGTATAATACACAGAACCTTCACTCCTCTCCTCGACCCACAACGCAGCAGCAGCCCAAACACTTGAAACTGGGGGGGTAGAAAAACAAACTGGGAAATAAAGGGCTGTAATTGATTATAAATATTTGATAGTTTAGACATAACTCATTGAAATATTATGGTAAAACAAAACAAAAACTGCAGTTCATACATGTTTGAAGCTTGTTAGGCGTATTTGTGCGTTTTGTGTCACGAACGTCCCACGTTAGTAGGTCCAACAAATTTGGTAAGTAAGTGAACTTGAATGTTATTTTCAATGTCCACAAAAAAAACAGCACTCTGATGAAATCTTTACCTGCACAGGCAATCGGCCATCGAAGACAACAATAAGTAAAAAAAACAAATGTAAACATTTTGGCCATTAGACCATTCAGCCATCCATTACAAATGTAAGCAACACTAAAAGCAGCAGGCACTCACCTCGCACTGTGTATGTAGCGTTAGTTATTGGCTTGTAACGTTCGTTCAAGTGTCAAGATACATTTCTCATGTCCGTTAATGTCAAAGTATGAGTGTAACACCATAATTTAGAGTGTGCGTGTGTGTGCGTGTAACTTACTAAGTTTTATTTATTCATTTTGGCCAAAAGTCTACTCAAGAAGTCTTTTGTTGTTATTTTGTTGTCACTGCTGCCATTCAAAAGATGGTCAATCAAATATCGGTTTTCAGCCGAAAATATTGTGATGGATTTTAGTTTTTACAAATTGTTAGGCGATTTTTTGTGCAATCATTGTTGTAATTAAAAAACTCTGGAGGTTATTGATTGTTTTGATGTCATTAACAGTTTTGTTTTTATTATTATTGTTGGTCATAAGCGATCAATGAAATTGAGTTATTACCTAGTATTGTTTTGTTTATTGTTTGAACTCGCAGTTAAGACTTTGGTTCAATTTTTTTTTGGCTTGATTTACCATGACAGGCAGGTACAAATTGAAACATTTGCTAATAGAATTAATGGTTATGGATAACAATTGAAATACTCTAATACATATCTATCTATATAAAAATGACTTTGTGTTTGTTAGATTGTTTGCATTTTTCACAGCATGTAGTTAAATAGTCGTTGGTAAAAATAGGGTACTTGCATTTTTGATACATCAAGTGGGCGTGGTCCCGCCCATTGGACCCTATTTTTGAAAACGCAATACCTTGAGAACTCTTTTACCAATCGCCTTGAACATTTGTGTGGATGCTTTTTTCAACAAAATTTGTAATCTAACAAACAAGGGTCCGGATCGGATCAATGGGCGTGGCATATAACATGAAACTTTAAACGGCTGTATCTCATGAACTGCCAGATGAAGGTGATATTATGTATATATGATGTTCGTACAGTTCGAAGGACCGGCCGTGGCATAATAAAAAATATTTTTTTTTTTAATTGCCGGCTCCCTCGATGTTGTCGACAGCAACTTCGCAGTTAATCGGCATGTCTAGTAAGATCTTCTCAAACAGTGACGTTTGCATTCGTCTATAAACAAGTAGGTGCCGTTAGTTGTGAATCTAAAAATAGAAAACGTGTTAATTCACAACAACGCGAGAAGCTATCCCATACCTCATTCATGGGGTGTAGAGGGAAATAAAATACAGTTCGAATTGCAGAATGCAGAATCGTTATAACAGCAATAATAGTCCTGTGTCTCAGAAATGAATACAAACTACATCGGCCGACCTCTTCTGGCATCTCTCATATCAAATTACCTATTTTTGGAAAAATAATTCTTAAACTAACTTCCAAACGGACAGCTTGAGGATATTTGAATTTGGTCAATGTAATTATATTCAATAATAGAAATATTATGGGGGACTTTCTAATATGAATATTTTGATGGTTATTAACCTGGGAGTAACCAAAATCTCTCTTTGGAGGTTCCCCGTGCAGCTCACAACGTCCCAGAGATCACGTATACCCCGGGCAATGCCATTGAACATCCATTTAGTAGTAGCAAATGGCCTAGCAAGCCACTCTCCTTAAACAAAACCAATTATTTTGAAAACATGAAGAAAAGAAAAAACAAAAACCCCCTTAAATGTTTATGACCCCCGCAAAGGTTACAAGGACCATGATTTACGGATATGCACCTGTAATTTTCGAATGTCCTCTACAGAGAAGGTGTCTCTATCCAACTGGCGCATGTCCTCGACAAATACAAGGCTGACCGCCTTACAGGAAATGCGATGGACGGAACAGCGATGCACACGACGAAAGAACTGTGATATGTTTGGATTTGGATTCATAGTCGGAAAGAGACTTCGATATCTAATTTCTAGGTTTAACCCTGTGAGTGACCAAATAGCCACTCATCAAAGTGAAATATTTATACATTACTCTGATGTTATGATGACATTACAATTGTTCTTAAAGATTTTGATGCTAACATATGAAAAGAAGATGATCTTGGTTTAGCAGACGGGAAATTCAGTCTGCACAACAAAAAGTAGTGAGTGGAACCAGATTCCCGCATAAAGTTAGCCACAAGACAACCTGGATATTCCCTGATTAAAATACTAGAAACCAGATTGATTACGTGGTAGTTGATGGAAGGCATGTCTCAAGCGTTATGGACGTGCGTGTGATTCGCAGTACAAATATTGACTCGGATCACCACCTTGTTGCAGCCAAGATACGCACGCGATTAAGCAGTGCTAAAAACGCTCGGAATGGAAGCTAGACATCACATTGCTGCACACCACCGAAATAGTCAATGCCTACTCCAACCAACTCTCTCAGTTACTTCCCCCCCCCCCTTAATTCTGATGTTCCCGACACCCAATGACAGCATATTGCAAATTCTATGACCACTGCCGCAACGACCTACTGGGTTATAAAACACCACGCTCAGACAAGCTCTGGCACGATGAGGAATGTCGCAAAATGTCTGAAGAAAAGGATTCTGCATACAGGGCAAAACTGCAGCCAATGGCAACGCATGCACTGACGGAGCGTTATTATGAGAAGAGGAGGAGGCTGGCAACGTGCATGCACCAGCTCATAAACACGATTTGGCTCAAGGAATGCATGCCCGACGATTGGAATCTATGTCCTGTGCTTAAGAAAGGCGTTCCAAGTGCATGTACCAATTATCGCGGGATCAGCCTTTTACCTATCGCATACAAGGTCCTGTCTATTGTGTTATGTGAAAGACTAAAGCCCATTTTAGCGAACCTGATTGGTGGTTATCAGTGTGGCTTTGGACCCGAAAAATCCACGACCGACCAGATGTTAACACTACGAGAAATCCCGCAGAAGATCCAAGATATGCAGTTCGACACCTACCATCTGTTTATCGATTACAAAGATGAATTCGACAGTCCAATAATACAGAAACTATTAGATGCTATAAATGAGTTTGGTATCCCAGCGAAGCTGATACGACTCAGCGGGATGATACTGACACGAAGTCTTCAGTGAAAATAGGTGTAAATCTAACAGAGCCATTTTCTACCAAACGAGGCTTCAAACAAGACGATAGTACGTCAAACGATCTCTTTAACATAATAATGGAAATGATCATGCGAAAGGCAGCAGTATACACTAGGTTGTCCCAAAAAAAATAAAAATTTGGATTTTCTCGGAAGATCTTTCCTAATTTGGATACTCATAAGGTAAAGTATTTTTGAGAATTTTATGAGATTTTTCGGAAGTGGTTCAGAGGTCGCGCAAACAGATTTTGTACCAAAAATCGAGCTTTTTTGATTTTTATTGAATTGTTCTTGAAAATTGCTAAAAAATCCGTATTTTTTCGGCTTCTTAGTAAATATTCTTAAAGAAAATTTTCCGATCTTTAATTTTATGTGCATAAGTAATAAGTTTCGTCAGGGATTTTGCACATTTTGATACATTATATAACAGTTTTTCGTAAATTTTCAGCAAATATGAAAAAAATGCTTTATATCTTTTATAATTTGTATGAAGACTAAAAAAACTAATGATGCAGTTTAAAAGAACATGAAGTTTTAACTAAGTTAGTTGCCGTTCTCCAGTTATACCCTTTTAAAGCTTTGCACCCATTGTATGAAATTTTGTCCGGAAAAATCTTGCTTTTTAAATTGAAATATTTCAGAGGTCAAAGTAATTAACCAATCGTTGTTAGATTTGAACTGTACTTAACATCTTTTACAATAACTTGGAGACAGGACGAAGTCTGCCGGGCCAGCTAGTTTATTTATAACTAGCTGGCCCGGCAGACTTCGTCCTGCCTCCAAATTTTTGTAAAATATGTTGAAGGTAGTTGAAATCTAAAAACGATTGGTTTATTTTTTTGACCTCTAAAATATTTCAATTTAAAGGGCGAGGTTTACCCGGACACATTCTGTTATTCATATATCTTAAAGATTATTATATATTATTATAAGAATTGCTAAAACGGATCAGCAGTGTCGTCCATGATGGGATGAAAACTTACTTATTGATAGGCATATATTCTAAAATCACATTTTTAAGCCGATTGACTGACCTATAACTTTTAGCGTTGGTGTACTGGGTGATTGTACCTTTTTATCCTAAGGAGTACGAATTTCCAAAAATGCATTCATTAAGCTCAGCAACCCCATTAACCGTATGATCTGGGTGATATCAACAGTTATTCCTATTTTCGTTATTGTCCCCTTAAATTTTGAAATGGGAAAAACAACTTTGTGAAGCTCTCTAATTCAGTAGGAAGTGCGCCATTATAAAAGCTAGTCATTCTTCTTTAAGCCTTTTTTCAGTCTGGGTGACCATCTACAGCCAATCCTTAACTTTCACTGAAATTTTGGGGGTCAACCGTTTTCACAATTAGTGGTGACAACAAATTGTACATCTTTTTTATATATATAGACTTCTGAATAACTATGAAGTTAAAAAAAGTAACTAAATGACATTCCAAAAATTAAGTGTATCATAAGCTAAACACCGGCAACTGGTTCCAAACATACATTCACAATTTTCTCATGCCAAAAAAATCATATATTTTAAGTTTAAGTAAAATCGGACAATCGATATTCAAAATCTTCTCATGCCAAAAAAATCATATATTTTAAGTGTAAGTAAAATCGGACAATTGATATAAATTTTCGAAATAATTCAACCCCAGCCAAATTATAATTCCATCATAGCGACACCTACCGGGTCAATTTATACAAAAAAAAATTTCTCAAGGTTCCACAAACATAAATACAAAATTTCAGTTAAATTGATACATGCATTCAAATTTTCAATATAAATCCAGCCTAGCGCCATCTACCGGGTCCATTTGTACATACGATTTTTTCTGTTGATCAAACAAACATAGATTCTGAATTTCAGTTAAATTGGCCCATTCGTTTAAATTTTGATTGTAAACCGACCCCACCGCCATCTACCGGGTCCATTTGTACATAAAATGTTTTCTCATGATCAAATGAATATCCTTTCTAAATTTCAGTTGAATTGGTACATGCATTCAAATTTTCGATATAAATCCACCCTAGCGCCACCTGGATTTGATTTTTTTCAACACAAACAATCTACGGAAAATTTCGAATCGAACAAAAAAAAAATCAGCCAAATCGCTCCAGCCGTTCTCAAGTGATGGTATGACATACGTGGACCATTTCATTTTTATATATATAGATATATAGTTTATTTTTTTTTTTTGATTTAGAAATCAGCTTGTCCTGAAAAGTTTGAGAAAATTGAGTTAAGTTCTTTACTGCAATCACTAAGAAAAAAAATTTATGAAAATCTTAGTTACTTTTCCATATAATTTATTTATAAATATTATGTTATGTTTCACTAAAATGTCCCATACTAAACTTATGTTCACTTAAGTTCGACTAAGATTCATAAATCATCACGTTTTATCGTGACACGTATTTGAACGTAAAAATGTCGCCTATATCTGATTAAATATAATCGTCATCTCAGTGTTAAAGGTCATATTCCTATATCTTAAATATTAGATAAATACGAAGGATCCCCCATTGTAGAAGGTTTAACATCGACCTTCAAAACATAGTTAAATTTTTTTCATATAATTAAGGGAAACACTTATTCATTCAACTTAAGTATGAAAAAAATCATCGTAACATTGAATTATTTAATCACTCTTATAATTATTTCACCTCTCACCTTTGCTTGCAATTTAATCGCACATTTATTAAACTTTAGCTTTTTTGCAATTATTACACGTGAAAAATCAAAGTTCATTAACATCATCGTCATCAGCTTTATCGTCTACTCACTGAATTAGTAAGAACCCAATGCAAAAAGTTTAGTTTTAAAGCCTAAGTGCGTACTGACATCAACTTTAACTTGAACTTTTAATACATTTAAATAGTTAGTTTCAGCATTCTTAGACTGAAAATTTCATAGAAAAGTGTAAAGACATTATCAAGATGTTTCTCCCTTTTTTGTGTACTATTTTTTTTTTCGTTTAAACTTGGCCTGAACTTGAACAAAAATCAAATAGATCAAGGCTTAATAGGTTTATCGTGCACGTACGCAGACAATGTGCGTAGATATAAATAAAAGAAAAAAAAAATATAACTACGTGGCATGATGTGTAAGCGCGTGCGAGTGCTTAGTAATATTAATTGACAAAAGACAATGCGGCAGCGAGTGGTGTGACGGGAATTTAAAGTGATTTAACTAATAATAAGATTTTCACCACTTTAATGGAATGTTATATAGATAATATATCATGAAGAGGTGAAGATATACGAGTACATACAAACACAGATACTGCAGAAACATTTAGAAGTCATGCCTGAACGATATAGCTTGCATCATGTGAGATGTAACTGCAGTCTTCTCTGGAGTTGAAAATAGACCAAAAAAAGGTTTATTGCTACAATTTATTAATTAACTAAAATATAATAAAACCAGTAAGAAAGTTTCAGTCTGGCGAACCGACTTACATATACCATCACCATCAGTAAAATAAAAAAAATTGCTATTATATTGATATTATTACTCGATTTCTAAAGTGGGTGGAGTGGTAAATATGTATGGGAGGTACTAGAAGGGGCGTGGTAGACTTCTAGGTTTATCCTCCAAAACTTTATCCTATTATAGCTTTACTAAATACAAAGTTTGGGCACGATAGCGTTGGATGTATTGTTATTATTACTCCATCTCTAAAGTGGGCCGAAAGGTACATTTGTATGGGAGGTCCCATAAGGGGCGCCGCTAGACTCCCAATTTTTTCTCCAAAACTTTATCCTGTTATAACTTAATAAAATACAGAATTGGGGCACGATCGTGTCGAGAATATTGATATTATTACTTCATCTCTAAAGTGGGCGGCGTGGTACATTTGTATGGGAGGTACCGAAAGGGGCGTGTCTAGACATTCAGGTCTTTTCTCCAAAACTTTATCCTGTTCTATCTTTACTAAATACAGAATTTGGGCACGATCGTGTCAAGTGTATTGATATTATTATTCCATCTCTAAAGTGGGCGGAAAGGTACATTTGTATGGGAGGTACCAGAATGGACGTGTCTAGACTTCCAGATTTTTTCTCTAAAACTTTATCCTGCTTGAACTTTACTAAATACAGAATTTGGTCACGATCGCGGTAATTCTAATAAAATATTAATCGATTTCTAAAGTGGGCGGTACCAGATGTGTGTGGGAGGTACCCGATGGGGCGTTGGTAGACTTCAGTTTTTTTCTCAAAAACTGTATCCTGCTATAGCTTTACTAAATTAAGAATTAGGGTACGAGCGCGATGGATTTATTGATATTATTACCCCATATCTAAAGTGGGCGGAAGGGTGAATTTGTATGGGGGGTACCAGAAGGGGCGTGGCTAGACTTCCAATTTTTTTTCCAAAACTTTATCCTGTATTAGCTTTACTAAGTACAGAATTTGGGTACGATCCCGTTGGGTGTATTGATATTATAACTCGATTTCTAAAGTGGGCGGAATGATGTATTTGTATGGGAGCTACCAGAAGGGGCGGAGCCATGTAGCCCATTTGCAATACCGTAAGTAGTTTTGGGGAAATATTAACTTGTGCAAAATTTCAAGACATTTGGTTGCGTCTTTCGAAAGTTATCGTGCGAACCAGCCGGACAGCCACTAGACAGACAGACAGACATGGATCAAATGACTTAAAAAGTCATGAATCGAATTTGGTTCTAAGAAACCTAGGGTCTGAAGTGACTCCTTCTATGTTTTAGACTTTTGGGTCGTATCAAATGATATATACTCATCCTAAGGGTGATGGTATAATTAAAAATGTTATATTAAAATCAACTCTATCGACGTGTAATCCCTATTTAAGATGTAACTGCAGTTTTCTCTGAAGTTGAAAATAGACTAAAAAAAAGTTTATTTCCTACTATCTTTTAATTCAGTCAAATGTAACAAAACATAAATTAAACTCAACTTCATCTGCATGTACTACCATTACAAGCCAAAACAATACAAAAAAATTAAAATTTGAAGTTCAAAACAAATCAGAAATAATGAAGGGACAAAATAAAGCTGGAATTATAAAAAGGTATCAACACCACAATACAAGGATTGATTAAGTCAGTCATGTGATGGAAAGGTAGCAGTAGCAGTCGCTCAGAATTCGAAATTTAAGCCGCCTAACAGAACTTCAAATACAATGCACAGTGGGACGGCTTCATACATTTTTGTGCAAAATCTTCAAGAAGTGGTGCTACATTATTAAAAGTTGACACCGAGCAATATATTGACTAAATGAAGAAAAAAAATCGAATTTCATCAAAATCGGCCCGCCTACGGCTGACCGCTCATACAATCCAAATATATTTTTGTTTTAAATATAATTCATGTAAATTCATATATTACTTTTCTTTGACTCGTACGTCAGTAAAATTTTACACTCAAGTTCTATCATGCTGTACGTAAAAAGGTTCCCAATTACCAACAGCTTCTTTTCATCGTCATAGCTATTTAAAAACTTGCAAATAACACATTAACAGCAGCGGCAAACAAAAACAATAAACAATTATTATATAAGGTAGGCAATTTGTTTAAAAAAACTAAAAAGTAAAACAGAAATAAATAACTAAGAAAAAAAAATGATTACATTACATTTTTGTTCATCTTTCTTACGCAGAAACCATTAAAGCCTCCCATAAAAGTTCAACACATTGGGGCAAATTGTAGTACAATGAACGAATGAACGTTCATCATCACATCACAACAGTGTGAATATGAATGATTTTTATTGGGGACACGCCTCGTAAAGACGACCTACGACGAATTTGTCCGTCTATTTTTAGAAAATATAAACTTTAGATTTAAAGTGTCTGAGATAGCCTCATATGCATAAGTAACATACATATATACATAGATTCATATATAGTTGAATTAGTTGTTATTGTTTTATATCACTTTTGTTTTATATCACTTTTTATATCACAACTAGCTGGCCCGGCAGACTTCGTCCTGCCTCCAAATTTTTGTAAAATATGTTGAAGGTAGTTGAAATCTAAAAACGATTGGTTTATTTTTTTGACCTCTAAAATATTTCAATTTAAAGGGCGAGGTTTACCCGGACACATTCTGTTATTCATATATCTTAAAGATTATTATATATTATTATAAGAATTGCTAAAACGGATCAGCAGTGTCGTCCATGATGGGATGAAAACTTACTTATTGATAGGCATATATTCTAAAATCACATTTTTAAGCCGATTGACTGACCTATAACTTTTAGCGTTGGTGTACTGGGTGATTGTACCTTTTTATCCTAAGGAGTACGAATTTCCAAAAATGCATTCATTAAGCTCAGCAACCCCATTAACCGTATGATCTGGGTGATATCAACAGTTATTCCTATTTTCGTTATTGTCCCCTTAAATTTTGAAATGGGAAAAACAACTTTGTGAAGCTCTCTAATTCAGTAGGAAGTGCGCCATTATAAAAGCTAGTCATTCTTCTTTAAGCCTTTTTTCAGTCTGGGTGACCATCTACAGCCAATCCTTAACTTTCACTGAAATTTTGGGGGTCAACCGTTTTCACAATTAGTGGTGACAACAAATTGTACATCTTTTTTATATATATAGACTTCTGAATAACTATGAAGTTAAAAAAAGTAACTAAATGACATTCCAAAAATTAAGTGTATCATAAGCTAAACACCGGCAACTGGTTCCAAACATACATTCACAATTTTCTCATGCCAAAAAAATCATATATTTTAAGTTTAAGTAAAATCGGACAATCGATATTCAAAATCTTCTCATGCCAAAAAAATCATATATTTTAAGTGTAAGTAAAATCGGACAATTGATATAAATTTTCGAAATAATTCAACCCCAGCCAAATTATAATTCCATCATAGCGACACCTACCGGGTCAATTTATACAAAAAAAAATTTCTCAAGGTTCCACAAACATAAATACAAAATTTCAGTTAAATTGATACATGCATTCAAATTTTCAATATAAATCCAGCCTAGCGCCATCTACCGGGTCCATTTGTACATACGATTTTTTCTGTTGATCAAACAAACATAGATTCTGAATTTCAGTTAAATTGGCCCATTCGTTTAAATTTTGATTGTAAACCGACCCCACCGCCATCTACCGGGTCCATTTGTACATAAAATGTTTTCTCATGATCAAATGAATATCCTTTCTAAATTTCAGTTGAATTGGTACATGCATTCAAATTTTCGATATAAATCCACCCTAGCGCCACCTGGATTTGATTTTTTTCAACACAAACAATCTACGGAAAATTTCGAATCGAACAAAAAAAAAATCAGCCAAATCGCTCCAGCCGTTCTCAAGTGATGGTATGACATACGTGGACCATTTCATTTTTATATATATAGATAAGTTCGTCGTCACACTTATGATCGAAACGTATTTTAAGTTAGATCTAAGCTATTTGAGTACGCAATATTTTAAGATTTTGATAATTGTCCAAAAAAAAAAGTAATAATGTCAGCAAGTATAATCTTAATCACTGTAGAGTGTCGCAAATATTTTTGAATGCACTGCAAGATTTTCAATAATAAGTAAATACCTACATGATGGAAGTATACAATTTTTAATTTAATATACTAAGACTGCTCGGTCTACTTATTGCAGCCGATATTGGTAATTTACAAATCCATAAATTTTTGAAATATGAAATTTGTTAATTTTTTTATTACATTTGGCAAAGAAAAAATTATTATATTTTGTTGTTGTTGTAAATAATAATAAAAAAAATAATGTCAAAATCTTAGTTGAACAATCGACCATTTCATCGTTAGGGATAGGGAATAGGTATGTTTGAGAAAAATGTTAGGAAGGAAATACCAGTGGGGGTCGGTCATACATTTTACCCCTCTTGGATGCAAAATGGGTGCGGCTGGAGATAATTAAAAAAAATTATAAAAACAAAAAAATTTTATGGAAACTATCTTAATGGTTGAAAATAGTGGTTATGAAAAACTGTTGAGGTTGCATAAATATTGGGGGTCGGTCATACATTTGACACCTTTAGGGGCTGCTTTGGGATAGTCAGAGCGGTGGGAGCAATTTTATAAAAAATTTATTTTTGTATGGAAGCCTCTTAGAGGGTGAAGATGGGGGTAGTTATGTTGGGAAAAATGACTGGGGGTCGGTCACCTATTGGAACCCTCTAGGGGACAGTTGCGGGGCTTGTAGTGAATACGAAAAGTTTCTCGTTAATAACCGTGGGCTTAATTTTGTTTTTAGACCCATGGTATCTTGGAAAAATTTTCTTAGAATTCATCGTAAATTTCGACATTGATTATCGCTTGGTCGAGAAAAAAATTGACCCACTCTAATGGTGATGAGTCATTATTTTAAATAAAATACCCCTTTTGTAAGGATGTCCGTCTTTTTGTCCCACGATTACAACCGTAGTTTAATAAATATTGAGCTGAAAGTTGGTATGCAAGTTTCTATCCTCAAAGCGGAGGTAAAGTTCTTAGAAGAGCAAACTAAAAAAAAAACGGAAAAAAAAACTACCTCGACCTCCCATACAAACAACTTCTTTTTGGGGGTTTCCGTAGGGCTATCCCCGCTATTACAGCCGTAGTTTAAGAGCTGTCCAGCTTAAATTTGGTATGTAAGATTCTATGACTGGGGAGGACTTGGTATTTGGTAAACAAGCTTCTATCATCTAAGCAAAGGTTAGGTTATATGATGAGGAACATCCCCTTTTAGAGGGTCTATTTGTTATAAATATCGAGATGAAATTGGGTATGCAAGCTTCTATCCCCGGATGAGCAGATATCGGACAGAAACTACTTCCATCTCCCATATAGGCACCCCCTTTTTGGTGGCGGTAGGTCTATCACCGCTATTACAGCCTTAGTTTAAGTGCTATCGAACTTAAATTTGGTATGAAAGCTTATATCCCTCAAGCGAAGGTTAAAAGCTGATATGAGCACTTACGTTTACCCTACGGGTAGGAGGGAATATATCATTTGATACGACCCAAAAATGGCATAGCTCCCAAAGTTTCGCCTTGTCTAGAAGTGTCCGATGACCAAGCTTTTCATATCTCAGGTCACTAAAAGCAGGGTAGTGACATAGAAGAAGATGCTCCGTGGTCTCATCTTCTTCCTCATCATTGCTGCTTCTACAAAAATCGTTGTAGCGTAGTTTCAACCTCTTAGAGTGTTTCCCAACCGGCCAGTGACCGGTTATTACCTCTATGATGTTCCTGAGGTAGAGATCTGTATATCCATTGTAGACCAAATTTGTTTGGTCGCCGTCTCTCCTTAGCTATGAGGTTCAGTTTCCCCGGAATTAGCTGTTTTCCCATTGTGAGAGGGAACCCTATGAGACCGTAAACTTCGCCCGAGTTCACGGTTGTGGCGGTCCTTGCCAACGTATCGGATGAAAATTAGGATGATATCCTCCCCAAAGTTTTGGGCATTATCATTGTCATCATCGTAGGACCTATCCGGGATGTATCTTATAATCCGAGGGTAACCAGTTAAGGATGTTACTCCATATTTGGAGAAGCTCTAAATGCCCCTGTTATCATGATTGCCACCTGTCTCATAATGCTTTCGAATTTCAGCCTTTGGGGCGCTCTATCTAGCGCCGGCAACCTGCTTGCCAATCCGTAGAATAAGATGGGTTTAATAATATGTCCAATAGTAATTGGCACTATTAGAGAGTGTAAGTTCGACTTCATTAAATCTGGGTTTGGAAAATTGAGGGATTTTGTATCTCCGTGTGAATAGCATCAGTTCCGTTTTACTTGGGTTTACACACAGTCCACAGTCATGACACAATTGTAAAATAATTTTCAGCGCAGATTCCAGAAGCTCAGAGAGTAGTTTAGGATCCTTACCGGTGACTATTTCTGCCACGTCATCCGCATAAAGGACGGTTAAGCAGCAGGTTTTTTCCATCGTATCTTACATATATTACAAATCAGGAAATTTAAACTACTTACTTCTGCTAGGATTGATGTATGGCACTAGTTACTGCCTTGTCACTGCTGTGAAATATGATGACGCCTGGCCAAAAAAAGATGTTGCAAGTGATCTTTTTTTGGCCAGGCGTCATATAGATTTCATATATACGACATTTTCTTTATACGACCATTTATATGATTATGTATACGGTTTCTTATAGATGCTCTTTTTTATCTTTTCGCGCAAAGCACACCTTTCAACTTAGTTAACAAATACTGTGAACTAAAAGTTTTAAAATCATTGCAACTTTACGTGCTTAAAAATACCTCCAATATTCGACCTTGCAGGGAATGGCAGCCGGTTTAAATGCCCTCCCACAACTTACTCGACACGATGAATGTGATGACATCTTCACTAGTCAACCCCCACACCCCCACACTGCAGCGGTGCGGTGAATAAACTTTAAAGGGATTTATACAAAATTATATAACAACAGTCCACTAAAGTTAAATCCGTTATTCTAAGAGACAAACAAGGCGTTGTAATAAGTATGTGCAGCATTTGTCGTGGTCCCAATCCAAATAAAGTTAAACAAAAAAAAACTTTACAAAAATCCAACATGAAAGAAGCAAAATATGTACAAAACTTAGCGCATGACTAACCTTGAAAACATGAAATTTTAAAATTTTCTGTTTTATGTTTTTAACTTAGGTCTGTCAGTCCGCTCAGCTGTCCCAGCGCAAACGCACAAGTTTCTTTGGTTGGATGGATGAATTGGTTTCTTTGGTCGTAGTTTTACATTTGGTCACAGCATTGAAATTGCTTTCGCGGTGGTGTTGGGCACTGACGCAACTTTGCGCAGTCTTCAGCGCGTTAGTCTCGTTGTTGCTTGTTGGGTCTAGCAATATTCAGCAGTTCGCATATTGTCTAGTCTCGTCTAATTTTGGGCCAGCCAATACACTAAATTGACGCATCAAGTTAACAGCTAACGCAGCGCTTATTTGCCATGACTACCCCCCGGTATACCGTTTTTAACACACTTAGGCTGTGTCGCTCAGTCGCTGTCGCTTAGACTGAGACAAATGGAGTATTTGTTTAGTGACATCGTTGGCCTACAAAAAAGAGCCATTTAGCAATACCCAGTTTGACTATTTAGTTGGTAATGGTAAATGAAACCTCCCAGAGATTACCTGTATTGTCCAAGAGTGACTGTTAAGAGATGCAATACACATTTCCGACAGCAGGTTTGAGCTAGGTCTTCTGCTCTCGAATCTGTTTGAAATCACACATTGTGCAAATGTGTGGACATTTGCATATGTTAGGCACGGCAACACGGTGACGCATAGGGCTATCAGGTTAGTTATTACCTGTAACCATAAAATATTGTCAAAGAGTGCCGCTGAGCTAACCCGGAGAATGTCTTACATGACTTCCGTAGGTTTCATTGTTTTGTTTATTAACCCATACATGCAATTAATAATTATGTTTACTCTAGTTTTCAGGAAGTCAGCAAGAAACCGTATATGAACCTGATAACAATGAGTGCGGTGGAACGTTCAAATTATCTATGTTCGGGACAGAAACTCCTTCAGTTTTCCTACTTCCGTCATATGTGTCGCAATCTATAGTGTATTTGCTTGAAGTTGGAATGATAACTTCATAATATTAAAAGAAAACTTTTATATATTCGTTCATGTGCTGCGAATTTTAAGTACGCATTTTTTCAACCTCATCACTGTTACACTAATTCAAAACTTTTCTTACGTACTTTGATAGTTCTGCCAACTATACCAACAAGAAATGGATGGAACTGGTAGCAACGCAACGCTAGATAGAACTCATTGAAATTCTTGACAATGGAATCCTTAATATAAACACCAAAATAAGTAAAAACAATAATAACTAAAACCTGAAAACCCCAAAATATGCTTTTATATTCATAAATCCCAGAACATGCCGGTAAGACTGTAATATGCATTTGCATATGCAAGTATGCATTGCATACTTTTGTTGGCCCTGATGATAACAAATGATAACAAACATCATAAACATTCAAACATATTGTTGAAAGTTGCTTCCAAAAATATTTTTATGACTTATCTAAACATAGCACAAAGCTCTTATTATTTGTTATGATGACGCTTAACTAAAACATGTTATACTCAACCGTTATAATTTTTGGCTAACAAGTGATAAAAAAACTAGTTTTTTGCTTAATTTTGAAAATATAATATATATATTAATGTTACAACATATTTAGCTTGCTACATAAAATACATAATCACTAAGCAGCCACTATAAGTATGTGTATCATGATGCTTCATGTGTTAACTACATAATTAATATAACGTCATCTTATAGAGATTGCATCAAAATCGTTGAATTAGATTTTGGACTGATTATATTTTATTCAATTTCGATATATGTTCGCAGTTAGTGTGGGAACATCATCATATCACTCCACCCACATTACAAGAAATTTTGTAAATCATTTAGCTTTATTCCATACGTGGAGCATCCAAATTTTGTAACAGTTTAACCATTTCTTACATTTAAATTACGATAAACCGATTTAAAACAAATATGCCTCAGAAGCCATTCGGATATGTCAGGAAAACGTACGAGTTTCTTGTCTTGGCTTAATTGTAACGGGTGTTTTGTCTGTTAGATAGAACTTACTGATTTTTTGGCATTTATGATCAATGTTCTCGGGCATATCGTAATGAAAACAATGACGATAGCCGTTTTTGTAATGTACACCCTTAAATCAAAACAATTAAGTTATCTTTACGAATCATGAAATTTCCATTAAAATTAAATCCATTTGTTATTGCATATTTTACGAAAAATACGTATGCATATTTATGCATATTTATGCGCATATTTTAGCAAATTTTACAATAAATATTTTCGAAAGTAAAATGCCTTTAACATTTTGTGGGACATCTTTAGGAAAAAGTTGACTTAATTTGTAACACAACATTGATCTGGTTTACCCGTTAAACTGACAATATTTGTATTTACTAGAGTATCCAATTAATCGGGTTTAGGTTTTGTTCGAATACAAAATTAATCGATTTTGGGATTTTTAATTTGCTCGATTAATCGATTAAGGTTTTTAAATTGCTCGAATAATTCGATTAATCTAATACGCCGAATAACTTGAATAATTTCTGTATATCTGTATACCTTACGTGAAAAATAAACAAATTTAATGTAGGCGTTAAAAAACATAAAAATAATATTAAAGCATAAAAACAAACGTAAAATATTAATTCATATAAATTAAAAAACGTTTAATAAAAATAATAATTAATTAGGTACCTACAAAATGAGATCTTTTTTATTTTAAAAGTTTTTAGTCACATCTTCTAAAATAATCTTAATCTAAAATAATCTTTTGTTTCGTTTTAATGAAGCATGACTTTAAAAGCACCCTTTCATTTAAAGTATTTGTTGGTGAAACTGAAAGAATTGCATTGAAAAGTTTTTCTAATTTTTCTGATATTTTTTTTTTGTTTTATCTAGATACAGAAAATCATCAATTATATTACAGTTTACATTCGATTTTTTTAAATTTTGAATACTTTTTATAGTATCGTTCAATTCCAGTAAAAGATTATTTTCATTGATATCAATTATTTCCTCTTCTTCTTCCAACACAATATCATCATCTAATATATTTTGATTAGCTTTAGGATTAGCTATCGGATATAACCGATAATACATTTTCGAGGCAAAGTCTATTGTTTCCGTTTTGGAGCTATATTTTAAAAATAATTTAAAACGATTAATCGGTTTAAATTGATCGATTATTCGTTAATCGAAATTCACTATTTTTTCTTTATCGAAAAATTATTCGAAAAATATTCTTCGATTAATCGAACAACGATTAATCGTTTTTTTTACCAAAAACTTCGAAAAAAATTATAATTTTTTCACTATTTTGAATACAAGTCGTAGGCAATCCAGATTTTTTGCATACTCTATTCAGTGAAATTGTAGTTTAGATAACACGGAATAACTTCTCTGAACAAACCCATGCAATCGGAACAAGTCAAAACATACTATCTACTTTAAACAAATCAAAAAATTATAATTTTTTTCTAAGATTTTTGAAAAAAAACGAGGGAACTCTAATTTTTTTGGGAAATTTTTTTATATCAATTTCTTAAGCGGTCTGTTAGCTACAACTTTGCTTAAGAAGCGAAAGAGCTAGATTAAAAACTGTACAAACTGTTAGCCAAAAACTGATGTCACCTTTTTTCAAGGGATCCAAGGGATTTCAAAAAGTTACGAGGGCAAAAAAAAATTTTGGTAGCCAATCCAGCCAAACTGAGCTAGGGTTTTACTCAGCTCCGGTAGAACTATCGAACCTATATAGTCATGTTCGGGTGTTTTTCAAAAAGTTTGATTTTGTGTCATAGTGTATTAAGATGGCAAGCGTGGGTTAATGCAATCAAATTTTATACACAGAACATCAAAAAGTTTGGCAATGAAAGAAATCTTCCGATTCGACATTGATTAAAACGTCGTGCATTCTCTCATATTTCTTGGGCATAGCAATTATGCGTTTTTAAGTGAAGTAATAAAAAAATTCGAAGCACGATAAACGGCTATACAAAGAAAATAAGTAATGTAAAAATTTAATTTGAAATAATTTTGTATGAATATATAAAAAATGAATTGTTTTCTGTTTTTTGCAAAATTATATGCAAATTTTATTTACAATTAAATTTTCAAAACACTTTCAATTGTTTATTTTATGTGTCTTAGTGCATATTTTTGGATTTGAAGTGCATGTTTTATGCCCATATTTTCCTTGCCCTAATGATTTGTTTTAAGTGAGCATTTGCATTCTGCGATGTAATGCAAGGCTATATTTAAAAAAACTTATATCTGCCGATTTTTTTATTACCTACATAAAATACTCATGCCAAAATCTATCTCAACATCGGTGGCACAATATCAATAGCTTAATCGACCCACCCTACCCGTGTCTGTCTATCTGGATGATACATCGTGTAAACCTTTACTGATCTTTATGAAAATTTACCAGAATTAATATTTTCCAATATGAAGTAAAGAAGTTGAAAATGGGGAGAATATGGGAGAACAACTGGAGGACATTTATATTTGCTATGTTTAATTACATTGTAATAGTAAAACCCTCAGAAAACAAAAATCTTTGCCACACACCTTCTGATACCTCCAATACAAATTACATAATTTACCCTCATAGGTTCACATTAGGGTGTCGCAAGTTATATGGGAAACAAAATTGCTGAATTTTGCCGGTCTGACCCCCCAAAAATGATAAATCTTTGCAAATTTTGAGATAGCCAAAGTTTTAGCACGAATGGAGTATGTTAACCCGTGCCGCTTTGGGTTTACATTTTGTTAGCTCCTATAGCCACGTTTGGGAGGCATAACTCAAGAACGGCTGAAATAAAAATCCGAAATTTAAGAATTAAAATTCCTTTAATCTGTACCTATATAATTTTTCTGCATAATCAACAGTTTCGCAGTTATAAATAAATTTTTGGAAAAATAAAACAAAAAAATTGCATAAAAATTCAAATTCAATAAGAAAGGATATTTGAATTTGGTCGTTTAATTATCTTGTAATAGTAGTAGTAGAACGTTGACTTACTATTTACAATCGGACATGTTGTGATGCCTCTACTGATATCTCCAATAATTATTAGCCAATTTCCAAAAAGGAACTCCTCAAATTATTGTTGACAGATCGGTCGCAGGCATCCCCTTCGTAGAGGAGATTACTCAGGTCCATATGAAGCCATTGTGATACCCTGCTGACAGCTTTCTTTTTATATTTTGTATTCAAAGGTGAAACTTAAGAAACCGGGAGATTTAATTCAGCTATTAATATTGATGATATCTTTTGAGATTTTTGTGCGAATTTTTCCTTAGTTCTCAGTTGGTACCTTAAAATACGTATTCTCATTTTGTATGGGAGAGTGGGTCAATTTAGTTCTCGACCAAGCGTAATCTACGATGAATTCTAAGAAAATTTGCCCAAAAAACCATCGGTTTAACATCAAAATCGAGCCCGTTTTTTAACAAGAAACTTTTCGTATTGGGGAAAAATCGACATAAAGATCCGATTCTGCCCCGGAATCGCCCATAGAGGGTTCGAATGTGTGACCGACCCCCAGTCATTTATCCTTCCTAAAATTTTTCTTAAACATTCCCAACCCCCTATCTTCAACCCCTAAGGGTGCATCCGTACAAAAATATAATTTTTATAAAATTTGCTCCCACCGCTTTAACTGTCCAAAGAGAAGCCAAATGTATGACCGACCCTCAATATTTTTGCAACCCCAACAGTTTCTAAGAGCATATCTATCCTCTATCTTCAACCCCATACATTTTTTGCTTCCATGGTACCTCCTAGAGGGGTAAAATGTATGACCGACCCCCACTAGTATCTCCCTTTATACACTTAAAACGACCAAAACAAAAAAATTCTCCACAATATAATAATTACGTTAAAATTTTTTATTAAGGATAATTAAGTTTCGTTTTTTTGTATAGGCTCCAAGTATTTTTAAATAATTTAGAAAATTTTTGTATAGAGTGTGAAGATAGGAATGTTCGAGAAAAAGGTTAGGAGGGAAATACTAGTGGAGGTCAGTCATACATTTATCCCCTTAGAAGGCAACATGAAAGCAGCAGGAGCTGACTTTATTAAAAAATTATGAAAATAAAAAAAAAATGTATGGGGGGTCGAACACGTCGTATGTATATATGTATGTATCCCCTTATTCCTAAGGATGATGGTATAAATATTCTCAGCTCTTATAAACAATTTTCTTCAAGGTCAGTATTTGACATTTCAGTAGCAATAAAAAAATACTTATAAAAAAGTAACGTCCAACTCTCATAGAAAACTTCCTTTTTTTGTGGCACAATATTTAATAACATAATTGTAGCTCAAATAACTAGTTTTAAACTTCCCCAAAACCGAAGATAATTCTCTTACTGGTTTTAGTTATTTTTGTGCTAAAATTTAATTCCCCTTAATAACAGATTCCAAGAATCCAAGTCTGAATTTGAATGGCACAAGAATTTTGTAAGTGTAGAATTTGGTACCGATTTCCTAAATAGATTGTAGAGATGAATCATTTCATAATTATAATGGCACAATCAGGCTTGATTAAACTTAACAAAACAGAACTTAGTATAACAGAACGTAACAAAGTGCAAAAGAAGCCATTATTGACGATTTAAAGAATATAAACACATGTTTCAACAATGCCGATATCTTATCGTACAAAATTTTGCAACAGAAAAATTAACTTTTCATTCTTCATCTTCCAATTTTTCCAAATTCCTACCAAACCTACCTACATTCATTCAAAATGTGGTAGATTCAATCAGCTGATCTCTTTTGTTAAGTTTTGTTAAGTCAAGACTGATTGAGCCATATGATTAAGTTTAATATACATAGTTTGATTTTTGGAATCGAACAATATCTTGTTGCCCACAAGGTATGTTGTCCAAAATTTTAAATAAATGTATAACTTAATCAATTTATAGCACTATAGCTTAAACACACACCCACACTTCATATATAATACAATTTAAAACAAACATGAATGTGCATGCATGCATAGCTAATGCAGTCGCTGCAGCCTTTCCATTCACACATGTAATGTTTGTTGTTATTAATAAATCCATAATCGTAATACAGAGATGCATTACGGCATACAAACATACGAGTACATTTGTATCTACTACGTACAAAGATAACTACTGAGCGCTACAAATACAAAAGGTCAATCAACTTACATTGTCTCACAATCGGACCAACTGAAATGCCGTTTAATTTTCTCAATATCCAATGTCGTGTGATGATGATTTTTAGCCGCCGATGATGATGATGACGACGGCACCGAAGCAGGGGCTGCAGTCGGAGATAATGATGACGCTAAGGCAGGCGCTATGGCCAATACTAAAGACACTTTTCTGCGAGCCATTCTATGAGTTTTAATTAAAGTTTCAGCTGCTGTGATTTTTTTTTTTAATTTATTTATTTCACTGCTGACACGAAAAAACTGCTGAGTAATTCATCAAATTCACGCACAATAAAATAAATCTGAGGAAATAACACCACTTTTGGTTATTATAGCTTTTTTTTTCAACCCAGACTGACAGATAGACAGACAACACCAATCAAAACACTTTTTTAATGATACAAAAAAAAACCAACAACAATAGCTCTCTTTATTAACTTCTTTTCTAAAAGCATTAAACACTTTAATAACGTTTTGTTTTGCGTACGCGTATATTGTTCAATTAAAATTGCTGTGATTCGATTTTTTAAAGAAATTTCCTATTTACACTTTTGTATTTTATAACAAAACTAAACGAACGACGACAACGGCCACGGAGACTCTCTACGAAATAGAAAACGAAACTGAAAGTGTTGATCGCCTTAATGATGGTCGTAAGCCAAGTGAAATGGATACCGAAACAGTTAGATGAAATGCAACAACATTACAAGTAACATTTTACTACAACAACAGCAGCGCAATGACTTGAAGCAACAATTACCTTGTACATGCATAACTACACACCCCAACATACATACATTGCAGACACGAATACGACCGACAGTCTCGTCGCGCATATTGTGGAAACCCCCTCCCCAAGTTAAAACCGTCAACGGTAGAAACCGGCATAAAAGAAATGTGGAGAAGTATTGGGGAAATGCAAAAACAACATCATCATTGTAGCATAACAACTACACCAACATAAGACATAACGATGATACAATAGAAACGTGGAGATTGTGTGCATTACGAGAGAGATAGAGTGAGAGTGGGAGAGAGTGTTCAAATGTTGTTTTGGTGCAAAAGAGTGCAATGTTTTTGTTAGCAGTAACGATGTAAATTACACTGTGGTAGTCGCAAGAAAAACCATAATCAGGCTCGACGTCGCTATCCTCACTCGGGCACGAGGAATCGAACTGCATCAGTTTTGCCAAACATTTTGGGCTTAAACTTTTAGGTGCTTACCTTACCTAAGGGGTTTGTTAGTAAAAATATTTTTTGTTCGTAAATGAAATCTTATACCCAATAACCAGTACATGACACCATGCGACATCGGTTGAGATCCATGATTTCTCGATTTTTACTAGTCGTATAAAAGAAAACAATCTCAGATTCTTTTCATATATGTATTTTTAAATGAAAAAAATTTCTTTTCTTGGAAAATTTTTGCCAGAAACTTTCACATTGTTATATTGTGTATGGAGCGGAACAAAAAGAATAAAATTTCACAAATTTGTCAAAAAGCTGCATAAACGAAAACCAATTTTATAAAATGTACTTTTTATACAATCCCACTACGGGTAGGGGAGTATATATCATTTGATAGATTCAAAAGTGTTACTTTAGACCTTAAGTTTCTTTGAACCAAATTCGATTCATGACACACACCTCGCATGAATGACGAATGGGTTGACTAAAATGGCAACAAAAACGGTAAATGGGGTTTTGTTGGGGGTCAATTGTACATAAAAAATCCACTTGAATCAAAATCCTAGCTGATCCTTTTTTTGGGATAAATGGATTTTTCGTTTTTTTACTCCGTTTTGCGCTTTTTTTAGAAGTGACGTTCTTTGCCCAATTATTCCGCCATCAAATCATAGAGATAATATATCATGTTATATCTCATTGGAAGCGTACGGACTTCAGCTTTAAGACACTTCTGACCAAATGTATGTTTTCTGCACTTAATTAAGCTTTGCGGAAAAAAACTGAAAGTCTTTAATTTTTATTTTATCCAAAAATTTTATATTTTCCTCACACCTCGCCTGAATGATAAATAGGTTGACCTAAAATAGCAACAAAAATGATTAATGGGGTTTTTTTGAGAGTAAAATTTGTTGTAAATTGATGTGTGTCAGGTACGAAAACCGACAAAAAAAATGTTTTTTTTTTAAAAAAACTAAATAGTTTAGTTTTTTATTAAAGCCTATAATTGTATTGAAAACATCAATTTGTCTTAAAGCTGAAGTCTGTACACTTCCAATGAGATATAACGTGATATATTATCTCTATGATTTGATGGCGGAATCATGGGGCAAAGAACGTCACTTCTAAAAAAGCAAATAAACGGAGATACAAAACAAAAAATCCTTTTATCTTACAAAAAGGATAAGTAAGATTTTGATTCAATTGGATATTTAATGTACAATTGATCCCCAACAAACCCCCATTAATCGTTTTTGTTGCTATTTTAAGTCAACCTATTTATCATTCTGGCGAGGTGTGAGGAAAATATAAAATTTTTGGGAAAAATAAAAATGAATGACTTTAATTTTTTTTTTTCGTAAAGCTAAATTTAGTACAGAAAACTTAAATTTGGACAGAAGTGTCTTAAAGCTGAAGTCCGTACGCTTCCAACGAGATATAACATGATATATTATCTTTATGATTTGATGGCGGAATCATGGGGCAAAGAATGACACTTCTAAAAGAAAGCGCAAAACAGAGCAAAAAAAAGAAAAATCCTTTTATCTTAAAAAAAGGATCAGCTACAGTGGATTTTTAATGTACAATTGACCCCCAACAAAGCCCCATTTACCGTTTTTGTTGCCATTTTAGGTCAACCCATTCGTCATTCAGGCGAGGTGTGAACATTGAAACTTTGCATGGGTTAATATTTCCTCAAAACCAATTACGGTATTGCAAATGGGCTACAGGGCAACGCCCCTTCTGTTTTGGAGAAAAAACTGGAAGTCTAGTCACGCCCCTTCTGGCAGCTGCCATGCATTGCGCCCACTTTATAAATCGGATAATAATATTAATACAACCAACGCGATCTTACTCAAATTCAGTATTTTGTACAGCTATAACTATAAATTTGGAGTAGCACCCACACAAATATACCATTTCGCCCTCTAAAGAAATCGAGTAATAATATCAATATACTAAAAAAATGTATATTTTACTAAGGGTGAGGGTATAAGCAGGTCGGTTTTCCCTACTGAAAGGAAAGAGAGACGAAGGCCTCGATCTTTTTGAGTACGTGGGGATACGATTTCTCGAATCTAGCCACATACCCTAAATGCTTTTTGACCGGTCCCTTTTCCCACCGGACAGCAGAGCAACACCCTTTCCTATAAATCTCCTAAGAAAACTGCAGGATCGTCTATAGCCAACCTTGGCCTTCTACTCCCTCTCTTTGTCCCCCTCCTCTGTCTCAACCACGGATATTAATGGCTCCGTACCAAGTGGAGGAACCACCTGTTCCCCTTCTTTGGATATCGCCACAATACAGGTCATCGAGGTGGTTCTACATGATGAAGATCCAGTAGAAGAAGACCGCCTTCACTCGTCCGTTGACAAGGTTTCCAAAGCATCCTGCCTACAGAGAGGTGGGACACTCGAATCGGCTTTGGCCGATTCCTGGTCGGTATTATCAATGGGAATCGACGAGGTAGAAGGTGGTGTCGAAAGTGGAGACTTATCGAGTCCCATACCTAGGGATTCTAGAAGAGCCTCGCCATCAGACAAAGGCTCACCTACAATACTGGCACCTTACTCATCAGAGAGAGATTCAGAAATAGGTTCACCAGTGGCTGTAGATGACTCGGCCTTGTTTGTGAAATCCTCTGGGGTTGGGGGAACGAGTTGGTTTTTCCATTTGTCCTTCAGCCTCATCTGCGAGAGGCGCCGATAGTCTCCGCCACCGACGGTTGGGTGTATATTACCACCCGCTTTTTATGTTTTTTTGACTCCATTCAAACATTCTATACTGGGTTGATCCACATTATTACAATATAAGTAGCCCTAGGTAACTAGGACTTATTAGTCACCCTACTCTCGTCGGAAGAAGGGAGTGTTGGTAGGCACGCTCCTCTAGGGATCATTAAATCATATATACCAACAATTCAATATATATGATTTGATTGATCCCGACAGCGGGATCAGATCTATCATTCCGATGTTTTGGGACAAAGATACGTGGTGCAAATATTGTGTTAAAAATACTCGTTACCAATTGCAAAGGAAACTAGACATGACGAAGCTGCATACCACCGAGAAAGCCAATGTCTACTCGAACCAACTCTCCCAATCACTTTAAACAAATGCCCCTAATTCTGATGTTCCCGAAACACAGTGACAGCATATTGCGAATTCTATGACCACTGCAGCAACGACCGTACTGGGCTATGAAAAACTATGAAAAACCACGCTCAAACAAGCCCTAGTACGATGAGTATGATGTCGCGCATACAGGGCAAAACTGCAGCCATTAAAAACGCATGCGGTGACGGAGCGATATAATGAGAACAAGAGGGAGATGACACGCCTCTTCAGGCAGAAAAATCGTATATGGAAGAAAAGAGAAACCCATGATATCGAAAATTACAAGGATAGAGGTGAAGCCCGAAAGTTCTATCAAAAAGTAAAAAGCAAAGGTTTTGGACCGGGGATCCCCCCACCTGTAAGGACGAAGACTGAAATCTGGTCACTGACATTCAGAGTTTGCTGCAACTATGGAGGGAATACTTTAGATCTCTAATCGTTTCCAAAGACAGCAAATCACACAATTCATAGACGACGGACTAGATTGCTCACCACCGAGCCAAAACGAGACTAGCGCGGCGGTGGCAAAGGCTTAAAAATAATAAAGCTGCGGGAGCCGATGGACTGCCGGCAGAGCTTTTTAAAGCCGGTGGCGATGAGCTGACAACATGCTTGCACCAGCTTATAAACGATGATTAAAACCTGAGTGTTCTATGCCCTGTGCTTAAGAAGGCGGTCCAAGTGTATGAACCAACTATAGCGGGATCAGCCTTTTACCCATCGCATATAAGGTTCTTTCGAGTGTGCTATGTGAAAGTTGAAAGCCCGTTTTAGCGAACCTGATTCAGTGTGGCTTAAGACCTGGTAAATCCACGACCGACCAGATATTGACACTAAAACAAATCCTGGGGAAGACCCAACAAATGCAGATCGTTCATCGACTACAAAGCTGCATTCGACAGTCTGGTACGACAGAAACTATTTTATGCTATGGCTGAGTTTGGTATCCCCGCGAAGCTGATACGACTTTGCAAGATGACACTGACTGACACGGTTTTCAGTGAAAATAAGCAAAAATTGAACAGAGCCATTTTCTACCAAGTGAGGTTGTCAGACAATGTAATAGTCTGCCATGCGATCTCTTTAACATCATAATGGAGATGATCATGCGGAAGGCAGCAGTAAACAGGAATGGTACCATCTTCAACAAAAGTCACATGCTGCTCGCGTATGCCGATGATATAGATATCATTGGCTGATGACTGCGCGATGTTACCGCGGCCTCTTCGAGCATTGAGAAATAGTCGGCAAAAGTGGGTCTGGTGATAAATGAGGGTAAAACCAAGTTATTTGTTTCAACGAACAAAAAAGAGTTCACTCGTCTAGGTCGCTAAGTGAACCTTAAACTATAACTTTGAAGTGGTAGATGACTTTGTCTACCTTGGCTCCGCTATAAACAAAAAAAATAATGTTAGCCTGGAAATCAAGAGAAGAGAAATCTCTCGACGAACGAAGGTCCAACTTTACCAACCACTGATCCTACCTTGGTAATGAGGTTGGCAGATCAATCTATTCTGGGAGTTTTCGAGACAAAAATACTTCGCAAAATATTTGAATTCATCATCGTAAACGGCGAGTATCATCGTCGAATGAATCATGAGCTGTATGATATGTACAACGACAACGTACAATGGCGCGTTCAAATAGACCGAATACTCTGGCTTGGACACGTTGCACGAATGGACGAAAATGCTCCGGCTCGAAAAGTCTCCGGCAATAAACTCGATGGGCGACGCAGGAGGGGGCGACCTTAGCTTCGATGGGTGGACCAGGTGAAAGAGCTGTTATCTAAGCTTAGAGTGACGAACTATCTACGGAGCGAATTTATCTACTGATAGATACATTTGCTGTTGTTGCTGCCATTAAAGAAGAAGAATGTATGAACTTGGGAAAAATGTTCTCTCTATCCTGTTTGGTCGACCATTACCTAAGACACTACTTGCAGGCAACATTATGCATTCGCATATTACCGAATACAAAACACCATGCCAACATAACAGTGGTGGTGGTGCACTTTGTATACATTTTACTTTATTCTCATTGTTCACTTTCTCCCGCTCTCCGATACACTTTGGGTCTCTGCCATAGTTACAACACACAAATACCTACATACATATGTGCATCGGCGTGTGCCCATAGCCAAAATACATAGTTTGGTTGCTTTGGCAAAATTATGGGACAAACAAACAGTCAATTTCAGACCCAAAGAAAAAGTATTTCCTTAAAAACGTTCAGCTAGAAAAACTAAAAAAAAGAAACTTTCTTTGCATAAAGTAAAAAAAAACTGTTGCACAAATTAATTAATAAGTTGTTAAATTAAAATACCGAATATATAATAAACAATGGATAGTGCTCATTCCAAAGGTTCGGGTTCGGATGATGAACCGCTTGTACCCGATGACATTAATGATCAATTCTATAAGGAATTGCTGAGTAAGATACCAGAGGTGAATTAAAAATCATTGTTATTGTTTAAAACTTGATTGTATTTTATCCGTTTTTTTATTTTTTGTTTGTTTGTTTTGACAATTTTGTAGGCCACAAAAGCTTTACGCCAAAAGGATTCGCAAAATACTGCCGACAATGTGCAACGTTTATTGATTTGTAGTAATCGTTACAAATGCAATTTATTATTGGAAAAAACCAAAAACCAGGAACTGGAAGATGATGTGGCACATTTGACGGGTCAATTGGAAGATGCTTATAAAATAACAAAACTAGATCAGGAGACCATCGCGCAGCTAAGGGAGGTTATTGGTAAGAGGGCACTGCGTTGTAAATTCTATAGAATAAGAGAAACATTTTTAATGTATCGTATCCATATCTTTTATAAAAAATTTACCTCTGATCAAAGCTTTTGAGTAATGTGGGTTTCAAGAAATGTCTTTAAAACAGTGGTTCACTAAAAAGTATTAAAAGTACATGATTGCTTAGATGTTAAATTGTCACCCTGTAACACAATATTCATCTCAAATTCATATATTTCTCTATTCCAGAAAGTGCCTGGCGTCAAAAGGATGCAGCTATTCTGCGCGAACAAACTGCACAGGATGAACTGACTAAACTTAAGGAAATGGTGGAAGATCAAGCGGAAACCATTAAAAACTTAAGTGATACAAGAGCCAATCTCAAACAGTAAGTCCATTCCCCTAAACACTTATGCTCCTCCTTATACACACAATAAATTTCCAGTCGTAGAGATGAAAATAAAGAAAAGGAAAATCTTAAAAACGAACTCAAGGATCTAAATAAACGTTTACAAATGCAACGCAACTATACCACCGAATTGGAGGCAATGAATCAGACACTAGAGGAGAAGAATAAGAGTTTGATTAAAGTTTTAGATGTAAGCTTGAACTACATATATTCATGGAAAGTTTCTTAGCTAATAGTTAATTTAATTTGCTTTAGGAAACCTCTACGGAAGCTTTTAATAGCAAAAAACGCATCGACGCTTTAACTAAAGATCTCAATCAAATGAAATCCGATGAATTGCGTTATACCGAACAAATTGCTTTGATGAAACAAAAGCTCGAGAAATTGACTAAGATGAAAGTTCGTCAAAATCTACAAATTCTATCGTTGAAAACAAACATGGAACATTTAAATACTAGACACAATGCAACATGCAATAAATTGGCCAAAATTACCGTAGATCTGGAATATGCCATACAGGATAGAGATAAGAATAAAAGGGATTTGGCACAACGCTCGAATTTGTTAAAGGTAAGGGGTTGATATTCAGGAAGTTTTATTGATTAAAAATATCAGTTTTTGTCCAACAGCTAACTCACACTTCGTAATAGCGTTTAACTATATTGGGGAATTACAGAGTACAACATTTTTTAGCTCATTGATTTGGGACTCAATTCTGAGAACTACTCGTGATAGTAGGCCCAAAAAGAAGAATTTCTGCATCATTCGTTTTGTCAAGTTACATGCCATAATAATTTAATATCGATTTGAGGTTAGTAAGTATCGTATAGGGGATACTTATTAACAATTGCACCCGCTTTGGAAAAAAAACCGCTCTGATGGTACAGATGTACCAATCAGAAAGCAATATTTTTGTGCAAGAGAGTACAGCTTAGGGTAGACCGATTTCATTTCTTCCCATGCGTCTATTACATTGCGCTTTAATTCTAGTACTGAAGCATTGACAAAGAAGCTTAGTTCATCTTGAGGAAGTGTTGAGTCATTGTCCTTCCTTCTTCGCCCATAAATCAAATTCAGCATCACCAGCAGAAGACGTTTCACTGCCGCTCCCAATGCTTTTAATAACTAGGGTTGCAGTTCTAGGTCTTTCGTCGTCAGCCGTCAAAGCTCAATGAATACATTTGGCGGCTGGCGACGAATCTTTTTTGTTCCTGGTTGTCTATCGATTATTATTTGGAATAATCAATTAATGCAATTAATCGAAGGATAATTCACGATACAATTAAATCGTTAATTGAAAGAAAATAATCGATTATTACCAATTTTTCGATTAATCGTGCCATCACTAGGTAAGACACAGTTTCATGTAAAAAATGGCATACAAAATTTAATTTTCTTTTCTCATGTTGATATAATAATCGGATACCGATTACACAATTTCCGTTAAAGGGCAGCAACAGCAGAAATTCAACTATCAGTAGCCGCACATAGAAAATTATTCCAAGCGCTTCGGTCTTTTGCGCTCCGTAGATAGTTCGTCACACCAATCTTAGATAACAGCTTTCTCAGCTGGTCCATCCAACGAAGTTTTGATCGCCCCCCCCCTGTGCCGCACATCGAGTTTATTAACGAAAACCTTTCGAGCTGGAGCATTTTCGTCATTTCATACAACGTCTAAAAGCCAGCGCATTCACTCTATTTTAACGCGCTTGACTACGTCGATGTTGTTATAACACAGTTATGATCTTGCCTTTAACGATGATGGGTCTATATATTTTGTGAATTATTTTTCTCTCGACAACTTTCAGTATAGATTGATCCGCCTGCGTCATTACCCAGGATTCTGCGCTGTAGAGCAAGACAGGTAGGATCAGTGTCTGGTAGAGTTGGATCTTTGTTCTTTAAAAGAGCCCTTTGTCATTAAATCGCTTGCTTAGCGCATAGTAGCAGCGGTTTGCGATCAATACTCGTCTTTTGATTTCGAGGCTGACATTATTATTTTTGTTTATGGCGGAGCCAAGGTGGACAAAATCATCTACCACCTCAAAGTTATAGTTGTAAACGTTCACGCAGCGTCCCAGACGAGTGGACTCTTTGTTCGTTGAAACAAATAACTTGGTCTTGTCTTCGTTTATCACCAGACCCACTTCAGCCGACTTCTTTTCAATGCTTGAAAAAGCCGCAGTAACATCTCGCAATCCACGTCCAATAATATCTATATCATCAGCATACGCGAGCAACATGTGGCTTTTGTTAAATATGGTGCCATTCCTGTTTACTGCTGCTTTCCGCATGATCATCTTCATTACGATGTTAAAGAGATCGCAGGACAGACTATCGCCTTGTCTAAAGCCTCGCTTGGTAGAAAATGGCTCTGACAGATTTTTGCCAATTTTCACTGAAAACTTTGTGTCAGTCAGTGTCATCCCGCAGAGTCGAATTAGTTTCGGGGGGATACCAAACTCAGCCATAGCATCCAACAATTTCTGTTGTATCGGACTGTCGAATGCAGCTTTGTAATCGATGAACAGATGGTAGGTGTCGATCTGCATTCCTATGGTCTTCTCCAGGATTTGTCGTAGCGTGAATATCTAGTCGGTAGTGGATTTACCACCAAGGGACATACAACACTCAGATTCCAATCATCGGGCATGCATTCCAGAGGCTAAATCGTGTTTATGAGCTGGTGCATGCACGTTGCCAGCTCGTTGCCGCCGGCTTTAAAAACCTCTCGCAGCTTTATTGCCGTGCAATTGCCGTGTTGTTTTGGCTCGGTGGTGGCCAGTTTACGCCTTCGTCGATGATTGGTGTGATTTCGTCACTTATGCTGCCTTCAGGAACGAGTAGAGATCGAAAGTGTGTCCTCCATATTTGCAGCACATTCTGAATGTCAGTGACCAGATATCCGTGTTCGGAAAGGTGGGGATCCGTGGTCCATAATATTTGCTTTGTACCTTTTGATAGAACTTTCGGGCTTCACCTCTATCCCTGTAATTTTCGATATCCTGGCTCTCTGTTTTCTTCCATAGACGCTTTTTCCGCACAAAGGGGCGTGTCAGCTCCCTCCTCTTCTCATTATAACGCTCCGTCACTGCACGAGTTGTCATTGGCTGCAGTTTTGCCTTGTGTGCAGCATCCATTTCCTCAGACATTTCGCGACTTTCCTCATCGTAGAAGGGCTTGTCTGAGCGGGGTTTTTATAATACAGTACGTTCGTTGTGGGACCGACCATGGTAGATGGATTAAACACTCGACTATCATGCGGGAGATCCTAGGTTTAACTCCTAGCTCCAGTCATTGCCCCTCGATGTTGTCACGAGGGAAGTTGAGTAAGTAGTACGTTCGTTGCGGCAGTGGTCATAGAATTCGCAATATGCTGCCACTGTGTGTCGGGAACATCAGAATTATAGGGGTTGGTTCAAAGTAATTCGGAGAGTTGTTTAGAGTAGGAATTGGCTATCTCGGTGGTATGCAGCTTTGTGTTGTCTAGCTTCCTTTTGGTTACTATATATAGTATTTATGTAATGTCAAACAAAAGAGCCTAAAACGTGACAAATTCTCCTATACGATACTTACTAACTTCAAATCGATATTAAATTATTATGGCATGTAACTTGATAAAACGAATGATGCAGAACTTCTTCTTTTTGGGGCTATTTTACGTGCAGTTCTCAGAATTGAGTCCCAAATCAATGAGCTGAAAAATGTTATCCTGTGTTATTGTGACTTGCTTTTATACATAGTTTTACTAGCGTAATTTTTTTTCCATAGGTACGAGAAGATGAAATAATTAAATGGAAGCAAGAAAACTCAAAATTGGCTAAACTGCAAGACAGCGCTTCTCGTAAGTACTGTACATTAGAAGAGTCCAGAAAAGAAATCGAAGATGAGAGTCTAAGAATAAAGTTAGTTCATCTTACAATCACTGTTATGCAAGTATCGCAATTAAATCATATGCTACATCCTAACAGAACCCAACTTAATACCCAGGAAAAGGAATACGAGGCCATGCGACGTTTGGTTCAACAATTTGAGCGAAATATCAATAATTTAACCAAAGAGAGAGATGTCCTTAAAAGAGATCTACTAGTGGAACACAAAACAGCTGAAGAGGCTCAAGAAACTATACAGGAGACACAGCATGAAATTCGCTCTCTCAGAGATTCACTACTGTTGCAGGAGCGTAAACACAAAAAGTTAATCGATGACATTGCGCACTTGAATAGCGAGAAATCGAAGAAAACTGAAGATGTACAAAATTTACTCGATAAAATGGATACGCTGCAAAGTAAATAGTTATTGTAACTCTCTCATTTAAGTGTTGTCAAAACAAACAAAAAATTCCATTTGTCGTTATTTGAAAAATACTTTTTACAAATTTTCACAAACGCCTCCCATAAATTTCAGGTAAAATCCATTTAAAGGAATCCTATGAATTAGAACTGAAACGCACCATTAGTGACACCGAAAGTCAATATTCCAAATTAAAGGCCCAATACGATGTCCTGGTGAATGAGAACAACTCAAATTTACGGAATATACAAAATTTAAATGATGAAAAACTAAAATTACGAACAAACATAGAAAATCTACAAAATACCATTGAGAGTTTAAGGGGCAAAGTGACCTACAGAGACGGTGAAATTGGTAAACTGCAATTGCAAATAGATAGAATGGAAAAAGAGCGACGTCTACTCAAGAATGAACTACGCAATTCACAGCTGAAACATCAACATACCAAAGCTGAAATGCATGAGAAGAAAAAGGAAAACGATAAATTTCTTAAATCTCAACAAGAGGAAGAGAAACGACTAATGCGTCTACAGAGAGATCTCGAGAATATGATGAACGAGAAGAATTCGGTATGTGTCACACTCACGCGCAAGGAGGAGCAATGTATTGAACTGAAGACGGCTTTGGATAATCTGCAAAAATCTCATGATTTACTTCAGGCCGAATTTGCTCAAAATCGTGAAGATATGAAACTGATGAGAGTTGAAATTAAAAATCTTCTCACCGAACGTAATGTATTGCGTAAAGATCGTGAAAGTGCTTCGAACTTGCGTCAAGAGCTTTTGCAAATGCATCGTGTCCTTAATCAGCAGCGAGTAAAGGCACGTGCCTTGCAGGAGGAAATGATGACGCCGATGAATATCCACCGTTGGCGAAACTTGAAGGGCAAAGATCCGCAGAAGTGTGATTTAATTCAAAAGATTCAGTTTTTAAGAAAGTAAGTATATATTAGCGATAGTAGTAGGAGTAGTAATCATTAGTAGTGTCACAAAATTTCAAATGAGTTCTAGGCTCGCTAGCCAAGAGCCATGTTCTAGGAAATGCATAGCTCGCGAGCCGAATCAATAAATAAAATACACATGCAAGAAAATACCAAAAAGTACTCTCCTTTGTACTAAAGTACTTTTTTGTACCAAAAAGTATTTCTATTGGCCCAAAAGCACTTTTCTGTAACACAAAGTACTTTTTGTTTGTACCAGAGTATTTTTTTGTACCAAAAAGTACTTTTAATGTACTGTTCGGTACAAAGTACTTTCTTAACTTAAAAAAAACGTAATTTCTCTTTACATCCCATGAATGAGGTATGGGATAGCCTCTTGCATTGTTGTGAATTAACACGCTATCTATATTTAGATTCACAACTAACGGCAGCTACTTGTTTATCGACGAATTCGAACGTCACTGTTTGAGAAGCTTTTTACTAGACATGCCGATTGACTCAATTGACTGCGAAGTTGCTGTCGACAACATCGAGAGGGCTGGCAATGAAAGAAAAGTGTAGATTACTGGAGCCAGGAGTGGAACCTGTCATCACCTGCATGGTAGTCGCGTGTTCTAACCACTATGCCACGGCCGGTCCCACAAAGTACTTTCTATTGTACCCAATTATTTGTTTGTACCAAAAAGTACTTTTGTTGGCCAAAAAGCACTTTTCTGTTGCACAATGTACTTTTTTTGTACCACAGTACTTTTTGTACCAAAAATTTCTTTATATTTTCTTTTCGGTACAAAGATCTTTCTATTGTACTTTGGTACAAAAAAGTACTTTCTATTGTACTTTGTGGTACAAAAGAAAGTACTTTGTGCCACAGAAAAGTGCTTTTGGGCCAATAAAAGTACTGTGGTACAAAAAATTTACTTTGTGCAACATAAAATTGCCTTTGGGCTAATAAAAGTACTTTTGGTACAAAAGAAAGTACTTTGTACCAAAAAGTATAATAAAAGTACCTTCTGGTACAACAAATGTATTTTAGGTACAAGAAATGTTCTATTTGATACAATTAAGGTACTTTTTGGTACAATAAAAGTTCTTTGTGGTATGAAAGTACTTTTTGGTACAATCAAAGTACTCTTTTGTACAATAAAAGTTCTTTGTGGTGCATCAAAAGCACTTTTTGGTACAAGAAGAGTACTTAAAAGTACTCATTGAAAAAATAAAAATACTTTTTGGTACAATAAAAGTACTTCTTGGTACGATAAAAGTACTTTTTGGTACAATAAAAATTCTTTCGGTACAATAAAAGTACTTTTTGGTAAAAACAAAGTTCTTTGTGGTTCATCGAAAGCTCTTTTGGGTAGTTTGCGGTACAATAAAAGTACTCATTTAAAAATTAAAAGTACTTTCTGGTACAATAAATGTACTTTTTGGTGGAATAAAAGTACTTTTTGGTACAATAAAAGTTCTTCATGGTTCATCGAAAGAAAAAAAAAATTCTTTGCGGTACTTTGATAGTACTCATTGAAAAAATAAAAGTACTTTTTGGCACAATAAAAACAATATATGGCACAATGAAAGTACTTTCTGGTACAATAAATGTACTTTTTGGTACAATAAAAGTACTTCTTGGTACGATAAAAGTACTTTTTGGTACAATTGGTAAAAACAAAGTTCTTTGTGGTTCATCGAAGCACTTTTTTGTACAACAAAAGTTATTTGCGGTACAATAAAAGTACTCACTGAAAAAATAAAAGCACTTTATGGTATAACAAAAACAATGTATGACACAATGAAAGTACTTATTGGTAAAATAAATGTACTTTTTGGTACAATGAAAGAAATTGTCGGTATATAAATATACTTTTTGGTACAATAAAAGTACCTTCTGGTACAACAACTTTGCTTTACAATAAAAGTACTCATTGATACAATAAAAGTACTTTTTGGTACAATAAAAATATTTTATTGCACAATGAAAGTACTTTTTGGTACAACAACCGTACTTTGCGGTACAAAAAAGTACTTCTTGATACGATAAAAGTACTTTTTGGTTCAATTGGTACTTTTTTGTACAACAAAAGTTATTTGCGGTACAATAAAAGTACTCACTGAAAAAATAAAAGCACTTTATGGTATAACAAAAACAATGTATGACACAATGAAAGTACTTATTGGTAAAATAAATGTACTTTTTGGTACAATGAAAGAAATTGTCGGTATATTAAATGTACTTTATGGTACATTAAAAGTCCCTCCTGGTACAATAAAAGTAATTTTTGGTACAATAAATGTTGTTTGTTGTATATCAAAGGCACATTTAGGTACAACAAAGGTAAATTTCGGTACAAAAAAATTACTAATTGGTAAAATAAAAGTACTTTTTGATACAATAAATTCAATTTATGGCACAATGGAAGTACTTTTAGTACAATGAAAGTACTTTTTGGTACAGTAACTGTACATTTTGGTGCAATAAAGTAAATTTTTGGGGCATTAAATGAATCTTCTGGCATGATAAAAGTACTTTTAGGTACAAGAAATGTTTTCATTGATTCAATAAAAGTACATTTTGGTACAATAAATGTTCTTTGTGGTACGTCAAAAGCTTTTTTTGGTACAACAAAGATACTTTGCGGTACCATAAAAGTACTTTTTTGTACAATAAAAACAATTTATGGCACAATGAAAGAACTTTTTTGTGTAATTATAGAAATTACTTTTTGGAATAATAACACTGCATAAGATATGATGATAAGTCTGAGATAAGTGATAGTCTATTAAAGGGCGATATAAAAAGGGGGATATGTCCTACGTCTTAATGAGTTTCGAAATTTTGAATCGTTTTACACTTGTCTACAAACATTGTGTCAAAAAGTTCTATAAAATCCAAAACAGAACAAAAAATCTTGGTTTTTGTTTTAATTTCTATAATTATATTATCCTTCGGTGGTAGTTTCACTACGTTGGCTGTATATCAAGATAGAAATATCTTATCAAACCTAAAATGGTATTAATTCAAAGATAACTATGTGGTGTATAAATGCTGTGAACAAAATTGTTAAATATGCACAGTTGTTTAAGTACAGTGGGCAAAAAAAAGATTTTTTAACAAAGCAAAAATTAAATTTTCAAACAAGTAAAAGTTAAAAACTTTCAGAAAATTTAATTGAACAAATTCCTTAACTGAATCTAATTTTAATTGATTTCTGTGTCATCCTTTTAATTTCCCTTCCTTTTTATTTGCTAACTTTCTCTTTTATTTGTTTCTCCTTTATTTTAATTTACTTTTAATTTCAGTTTATGGCAAGAAAGAATTAAGAAAGGTTATTAATTACAGACAACTGCTGCACTATAACGTTACAAATTTAGAACAGGAAAGGGCCCTAAAAGAATCTCAACGTCTGTATAACACGCTCAAGGAGTTCATTGTGAAATTGCCAAGCATTAAAATCAAAGAGGAACTAAATGAAGTTAAGGTAAGAAAAAAGTTTATAAAATTGTATTACATATTTTAATTTCTCCGTTTTCCTATAGTCTGCTCTTGGCCGCAAAACACGAAAGCTAAAAGCTCTTACAGCTGAAATTGCAACCAAAGCCATCGAAGAGAAATCACATACCGTGGAACTAGAAGAGCTTAAAAACGATCTGACAAAAGTAAAAGGACAACTGCTACAAGAGCGCAAATCCAAACAAAAGCTGTTAGAAGAGCGACAAACTTTAATACAAATGCAGGTGCAACAATGTTTATCGGCACCACCACATTTGCAGGGAGGTTTTGTGCCTTCACTGAAACATCCCAATGGTATTTGAAGAGTTTCTAGAAGTAAATGAAAAGCGAAAACTCTTTAGTCATTTTATAAGCATATATTGATGTCAGTTAATGGTACACCAATTTTTTTTTTTTTATTAAAAATTTTAAATTTTTATTTTTTTCTGTAATTTTTTTGATCAACCCAAGAGAAATCTGTACAAATATACAAGTCATGTTATCAAAGCCTTTACAAATTTGATAATGTACAAATAAAAACTCATTATAAAGTAAACTATTGTAATGTTTTCTCCTGACTCCGCCTCCGATTTATTTCAATCGGTTTATTGTTAGTAATGAAATTAATATTTAAAAAATATAATAACATTTATTTTGAATCGTTTTTTATATTTTGTCCCTTTCCTCTGATTTATTCGACTCGGATTTGTTTGACGGTTCTGTGGTAGTAAACACGCAATCGGCATAATTGTCCTGACTCGAATACTCGGTGGGCTCCAGAAGACTTGAGAGAGAGTTTATTGTATCCCCTGCACCACACACCTGAGCCTTGGTCATTTTCAGTGTGGTCTTGAATTCTTCGATGATGCATTCACGAGCCTTTAACTCGATGGCGTCAATGGCCAGTTCGGCATTGAGGGCCTTCAATTTCTTCAATTGGCGTTTGTTAATGCGCTGCAGAAAAAGGTGGGAGAGAGAGAGAGAGATGTAAAGTTAATGCATGAGACCCTCAAACTATATGATAGCTTTTTTTAATAGAAAAGCTTTCGAATCCTCTAGTAAAATAAATTTAAAAGGTTTTAATTCAAAACTAAGGAGTTGCAGATTAATTATAGAACTTCTGACTAAAAATTAAAGCATTTGTATAACACAGTTCAACATGATTTTGGGACTCAATTGTGAGAACTGCATGTGAAAGTAGCCCCAAAAAGAAGAAGTTCTGCATCATTCGTTTTGTCAAGTTACATGCCATACGAAATTTATATTGATTTGTAGTTAGTAAGTATCGTATAGGGGAATTTGCCACGTTTTAGGCTCTTTTGTTTGACATAACATAAATAATATATGGTGGCGTATGATTATCATAAGTAATATTTCATGTTATTCATACGCCACGGAGCACAACAGTTTTATTGTAACTTCTACAAAATAAACCCAATTCAATCATTTAATAAATCTAAAAGTGAAACTGTTGCTTATGTGGTTACATGAGCAGATTAAAGGAATTGTAATTCTTATTTTTTTAAATTTGTTTCAGCTTAATCGGATTAGTGGTTCCTAAAACCTAAAACCTAAAACGTGACAAATTCCCCTATACGATACTTACTAACTTCGATATTAAATAATTATGGCATATAACTTGACAAAACGAATGATGCAGAACTTCTTCTTATTGGGGCTACTTTCACGTGCAGTTCTCAGAATTGAGTCCTAAATCAATGAGCAGAAAAATGTTGAATTATGTAATGTTGTACTATGTAATTAAATTAAGAATTTAATTTTGTTATTTTTATTTAATCCATAGTTCCACATTTAAATCGACCTAAAAAAATCGCATTTACCTGAGTTTCCACTAATTTTTGCTTAACCTTCGTTGTGGGTAAATTTTCCACCACCCTCTTGAGTGATTCACAAATTTTCTTGGACTCTTCTAATTGTTTCTGTAGATTTGCTTTCTCAACTTCTTGTTTCAAGGTGCGTCTGCATATAAAAACCATACATTGACTTATCAAAATAACCCCACAATTGTTTACTCATATACAAACTTTTGCAACATTTGCACTTTAGTCAATAGCTGCAGCTTTCCCGGATCTTCACCCTTTAAGATACGCCAACGATGTATGCCCGTAGGCGTTTTAGCATCCTCAGTGAGAGAGCGCACTTTTATACGCTCCTGATTTAGAGAACGTTGCAAACGTATAATCTCTTCACGCATATCGGCGGTACTTTTAATGGCACGCGACAGACACTCTCGTTCGGTCTGTAAATTGGTTATTTCCATTTTGAGCAAACGTATGTCCTCGACACGTTGATTGTATTGCGTTTGTCCTGTGGGAGGGGGGAATAATTTCAGATTATTTGTTAGAAAAAATTTCTCTTACCTTGATCCAATGCCGTTTGTGTTATGCACAACTTTTCCTTGAGTAACACAATTTCATCGTTTCTACGCACCAATTGCAAACCAATTAGATTCTTTTCTCGTCGTGTCTCTTCAAGTTCTTGTGTGATTTTCATGAATTTCACTTCATCTTCAGAGATTATTTTCATGAGATTTTCATTTTTAATTTTCATTTCTCTGAGATCTTTACGCACATTAGAGAGGATATTCTCTTTGTTCCTCAACTCGGATTGCAATTCCTTTTTGTCGTTCGCTAAACGCTCAATACGCAAATTAAGTGAGTTGATCTTATTTTGATTTGCTGATATTTCATTAGTCAATTGAGTGATTTGATGGGCTGTTTTCTGGGGGATGGTAGGGGAGGAAATGTGGGGTATATATTAAGATATTGTAGGAGTGTTAAAAGAGGAGTGTTAGTGAACAACATTTAAAACTTATTAAAAAGAGGACACAATAAACATATTCTTCAGTTTTATTCAACCAATCCTAAGAAAATTTAGTTCCTCCCAATCTAATCAACCCGGGAAGGGAATTACAAGGGCAAACAATTTCAAATATTCGAAGTCAGATGTTTTTGCTTGTTTTAACTAAAAATTTACAAACAAAATTTAAAAAAAATATTAACAAATTATAAAAAAAACCATAGCAGTTCTGTTGTTTGGTACAATAAAAGTGGTTTTAAGCACAATTAAAGTATGTACCTTTTGATAAAAATAATGTAAAGTTTTGGTAAATTTAAAATATTTTCGGCAAAATTAAAGTACTTTTTGGGACAGTAAAATTAGGTTTTTTACACAATAAAAGGCATTTTTGGTACAATAAAATTACTTTGTGGTACAGTGAAGGTACTTTTAAATATATTGAACGTAGGCATTGTTGACACATTGAAAGTACTCTTTTGGTACAATTAAAAGTACTTTTTGGTACAATAAATTAATATTTTGATACAATAAAAGTTATTTTTCTTTCAAATAAAGTATTTTTGTGGTACAAAAAGTACAATATAAGGAACTTTGTCGAACAATAAAAGTACTTAATGATATATTATATTTATCTTTGATACAGTAAATGTCCCTTTTGATACAATAAATTTAGATTATAATACATTAAAAGTACTTTTTAGCACAATAAAAGTACTTGTTGGTACATTGGAAGCACTTTTTGGTACAAAAAAAAGTACTTTTGGTATATTGAAAGTACTTTTTGGTACAAAACAAGTCCTCTTGGTATATTAAAAATAATTTTTGGTACACAAAAATTTCTTTTGGGGCAATAAAAGTACTTTATGGTGCAATAAAAATATTTTTGGCTCAATAAAAGTACTTTTTAGTACAATAATATGTACTTTTTTGCACAATAAAAGTACTTTTTGGGACAATTAATTTAGCAATATATATAAAAAGAAGTGTACATTTTGATTGTCACTCCATAACTCGAGAACGGCTCGACCGATTGCCATAAAATTTTTAGGGAAGGTACAGGGAGGAGTGATGATGGTTAGTTGATTTTGAAATCCAAAATCGGTCTAGCCATTCTCCAGTTATGCTCCATCTTTATCTTTATATATAAAATTCTACCGTACGTGTGTTGTGACTGAACTCCTCCTAAACGGCTGGACCGATTTGCATAAATTTTTTTGTATGCGTTTGGGTGGCGCCCCGGATGGTTTAGATTTACAATTCGGTCCAATTGGACAAAGGGGCGTGGCACCGCCCATACAACTTGAAAATCAAAAGGGCTGTATCTCATGAACTGTCAGAGGTATGAAGATGAGATTTGGTATATATGTTGTTGAAGCAGTATTAATTTCAGCCAAGGTAGAAGTGGGCGGTGCCACGCCCCCTTTTCAAAAATCGCTCTAACGGCTTTTCTAATAGACCGATTGATACGAAAATTTTACCAAGTGGTACTGTTGACCTGTTGATAGTCCCTGGCTATAATAGGCTGTGATTGGATAAAGGGGCGTGGCACCGCCCATACAACTTGAAAATCAAAAGGGCTGTATCTCATGAACTATCAGAGGTATGAAGATGAGATTTGGTATATATGTTGTTGGAGCAGTATTAATTACAATCAGGCTGGAAGTGGGCGGTGCCACGCCCCTTTTTCCAAAATCGCTCTAACAGCTTTTCTAATAGACCGATTGATACGAAAATTGTACCAATTGGTACTGTTGACCTGTTGATAGTTCCTGGCTATAATTGGTTGTGATTGGATAAAGGGGTGTGGCACCGCCCATATAACTTGAAAATCAAAAGGGCTATATCTCATGAACTATCAGAGGTATATAGATAAGATTTGTTACAGTATAAATTACTGCAAGGGTGGAAGTGGGCTGTGCCACATCCCAGTTATAACTGCCATAGTAATATTATATTGCAGTTCGCCTAGAGATAGGTAGAGTTTTTTTTTGTTTTTAAATAAGCAAAAACCGAAAACTTCATATATATTTTTTGAAACCTTCTGCGGAAAACTGTGAAAAATAAGTTATGGCCTTTGAAAGTTGGCAAGCAGAAATTAAGTTTTTTAAAATCCTTGAATTTTTGCCTTTGGCGGAAGTCCAATATGTAGGGCAGAAATATACTATTCTCTTCGTCTTGGTTTCCAAACATCTGAATGGTAGGTCAAAATTGGAGCCGAAGCACATGGGGTCAAAATAAGGGCCTCTTGGATTCTATGATGACCCTCTAAGTGCGGGTGTTGTTTCTTAGTGAAATTTTCGTAGGTTCCGATTTTGGTATACGATTAAATTGATCCGTCCTAATGAACAGGCTATTTGGAACTAAAAAAATAAAAAGTGCCGAGGCGCTGCAAGCGTCCAGCGTTTGGTGACCGAATTATCTTAAAAAATGGTAACACGAGTTCAATGCAAATACAGTATTCGGAAATATTCTTGATTCGTGGGCGAAGAAGACATGGCGAAAGAGGTTTTTATGGCTAAAGGCATAAATCTTCAAACGAAATTTTTATTTGAGGTCATTAGGCGGAGAAGACATGCCAAAAATGTTTTTTACGCCCAAAGAGATAGTTAGTATACAGAAGATACCCGCTACTACAGAAAAAATAAAAATTGAATTTTGAACTTTAGCAGAATGTCCGATTTGAGAAATAAGTGGTTTTTCGCCCTACATACAGATATGATAGATATGACTTTGCTGATGAACTTTTTACAATCGTCATAGAGCCTAGGATATTAAGCATTTAAAACAATAAATCTTAATTGGTTAACTTCCATGTTAAGGATTTACTTGAAATTAGTTACATAAGTTAATAAACTCAACATATTATTGTCGAGCTTAAGTACCATTTTCAAAGTACATACTTTGTAGACCTACAAATGTATTAATTATCGTTTATATAGCTTTTAGGATGGCAAGAAATCTGAAATGTATTACAAGTTGATATGCAATAGCGAAGCATTGCCGGGCCCACTAGTATTTATATAAATTTATATATTTTGATAAAAGTTATTTTTTGAACAAAAATAGTACTTTTTTGGTACAAAAAGTACAATTAAATGTACTTTTTTTTCAAAATAAAAGTAACTATTTATATAATAAATTTATTTTTTGATAAAATAAAAATTATTTCAGTAAAAAAGAGTACAAAAATATTTACTTTTGGTACAATAAATTTACTTTTTGGTGCAATAAAAGAAACTTTTTGGAGCACTTAAAGTACTTTTTGGTACAATAATTTTTTTTTCTGCAATAAATGTGCTTTTTGGGTCTAAAAAGTACTTGTTGGTACATTGAAATTTTTTTAGTACAATAAAAAGTAAATTTTGGTATATTAATAGTTCTTTTTGGTATAAAAAAAAGTTTTTTTGGCCCAATAAATACTTTATGATGCAATTAATCTATTTTTGTTACGACTAAAATTTTTTTGGGACAATGGTAAAATAAAATAATAAAAGTACTTTTTGGTATATTATACATTTTTGATACAATAAAGGGACCTGCCGTGGCATAGGAGTTAGAACACGCGACTAAAATGCGGGGGAATCCGTGGTTTTGTTCCCGGCTCATCATCTACATTTTTCTTTCATAGTCGGCAGCAACTTCACAGAATAGTGTCAAGTCAATCGGCATGTCTACGCCATTTTCGATTGAAATTCAAAGAAAATCAATTGAATTTCAATCCCCATTATTTGAAATTCAAAAATTCCATATGTAATTCAAAAAACATCAATTGAAATTCAAATTTTCCATTTGAAATTCAAAATTCGTCGACTGAAATTCAAAACTTATCAATTGAAATTCAAAAGTCGTCAAAGTCGTCTTGTGACGACGGTGTAAAATCGGTATACTCGTAGACGTTTTCGATAACTATCTAAGGCTATTAACATAAATTTGGTATTCTGTAAGGAAATGTGACGACGACGTTGAATCAAAACCACTCTGAATCTGTCGTAACGACTTAAAACAATTTGAAGGAATAATTTTAGTTTTTGTCAATTTTAAAACAGGTTTTGTTTAGTGAACAGTTCCGTCCAATTTTAAGGGGCAATGTAAAAATAACCTCTTTGGAGATACTAAAAAATCCTTTGCGGTTGTAGTAACGATTCTGGTCTTCTTTATTTGAAGTAAAATTGGTTCCATCAACGCATACAAGAACTCCAGTAAATCCTGTTTTATTTAAAAAAAAAATCTAGATTTGCTTCTGATTTGTATCTTCCAATTGTATTTATTGGGACAAATGACCTTTCTAATGCTTTCAGTGTTTCGGCCAGTATCTTGCAACTACTGTATGTGACAGTCCAAATTAAATAGCATTGCCTACACTTAGGCAGTAAGACCTCTGGCCTTAGCACCTCAATGATGCTTACAACTAATTTATAACTGTAACAGATGTTGAACTGAAATAATTCTTCCAGCACATAATTAAATGCAGTATTATTAAGGCTAGAATCTCTAAAATTTTAAAGGCCGGCCAACAGGTAACCTCAAATTAGGATTTTAACACTGAAGAACATACTTGTTATCTTGCAAGTTTAAGATATCTGATCTTTGTCGAAGTATTTTCCTTTCCAGTATAATATTATCGCTGGAATCTAAACCGGACACAAAAATATTTGTTTATAATTTGTTTATAAGACAAAATTAAACTAAATCAGCTGATGTACAAATGTTACATCAGCTGTTGTTATTTATTTCATGTTATCGATAAGCAGTCGTCGTCGTCTCACGGAAGTTACAAAATACCGAAATTGCTTTAATGTGACGATGGTGTTGAATCAAAGTGATGTTGACATAAAAATGACGATGACAACGGGAATAGGGGTGAATAAATATTTCACGTGGTTCGATAAATTGTCTCACCATGATAACTTAGGCTAGTGGTATATTGCGTTATATAGAATTTGTAAAAAATTTAACACAAATCTCACAGCCCTGATTTCAGCGACAGTGTAATCCTTAAATTGCCAAAATCTACCTACCGTTTGCAATAGCCTAAAATTGTCTCTTTCTTGTGTACACGTTTCCAATGACCGTTGCAATATCATTTTCTCCGAATGCACAGCTTCCAGCTGTTTTTTCATATTGACCAAAGCCGATTGTTTCTGTTGGAGTTTTTCCGTCAAATCCGTAATTTGATCACTTTTCAATTGAATTTGTTCTAGAGGTGAAAAAAATGCAAATTTTAACAAAACTCAATTCTAAACAATCAGTCTTCTAACCCTGTTACCCTGCAAATACTCTATTCTTTCATGTAATGTCTCCATTTCTTGGGCCATTTCATCTCTTTCCTTTTCCGCCTTGGCTATGTTGATTTTCGCCTCATCCAATTTAACATTCATTTTGTTAATATCCAAACGTAAACTGTCGATGGTGTTGCTTTGCATCATTATCGTGTGTTTAAGATCGGCTATATGATTATTCAGCTTAACAACATCGCTGCGTAAATTATCTCGCTCCCGTTGGACATTGTCCTTGAGCCGACGTAGGTCATCAAATTTTTGGGCAGAATTTAAGAGATCTTTTTCCAAAGAGTTCAATTGGTTTCTACAATGACAATATGTGGTTTAGTTTAATTTTGTTAGTTTACTTATATGTTTATGCATTACTTCATTCGTATGATATCATCGTTTAGACCATTATTGATGCGATTCATTTTGTAGAGCTTAGACGACACGGTCGTATGATCCTGTACAGCCTTTTTGTATTTATTACTCAATTGATTTATTGTATGCGTTTTGACTTTATCCTCTAAACGCAAAGCTTTTATGGTATCATCCGCCTCTCTCTTCTCTTTGTGCAATTCGGCAATTTCATCTTCGTTTTTTGTAATTTGTTTTTGTTGTAGCAAATTATCGTTTTTCAATTTCTCAGCGGACATTTTTAGGCGGTCATAGTCTGACGTTTTCTTGTTCAATTTGGCATGGGTGTCAGCTAACTGGAAACATGTAATTAGATTGTTGGGAGAGAGTGGTAAAAAAAATGTTATACTAAATATACAGTACTACACATGGTTTTGGGACTCAATTCAGAGAATTGCACGTGAAAGTAACCCCAAAAAGTAGAAGTTCTGCATCATTCGTTTTGTCAAGTTACATGCCATACTATCTTAATATCGATTTGAAGTTAGTAAGTATTTTATAGGGGAATTTGTATGATGGCGTATTGTTATCATAAGTAATATTCTACGTAAATCATACGCCACGGAGTACAGTAGTTTTATTGTAACTTCTACAAAATAAACCCAGTTCAAAATCATTTAATGAATGGAAAAGTGAATCTGTTGCTTATGTAGGGAAACTTTATATGATTTTGTTTCAGTTTAATCGGACTAGTGGTTCTCGAGTTATATCAAACAAAAGAGCCTAAAACGTGACAAATTCCCCTATACGATACTTACTAACTTCAAATCGATATTAAATTATTATGGCATGTGACTTGTCAAAACGAATGATGCAGAACTTATTCTACTTTCACGTGCAGCTCTCAGAATTGAGTCCCAAATCAATCAGCTGAAAATCTTTTAATGTGTAATATTCTTGAATTCGTTGAAAGGAAACCGTAACGTATGAGTATTTCACTTTTTCTTGTTTTTCGACTTTCACAGTGCTATCGTAACAATTCTATACCCACCTCTCTTGCCGTGGCATCCAAACGATGCAAAGTCCTCTGATTCATATCTTTCTGATCTTCCAAATTATTTATAAGCGTTCGTATTTTCGTATCCAAATTTTGTTTCTCCGAATTCAAAACTTTAACTCGTACTGCCATTTTATTCATGGTATCTTCATTGGTTCGTATAATATACTCGAGTGATTCGGAATAATAACGTTGCATCTGTAAACGTTTCTCCAAATCGATGATCTCACCATTAATGCGATCACGTTCACGTAAAATGATATTTTTGTATTTCGACAAGTGGCCCAATCTATATAGAGGGGGGTGTTTAATACATACTTTTAAGGGTGGACTTAGTAATTATATTAAATGAAATCGCATACTCAGCACTGTCGTCTTGATCCTCTGCTTGTTTTTTCTCAAATTTTTCATATTTAAACATAATTTCTTGTAGTTTTTCCTGGATTTCCTGTTCACGGGTCAGAGAGGCATCCGATTCCTTCCAGGCATCACCTAAGGAGGGGGTATGAAAACAACTACAGCTATTACCGCACACGAATCTATTTAAACTATTACAGTTAGTCAATACAACTCTTCTATAAAACTCTCTTTGATATTGCAATATTAGTTAATATTTCGACATGAACTTTTCGGTTTTCGATTAGTCTGTATGTTACGTATAAACTCCAAAATCTTATATACAAGTATAACGAATATTAAACATATTATTCCTAAGGTGTGTGGGATTGTTTCTACAATGGTTGAGTTACTTTCTAAGAGATGCAGTAAAGTTAATCATAACCTAAAAATTTCATCATAAAAGAGTCAGAGAGGCATCCGAGTCCTTCCATGCATCACCTAAGGAGGGGGTATGAATACAACAATTGCGATTACTGCACACGTATCTATTTAAACTATTACAGTTAGCCAATATAACTCTTCTACAAAACTATGTTTAGTATTGCAATATTAGTTAATACTTCGACATGAATTTTGCGGTTCTCGATTAGTCTGTGTGTTACGTATAAACTCAAAAATCTTGTATTCAAGTATAACGAATTTTCAACATATTATTCCTTAGGTGTTTGGGATGGTTTCTAATATGGTTGAGTTACTTTCTAAGGAATGCAGCGAAATTGATCATAACCTAAAAATTCCATCATAAAGGGGGTCAGAGAGACAGGCATTACCTGAGGAGGGGGTATGAAGACAACAATTGCGATTACTTCACATGAATCTATTTTAACTATTACAGTTATCTAATATAACTCTTGTAAGAACTCTCTTTGATATTGCAATATTAGTTAAAACTTCGAAATGAATTTTTCGTTTCTTGATTAGTCTCTGTGTTACGTATTAATTTCAATATCTTATATTCAAATTAGGGATGCCAAACGGGAAATCCCGAATCCCGAAATCCCGGGATTTTTCGGGATTGATGAATCCCGAATCCCGGGGTTTTGATAAATAAATCCCGGGATTTTTCGGCGATACATTTTTAGCCACAAGTGTGGATTGTGAAAGATGTTTTTCTTATGCTTTTATATGCTACATACTTATGTTTGGAATAAAATTCTTCAAGATTATCGGATGAAACATTACACAGTACAACATTTTTCAGCTTATTGTTTGGGACTACATTCTGAGAACTGCACGTGAAAGTAGCCCCAAGAAGAAGTTCTGCATCATTCGTTTTTTGCCATAATAACACATGCAGCAAATGCGGTTCGATTCTCAAATAGCTAACTAACTCTTCGTGATAGCGCTAAACTATATTCGGCAATAATGTAGCTGGGAGTTTTGGTCACAAATATTATTAACTATTTTACAAAAAGTTTTACTTATTCCTGCCGTTTTTCAAAAAAATTGTTGACGATAATATAATTTTTTCACTTTTTTGAGCACTACTTTGAGGGAGTCCAAAATTTTTACTAACAATGTTCCCCAAAATTATAGTAAAGTTGAACAACTTTTGTGAACATTTCAATACAATCTGAACGTGTCTAGGCAACCTTAAGATCTCATAAAGTCCACTATGATACCGGTTTTTCGTACCTTTACGCACTTATAAGCCAGTGACGTGGTTGAATATAAACTGATTTTAAGTTTCTCAGCTGATTTTGAACGAAGACTTGCGGCCAACGATAAATATGGTTACATTGATAACTTGTCGCATCTGTCTGTTTTTTGCCTCGAAATTTTTAAGTTTGAAACAGTTTGTAACCACTATTTTATAAGGACATCCTGTTATTTACTATTTTATTTAGAAAGTGTACGCTTTTAAGAGTAAAACTCATATTACTTTGTTAAAATCTGTGAACAAATAGTTGAGATATTCATGTTTTCCGCAACAACAACACATACATTTAAAACTAGTTTACAAAAACTAATAATGAATGTCACTTAAACTAAGTTATAACTTTAGCAAAATCATGCGTTGTACTGTGTTAGATGCTTTAATCTTTTTAAGAAACTACTTAAAACAATAAATAACAGTAATAATTTATGTTTAAGAAATCAGTTACTAAAAAAAATTTAAAAAAAATCCCGAAATCCCGAAAAACCCCGGGATCCCGAATAATTCCGGGATCCCGAAAAATCCCGGGATTACGGGATCGGGATTTATAAAATCCCGAATCCCGGGATTTATCAAAATCAATCCCGTTTAGCATCCCTAATTCAAATATAACGAATTTTAAACAAGTTATTCCTAAGGTGTGTGGGGTGGTTTCTAAGATGGTTCAGTTACTTTGTCGAAGAAAGCGTGAAATTGATCACAACATACAAACTCCATCATAAAAGGTAAACTAGCGAAAGAATAACTAGTTTAAAAACACAACACCATTTCCAATTGATATTCAAAGAAAATTAGAAATATTTTATTTGATTTTCAAACTTTCCATTTTAAATTCAAATCTCGTCAATTGATATTCAAAAACCATTTGAAAATAAAAAAATATCAATTTAAATTGTCCATTTGATATTCAAAATATATCAATTGAAATTGAAAACCCGTTAATTGAAATTCAAAATACATCATTCAAAAACAAAATTCATCAATTGAAATTCAAAACTCTACAGTTGAGAGTTTTGAAGATTTTTGGATTTCAATTGACGAATTTTGAATGTCAAATGGCGAGTTTTGAATCTAAATTGATGAGTTTTGAATATCAATTGATGTGTTTTGAATTTCAATTGACGAATTTTGATTTGCAATTGATATTTTTCGAATTTCAAATGGAAAATTTGAATTTGTATAGATATTTTTTGAATTTTGAATATAAATTGACGAGTTTTTGAATTTTAAATGGTGTATTTGAAAATCAAGAAAAATATTTGAATTTCAACAGATTTTCTTTGAATTTCAATTGGAAATGGTGTAGATCAAACTAGTTCCAAAATATCTGAACTAGTTCTATACTAGTACAAAATGGCTAGGACATGTCAATATTAAATGAGACAAATTCAATGTCTATAGGGAACTAGTATGTAACCAGTTCTGAACTAGTACTATTCCATACTGGGTAAACAAGTCAATATCTGTCTAAAACAATCTTGGTCAGAAATCATGACCACAATTTGGTTGCAATGTTTATGGACTCAACACATGAGGCCCATGTTTATGCAACAAATAGCTGCACCCAAATTTGTCGGCACAACCACTAAACTGTACTACATAATATGTATCGCAAAATTAAAAGGACAAACTGGCGTCATCCCGGTGCCTTAAAAAATTTCCGAATTATAACCAAAGAGCCTTGAATCAATCTACATATCAATCTAATCAATTGACCACACTTTCTACAATTAATAAACTTTTTTGAACATCCCGAATTATAACTTGTTAAACGTACCCAAAGCATCCTTCAGATACAGAATAGATTCCTCTGAGGCCGCCGTCAGTTCCAACGCCAAACGCAACTTTGTTTCGGCCCTTATAACCTGAGGCCGTAACTGTTCATTCTCGCGCACCTCCACTACATAGCGTCGATGTAGATTGAATATTATATCCGTGTACTTTTTAATTTTTGAGGCCTCATATGTGCGACCCTTTTCCATTAACATTTGAATGGTCTACAGAAAAGAAAGGAAAAACTTTATTACCTCTAACATGCAAAGCTGTTATTATAAAGCGAAATCGTCTTACCTTATTGGCTCGGTTAAAGAAATCTTCATTAAGATCATATATCAAATCCAAATCTCTCTCAAAAAATGAGATGTCAGAATCTTGTAGCACTGGCTCCGGTTCTGGTTCAGGTTTGGGTTCTCTTTTCTTTTTGCCCTTTTTACCTTTTTTACCAGTGCCAGCTCCAGCTTTTGCCGGCTGAATCTTAAGCTTTGGTGGCATTTGTATTTAGCTAATATTTTGTGATACGAAATAAATTGTGTTTTGTTTTTTATTGAAATTGAAATTGAATTGGTTTTAAGTTTAGTTGATGTCTGAATGATTGATAGTTGATTTCTATCAATCATTTATATTGGGTTTGAACTCAACTGCCACTTGTTAGAATGAGAACAGTTTTTTTGTTTCAAATCAAACTGATTTTGAGTTGGGTTTTTTTTTTGTTGAGGCCCTTTATTCCTCCCAGGATCCTCAGGACATTATATAATTTATTTGTTATTTACTGATTATTTTAGGCCGATAATAAATCAAACGTACTTTATATATTTGTTACGAAGAGGTACAAAAAAAGTACATTTTTTCCTGCAAAATTTAAGGTACATTAAAAGTACTTTTTGGTACAGTGAAAATACATTGTGTTACATAGTACGTTTTGAAGCAACAAGTCAATAAAAGTTATTTACGGTACATTGAAAGTACTTTTTGGTACTTTAAAAGTATTTTTTGATACAATAAAAGTTTTTTTTGCTACCAATACAATATTGTACATAACCCTTTTGGTACAATAAATTATACTCCTTTGCATGAAAAGTTCTACTATTTGGTACAATAAATGTACCTTTTGGTACAGTAAAAGTACTTTTTGGTACAATAAATTAATTTGTGTTATAACAAAAGTACTTTGCAGTACAATAAAAGTATTTATTGGTACAATAAGTGTCGGCTGAGGTGAATCCAGTCGTCGCCAGGGTCGCCATAAGGACCCACAAAACCTTACGGAATAAGAACTTCCCTGACTAGGGCAAAATAACAGTATTGTATATTGATGGTGTAATTCAAACTTATAATCTACTGGATAAAGTATTTAGATACGAAATTCAGATTCGGATTCAGTGATAGCGATGTTGTCTTGTCCGATAATTCGTACTCAGGCCAATTTTAGATGATCGATAACTTTTAGTATTCGATCGGCGTGCAATGATGTGGCCTATTTCTGAAATCGGGTCGATTTTAGATATTCAGGAACTTTACGAGTCGGTCAATTTGAAGTGATCGGAAACTTTATTCTATACTCCCAAAACTATAGAGGTTAGATAGGTCGGGATCGTTTCGGTATACAGGAACGTGCAAATTCGGGTACTTTCGATAAATCAGGTTCGTACCAGCAACTTGGCAGCGTATCGATGATTAGGTTAGTTTCGATAAATATCAGCAGTACGTTGACAGCTTGGTGATTCGGGGTTTATCAGGGCTTAAGGTTAATATCAGCAAGTGATGATTGATGACTCGGGTTTGTCGGTGGTTTAGGTGTTCATATCAGGAATACGTGGCAGTCTTGGTGATTCGGGGTTTTTCAGGAATTCACCCAGTAGGAAGTTCCGTCATACACGACTTTGTCGTCAACGCTGTCCTCAAGACAAAATGTGAAAAAAGTACGAACTAGTCATCAAAACACTAGGTTGACGACAAGCTGACCGACAAAATACTAATGCTATCGTGCATCAAACACATTCAACAAAATCAAAGGGAAAAAATGTGTTGCTATGATAATGGGAACAAAAAAATGGAATCTGACATAAAAAAAATTTAGTTTATTAAACGGACGAGTAAATATCAGCAATTTTATAGTTTGAAATCTCGAATGAAGGTGAATGCCGTATACAAGTTTATATCCTTCATTTCTCTCTTGGTCAGTAGTTTTCCAAAAGTATTAACAATTCGTCATACTGAATATGTAGGTTAATTTTAGCAAGTGATGATTGATGACTCGGGTTTTTCTTCAGTTCGAGTTAACGCCAACAATTCGGAAGCATATTGGTGATTCGAGCAATACCGGGTCATCTAGATGATTCGGGTTTGTTGGTGGTTCATGTTTATATCAGCAATTACGGAATGTATTGTTATTTCGGAGTTGTTGGTAATTCAGCTAAGAATTCGCAACTCAGGATCGTGGGAGTGACTCGCTTTTTTCAGCAAATTGACTTTTGCAGCTCGTGGTAGTATCGATGATTCGGCTTCTGTTAGTTTGGTATCCGCAAATCAGGGTCGTGTTGAAGACTCGTGTTCTTCAGCGAATTGAATTTTGAAACTCGTGGTTTTAGACCGAAGTACGATTCAATAGACCGAAGTCCGATTCTAGCGACCGAAATCCGATTCAACCGACCGAAGTCCGATTCGATAGACCGAAGTCAGATTCAACTGACCGAAGTCCGATTTAACCGACCTAAGCCCGATTCAACAGACCGAAGTCCAATTCAACAGACCAAAGTCCGATTTAACAGACTGAATTCCTTTTCAACCGACCGAAGTCCGATTCAACCGACCGTAGTCGAGTTAAGCCAGTGGAATTTGGGTTAAACCAACAAATGTTAGGTCAACAGATCGAAGTCCGATTAAACAATAAATATTTCATTTGATAAATAATTGCCCTGAGAAGGATCGAAAGAGATCGGGTACAAAGCAACTTAGCAATAAACTCCGCTGCAACCGACCAACTTACCATGCAAAATGCTGGATCATTGAAGTAAGTGGAGCTCTTGATGTAATGAGAATTACATCACATCACACTGCATCGATTAACACTTTTCCTTGCGATGTTGTTTCCTGAATGTGTTTGGTTGGATATTGCTCGTCGCGCTCATACGCCGTTCGTATTGCCGAATGTGTCGTTGTTGGCAGTCGCGTGCATTGCCAAACGCGTCGTTTGCGGCGGTCGTGTGATCGATGGTATTGTTGTTTACCCTTGAAGTAATTGAAACAGTGCGCATGCAGATTGGGTTGGTTAGTGATATTCAAGATTAAATGAAGGGCGAGTTTAGAGGTTAAAAGGTCATAATTGTGTAGTTAGCGCTTGAGCTGTATATGTAGGTGGTATGTATGTACGGACGACTTTCGTCACGTTACATAACACAGTACAACACTGGGACTCAATTCTGAGAACTGCACTTGAAAGTAGCCCCAAAAAGAAGTTTTGTCAAGTTACATGCCATAATTAGTTAATATCGATTTGAAGTTAGTAAGTATCGTTTAGGGGAATTTGTCACGTTATAGGCTCTTTTGTTTGACATAACATAAATACTATATGGGTGGCGTATGATTATCATAAATAACATTCCACGTAAATCATACGTCACGGAGTACAACAGTTTTTTTTGTGACTACTACAAAATAAACCCAGTTCTAAATCATTTGATAAATGGAAAAGTGAAACTGTTGCTTATGAAGGGAAACGTTATATGAACAAATTGAAGAAATTGTTGTCAGACACATTGAAATTACTTTGTGGTATAATGAATGTACTTTTGGTACCATAAAAGTTCTATTTGTACAATTAATATACTTTTTAATACAAAAAGTACTTTGAGGTACATCAAAAGTACTTTTTGGTACAATGAAAGTACTTATTCGTACAATAAAAGTAAAAAAATAAAATATATTGATCTTGAGTGGCGCATAACACTACTCATTTATTTTTTTATTCCAGCGAATTCGAGTTAATATTGAGATAGAATATCAATTTATATTAAAAATTTTGTCACATGAATTTTTTTTAATACCTACTTTCTTCACGGAGAAAAGTTTCTCACATTCCAAGCTCGCTAAGAATAAGGGAAAGGAGAAAAATATCCCGGGCAGATTTTAATTAAAATAGGGGAAAAAGGAACAAGGAAAAAACTTCCAGGGAATTGTTGTGGGTGTATGTCTTCCACTTGGATTCGAAAAATGGAAATATAATAACAATATTGTAACTAAATGAAATGAAAGTATCCAAATCGTTTACACGTTTCTTAGATACAGGGTGGCCCAAATGAGACCTAGTGATGTTAAACACGTTTAACTCTTGTAATAATGGTTTTTTTTAATGATTTATTTTTATATGTTAAATACATTTTAGGAAAATTTAACGTGACTATGTGTGAAATATGACATCAGACAAATGACTGAATGATTGAATTTTTAGAAATTATGCGTTCACCAAAAATTTTACGCAGCATGTCCATAGTTTGCCTGGTGACTTCATCTTGTTGAAACCACAAATAAGGATGTTTCTCCACCATTGGCCGCAAAAAGTTGTCGATCATTGTTCTGTAAGAAGTCCCAGAGACCGTTTCTGGCCTTTCATCCTCATTCTCAAAGAAATATGGGCCGATGATTTTTGTGGCCAAAACACCGCACCAAACAGTGCATCTAATTGGGTGTGACTGATGCTGAAGTATTGCCCTTGGATTAAGTTAATTTGTCATTTTGAAAATATGTTTTGAAAACAGAAAGATCGTTAATAGTTTCATCAGACAGTCTGTTTCTAATTCTCTTAACAAATTGCCCTGTTGTTGAAAACATTCTCTCGCTTTCAACTGATGTTGGCCTTATTGTCAGAAGAGCATTCGATAAAATGGTGACATTTTCCGTTGCTTTTCCACTTGCTTCGTAAAATTGAAAATCCTTTTTTATCGAGCAATTAAGTAGTCTATTACTTGATGCAACATTGCATTTGTTATGGCATCGGTTAAAATATCCTCAAATGGTCTTTCGGTACTAATGTCACAAATAGGACAATACGGACAATAGGACGATAACGTCTTCTTTAAAAAGACGATTATAAATTTGTTTAGCGTACACATTTTGTTTTGAAGCAGTTTGAAATAAGTTATTAGCATTCTTATCAAATACTGTTAGATCTTTAAGATACTTCACTAAAGTATAAAGTCGCTTGCCCCTTCTTTCTTCAATTCGCTTCTTTAAAGCTTCTAAAATTTGATCTGCTAAAGGTGTTTTAATTTCCCGGGAATCCCGGACGAATTTCCCGGGAAACCGGGAATTAAAAATGACCGGGAATTCCCGCCCGGGAAATCCCTACAGTTTTGTTTATTCACATAACTACTTAAATGAAAATGCGCTTCATCTGTCATCAAAAGATTATTTAAAAAATCATTTGTGTGGCTAATTTTGTAAAGCGAATAGCGTATTGTAGTCGTTGTTGGGGGTCTTGCGGTAGAATCTGTTGCACAATTTGAACTTTGTATGGATACATCTTAAGATCCAACTTTAAAATTCTCTGTAAAAAAATTCTCATTTTAAATTTCCAAGAGTTCAGTTATAATCTGCAAAATGAAAAAATAAAAAAGTTATTTGTGTTTCACATCAGCTGCTCTTATTTGGGCCACCCTGATTTCGACCAAACTTACCACGGTCGTATATTTTTATTACTCTCTCACAAATGCTATATTGAAGCAAAAAAAACTGAAATTGGAAACAATACTGCTACTGTTCTTAACACTTTTCAACACTATATTAGTTTCAAAACTAAATTTCCACACTTCCTTCTCTTACAAAAAAATAAGAACACACAATTGAATTTCCTTAATATTTTTTTCTTTTTTTTTTAATTTAAATTGTTTAATACGTTTTACAACAAATTGAAATTTGTTATTGTCTAATTGTCTTATGTAAAAAAAGTAAAATATACACATTAATTTATGATTACTATATATCTTTTCTCCATGTTTCATACTAAATATATATACTAAATATTTTACTACACATCATCATATTGTGTAAGTCCTATAAGTTAAAAATGAAAAAAATGATAATAGCTAAAGGTTTGAAACGTAAACGAAAACAAATAGAAAGTTAATAAAAAAATAAACATAAACGTAGCAAGGGATGAAGATGTAAGAAGAGCTAATGGGTAAATGTTAAAAACAAAACAAGGAGCAAGAACGTTTAAGGACGAATAATAATAAAGCTTAAAAAACAAAACATGAATTGTTGTTAAACCCAAACCCTTTTATAAATGTTTTGTAAATAAAGTGTACCTCGACATGAAGTGCTGTGTAAGGAAGGTAGCAGGTGAACGGGGAGGCAGTTCTAAAGTCAAATCTAGTGAATATGTATAAGAAATTGTCCAAAATAAATTTTAGCCGCACATTGACTTAAGCGTAAGTATGTATACTTTTTCAATGTCCCTAAAAAGATGCACTTCAAAAACTGTTGACCTTTTTTTGCAGTTAAATTAATAAAATGACATTTCTTACAGAAAGAGATAACATATTCAATAATATTTTCTGCTTAGCTTTGTCTCTTCCCATTACAAGGTAACTTAACATTTACAAAATAGTAATTCGAAGTCAAATTAAATTAATTTAAAGTTATTAGATACTACAAAATTCTTTTGTTAAATCTTGTCTTCACACAAATATTCAAAAGATATACCTTCGGCATGTTTACTTCAATAATATTTAAATAGTTTCTGTTTATCTATATGAAACATTAGTAATATCTCATAAAAACGATTGGCATCCACCAATTCCCATTTGACGCAGCTAGTACTGACACTGCAATTTATCTTTCCTCTAAAAGTTCTATCATAACTGCATTTTTATCATACTCTAGAAATCTATCGTTTCTTAACTCCCATCGTCTGCTGTTATACTTCCTTCCTTGATATACACTTTATCACATATCATTTATACAATATACATTCTAAACAAAACAAACGAAAAACAATTAATACATATTGTGTGTAATATATAGAATAAAACATAATAAATCTACTAATCAATAGCTCTAGTTGTTGTAACAGGACGACGCATATGGGAAGGTTCGTTGTTGCTTGTTGTTTGACTAACTAACTGAGGATGATGGTGATTGTGGTGGCGGTGGTGGTTGTGTTGCGGCTGCTGATGCGGGTTGGCATTTGTGTTGCCACCCAGCTCGTGAACATAGCATGCACGACAGACACGCACAGCTTTTGTGAGACCATATTTGGGCAGTGGGGCTGAGGTGTTGGAGCAAACGCCACAAAATACCCCACCACAATTGCGGCAGTGATGACGACGTCTAAATGCAGTAAATGGAGTGTTACAAGACATACAACGTGGCGCCTTCTGATCGGGAATCCAGGCCGGTGGCGACAGGTGTACAACAGGTCGTGTTTGAGTCGGCGGCGGTGGTGGTACTGTTGGTGTCGGTGACGATGCCACCATCAAGTTGGCATTTGTTTCAGACACATGACGATTCACCGTTGTGTTGATCGTCGTAGAACGTTCACACACAGGTGAATTATTTTCGGATGATGACAGTGATGAGGGCGGCGTTGCATTGCTACCAGTCGAATGATGACGATTTCTGAACATTTGATTTGTGTGCTGTTGCTGTGGCGGTGGTGGTGTTGGCAATTCCTGATTGTCTAAACTGCGGCTACGTTCAATTTGTTGACGTTGCATTACATTGTTGGCAACAGTTGCTGACGAGGGGGTAGCTGGCGATGAAGCATTGCCCGTCGAGTGGCGATAGACTCGATTGTTCTCATTGGAACTACTGCTGCTGCTGTTGTTGCTGCTGCAATTACTATTCTGACTTTGGTTATCCACTTCGGGATTAACTTCTTCGGCTGAGTAAATACTTTGACTTGAACCGGCACTTTCTTGTATCACATCATTTTCCGAGGCACGAAATTCGAATAGTTCATTTTCTTTCGGCTTCTCGGGTATATCCAGCTCCTCCTGAGCCGGTGACATATTAATCAGGAAAACACTACGCAATATCTGGCGTAGATCGAAGGCGAAATTAGTCTGCAGCTGATCGGCTACGCCAGCAATGCAGACAAAGAGGCGGTGTAGTAGATTTTCGGTATTTCTGAAAAAACAAAAGATGGATAAGAAAAATTATTTATGTTCTAATACGTGTTATTTATTATTTAAATTAATAAAAATATACATAATATAAAAAAAAAATTATTATTTTTATATAATGTATAACTCAATTTTTAAATCATATTATTTTAATCATTTTTATTCATTAATTTAATTATTTTTATTAATTTTAATAATTTTAATAGAGACCAGACTATAACGTCGTGGCAGGAATGGTGGAACAACAAAAAAAATTGGCTGGATCGATGATGCGGAGAGGAAAACTACTACCTAACACAGATGTTATCAGGACACGGATACTTTAAGAAGTACCTGCACAGGATACGGAAATGTGACAATCCGTACAGTCTGTACGAAACAGATGAGGCTGTAGATGACGCAGAGCACACATTTTTTGTGTGCACAACTGTCAGACGATGTGCGAACCATATGAGCTGATAACATTATAATTGCCTGTGGAAAAAATTAGACTGAGGTAGCAAAATACACTGAGCAGATCCTTAGGAGCAAGAAACTAGATCCGGGCGCCGCAGCTTCCTGAAGTGCAGCGCAATCAAAGCGGGGGCCTAAACCGAGGTCAATTGAGGACTATGGCATACAGGGCCACATAGGAACCACCTTGAAGTAATACTTAAGCGGTTCCGAGGTGGAATACTTCCCGCATAGGAGACAGGGAGGGGGTTTAGTCGGTGTACCATATTGGTGACTCCGACATAACGCGATGGTGACAACTGTTGCGAACGCGTAAAGCTTTTCCCCTACCTTACCAGTAAAAAAAATTAATTTTATTTATTTATTTAATTTTCATTAATTTTATTAATTACATTAATTTTATTAATTTTAGTATTTATTTTATTTTTATTTATTCATTTGAATTTATTTTAGTAATTGTATTTATTTTTATTAATTAATGAACTACATTTGTGATGGCCTGGATAGAGGTTTTTCTGGTGTTGCTGGGTTGTTTTTAGATTTTTCGAAGGCTTTTGATCTTGTAGATCACGAAATACTATTGCAGAAACTGTCATATTATGGAATTACAGGCAACGAGTTAAACCTCTTTAAAAGTTATTTAAGTAATAGGAAACAATATGTACAAGTAGGAAATTCTAAAAGCAATTTGGTTCGCATTGAGTCCGGTGTACCGCAAGGTAGCGCTCTGGGACCGCTATTGTTTTCCATTTACCTAAATGACTTAATTAATTTGAAGTTAACTGGCCAATTATATATGTTTGCTGATGACATCTGCTTATTTTATCCTTATAAATATGATCAAGTGCTTAAAACCATGATGGAGAGGGACATTTCATTAATTTTTGAGTTTGTTAGAATAAATAAATTAGTGCTAAATTCGTCAAAAACAAAACTTGTACGATTTAGACCCCAATCACATTCCAGGGAAAACAATTTCACCGTTTTTGTTAATGGTGTGGGAATCACTGAAGTAGCAGAAGTCAATTATTTAGGTGTAACGTTGCAAAATAATCTAAATTGGGAAACTCACATTACTAGAGTGAAGAATAGAATTGCTCCTGCTATTGGAATACTATATAAGCTTAAATTTGTCTTAGATAGGAAAACTAAGATGCTTATTTTCAATTCACTTATTCAAAGTCATCTAAACTATTTAGCAATAATTTATGCATATAAGAATACCCAGGCCCTAAAGAGTTTACAGCGATTGCAAAACAAAGCACTTAAGAGTATTTATGGGCTGCCATTGACACATCCTACATTATTGCTTTATAATGATGTTTGCGACTCTGTATTGCCTATTATTGGTATATATTTGTATCAGCTCGTTATGTATGTATATAAATCTTTAAATAGCATTGGATGCAGAATGATAAAATTTTCTCAAAACCAAACAAATTTCCATACAAGAAATAGTAGCAATTTGAAAGTTGTAAGATGCAGGTTAGAATCTACGAAACAGCGTATTGAATATATCGGTAGCTTTGAATATAATAACTTACCAACAAGCTTAAAAAATTCGCGAAGTATATCAGTTTTTAAAAAGAATATCAAAGAATATATACATCAAAATTTACGTGTGCTTCTTATGTAATATTGAATTATCGTGAGAATTTTTTTTTTTTAATTTTTTATTATCTTTACTTAAATTACTTACTTAATTGTATTTATTTTTATTAATTTTACTAATTTTATTATTATTATTTATTATTATTATTAATTATTATTATTTTTATTAATTTTTATAAATTTTATTAATTTTATTAATTTTATTAATTTTATTAATTTTATTAATTAATAATTTTATTAATTTTATTAATTTCATTAATTTTATTAAGTTTACTAAGTTTATTTTTATTTTTATTTATTCATTTAAATTATTTATTTTATTTTTATTTATTCATTTTAATTATTTATTTTATTTTTATTAATTCATTTTAATTATTTGTTTTATTAATTTTATTCATTTCTTTAAGTTTTATTAATTTTTTAAATTTTATTAATTTTTTAAATTTTATTAATTTTTTAAATTTTATTAATTTTAATTATTTCATTAATTTTATTATTATTATTTTATAAATTTTATTAATTTTATCAATTTTATTAATTTTATTAATTTATTTTTATTTTTAATTTTTAATTCATTAATTTTTCTATTCTGTATAGAAATTAATAATTTTTAAAATCTTATCAATTAAATCATTTTTATTTATTTATTAATTTTATTAATTTTCTTAATTTCATTAATTTTATTAATTTTACTAATTTTATTAATTTTATTAATTTTATTATTTATTTTATTTATTCATTTTTATTTATTTCATAAATTTCAGTAATTTTTATTAATTTTATTAATTTCATTCATTTTACAAATTTTATTATTATTATTTATTATTATTAGTTTATTAATTTTATAAATTTTATTATTTTTATTATTTATTTTATTTTTATATATTCATTTAAATTATTTATTTTATTAGTTTCATTAATTTTTATTAATTTCATTAATTATATTAAGTTTACTATGTTTATTAATTTTATTTTTATTTATTCATTTTAATTATTTATTTTATTAATTTTATTAATTTCATTAATTTTTATTAATTTAAAATATTTCATTAATTTTGTTATTATTATTTATTATTATTATAATTTTATTAATTTTATAAATTTTAGTAATTTTATCAATTATATAATTTTATCAATTTTATTAGTTTTATTAATTTTATTAATTTTATTAATTTAATAATATTATTAATTTTATAAATTTTATTAAATTTATTTATTTTTTTTATTTTTTTTTTAATTTCATTTAACTTTTTTAAATTTAATGGTTTTATTAATTGTTATTTTAATAAAAATTTATTAACTTTATTAATTTTTTTACTTTAATAAATTTTGATATTTTCGAAATGTTGTAAATTTTGAATATTTTAAGTAATTTTATGAATTTCCTTAATTTTATTAAGTTTATCAATTTCATTCTTCTTATTCTTATTCTTAATTTTATTAAGTTTATTAATTTTATTAATTTTTTTAATTTTCTTAATTTTATTCATTTTATTAATTTAATTAATTTTAGTAAGTTTATTAATTTTATTTCATTTTTATTTATTTATTTTAATTAATTTTATTGATTTTATTAATTTTAACAATTTTATTTATTTTATTGATTTTATTAATTTTATAAATTTTAATAATTTTAATCATTTTTTAATTTTATTATTTTTATTAATTTCATTAATTTATTTAATTTTATAAATTTTTATCAATTTTATTAATTTTATTAATTTTATTAATTTTATTGATTTTATTATTTTTATTAATCTTATTAATTTTATTAATTTATTGATTTTATTAATTAACAAATTGTTATTAACTTTAATATTAATAAAATCTTATTAAAATTGATTTAGTTAATTTTATTTATTTATTGAATTACACTATGAAACAATTTGGGGGTTACTGTCAAGAAACAAATATTAAACTCTATTTTGCTTCACCACGTCACAATTGTTTTTACAGTGGTATGAAATTTGATATTTTTGGTCAAAATCAAGTGTAAAAATACATTTGATATAGTTCATGTCCCATTTCGAAAAAAGCCTAAAATACGACTATGGATAGTGGTCTTGGGTTAGAAGGTGTATTCTACGGGAAACTTCACTAAGAGTCACCCAAAATAAAAATAGTACTATCGATGACTCACATTCAAAATGAATATAAAGAAATAAAGTTTGACGAATTCTTCTTCAAGCAGAGTATGCCGGAATCTCTAGATGCAAATAATTTCCTAAATTTGTTGATAGGACAATACAAATACAAGGGAAACAAGAAATCTCAGGTAATCGACACAGTGCAACATTGATAGTCTTATCAATTTTGTTAGCTATTTTCCCCCCGGGTGTACACAATTAAACAATTGTCATATCACTGGCTGTTGAATCATATTGACTAATGACCGTAGATAACAAACTTTGAATTGCTATTTGGCTAACCAGATAAAATGGAAGTGTTTTTTCACTCGTAGCACAAAGTGTTTATTGAAGAAGAATAAATAATTTTGTGTACAATTAATAATCTAATTACGTTTCATTATTTAAAAATAATGAAAAAGAAAATGCGGTAGCTTAAGACTTTTTATTCGTATTACTATTTGTAATTATAGGTTGAATCATAGATGACATGAGCTGTCAATAGTATACATTGTATCTTATCTACTGATATATATAGATAGGACTAAACAACTTTAAAATTAGTATTTATTATTAATCAGTGATTCTAATCTAGTATCTAAATCGAAGATGTGTCTAACAACAAAATATTAGAGATGAAATCTAAAGGCAGATCTAGAAAAAAAACGTGTGCATGTTACCTAAATGAAATCAAATGTTTCTTAAAGAAAATTATTAAAGATTTGTTATAAAATATATGTTTGAATGTTTTTAGTATTCTAAACACTTGTAAACACTTATTTTAATTGTTCCTAATGAGTAAACGGTAATACAAAATTTGCAATCATTTATGTCTTTATACTCCACTTATTAATAATTTTAAAATTTTACTAATTATTAAAAAAATATTATTCTGTTAGCAAATGCAACTCCTACACTGTAATGTGAGACTAAGGTCTTGTGTATAGGAAGACTTACAAATAGAAAATAACTGACTCTTTAATTGGTTGGTTTTGACCTTGACTAATTCATACACTCAAATAGTTCTGTAGAATGCATTAGGGGGGCCCTCAAAGAAGATTCTTTACTTATTACTTAATTTAACTTTATTAACCTTCCTGGTTTTTACCAGAATACACATGTCCACAACTAAGCCTAACCTTACCTTCCTGCCAAGAAAATCTCTAACAACTTGAAATGATATAATACCAAATTTGGTAATAAAACTTAATAGTAACAACTTACTTAAATCGCATGCGTCCTCCCGAACGAACCATTATTGATTTATTATCTTCCAACAGCGATGACGATGATGAGGGAGTCTCAATGTCTAAACCCAAAGAAGTTGCAGCTTTACTATTTAATATAGTATTGTCTTCTTTTGTCGCATTGACCGCCGCACATTCATCGCATTCCATTGATGTTGTCGTGTTGTTGTGGCTTTGCTTGTCACCGCCGTGACGGTGGGGACGTCGCTGATGATGATGGTGATGAGAGTGCAGACGATGTTTACTGCTGCTGCCTGTGGCGGCGGAACTGTGCGAGGAGTGATGTGAACGATTGGTTGAGGACAACAGTGGAGCCAGTGATGTCGCCGTTGATGACGTCGTTGTTGTTGTTGTGGTGCTGGCATTATTATTATTCGTATTATTATTATTATGATGATGATGATGGTGGTGATGATGGTGATGATGCTTATGATGATGATGACGATGTGATCGTGGCGCATGATCCTTGTTGCATGTCTGTGACATATCACTGTAACGTCTACGACGCCATTGTGTTGTGGATGAGTTGGAAGGATTGTTGATGGAACTATGTTGAGATAGAGAAATTTCCGAGTCTTGTAAATTTAAATTAATTGTGGTGGCAGCCGAGTTATTGTTATCCAGGTTTTCTTGCTCAATTCTGTCCTGCTGCTCCTGCTGTTGCTGTGCGGTGGTGGTGGTGGTGGTGGATATTAAGGCTTTAGCGCTTGTTGTGGGCATTTCCGTATCGTTATCGTGATTATCATTGCAATCATCTTGTGTATTTAAATCGGTATCACTGACAATGAAATTATCCGTTAAAGGCACCTCTTGGGGTTGTAAAAGATTACCCAATGTAGTATTGGATATTAAATAACCGGTGGCACAATCTGCAGAGGCCATTTCCAAATTCATTATGCGCTCTACGACATTGTCTATATCATATAGATCACGGTGATTGTGAGCCGCTCTCAGTTTATTATCACTGTCGTTGCCAACTTCATCGTCATCATCGGCGTCAGCGTAGGGAACGGCACAGTCTTCATAATTTATATCAGAATCATCATCGTCGGCATAGTGGGCATCTTCATCATGTCTATGATGATGCTCATCATAATCATCATCTTCCTCGTCGTCTTCTTCGTCGTTTTCCTCATCATTGGCATTAATTTCAGCGCCACCATTTGCTATACACGCTTCTTCCTCATCCTCTATCCAACTGTCCGGTGAAGTGGTGCCATTACTCTCCTCTTCGGCCGTAGTTGATGTAGCCATAGAATGTGTCGACCTGGGCGATGAAGGCGTCGATGAAATCGGAGTTGTGTATGGTGAACATTCGTCTGATGAACTACTCGTTGTGGACGGGGCTGGCGAAGGACTATCGGCCCTTCTTGTAGATTTTGTCTTAAATGTTTTACATGACTTTTGTTGTAGCTTGGAGGTAGTATTGGTTATTAATGGCGCATCATCACCATTTTTGTTATCTAGTATTTCGCTGTTTTGCGAACTTTCGGAATATTTGCTACTTTTGGTATTGTTATTGTCGCTTGCTGCAGAGTCTTTGGGCTTTAAGGTGTCCTGTGGGCAAAAGAAGAGAAGATGTGGGTTATATTCAGATGAAACAAAGGGGGATAAGTTATCCTGGTATATATATTAGAGTGGGTCAATTTTTTAGTCTACAAAGCGGATATATATGGGGGAGACCCCTTAGGGGGTAAAGATAGGGGTTAGTATGTTCGAGAAGAATTATAGAATGGGCGACTCTGAGGTAGGAAGAGCCGCGGGAGCAATTTTTATAAATAAAATTCTGTATTGTAGCCACCTTAGCACATTGGTTGGATCTATGAAAAATTTGGCCTTAATATGATGGAGACTTCCAATGGGCATAAAACATAGTAGAAGGCAACCAATATCATTTCCCGATTCCATTCATTGCATAGAAAAAAACTCGCAAATTCTGTACGAAATGGAACAAAGCAAAACATCAAGTTCCTTATCAACGAAAAACAAAAAAAACCTCCAGCTAATTGCTTCACTGGCAACTCATTATATTCCATTCCATAGAAAACAAAAGTGATAGTAACACATTGTTGTTATCTATCTCCATGTCTGAGATAAATAAGACCTCCTCACACTTCTCCCGCCCCAGACACCTATCATTGACCGAAACTAGTTTAAATGTTTGCAACTATTTTTGGTTTATTGGCAAGCCAAATACATACATGTTAATTATCCAATCATAAATACCTTTAAACTTATTTCCTCATTAGTGCACAGTAAACGTTCCAAACAATATAGTTCGGTTTCGTTGAGGTTACGTAAATACTCGCGCACTTTAATCAATATACTGCGAAAGGGTCTAAACATCTCCGACAGTTGTTCAGCTGGCATGTCCATATTCAAAGGACCATCTGGGTATATGACTAAACCGGACACGATAGCCAGACGTGGTATGGAAAACATAAGGGCTGGATCAAAAGCATCAACTTTATCCTGTTCCAAGAGGCCCAATTTTAAAGCTCTTTGCAATGTCTCCGAACAAAGGACACATATCAGCTCTTGTGTTTCATATTCTTCCTTTGATTTCACCTGAACCATGGCGCTGACATAGCGCCATTCGAATTCAGCAAAGAGACGATCAAAACGTTTTAAACTTTCGTACAATACTTCGGTGGCAGCATCGTTTTTGTCTAGATTTAGGCGATCACTATTAGGAACATTGTTGCGCAAACACTGATCGCGCAGTAAATATCGAACATTGTTCAGGCTACGGGTTACTGCTTCCGCCAGGGGACGCATTTCTTTGCTCTCATGCTCGCGATTCAGTATAGACGAACCGGCGGCCAGACATTCGGCACCAAACCACAGCTGACCAGCCAAATTTTCCTGTAGTACTTCTTCGGGAAATTTGGCACGAAAGGCACGTTGATCACGTTCATCGCCCAACAGTTCTTCGATGATCAGATTGGTAATGGTCAAAACTTTGTCCTAAAATTGTTAAAAACAAAAATGTAAATTCAAATATGTTGTGAATGCCAAAGAAATGCAGTAGAAGCATACAACTTACTTGTCCTTGTCGTAAACGGGATACCAAGCGAGTACATCGATCCGGTTCGGCTCTTCCATCAAAACTATCCAGTTCACTAGCTACAGCGGCTAGTGCACGATCAGCATGAAAAAACCGGGCCAACAGCGATTTATCATCCGCCTGCAAAAATATATGTGAAAACAAATGTAAAATTTAATTATATCGTTTTTGCAAATTTATTTGTATTGGAAAGTCCAATTATTGTATAAGTTTACATTTGCACGCAGTGCAAATAACAACGGGCCAATTAACATTTATAAATATAAGGCATGATGATAAATAATACATAAATTTATTTTTATTTATAAAACAGAACAGCTCTACAACAACAGCTTATACGACCTGTGTAATTCCAGAACCCTAAATGGCGACCATTTTTCTTTAATGTATATCATTATTTACACACCTTCGACGAAGCGAGAAAGAAAAAAACACACATTTGCATTCTAATGAAGCTGTCGACGACGACGACACACGTTAGCAAGCAATTGCAGGTAGTTATGAATGATTTGCTGGAAAAAAATTTTGAGGTGTAGTTAAATTGCGATAATACAGGAAGTCGACTCCAAATTTTAAAATTCGTTAAGAATTCCCTATATCTTCCGCTTTTTTTGTAGCCATTTAACAGACTTCCACTTATTTTTATTAACTTGTTCTAAAAATCCTAAAGGACATAGCTAGAAAAAAAAACTTAAAAAAAGCAGACATATTAATTAACAAATCAGATAAGAAACATTTTAAATCCGGACAACAGCGCCAACTATCGGCTTTAAAAGTATTCAATCTTTCAAGCTGAAAGCAGTCATACACAGCCACATAAAAAACTTCAAAACTTAATTTCCGTTTACACCCCATTAACACGCTTTCTATTTTTGATTCACAACAAACGGCACCTACTTGTTTATCGACGAATACGAACGTCACAGTTTGAGAAACTTTTACTAGACATGCCGATTGACTCGACACTATACTGCTAAATTGCGAGGGGCCGGCAATGAAAGAAAAATGCAGATGACTAGTGCCAGGAGTCGAACCTGATTCTGCGAACAAGACATGTACACTAAGGTGGACCCTCAATGCATGGGAGAACTAAAAACTCATCTGTTCCAAAAAAAAAACTGTTAGAATTGTGCAAAATTAAAAATTACAAAAAATATGGGCTCGGTCGGTTGAAAATTGATGTGCCGCTCGGTTTTTAAAGTTTGTGAACCCTAGGGTAAATTCACTGATCCTCAATGTGTGGCAGAACTAAAAACTCATCTGTTCCAAAAAAAAATGTTAGAATTGTGCAAAGTTAAAAATAAAAATTACAAAAAATATGGGCTCGGTCGGTTGAAAATTGATGTGCCTCTCGGTTTTTAAAGTTTGTGAACCCTAGGGTAAATTTTTTTAGAATTTTCCAAAAAAAAATCGGAAAGTTGTGTGAAGGGTTAGGCTAAAAAAAATTTACAAAAATATGAGATCGGTCGGTTGAAAATAGACGTGCCGCTCGAGGTCATATTTTTGTCATATTTTTTTTCTTAACCAAACCTCACACAAAACTAACCGGTTTTTTTTTGGAAAATCGAATAAAATAATGACCACCTTAATATACACTAGGCCGGGTCGGTCCCCATACAAAAATTTTTACTGCATCAACACTAATATTTTTTCCTGTTACAGAAAACTATTGCATACTTCTTAGCGTTTGGAAAAAAAATTAAATACAAGATGCTGTAAATACATCTTTTCATACGTAACTTTTTTGTCTTTGAATAAAACTGTATACTTCCAAAGCAAAATGTTCTTGGTTTTTAAAGGACTTTAATTCTGAGAAAAAATATTTTTAAATTTTAGGGGTAGAAATTGCTCTAAATGAGGCCATCATTACAAGATGATGTCGTATGTCAGCGACATTTATAGGAATTTTTTTTAAGTTGTCTCGAGGTGATCTTTAATATTTGCCCTCGACTTTGGAAATTTTTTTTCGCGACCCGGTCTAATGTACACGAACAAATATTTTGTGAGTTTTGATCACAACAGTGTTTTGTTAAATAATTGCACTTATATATATTAGGCAAGACTGTAATGATTCAAAACAAAATTTGTTTGTACCAAATAAATCGCTTTATTGTACCAAAATGTACTATTAATTGTACCAAAAAGTATTTTTATTATACCAAATAGAACAGTTAATTATAACAAATAGTACAATCTATTGTACCTGAAAGTAAAAATTGTGGTACCAAAATTACAATTTATTGTACCAAATAGTACAATTTATTGTTCCAAAAAGTACAATTTACCAAAATGTACTATAATTATACAACAAAGAGCAGACTTTATTGTACCGAAAATTAAAAATTATTGTACCAAAAAGAAAAATAAAAATTATACCAAATAGTAAAATTAATTTCAAAAAAACGATCACAAAAAGCACAATATGTAGTACCAAATAGTACCATTTACTGTACCAAACATTACTTTTATTGTACTAAAAATTACAATTTTTTTTTTACCGAAAAGTACTATTTGTTTTACCAAAAAGTACAATTCACTGTTTCGAAAAGGGCAATTTATTGTACCAAAAAGCACATTGTGCCAAAAATTACACATTATTCCACCGTTCGAATTCAGCAAATAGACGATCAAAACGTTTTAAACTTTCGTACAATACTTTGGTGGCACCATCGTTTTTGTCTAGATTCAGGCGATCACTATTAGGAACACTGTTGCGCAGTATCAACAAGTTCATTAATTGTACAACGAAGATCAGACTTTATTGTACCGAAAATTTAAAATTAGTGTACCAAAAAGAAAAATAAAAATTATACCAAATAGTAAAATTATTTTCAAAAAACCCATCAGTATATTGTACTAAAAATCACAATATGTAGTACCAAATAGTACAATTTATTGTACCAAAAATTACTTTTATTGTACTAAAAATTACAATTTTTTTTACCGAAAAGTACTATTTATTTTACCGAAAAGTACTATTTATTTTACCAAAAAGTACAATTTACTGTTTCAAAAAGAGCAATTTATTGTACCAAAAAGCATTTTAATTGAGTCAAAAATTACTCATTATTCTACCGAAAAGTAAATTTTACAGTATCAAAATGTACAATTACACTATGTCACAAAATTTCAAAAGTTTCTGTATCCGGGACATTTAATAATACATTTTAATGTAAAATTTCACGCTGAATTCAAATCTGCTCTCAGACATGTGGAAAGTAGAACAGATTTTGAGATATGGTCAAATTTCCATTTTTAGTGTTTTGAAAAAAGGTAGGTCTACTAAAATTCCATTTTCTCTGGCTTTAATTCACCGATTTGATGACAAAGGGCAAAAAATTTTTGTAACATATTATTCTATCATATAATAGTCTGAAACCGGAGCAATTTTTACGGAAACACGGAAAAAAAACATAATTAAAGGCAGCGAAAACTTGAAAAATCATTAAAATTTTTACAAAAATTCAACTTTGAAGTGCCATAACTTCGTCATTAATGATTGGATTTTAATCAACTATCGTTTTTTTAATAAATAATTATTATCTTATTTATTATTATTATTTAAAGCCAGAGAACATGGTATTTTAGTAGACCTTCCTTTTTTTCAAAACACTAAAAATGGAAATTTGACCATATCTCAAAATCTGTTCTACTTTCCACATATCTGAGAGCAGATTTGAATTCAGCGTGAAATTTTACATAAGGATCAACTATTTAGAAGCCGGGATCAAAAATTTGTTGCATTGTGTTATTATATACCAAATGGTACAAATTATTGAACCAAAAAGTACAATAATTTTTTTTACCAAAATTACAATTTATTGTAACAGAAAGTACATTTACTATACCAAAAAGTACACTTTATTGTACTAAAAAGTACAATTTATTGTACTAAAAATTACGATTCATTTTTACAAAAAGTACAATTAATTGTACCTAAAAGTACTTTTATTATACTACAAATTACTTTTATTATACCAAATAGAACATTTCATGGCTGAAGCGCCGAATATGGGGCGGGAGCCCAAATAAAAAAAATATGCCATCCTATTCGTCGAAAAGGTAGGTCAAAGTTGGCGCTGAGCCCAAGAGGCAGGTGGGGGCGATATTTAAGAAAAAAAATTTGCCTGGGGCGCTTCTTGCTTCGACCCCCATATTTTTTATATTTCATTATATTTTTTATTAAAAACAGGCGTAAAGGGGTCCATGGCTCCCGTAGGGTCATATAATTAACACCACAGGATTCGTATCAAAATAACTTTCATTTGAGTACCCGCACATAGGGATCGCCATAAGACCCAAGGTCACCCTTTTTAGTTCTCTAAGGCATTGGAGTACCCACACAGAGGGGTCATCATAGAACCCAAGGGGTACCTTTTTTACCTCCCCAGGGCCCCTTGGGTCCCGGCGCCAAATTTAACCTTGATTTGGACGTATTTAGGAGGGCGTGACATATATTTTTTTTCTTTTTTGGGCTCCCGCCCCATATTCTGCACTTTTGCCCATTTCTTACACCAAAATGTACTTTAGTTGTACCCAAAAGTACAAAAGCAAGCTAAAGGGTGGTTAAATTGTAAGGGCCAATGTTGAATGTAAACCACACCTTAACATCAAGTTATTTCCTTTCAATTTCAGACTTACTCAATTGGAACCATGGAAAGATACACAGTCGAGCAACGCGTTAAAGTTATTCAGGCTTATTATGAAAATTGGCTTGCACTTCGTGATTTCCAATCGTCCAATGTGAATTGCCGCATTTCGGCGAATGATAATCCAAAAGTGATTGTCGAAAAACCAATGCACCCACATAGAGTTTTCGGTGCGGTTTATGGGCTGGCGGCATCATCGGGCCGTAGTTTTTCCAAAATGATGCCGGTCAGGCAGTAACTGTGAATGGTGTTCGCTATCGTGAGATGATAACGAACTTTTTATGGCCCGAATTAGAAGATATGGATGTGGACGATATGTGGTTTCAACAGGACGGTGCCACTTGTCACACAGCTAACGAAACAATGGCTCTTTTGCGCGACAAATACCATGACCGTGTTTTCTCACGTGGTGGCGATGTCAATTTAAAAGAAAAGGTGTACATCGATAAGCCAGCAATTCAAGAGCTGAAGAATGAAATAATTCGGCACATTAGCGGCATAGAACCTCAATTATGCGCGGAGGCCGCGGCGGCAATTTGGCAGATATTTTGTTCCATAATAAAAATAAATGACAATAATTTCCTTAATAATTTGTGCTTTATTCAAAATCAACATCGGCCCTTAAAATGTAACCACCCTTTACATTTTGTTCACCTGCAAATACGACAGCACTGTGTCTATACTATCAAAATAAGAAATGGAAGATTTCAAAAATTCAAATGAGCTACTGCATTCATTGACATATCAGATAGTTGTTTTGGATTTGAGAGAAGAGAGCTTATCGTAAGCAAGAAGAGTTTTAAGTTTGTTTTGAAAAAAAAAACTTAAAAAAACTTAATTTCCCTTTGCACCCCATGAATGAGGTATGGGATAGCTTCTCGCGTTGTTATGAATTAACTTAAAAAAAAAACTTAATTTCCCTTTGCACCTTATGAATGAGGTATGGGATAGCTTCTCGCGTTGTTGTGAATTAACACGCTTTATATTTTTAGATTCACAACTAACGGCACCTACTTGTTTATCGACGAATGCGAACGTCACTGTTTGAGAAGCTCTTACTAGACACAACAATTGAATCGACGCTTAATACTGCGAAGTTGCTGTCAACAACATTCGAGGAGAGCCGACAATTAAAGAAAATTTAATTTCTTTTTTTTTTTCTTTTTTTAAGATGACTGGAGCCAGGTTTGAACCTGCGATCTCCCGCATGGTAGTCGCGTGTTCTAATCACTATGCCACGGCCGGTCCGAATTGTGAATTAACACGCTTTCTATTTTTAGATTCACAACTAACGGCACCATCTTGTTTATCGACGAATGCGAACGTCACTGTTTGAGAAGCTCTTACTAGACACGCCGATTGAAAAAAAAACAAAACATTATTTTCGCATACTCTATCTTCGCTCTATCAAAATTATCTAGTATCTATAGTAGAGTTCTGTTGAAAAATGATTCATATTTTGATTTTTAAACTCAGTGATTTTCAATTTCTGGGGAAACGGCACTAGAAACAATAAATCGCCAAATTAAAAAAAAGGATGTATTTTAATTCAATGTCGCTCAACAATTTTCGTACAAACGAACTTAGTACAAGCCTTAAGGTGGAAAAACCAATGACATTTAAAAAAAAAAATGTTAAAAATTTAGATTATTGTTGTCATATAATATTTAAAAATTAAACCAAAAAATGTATTATTTTTGACATTTATAAAAAAAATTTATTATTGCCCGTATTTAACAGATTTTTTTTGGCATTTTTCTCAAGATACTTAAAGAAGTATAAATTTCTAGAAATAACCCGAAAACTTAACTACAGATGTTTAAGGCATCAATCCCAAACTATTCAAACATACGTCTCTTAATTGAACCCATAATATACCATCAATTTGAACTTGCACTCCCAAAAATATATATCCACTGCTTAAGGTGAATGTCTCTACTGGGGGTTATTTGACTAAAGTCTAAATTAAATTCCCCCAGCTATTTGTTCACAATTCATACTCAATGTCTGTGAAGGCAATTGTATGCACCTACATACAAGTATACATGTATTTCATATATAAATATATTAGTCTAGGTTTTATATTATATGGTCTGGCTGGTCTGTTAAACAAGAATTTGTGCATTTTTTTTTTCTTTATTTATGTCTCTTACTTTTTTCTCCGTTGAGGAAAATTCCATATATTCTACTACGAGTTTTGATATCTGTATGTTGTTGTTGTAGGTGTTGTCACATTTTTATCAGCTGTATAATAAAATATAATAAATTATTGGTATATGAAAATTCGACGAACAATGAATTAAATTGGCTGTTCTAATGTCATATAATAGAGAGAAAAAAAAAAACAAAAATGTTTAATTTTTAGGCTTTTACCCAAATACGCACTTGCTTTCGATGTGGAAAAATCGGTGCAGCGATGAGTTGATAATAAAACTAAACCAGTTTTTAAATAGAACCGTAGGACTGAGTCTTACTGGCAATGCAATTGGTATTACATCGATAACACTTGAAATTTTTAAGATTATACTATTACAAATTCTTGAGACAATTTTAGGCATATATAAACATTCGGAACATATTTTAATATACACGACTTTTTATTTATTACATTTAAAAAAAAATAATATTTATTACATTTAAAAATTTTTTGAAAACAAATTTCATATTTAACGGCATTTTAATTTAAAAAAGAAATATTTGAAAGAAAAATAGAAACAAAATTTTTTTTTTTTTTTTAAATAAAATTTAAAACAAATATTTAAGAACTAAAAAATAAAATTATAAGTGTAAAAAGAAATATTTAAAAATTAAAAAAAAAAATATTTAACAACAAATTCATTTTAAAAAAAATATTTTTTTTATAAAATTTAGTGTTAAAAAAAATGATTTAAGAAATATGTATTTTAAAATTAAAAAAAGAAAAACTAATTAACAACAAAATTATTAAAAAAAATTCTATTAAACAATAAAATAATTAAAAAATATATTTTTTTAAAAAAATACAGCCACTAAACAATCTTTTATTATTTTATTGGCATTAAAAACAAATGAAATCCTTTGTTTTCGCTTGTTAGAGCATCCCATTCCCAGCTACTACTGTGGTCTCTACAAAAATGTTACTAATATTATTACTTATTATTATAATATTAATACTTATTATTTTAATATTATTACTTTTTATATTTTTACCTTTAAAAAGTGTTTTTGAAACAAACACCTTTTGCTCTTGAAAATTTCATCTACTTCACTCATTTTGAAAACAAAATATATATTTAACAAAAAATTTATTAAAAAAAAAATATTTAAAAGTAAATTTAAAAAAAAAATATTTGAATAAAAAATAATACAAAATTTAAAAAAAAAATATTTATAAACTAAAAAAATTTATATTAAACAAATTAATTTAAAAAAATTAAAAAAAAAATTATTTTTTTTTTAATAATTTATATAAAAAAAATTGTTTTAAAAAAAATTATTAAAAAATGTATTTAAAAATTAAAAACAAAAAATATTAAACAACAAATTAATTTAAAAACGAATAGCTTTTTTTAAAAAAATTAATATTTAAAAAAATGATTTATAAAAAATTTTTTGGTCTTTGCTAAGTAATATTTTAGTATATTAGCAGAGTATATTTGTTAGAATTTTTCTCTGTCAGAGCACCTTCCCAACTACTAAATAATCTTTTATTATTTTCTTGGCATTTAAAACAAATGAATTCCTCTCTTTTCATTTGTTAGAGCATCTTCCCAGCCACTTCTGCGGTCTCCACAAAAATTTTAAATAAAATTTTCTTACTAATTTTTTTTTTACCTTTAAAAAGTGTATTTAATACAAGCACTATTTTGTGCTTCAAATTTTCATCTATTTCAATCATTTACTTGCTTTAAATTATTACAACCCATTAACATATATTTGCATGCACGCATTTGCATTCCCCACGGTAAGATATTGATTTTCCTTATAAAAACATATGTTACAAATACGTAACATTTATTCTACTACCATTTAAACACAACCTCATTAGCCTTATGGCGACGTTTGGAAAACCACCAACTCTAGGACATTTTTAACCATACAACTAACACGATTCTTAGAATTCGATGACACATGTTCACATTAATAATTCTAGTTAAAAGTCACACAACGAACATTTAAAGTTTTCACCGGGAGGTTGTGAAATGGAATACAAAGCTGTATCTCTATTAAATGTCCTTGACCCCCACCCCCATGAGTGGGGAGCAAGCGATTAACTGCACGTCATTGTACTCAAAGTGTTAATCATCGTTACTCTCATTCCCTCGACAATTTAAGGTCAACAAAATGCGAATGACAAATGCTGACGTCATCCTCTGGAGGATATAGGGTGGTGGTACGAGGGAGGATAACACAAAAGACTTGAGTGTTTAACCACAGCGTATCCGATACCATCACTACAGCATAGAGTACTGCAAATGACGAGTTTGTTGCTTTTATTAGCTTATACAGAGGCGACCTTTCTCACTATTAATAGACTGCAACGTGCGATAGGTCAGACACTGTGTGGGGAGATTTTCATGGGATTCTGTGAATAGTCTGGGTAATAAATAGGCTCTTTATGTGTCCTACATCAGCCGTGTAGCTACTGGTGTTGTATTGTATAATAAATAGAATTGTGTCGTACCACCGAAATAGGCCATCAAGTAGGTGCCATAAATATAGCTTACATGCGTCGCATGTAGACACACACCATTACACTCATGGCACGTTCGATTGCTTTCAACTATGGAACAACAACGAGCAATTTGTCATGTTATTCCTGTTACTGGTATTCTTATCTCTTTCATGCTAAAGACAGACTCACACTTAACAATATCATTGATTGTATATCGATGTTCACAATATGGGTTGTCCAAAATGTTGGACTGGTTGTAGTGTTTTATTTCTGGATACATGTTTTTTCGTTAATGTTCTACAATAGAACTAAACAAACTTAGGGACTTGTGCAACTTCCCTCATAGTTAAGTTTAAAGCAATACAGCTCTCGTCATATAACATCCTTAAATAGAACACTGTCTAATTTTAAATAAACTGCGTCATTAAGTTTTTTTTTTGTATTTATTCAAAGCATACAACAGCCATGTGCATTTTTGAAAAACGAAAAGAGTTATTTTCTGTCATTTATTGCGTAGTAACAATTAAAAATTAAAAATTAAAAATTAAAAATTAAAAATTAAAAATTAAAAATTAAAAATTTAAAATTAACAATTAAAAATTAAAAATTAAAAATTAAAAATTAAAAATTAAAAATTAAAAATTAAAAATTAAAAATTAAAAATTAAAAATTAAAAATTAAAAATTAAAAATTAAAAATTAAAAATTAAAAATTAAAAATTAAAAATTAAAAATTAAAAATTAAAAATTAAAAATTAAAAATTAAAAATTAAAAATTAAAAATTAAAAATTAAAAATTAAAAATTAAAAATTAAAAATTAAAAATTAAAAATTAAAAATTAAAAATTAAAAATTAAAAATTAAAAATTAAAAATTAAAAATTAAAAATTAAAAATTAAAAATTAAAAATTAAAAATTAAAAATTAAAAATTAAAAATTAAAAATTAAAAATTAAAAATTAAAAATTAAAAATTAAAAATTAAAAATTAAAAATTAAAAATTAAAAATTAAAAATTAAAAATTAAAAATTAAAAATTAAAAATTAAAAATTAAAAATTAAAAATTAAAAATTAAAAATTAAAAATTAAAAATTAAAAATTAAAAATTAAAAATTAAAAATTAAAAATTAAAAAAAAAAACAAAAAAAATTATAAATTATGAGATTACTTGAAATAATCGTTATTATGTGCTGATTTTAGCATTTTTCTATATGCAGTTTTTTGCCAGTATTTTGCAAACAACAAATTAACAAAAATTACAAATCCAAACATAAAATATCTCAATATTTGTCGAGTTTTAAGATAATGAAATTCCAATGAAAAAAGTCAACATTAAGGTTTTTTAAAAGAAAAAAGTATCCCAGATAAATTCTTGAAAATTACAACAAAAACAAATAATTTGCACACATCCATAGGGATGATTTAAAAATACATGTAGCACTCAAAACCTTTAATAACATCTACATGTTTAATTTCTTTATAAAACATAAACTCTATAATAACACAGTGACAAATGTCTTACATCTAAATAATGGCGTAGAAAATAAATCCTCATTGGGGAAAACAAACTATAAACCGCAATTATTGATAATAACACATTAACCCACACACACGCACGTCATTATTTATTTCTCAAGAATAGTTTCACTCACATCAAGAACATGATTTTCCTAAACAAAAACCAAATTACATCAGAGTAATCATTATAAGCTACTCATTTTCTTTTTTAATACTTAACTACGAAAAATACAATGAATCATACATATCTCCTTCCATTACGCCCCACTTCCTGGCACTGTCACACGGTCCCGTCCCCTAATCCCCCGTGCAATATTGATTACGAATGTTTATTAACAACAATATAAATTATTGAAAAATCAAACAACGTAAAAACCTCACAAAAAGCTGCAAACAAAACTTGGATCACATGGCTCATCAGTCGAAGCGATGTGGACGGACAGATCGAATTGTTTCGAAACAGAGAATACCCACCATACAATTACTTTGGGTATTTGAACTTTTCATCAATATAAATCGAGGGAAGGCAATGGCAAGGCAAATGACGCCACTGGACCAACCGGCTGCCTGCCTGCCTGCCATATGGCTGTGCAAGCAAAAAGTAAAAACCAGAATATGACGTATTTCCCCAGTGTCACACACAGCCACCAATCCCAACCATCATCTCTGATCGAGTGCAACTCACAGAGGAGACAGTTATAAATTAAATTATAAATTTGTTATTTAAATAATGTAATAAACTAATGAAAACAACAAATTGTGGTGATGGTGTCTCCCGAGTGTGTTTTGTTATTATTAATGTGATCAATCGACAACAATAAGGAAATTGAATACTAAATAGTGACTGTTGCAGTTGTAGTTGTTTTTGTGCCAACAACAGCAGCAACAACATTCTACTGAAGTGTAACTCATACACGACGAGTGAATGAATGATCACTGCTACAGGGGTGGGGAAATTGAGGGTAATGAGAAAAAAACGTAAACTGAAATTGCCCTTTTTAATTGCGTTACCAATATTACAACAGACAAAACTAAAAAAAAGAAAACGCAAAGAAAAGCAAAACGCAATTTAAACTAGAGATTACTGCCTGCTTAACACTGTAATAACAACGTATGTTTGCATGCAAGAGCGGTGGGTTGAATTATATACAGCAACAAAGCTATTAAACATATGTGTTCAAATGTATAGCAGCAATTTTAGCATTTTGTTTGTAATGATGTTTGTAACAACTAAAAGTTGAAAACACAGGAACGACAATTCACCAGAGCAATTAAAAAGGCGATATGCATTGTGGTTGTATAGTCGATTGAACGAGGTCCACGATAACTTGAGTAGACCTTGATCCAATTTTAATAAAAACCTTGATTTGGTATTGGAAATATTGAATAACAGAATACTTCGACATTAAGTTTGTATTTGGACCAGCTAAGTAAACTAGATATAGCATAAACGTAAAGGACCGGCCGTGGAATAGTGGTTAGCACACGAGACTACCATGCGGGAGATCGCAAATTCAAACTTGGCTCCAGTCATCTTAAAAAAAATTGTTCTTTCATTGTCTTTCATACTATAATATAATGTTATTGGAGGAAGATTTATTTCAAAATACAACGATATTGCATCATTTTATAATTCAAATTTATGTAAAATTCAGACTACTTCTTACAATAATATATAATCTTAGGTAAATAGGTAATAACAAATATTATTCTTAAATAATTCCGCGATTTTTCCTATAAAAAAATATAAATTTTAAAATCTTCCTAAATTCATTGAATGGGGTAGCTGGAGACCCTTTAATAATAGTTAACTTTTATACACTAAATTTTTCTATTAATAAAAAAAAATACAATTAAAATAAATAAAATGTATGGGTTATTTTACATTATACGCCCATTTAAGAAGTATTAAATTAAATCCTAATATAAAAATTTGTTTATTCATAAGTAACATTTCCAGTTTCACGAACGCGACACTCGTATGCCTACATATAAATTGAACTTATAATAATAAAATCTTTAAATATTTTAAAAAAATTTTCCGCCAAAACAACTAAAAATGCATTTACTGCTATTTAAATGTTAAATATATTCTAAAATACTAATAATATTAAAAATATTAAAAATATTAAATATATTAAAAATATTAAAAATATTAAAAATATTAAAAATATTAAAAATATTAAAAATATTAAAAATATTAAAAATATTAAAAATATTAAAAATATTAAAAATATTAAAAATATTAAAAATATTAAAAATATTAAAAATATTAAAAATATTAAAAAAATTAAAAATATTAAAAATATTAAAAATATTAAAAATATTAAAAATATTAAAATTATTTCAAATTTACTACGTTGGTGTAGTGAGAATATGTTTATTTCAAAATTTGAAAATAACTATACTGTATACATTTTTTATACTCATACTCCTGAAACCATTTGGTCAGTTTTTGTTTTTTTTTTATAGGTCTGGTTCACTCCATAACACTCCTATTTGCATGCATTTTGAAAATATTTTATTACAAACTTGTTTAAATTCTGATTACAAACTGAGGATACAAAACTGTTATCATTAGATTTATTGTTTTTATATTCAAAAGTTTAAAAATCGAATTATTAAATATATTTTTTTGCACTTCTAATATTATTTTAATGAACAAATTTATGAGTAGATATTTGTAACCATATAAGGCCCTATAGGCTCGGTTATTGAAACTATACAATAAATAAAAAAAAATATAAAAAATATTAAAAATATTAAAAATATTAAAAATATCAAAAATATTAACGAATATTAAAAATATTAAAAACATAAAAAGTATTTAAAAATTATCAAATGTGTCATCGCAAGTCCTTAATAAATGTTCTACAACATTTACACAACCTTTACAACATCCATAAGATTTAATGTCTTGTTTTGCCGCAATCCTTAAATAAATAAAGATTATGTGACATACAAGCATATGCACTAGTGAAATATTTAATCGTAAGATGGCAAACAAATTACGAAATTAATCTTAAAAAAATAGAGATATGAATGTGAGTTCTATTCTACTTCGCAGTTAAGTAGCTGTGACATGTAGTAATGCAAACGTATGATGACGTCACTGACGATCATTATGATGATATGACAAAAAGTATAAATAAAATAACACTTGCCAATTCGTAAAGTGAACGTGCTTACGTTGTGAACATTTAAACAGTGATAAAAATGCAAAAACATTCGCATACGTTTTGTATAGTTATTGGTTATAACTTAAAATTCAATACATTAGTATTTTAATATAGTACAGAAAGATAATGCTACACATGCTGATGCCTTGTTTTAAAAATATTTAATGGCCTTTTTATTAGGTAATATCTGTAAAACACTTTTCATACTTATTTGGACTTAATCTAATTTTAAAACAGAATATTTATAGTTAATACCTTTCATGCAATCGTGGTATTGTGGTGGTATCTTACATTTTATACTGGTACCAAAAATAAACAGACGATTACGATTCTAAAAGCCAAGCAGCACAACAGCACAACTGGTCTTTGTTATTTTGTACTGATGCGAATAATCTAAGTTGTTGGTTTTAATTATGCGCTCCCCGGGGAACAGGTTTTTTAAAGTGTTTCACGCAGCTGTGTAAGATATATATAACTAAGGCTTTAGCGTAACCGGTCTAAATTAACTTTAAAGACTATGGTAATAACTTTCATTATTTTCACTGTTGGTGAATACCTGTATTTAGTTAATTGTTAAATTCTTGTGCTCATTTCACATGTTTTAGTTAAAATTAGAAAATTTAATGATTGAATTAAAATTTTAGTGATGATTGTATCTAACTTGGATATTTGTTGTGGAAACTTTATATAGAAATTAATAACTCAGCAGAAAAATAATCGTCAAACTATAGGTTAGATATAATGGTAAAATACTTTTCTTTTTAGATAACATTTTTGAATGACAAGGTCGAGAAAAACTCTCTGTTAATAGAGTGCAATTTATCTGACTTTTTTGATAAATCAGAAAATCAAAAAGAATATTTGAATTTCGCGGCATCCCGATAGTACCAAAAAAATCATGCGTTTGTAAATATCGTATAAATGTAAGAATAAGAAATTATCATTACAGTGGACAACCAGATACATAATTAATATAATTTTTTTCATGTTCTTCAAAATGAGTGCTTGATTTGCAAAAAGAATAGGATTATGAAAATATTACTCTGTTTTTTGTCATACCGATTTTGTAATTGTACTATTTCTGCTTTTATATTGCTATTTTTAGACAGTAGACACAGTGAATATTCGGATGGAACCCAAATATATATATTCATAATTTTGTAAACAACAAACAAAAGGTGGAGCTCAACGTCCTACTTCGCTACTAATACCTTTTATTTATCAAAATTCCAAAAATGCCCATATAAGGAACACCCTAATATACATATAAACTACTAATTACAAATTACAAATTTTATTGAGCCTTTTGAAGTACAATGAATGATTTGAATCGTTTTAGAAGACAATATATAAGATTAGTGTATTATCCTAAAACATTAAATTTATAAACAGTTACATACTTTGCAGGTTAAGTGTAAAATTATGTTTTAAAACAAAATATGTGTATGAGAAACGTCCTTGCTGCCGGGACAACAGTAACGTGAGAGTTTGTATATCCTCGAATATTAATAAATAGTGTATAAAAATAAATGTAGGTATAAAAATATATATAAAGTGGACAAATTAAACTTAAAAATTATATTTGGATGTATAAAAACAAACGGAAAAATTGTAGTATCAACCTCTATGGGTACCCGCTGTTGATTTTGAATAAAAATTGTGACAAATATTCACATTCGGGTTAAAATTTGGAGGATTTTCGTTGACGAATCCAATTGGTGATAAGTAGTTCGTATTCGTCCAACTATTATGGTGTTGCCTATTATTTGATTTGATTCGGGTGATCGCGAAGTCTAGAAATGAATCTATTTAAAATATCGCAGACATATAAACATATCGGGGTTATTCGCGACTCTGTAAATTACATTATTTGAGTACAGTTTATTTTCTGATTTAAAGTATATCCCTACACAATGACGCAAAAATTTTCTCTTTAATATACCCATTTCTTTCATTATTATTGGGGAAATGCTAAACCAAATTGGGAATCTGTAAAGGAATATTGGTCTAATACTTGTCTTATATAAAAGTAATTTAGTATTTTTATGTAAATTTTTATTTATAAGAATCCTTGAAAATGTATTCAATATCCTGTACGCTTTGTACATCACGCAACGTGCACGTTTATTAAACTTCATTAATTTGTCGAATTGAATGCCTAAGTATTTAAAACTATTTTTGAAAGGAATTTTCGTGCCGTCAATAAAAAAAACTTAAAAAAAACTTAATTTCCCTTTGCACCCCATGAATGAGGTATGGGATAGCTTCTCGCGTTGTTGTGAATTAACACGCTTTCTATTTTTAGATTCACAACTAACGACACCTACTTGTTTATCGACGAATGCGAACGTCACCGTTTGAGAATCTCTTACTTGACACGACGATTGAATCGACGCTTAATACTGCGAAGTTGCTGTCAACAACATTCGAGGGCAGCCGACAATGAAAGAAAATTTTATTTATTTTTTTCTTTTAAGATGACTGGAGCCAGGTTTGAACCTGCGATCTCCCGCATGGTAGTCGCGTGTTCTAACCACTATGCCACGGCCGGTCCCGTCGTCGTGCCGTCAATATTTAATTTTAATCTTTTACTCTCCGGAACAACAAATGACCTGCATTTTCCGGAGGCATTTCTAATACATATGGCTTCAGATTTGGAAATATTCTAATATACATATAATAAGATGATAATGTTATCAGCACAGATCTAACATTTTGGATCTGTTTAGATATAATCTTATCCATAGATTTGTTAATATTTTTTATTATAAAATCAAATGCTAACCCAAAATTAATTAAAACATAGATAGTTATTGGTATACATAAAAAATTTATTTTAGAAATTTGTAATAAAAATTAACTGTTTGAAATTTAAAAATTTGTTTTTGTATACAATTTTATATAAATACACCGTACGACACGATTTTCACCCTTGATAAAACTGACCAGATTCTGAAAATATAGCTCAAAAAATTATATATACGTATCTCAATTTGTAATTAAATTTTTTAGCTACTCGAAAGTAAATTCTTCCTGTTCGCAGAACTCTGCGAGTTGTTAACATATTTTGATCAAATTTAAAATTTTGTCACAAGTAAAAAAAAAATTATGAATTTTTTTTTTTTTTTAAATTAGGGACAATTTATTTTTTGACAAATTTTATATTTGGGCTTCGTCAGAACCCTCTCCTGGCCCCTTGAAAAATATTACAAAAGTTCATCAAAATCTGTTGACAAATTTATTTTGTGACAAATTTTAAATTTTGGCTTCGTCAGAACTCGTCCCTGGCCATTTAAAAAACATTTTTAAAAAAATCATCGAAATCTGTAAACAACTCGCAGAGTTCTGCAAACAGGAAGAATTCACTTTCGAGTAGCTGTATGGGAGCTTCGCTCCAAAAATTGATTTGCTCGTAAAAATCTTAAATGAGCTGATCTAGAAAACCTGGGAGATACGTATATATAATACAATTGGATATGAATTTATCAAATTATATCTGAGACAAATTTTGGTTAACATTAGATCTAATTAGATACAATTAGATCAGTTTTCGGACCTGCTGCCATATCTAAATAGATCTCTACTTTTTTATACAGACCAATAATTTTCCATTTACGATGAAATATTAGAATATAAAAGGAAGTTGTGTACAAGGCAGTGCTAGGTAGAAAGGTGCTCTAGCCTGCAAGATCAAAACATAAATTCTAAAAAAATCTTCTTTTAAGAAAGCTACGAAATTTTTTTTTGGTTAGTTTTCGATTTTTTATGTAAATTTTTTTAAAATCCGGTGCAACTGCAGGATGCAGAATAATTGTTTGTGGTGGGCAGCAGTGGCGCCTTAAGGAAAACTTTTGCATTACGATTGAAATTCAGTTTTTGTTTTTAATTTCGTTTTTTGACTCGATGATTATTGACGAAAGAAGAATAGTTATTATAGTGTTGGCTTGAAAGGCGTCCTTATGAGCAACAGCAATTCTAAAAAAAAAAACTTAATTTCCCTTTGCACCCCATGAATGAGGTATGGGATAGCTTCTCGAGTTGTTGTGAATTAACACGCTTTCTATTTTTAGATTCACAACTAACGGCACCTACTTGTTTATCGACGAATGCGAACGTCACTGTTTGAGAAGCTCTTACTAGACACGACGATTGAATCGACGCTTAATACTGCGAAGTTGCTGTCAACAACATTCGAGGTGAGCCGACCATGAATGAAAATTGTATTTATTTTTTTTCTTTTAAGATGACTGGAGCCAGATTTGAGCCTGCGATCTTCCGCATGGTAGTCGCGTGTTCTAACCACTATGCCACGGTCGGTCCAACAACAATTCAATTCTATAAAAAAAAAACTTTTACATTACGATTGGATTGAAATTTAGTTTTTTTTAGCCCAGACAAACAGAAGGAGATAAAAAAGCACTTTTATAAGCTACTCATATGCAAATTAATAAAAAAAAATTCCGTTGCGATTGGATTGAAATTCAGTTTGTTTTTAATTTTCGTTTCTTGCCTCATTGACTATTGAGTGAATATTGATACACGTCTCTGCAGGAATACAAATATTAATTTTAATAAAATGATGTGTCATTTATTATAATAATTCCTATATCTTTTACTTCTCCAGAAGATTAAAGTAAATGTCGTAATTTTGGATTTGGCTGAGTCTCTACAGTCAACGATATACGCAGAAAAATCTTCAGTGGACAGTTGACTTAACGACGAAACTTATTTGCTTTCGATTCGACCTTGTTTAATTCCTGCAACAAAATTGAAAGTCGATATCGAATCAGTTTCATTGCCCGAACATTGTTAAAAAAGTATGCTGATTCCATTATCTCAAGTGGTGAAAAACATTGTGTTTTATCAGAATCCAAAATTGTGCTTTATTTTATAAGAATAATACGAAGTTACATATTGTAATTTTTTATCTGTCGTTAATATTTTGTGATATTTTACGTATTGCTTAATGCTTGAAATCTTTTTATAAATGTTAATTTGTCAATTTTTACTTTTTTTTGACTAGATGTCCTTTAGAATTGTTGGAACGTATTGGAAAATGACGATTTGCCAGAGAATGACTACTGTTGTAACAAACATTTTATGATAAAAGTGCAATTGCATCATTAGAAAATATTTTATTAACAATTCAAAGAGGTGACCAGATCATTAATGCATTTTTGCAGTCCATTTGATCATAAAATAAACTAAGATAAGCTTTGGATAATAAAATTTAAACATTTGTCTTTACTAATACAAGCTAGAAAATTTTTTTTATAAACTTTTTATTTTTCGATCACGGTACCCTTTCTGTGGAATTGCCCATATCCAAACTTATTTCGATATTTGAACGCATCTTTTGCCAAACCGACCAAGTCCAAAGTGTAATTTTTTAAGACATTAAAAATTAAATTTTAAATCACTGATCGATTTTTTCTACTACAAGAAAAAAAATATCTTTAATAACAAAAATTATCATTTCTGAACATCATTTGAGTCGTTAACTTTTTTTTTTACTAATCTGACTTTATAATTTTACATTGTTTTAAAAAAAACCATCTCAGGTTTTTTTCATATTGACTTGGTCGGTTTTTCAAGTGACGCATTCATATAATGATATGCAATCTAAAGGCTGATTAGACAACATTGATTTTTTTGTGTTTCTTGTATTTTGTTGTTATTTTAATAAACAAAAGAAATAGTGCTATTTTTTTATGCCAATTCTATGCCGTTGCTATTTTTCTTGACCCATATGTTAGACACTTTCAGGGTAAAAACAGCAACAATATGGTTTGATTACATTTACAATGATATTGTAGGTTGTTGCTGTGTTCACGTTGTTGTTGTTGTGTCTGCTACCAACTCATTGTGACGTTTTGTAATGTTGTGGAGCGCGCATGTTGTTAAAAACGGGAAATTATTCACAAAAAATGCAAAACAAAGACGGAGAAGTACCAAGGAAAAAAAGCAAAACAACAAAGTAAACGTAATGAGCAAATCACGAAGAAATCAAAAGAAAAATATAGAAAATAATACAAAACACGTACATATGTATACATAAAATGAAATAAAAACATACAGACACACAAGATGATTACTGTTGTCTTTGCTGCTGCGATTCGGTGTCGTTCAAGTAAATCGCACACAGATACGCGGTAGTCAGGCGGGCACACTATCATACAACGCATATAGGGGATGGGATGTTTACGTTTTGCTAAATTGTACAATGTACTGTAAAACGCAGATTCTTTTGTTTGCTGTTTAGCGTTAATATTAAGTAAGAGCTTTCTGGGAAAAATTATGCAAGCATAACAGTAACACTACAAAAATGGGTCAACTTCATCCAAAACTCCAATAGAGATAAATAGCACTACAGGTATCGTGGTGATAATACCTTTAATTAAAGTACCCACACATATGGCATTATAAAAGGATCTAAAGGTCCCCTATTTTTGGTCCCAATAGTTTTCACATCGATTTTTCGTTTTTTTTTTTTAGACTGAACTAAACAGGATATCGTCTTCAATTTGCTTGAATTCATTCATCGCCAAGTAATATGTAATTCAGCCATAATTTGGTGCCTACTCATATTATCTAGACTGCACAGGGTACCATGAGTCATATTATTTTTACAGATATTTTATGGGTTATATATTTTCTATCATATGTGTAACGAATTTATAAATATCTATTTTGTGCATAGTGTACATAAGCACAGACAATCAATCTGATTGGAATCATTGAAAATGTACCCTGAATACCAACCCTGATGCAAACAAACACAAAGGCGAGTTTACGAAAAATCCAAAAACACACAACACTACACAACTTGATTTAATGTTTTTTCTGTTTTTTTTTTAATTTTTTTTTTTTGTTGCTTTTTCTGTTTTCTAGTCTTGAGTATGACTTCGACTTACCTTGGGCTTATTTAACCATTTAAGTAATGTTTCCATTATTGAAAGTTGACGGAATTGCAAACAACAACAGCACTACACCAACTACAACAACAACACTAAACGTTGCAGTTGGTTGGTTACAGATGAGAGAGAATATATTTTGCTTTTTTTTTTGTTAAAATATGTATATTTAATGCTTTCTGAGTCGATTAAAACCACGTAAAACACAATTCCTGCTCATCATACACACAGATCACAGTGGCTCGATCGATCACCACCGCATAGATACATTCAATATGACAAAGAGAATTTGATACCACAGAAACAGATGTTTGACTATTTATGTTTTGTTTGTTTTATTTTTCTATTGGAATTTTTGTTGAAGCAGCAGCAGCAGCACACTGATTTGTTTTGATCACTTTCGTAAAATAGATTTAGATTTTGTTTGGGTAATTATTTTTTTCTTTTTGCTTAATTTTTGTTGTTAATTCTTTTTTCGTTTATGATTCACAAGTGAAAAACCACCAGTTAACTGATGTTTTATTATCGTTTATCGTAATAATATAACAACACACAACTTTGTGATTCCGAAATTTGTTCGAAAATGATTCAACATCAAACAGTTGGAGCGTAATTTTCAACTGAAAATGGAAACACTCAACGGCGACGACGAAATGCTTCGAAATTCACCTCCAGCACTGCTGCTATATCACTTGCATGCTTGCTTGGTTGTGCTTTGCTTTGACGGTTTAGAGCTGACTGGTTGTTTTGTTTCTTCCCCCTGTCGTTGTCGTAGCGCAAAATTTGTGAGAGTGTGTGTGTGTGTGTTTGTGTCTGATCGCCCGTCTTACATGTCCCCCAAACAGTGTCGTTGAAGCGCCCCTAATAACGTTTTTCTTTTATTTTTTTCTTTTTTTGTTAATATTATATCTATTTTTTGTTTTATTTCGTTTCGTTGTGGTTTAGTGATGGCGATAAGCCAGGTGAAAAACACTCTCACTTCACAATACAATACGCGTTTTCTTCTTTTTCCACGGTGCTTTTTCCCGTTTTTCACACTTTTCACTTGGATTTTCTTTTATTATTTCTCGTTCTCATTACAGTTTGCATTTTTTCTTTCATCGATTTGTAAATTATTTCTGTGGTGGCTGTAGTCGTTTTAATATTTCGTATGTACGCAGTTGTTAAACCTCATCGCTAATGTACGTCTTTTTCTCGTGAATTTTGTAATAATAAAGGCAAATAGGCGGAGTCAATACGTCGCTTTTGTTAAATTGGAACACAATCACATACAAAATCTCAATTCGAGGCCGTATGTGGTATGTTTAGTGCGAGCTACTGGGGGGATTTGCCGAACGGCCATATTGTTTGTTGATGTTTTGCTTTAAACATGCTCTGTGACGATACCAGATTGTTTGTCGAGGGTTGTATTTGGGGCCAGCACATTTTGCGCTTTGACTAAAGGTGCGTTCATAAAGAAGCGTACAAGTTGATGGATTTATTCAGTGCGGGAACTAATGTACTGTTTGTTTAGGTAAATATATATTTCAAAAAATACTTTCAGACGTGGTTGCTGCAGGCATGACACGACAAATGTAGGTATTAATAACATATCGGCTGAAATAAATGAACAAAAGTAGCGAATGTGCGGAATATGGGGCGGACCTAAAAATAAATGCCAAGCCATTCTAAACACTCCCTAAGACGGGAAAATCATAATCAAATTTTTGACAAAGGTCAGAAAGGGCTCTTGGCTTCTTTGATGACCCCCAATGTGTGGGTACTCAAATTTATGATATCTTCGAGACGAATTCGTAGGCGTATTTTCCCGAGCAAAATGAAGTCCATAAGGCCATAGGGGATGCAAAATAACAGACATCTTGGGTTCTATGGTGAAAGGTTCAAATGAAAGATATTTTTAAGACGAATTCGATGGCATATTATTCCGGGTCATACGAGATCCATAGCGCCATAGAGTGGGGGGGGGGGGGGGGGGTTTGCAAAAAATGCACTTTGGGTTCTATACCCCCTATGTACAGGTACTCAAATTAAAGATATTTTCGAGACAAATCCAATGGAGTAATTCCCCCGAGCCTCACGAGGTCCATAAGGCCTTAGGGGGGGGCACAAAAAAGAGACATATTGGGTTCTATGGTGACCCTTATGTGCGGGTACTCAAATAGAAGATATTTTTGAGACGAATTCAGTTGAGTAGATTTTAAGACCCTACCAGATCCCAAGATCCTCTTACGCTTATTATTAAATTTTGTATTTAAATAAATACGGTCAGAAAAAGCGGAAAACAATGTCACAATTTTAAATAAAAAAAAAATAATCCAATAAAATTGTAGATTCCACCTATCAATATACATGCAAAGCATACAAAAAATCACTAGGTGACACAAAAATTAAAAAAAAATTACCTGCGGCACATTAAAAAATGACTAGACTACATGTTTATAAAAAAAACATTCATAATTATTACAATCACTAAAAAATGCAAATTTTTTGATAATAATATACCAAAGAAAAATTTAAAAATATTTGAAAATGGCTAAAAAGTAAATTAAAAATAAAGAAAGAAGTTATCGGGTTTATTAATCAAAGATAAATTGTAAAAAAATGGTAAAGATCAAAATTACAAAATAAAACCATTTTTTTTAAACTTTACAAAAATCGTTAAATTACAATAAAAAAACTAGCGCAAACAAAAAATTATAATAAAAACTGAGAAACAAAAAAAGAAAGAAGAAAATTGGAAAAAAATTAAAAAAAACATTTTTTAACTTTATTTACAATAAAGTACAATGTAAAAATTGCGAAGTAATAATCAAAGCAAAATTACAAAAAATACTTCACAAAATTCTAAATATTTTTTGCAATCTTAATTTCCAAAAAAGAAAATTAATATAAAAATTATCATCTTAGAAGAATTGTTCGGAATGATGGTGAAAATTCCTTTAGATTGAAGTACCCACACATAGTGGGTAACAAGGGGATCCAAAAGGCTCCTATTTTGGGCTTCATAGGCCCTGGCAAAAATTTGGGTTTTGTCGGTTTTTTTGGAAGGGTGTTATTGATCGACCCACATAATTTGACATTACATGATATTTTTCAAATATATTCCCTTATTTAAAATTTTAAAACTATCAAATTTCGAAATTAAAAAAACATTATGTCCCAATTTTTGATTAATTGATCTGGAGCCCAATTAATCAAAACATTGAATAATATATAAATTCGAATGTGTCAGATTAAACATTAAAAACAAAATAAAATTATAAAAAAACGTATATTTTAATTTCTTCATTTATTAAAAAAGGATAATTGTTTTTAATAAAGCTGTTAATATTTTTAATAAAGCTGTTACTGTCTATTATCTTTGAAAAAAACAATTAACCTTTTTTTAATAAATGAAGAAATTAAAATATACGTTTTTTTATAATTTCATTTTGTTTTTAATGTTTAATCTGACCTTTTTGAATTTATATAATATTATAATTGCAAGAAATATGATTTATATTTTCCTATCCTATTACTTTATATTAAATAGTACGAGTATCTCTCAAAATCAATTTGTATTTTTTCGATATAAATTTCTATATTTACGGAGCTGCGATTACGAAAGTCGTATTTCCATATACCGATTGGACTTACCTCATCACGTACGGTCACTTACCATTTAAAGTTCACATGTAGAAAATTCATCATGAATTAATTTAATATATGCTTGATTTTCTAGCTAAGAAACAAACTCATCGATTTACGATTATCATTTGATTATTGCAAGACTGCATATTCCTTTCATTCTCCATGAGCCACAACTGAATTATAAACATTAGATATATTTTTTAATTAATCAATTTGAGAAAAAAACATAGTGTATTTTATTTTCTGTGTTTTTTTTTTTTTGTACAAAAATCTATATACAAACTATTAAAGACTAAAATGTTTGTTTTTGCTTTTTTTTAAAGGACGTTGGTTTGGAAAATAATAAAAATAAATTTATATATAAATATAACATTCGATTCGTTTGTTTGTTGTATTATGTCTATAAAAATGATGAACTAAACAAAAATTACCACACATTTTTTGAAGAAATAAAATAAAAACAAAAGAAACTAAAAAAAAGTAATTTAAAGTAAAAATTCTCTTAAAACATATCATGATAATCATCAGTGTTTGTTCCGGTTCACAATTATATGATTTAGATTTTAAGTAAACTACAAAAGGTTAAACAACATAGAAGTGAGAGACTTAACATTATATGCGTAATATTTATTAAAAAGGGGTGCGTGGGCAAAACTAAAACTTACAGACTACCCCAATGTGAGAGCTGGAGCCTTCGTTTAAAACTATGGAAAAAGTTAATTAAACAACTTTGGATTAGGACAAATTATGTTGAGCTGTTGTCGCTTGTTTTGGTAAATTACGGTTGTTAAAAAGACCCAATTTTGAATGGGAGAATAGCAGTGTATCCACCGACGGTAACGCCTGATGAGATTTCATCAAAACTGGGCCGGCATTAACGGTCAGCGGCAAATACAGTTGGTTGATAAACGATGAGGGATTTTCAACGTTATTATTACTGCTGTTATTATGGCTTGCCGACGCCAAGTTAGCCTTTAAATGTCTTTGATTATGATGGGTAATTTGTATTAGTTCGGGGACACTTAAATTTGTCGCCACTAGTTGGGGCATTTGTACCCGGTGTATAGTTGCTCCCCCTGATGTTGTCATATTTGAATTTTCAATTTTCATGGCGGTGGCAATGCTCGAACTTGTTGGAATAATGTGATTGTTGGTTATAGTAAACGGTGGCAAGTAAAAATTATTTGCGGCAAAATCAGATGACAATGTAGAGGAAGGAGCGAATTCCAATGAAGCAGGTGATGAGAAGGGAGATGACTCCAGGGAGGAACACATGCTCTTCTTAATAGAATCTGTAAGAGAAAAAAATGTTTATAATTATTATTATTTTATTTTAATTTTTGGAATAGAAGTGTAAAAATAAATATGTATTTTTAATCGGATTAAAAACTTATGGTGTGTTCTTTTCCCCCAAAAAATACCTGTCTTTTGGAAAGACAACATTTAAAATTATTGGTCCGAAATTTTTTGCGTTTGTAACAAGTTTTTAATTACGAAAACTAATTTATTTCTGAAGCCTAGGTCTGTCCTAGCCATAAAAGTTTAAATCAGCAATTACAAAATATAAAAGCTGATATTTCCTTTTTTAATATATTACATTTTCAATCATAAGAAAGATTTTAATAAAATCCATCAAAAAGTAAATATTAATTTAATAGCATTGTAATGATTACATAGAATCTTACAAAATAGCTTTAAACTTATGTATTTATGTGAATAAAGGAAATATGCTATGGCCAAATTAAGATTAGATGCATAAAAAAAATGCAAATGATGTTCGAACGAGTTAATTTTGAATGCACAAATCAAATAAAAAATAACCGTTATTTTCCTGTTTAAATTCTTTATAAATCAAGATAGTCTATTATATTATAATCTTTATCTTTTTATATACTAAAATAATAAAAGATGTTTTTAATATAACTTACCATATTCTTCTGTTTTTAGCTTCAATTCCATGTCATGGTGCTCTTCTTTAATCTTAAAATGTAAATCAGCCATGGCCTCCGATGAGATGGCATTATCTGTATCACCAAAGTTAGCATTAGACGACGGTGACTTGTACAGGCCACACTCTTCCATCTCTAGAGCTTGTTCCATTATTAGTTCCTCCGCTGATGTGATACTAAGACAATGTAAATCAGGGAATGGTGCTTTGGTCTGTTGTTGAGATTGTGACTGAGACTGTAGATGCCGCTGATGCTGTTGTTGTTGCTGCTGCTGTTGTTGTTGGTGGTGTTGCTGCTGTAACTTTTGTTGTTGATGTGACTCATGTGTATGCTGTTGCACATTCAATTCAGACTTTGGTTCAATAAATTCTTTTTTAATGATCAAGGGTGGTGGGACCTGCTGCACTTGCTTTGGCATCGACTGTTTACGTTCCCTCTTGGATTTCTCCATTTTGACAGGTGGCTTTAGATTCGGTGTTGAGTGCTGTTGAGTGCTAATCAGTGAAGTGGTAGTGTTTGTTGTGCAAAGGCTGGTGACAACGCTCATGGGTTTTGTATTGAAAACCAGGGCAAGAGGTGGCGGTCCTACGCCACCATTTGATGTGGGCAATTGTAGATGCTGATGCGAGTTTTGGGGTGCAGATGTGATGATGAAACTTTTTGGTGCCGCATCATTTTCCGTCTTTATAACTATCGAGGCGGCAGGGGTTGGTACCTTCTTCTTGCGTTTGGCCGGTACCTTGGTTAGTGGTGGCGGGCCATTTATTGCTACGCTTGTTTTGGTAGCTATTGCAATAGTGGGAGGAGGAACAACAGAGGCGACAATAGAAGTTGTGGTGGCGGTAGTGTTAGTGGTAGCGGTGGACGTCTCACTTGTATCCATTTTATTGAGATCTATGCCTAGTCTATTCACATTCGACTTTATAGGATTTTGGTTTAACGCCGGTGTTGCTGCTGCAGCATTGGCCGCATTTGCTTGTGCCTTCACTTCGGCCGCTGTAGGTTTCTTTTCCTTTGGCGTGCGTGTTGACTTCTTTGAACAATACGAAGGTATGTTCTCCAACATTTCACCCGTCTTGTGGTCGACCTTATGACGGCGACGTGTATGCTTTAACCAATTGGGAAAATTGGTAAAATCCCTTGGACAGTAGTTGCATTTAAAGGGTCGTTCGCCCGTGTGTATATTCGAATGTTGCTTCAATTTTGAATTTGATATGAAGGACTTGTCGCACACGGTGCACGCGAATGGTCTTTGCTCCAAATGCACCAAGTTGTGAACCTTGAGACACCGTTCGGTCTTATACATTTTACCACATTTCTCACAGCGGTACGAACGGGTCTGAGCATGATACTTCTGGTGGCGCTGGAGATGGCTGCGCTCTTGGAAACGTTTTTGACATTCGGAACATTCGTAGGGTTTCTCTGAGGTATGAATGCGTTGGTGATGTGTTAAATTTATCTTTTGCACAAACTTTTGGCCACATATCTCACAGCCGTATTTTTTATTTTCCGTATGGATTTTACGATGCATCCACATGCTACCCAGCTTAAGGCTAGAATGAAAGGTAAAAAGGGGTGATAATAGTTAATAAGAGATATAGTTGTGTTTGGTTGAAGTATTACTATTAGAATAAATATATAAAATCAGAATTTCACACCGAATAAATACAATATCTGCAAAACTTATCTCACTGTTAAGAGTAATGTTTTTGGTCTGCCTACACTAGCCTCTAATAATTGTGGACAAGCATGTGTGATATTGTAGAGAAAGGTTCGATGCTTTTTTTGATACCAAAACTAAAAAGAAGTCAAAAAAAGCAACAGGGGAAGACACATTTTTTTTGCATTAATTACATGTCTACCAGTGTAACGGGCTCTTTAAAAAAGTGTTAAACACACTAAATGCGATATATTTCTTATTCTAAAATATATTTAAAGAGACAGTTGATTAACCCTAATCCTCAAAGGATCAACTAGAATCGCATGATTAACTAGGGACAGTATTTGCAATGGGAGAAAGATTACAAATTGGCATCTACAAAAATCTTTAAAATCTTAGACGATTAGGAACGAAAGTGGTCGTCTTAACGTTTGTTAAATAAAGGGATGAGCCCTTAACTTAAAAATTCCTACAAACATTAGCTAAGACAAAAATCTTTATAAAATCAGGTTTATACATTCAACAGTAAAAATTTTAGATGCAATCCTTACCCACAACCTTCAAGTACTTCAATGAGACTTCCTTCGATTCTTAGACATTAAACTTTTGAAAAAAAAATTATTTCGCATACTTAATCTATTGGTAAGCCTACGCTAATCTCTAACCTCCCAATTCTCTTTAATTATAATATGTAGATAAAATAAAAAATTCTTCTTACCACTTTCCACAGTCCGGACATTTCTTCCATGCATCTTTGCGCGCATCAATGGGCCGATGTGTTTTCAAGTGTTTCTTCAATGATGTCTCAACATCAAACTCTCGCTCACATTCCATGCACTTGTAGATCATGCGATGATTCGTATGATTTGCCAATTCCTGACTTGCCTGGAAGGCCACATCACAGTCCAGGCATTTGTACAATGGCTCTGCAATTACTTTAGGTGGTGGTGGTGGTGCCTCATTCTTGCTGTTGCCCCCTGTCGCCGTTGTATCCAAAGCGGCCAAGGGTGGTGGTTGGGTCATCGATAAGACCTCTTTCTTAATAACAATAATTTCAGTAGAGTTTGTACCATTTAGCTTTGGTAAATCTATCGAAGGCTTAGGAAATTGGTGTATTCTCACCAGAGGTGCCAGAGATGGCGGTCCTAAACCTACGCCACCACCAACACCGCTATCCAATTTTATAAACCTGTTGGGTGATTTGTCTTTCAGCAATGGATGTTCCACAGGCATTGGTTTAATGCAACGTTTAAGGGGCGAGAATGTTATTCCACTGGATGGTTTCAAAAAGGTGCCGCTGAAATCCGTCTGTTCCTTCTTGACAACAACGCTTCCTAGGTCATTCTTATCACTGGTTATCAACGAGCTATTGCTGCTATTGGATGGCGAGGGAGGAGTTTGGAGTTGGTCCTTGCTGGTGTTTACCGCAACCGAGCAGTTTCCGACACTGCCCGTAGTGCTGCTGCCACTGCCATCTAATTGCGACGTTTGGGCACTCTCATCGAGTACCCTCCAGAAGTCGGATGAAGACAAACTGTTGCCGCCTATCATACCCGAAGTATCGGCTGTAATGGTCACACATGCTGAAAGATCAATGTCCAAGGATTCATCTTTTATGCTCGATATTGAATCGAAGTTGTTCATCCGCAGCAGAGACGTCAATATTTCATCACTGGGCTGCTTGCTCGGTGTGGACGAATTGACGATGGCCGAGTAATGTGTGCCCGCAATAGTGGTCATTGAGGATGAAGAGTAGCCCGTCGTTGCCGCCGTCGATGCTATGGCTGCTGCCATTGTCATTACTGAAGAGCCGCCAACACCACCACCCAATATTTTAGGCGGCAATTTACTACAAGTTTCTGCTTCTTCTTTCATATTTTTGTTACAATATTTATGTCACTAGATTTGGAGGTTATGCCGTCTATTCGCTTTATCCTTAACGCACTCGCATCAAATCGGGCATTGGTTTGTTTATTTATTAGTTTATGCGTACGATCATTAATTTTTTATGGTTTTTTTAACGTTTAATTAAACACTATCACAAGAAAATTTCACAAGTAAAAATACTACAATCACCTATAGAAAGACGCTTTGTTTTTGACACGCCATTTTTATTTTTGATTTTCATTTCTTTTTGTCGCCATTTTCGTCACGACTGTATAAAGAAGTAACAACACGTGTTGGAAAGGGTATTGATAACTCGTACTTAGTGTTGAAAAGCGACAAAAATTTAGATAACTACATAAAGTACACAAGATTACATTACATGAAAAATGTGTAATCCCGTATTAAGGCAGTGTCGTTGGGCTCAATTTCACGTGATTCTGATTCTGATAGCGGTTTGTATACAAACAAAATATGAAATTTGGAAAGTAAAATTCTTATTCAGCACTGGAAAGTGTAATAAGGTAAAATTACACAATGAATTGAGTTGTTAGCATAATCGCTAATATTTAATTTTTATAAATTTAAGTTTAAGGAAATAATTAGTTAAATTAACATTTTTATTTTATTCATAAAGCAGCGCTAGTTAATCTTTCTATATAAAAAACATTTTAATAAAAAATTTATAGCAAATATTTTTTGCGTTATATTTTCTAAACTAGAACAGTTAACAGTTGATGCAAATAATACAAATTTTTTCTTTTGGTGTATTCAAAACTAATTTTATAAAAAAATTTAGTTTTTTATACATGGTCGTGATTTTCAATACACTTTTTGTGCGTTTTTTACATTTAATGATTTTTAATGTTGAAAACCGAATACAAAAATTAATTGGCTATAATTATTATTTTAAGAGGAATGTTATATAAACAATATTTTAAAAATACATTGTCCCAATTTTATCGTTAAGACTTGTTCACTCTTGTAGCTACAATTTCATACGGCGTAAGCAATGTAGCAACATAATTCTTTAAAAACATTTTAAATCGTCAGATGTTTGAATTTAATTACAACGTATCTTGATGTCAGGAGCAAATTTAAAAAATTGCACTTAAAAAAATTTTGAGATTGTTTTAAAAAAAGAATTCGTTTCGGTTGCCGGATGCAACCTAACATTTTTTCAAAAAATAATAAGACTTCTGATTAAAATGTGCGCATTTGTACAAAAAACACTTAAAATAACCAATAGCCTTTACATCGGAACGCATTTAGCATATTTTCGCATTATTAAGCAATTTTAAAAGATGCGGTAAAAATTTTACAAATTGTAAATGTTAGCATATTTTTGCATACAAGTAAGATGCGGAAAAATGCACTGAGTTGTACTCTGAAGTAGCTGAATTTCAGCGATTTTTTCCAATAATTTTGATCCGGCAAACCACCATTTTCGTTGTTACTTTCCATTTATCGGAAAAATGCCAAAAACATGGTCGGACAAAGAATTTACATTTATGCCAAAATACTAAAAATGGTAATTCCAATTAGTTAAAAACATTCGCGCATCGTGGAATACGGCCTCCGAAGCAATGTTAACCCCTAAATGACTAGAGCGAAATTATGGGAACTTTTTAAAAATTTTGTGGGTACTTCACATAAAATAGTTTAGAAACGCATTTTACATTAAAAAAAATCGGAAAAATTTACAGTTTTACTGGTGCTATGACGACTGTGAGCTTATGGTAACAGCTTTAAAACAATTAAATTAAATGAACCAAGTACAAAAAATTCAATACGTTTTTATGATATTTGATATTCTTCTCAAATAACAGAAAAAATTTCTAAAGTGAATATGAAGAGTTCTCTAGCTAAAGTATTATTTGGCTCTAAAAAACGTTTAATAAGAAATTGTATTCATAAACGTTTGTTATCAGTCCTTTAGCCTAATGTGTTCCGGTGGCAACGCCGACTGTTATTTGTCATTAACATGGGGTCTACACCTGACACAAGATATAATATTTTTATATCAGCTAACGTCAAATTCAATCGCAGAGAGTATTATGTTACGTGTGGACCCTCAAATAGTGTTAGCGTTTGTAGTTTAATTAATGTCAAGATACAGTTGTTACGACAATTGTCGTAACAGCTATCTTATAATATGGGCTGTCAAAAACAGCACACACAATCATAACAATAAACAGACGCCATCATTGAAAATGTAATTCTTGTGAAAAGTGTACAATTGTGAAATAAAAATACAGCCAAAAAATCAATTTTTTTACAAAAAATTATAAAAAAAAAAACAAAAAGACAAGCCACGCACACAATAAAAACATCCATGAACAACACAAATTTACTGTACGAGAGTCAGTCAAAAATGAAATGTTATAAGATGAACATAAATACGTTTTCCCCTTGTTTAACATTTAGATGAACATGAAGAAATGTCTTCTCTCATTCTGTCGACGTTTTCTCGGATATTATGCCAAACATTATTTCAGGTGGAGACCCCGTGTAATGATGTATAAAAAAGCTTTATAATCGGATACAAAAGCTCCGTAATCGGATACCAAATATGTATTTGCACTTATAATAACTATGAACATTTTTGAAGCTTAATTTTTCATTCACTACGATTCTCATGACGATAAGAAAAACGTTAAAGTAAAAATTAAATTAATTATTATTTTTTTTTTCTTTTTTTACAAATTACAAATTTTATTGAGCTTTTTGAAGTACAATGAATGATTTTGAATCGTGTTAGAAGACAATATTTAAGATTAGTGTATTATCCTAAAAACATTAAATTTATAAACAGTTACATACTTTGCAGGTTTAGTGTAAAATTATGTTTTAAAACAAAATATGTGTATGAGAAACGTCCTTGCTCCCGGGACTACAGTAACGTGAGAGTTTATATTATCTCGAATATAAATAAATAGTGTATAAAAATAAATGTAGGTATAAAAATATATATAAATTGAACAAATTAAACTTAAAAATTATATTTGGACGTATAAAAACAAATGGAAAAATTTTGGTATCAACCTCTATGGGTACCCGCTGTTGATTTTGAATAAAAATTGTGACAAATATTTACATTCGGATTAAAATTTGGAGAATTTTCGTTGACGTATCCAATTGGGCTTAAAAATGGCTCATAAACCTCATAAGTTTTTATGAAGCATTCCGCATTTTAAGCCGAAGATGCGGAATGCTAAAAAGTGGTTTTACACTGCAGTTTCGCATATTGTCAGCTGTTGTCTAGCTCACCCATTTTTCCATTTGCCTTGTAAAACTGCAATATTTTCCTGCCACAAACCTATTTACATTGTTACGGAGGCATTGTTACGAAGCGCGAATTGTTTTAACTAATTGGAATAACCATTTATTAATATTTTGGTAAAAATGTAAATTTTTTGTCCGTCCATGTTGTTTGGCATTATTTCCGATAAATGAAAACAAACAACAAAAATGGTGGTTGCCGGATCAGCATTACTGAAAAAAATCGCTTAAATTCCAATTTTCTGAGTACAACTTAGTGTATTTTTCCGCATCTTTCATGGATGCGAAAATATGTTAACATCTTTCCAACAACAAAATACATGTAAAAATTTTAGCATTTTGGCCGCATCCATCAATGATGCGGATTAACGCGGAAATATTTTAAATGCGTTCCGGTGTAAAAAGGCTATAAGTCTTTAATAAATCCGTCTTTAAACAACCAAAAAATAAGAGTGAATTTTTATATCCCAGTATGTGTAATACGCACATGCGAAGTAGATATAAGCCGAATTGTTTCCGTTTTCTATTTTCAAAAAATATTTTTCTATTACCTATTTTAACAGAAAATGTCTGTGTAATTCGGTCATATATACTACAAATATTTTGGTGCCAACTTTGACCTAGGTTTTCGTAATGTTGTGGGTATTTGAAAAGCGATAGTATTAATTCCCCTAGATCTCGCTCGATAAAGCTTCTTTTTTATTATTTACTATCTAATCTTTGTTGTATTGTAATCAGCTGTGTCATAATTAATCAATGTTGCAATGTGAACTAACTATAAAACACAAAGGCGTCACCTACAACAGAATACCGTATCAATTGTTTGACAAATGGCAACACTAAAAAAGTTTGGCAAATCCGTGGAGAACCGCATTATCGACACACATGTTTCTAGAAAATTCAACGACTGAAAAAAAGTACACATTCGTGAAATAAAATTTCTACGCGACGGATCATTTTGTGTGAGTTTGAAACAATTATTTTACATTTATATCAGCATTTACACATTTTACTGCACCAGAGGAAACACAAAACAATATTTTTTTATATTGATTTTAAACAAACAAAAAGAAGAGCGAGCCTACAAATATAAATATTGTGAACAAAAAACCAATCGGCAGTTGGAAAAAAAGAACCTAAGAATACAAAAAGTGCAAAAAACTAATGAAGAAAATTTCTCTACAAACTAAGGTATAACAGCGAGGTAGACATCAATTTTCTTGCAAAGAAAACGAACAATATTTTTGGCTATTATTTTTTTTTATTATTTTATTCAACAAAAGAAATTTTCAAGTGGCGTTATTAGTAACCGCAGAAATTCTTGAATATATTAAAAATCTAGGGAACTACCCCACGAATGAAGGTAAAGAATGTGTAATTTTGCTCGTTTTTTTTTCTTTGTATAACTGTTACCAAGTGACGCATTTATGTGCTGTGGTAGTGTGAAGAATAAACGAGAACTCATGTTTGCAGAAAGAAAAATTTTGTAAACCTACGTTTTGTGGGTTCTGTGACAGTTTTTTTTTTCATCCTCCCAAGTGTCAAGTCATCATTATATTGCCGTTTTCTGTTGCTCGTTAATTAAGTCGAAAATAATTTATGTAATTGATTTTCGCTTTTTAATTCTATGCCATTTGTCGCCAATTGAGAAAATATAGAATAAAATAAATGCGGTGGATGAGGGCAATAGTTTGTATTGTTTTTTTTTTATTTTCGAAACGCTAACGACGCAAGAAAGCACCTGCCTTTTCTTTATTGTCTGTTGTCTGATAATGCCCTTTGAGACCAGACAAATCCTATGTAGGTACTGTTAGTATGTACATATGTGTTTATTGCCCGGGTTGTCGCAGCGTTCAATGTGTTCGTTGTTCTCTCAAATGTTACATCTGGCTGCCGCTTGCATGTTATTATTTTGTATAAGACGGAAACAGTATTTCATACAATTTCTATTTGTTAAATTTTTCTAGAAAATTATTTCATCGCAATTGTAGTATTCAATTGTGTTATATGTATAATTTTCTTCCTTGTTATCATTTCTCATTTGTTTCCTTTCCCGCAACTCAAATTTCGTCAGCGACATGTGGAGTAAATCGATTGAAAATAATTCTATTTCATGTTTCTCTTTCTCCTTTTTTTTTTTTTGCATCATTACCTTTTTGCTTTGTTCGTTGGCCTGACCAGAGATGGTAAAAATGTATTGTCTGGTACTCTTTTTTTCTTCTATTTTTTTCACTGTACTATGTACAGTTCAAGATGTATCAACTATAAGGTGGTATTCCTAGATATATGATAAGTTGTTTATAGACGCAGATTTAAATGTTTTTGTCAAAAATAAATAAAAACAATAAAATTTATACATGTTAAATTTTACCTCTTTTAACCGTAATTTTCGGTTATCCGTGATTAGCCATGAAAGATGCGGAAAAATGCTCAGAGTTGTACTCTGAAAAGATAAATTTAAGCGATTTTTCTCAGTAATGTTGATCCGGTAAACGACATTTTCGTTGTTTGTTTACATTTATCGGAAAAAATGCCAAACAACGTGGACGGACAAAAAAATGTAAGTTTTTGCCAAAATATTAATAAAAAATTAGTTAAAGGACTCGCGCTTCATGGAATACTGCTTTCGAAACAATATTAATAGATTTGTGGCAGGAAAATATTGCAGGTTTACAAGGCGAATGGAAAAATGTCTGAGCTAGACAACAGCTGACAATATGCGAAACTGCAGTGTAAAACAACTTTTTAGCATTTCTCATTTTCAGCTCAAAATGTGAAATGCTTTTTTGGTGTAAAAAGGCTATAAAAATTGTCAGCTTTTCATGGCTTCTCCTTAAGGCGCGTTCGCACACAAGGAATCTGCCAAAAGATTTGTCGGTCGGGAGTGTTTTTGATAACGAATTGATGTGACATTCTAGGTGTCAACAACCGTTCACAAACAAAATTTACTCTCAGATTTGACAAGTTTGTCGACAGATCCGCGTATCTGAACTTCACCTTACTTTTTAATAATATCTGTCGGACGATAAAGTATTTGAAGCAAATTGTGATAAAAAAAATATTACTATCGACAGGTAATTGTTGTTGATTAAGAATTCAATTCAATCAACTTTAATGTTGTAAGTGTTTTTCTATAAACCATAAGAAAGCAACTCCAAAAAAATGTTCGGACGCCGAATGTTAATGAGATTTTATATCAATTAACACAGTAGCTAACTTTAATTATCAAAATTAAAAAAAAATTAAACATTTTTTTTCCATAATTGTTTGTCATCTACAGGGGGGCTCAACGTCAATATTATCTACTATGGAAAAAAAATTGAAAGGTAGTTTTTTTTTCCTTAAAATTTTAAGTTATAAAATTGTTTGAAAAATACCAAGTGACAGCAGATTTGTACACTTCTGACGTTGCTAAATCCATTGTAATAAATTTTCTAGTTTTGTTTAATACAAGGCATATTTAATAAGGTAGTCGCACTAGACGGCTAAGTATCTTGCGCTTAGGTCGATTTGTTAAATTTTTGTTCGACTTCTATCAACTCATTTTGACAGTTCGGGACTATTTGCAAAAACAATGTACATGTTTTTGTTGCAAAGTCTTTAGTTGTTCTAGTGCGACGACCTTATTAAATACACCTTGGTTAAATATTTTAAGTACTATTTAGTTAATCTTCCACTCTTTAAAATATTCCGTTTTCGCAACCCTGACATTTGGCATTGTACCCAGTGTTGTATTTACATTTATATAGATATGTGGTGGTTGTTTGTGGGGGCCGATAGCAAAAAAGGGGATGCGACAAAGTATAATGAGAGAAACAACAGCTACCCATGCAATGTCTAGAAGTTACCAAACGGCGTGTTTTTTGGCCGTTGTTTTTGTTAACAAAAACTGCAATATAATGATGAGGCAGGCACTGTGCGTCATTAATGTTTTTGACAACATTTTTATTTAATAAATTTATTTTTATTTTTTTTTTATCAAAGGTTTAACCAATAATATATTGGGGGTACATTAGTCATAGCTGGCGGCATTAGAAGATGTGGTAGATTTGTTAAAAGATCGCATTGACGTAGAAATCGTTACTATTTCCGCCGTAGCGATGTCAAAATGGTTTTCAGAAATTTAAAAAAATTATATAAATTTTGATACAGATAACGAAAAAAAAAATAAATATTAAATACAAACAACTTAGTTACAACAGTTTTAAAATTATAAAAATTTCTTAAAAGTTATCAAAATTACTAAAAATTAAAAAAAAAACGCAATAATTAACAAACAAAAAAAAAACGTTTTATTAAAATATATAAACATTATTCAAAAAATCGTCGCTATTATGTTAGTTTAAAAAAACGTAAAATTTTTATTAAAATCAAATATATACAATTATTGAAATTAGTAAAAATTCACAACAAATAGGTACTACATTACAGCAGGCAAAATAGCCGCAAACATTTTATGTAAATGTGTTTTGGTATTAACTGTATTTCTCTATATATTATTTTTATTTTTTTTAATTTTTTTTTATTTGTTTTAATCAATACAAAAAAAAAGATTTTAAAATTAATGTTCACCCAAAGAAAAATATAATATTATTTTTTGTTTTAACTTTATTTTATATATTTTTTTTAACTTTGTAATTTTTGTAGATTTGTTTTAATATTTTCGTTTTAGAGTAATATTTTTATTAACCCTTAGTTATTTTAAATTTTTTTATTAAATTACTATTAAATTATTCATAATTCATTTACATTACTAAAATATAAAATAAATTTTTAATATAAATATTGATATTTTAGTAATGTAAATGAGTTATGAATAATTTAATAGTAATTTAATAAAAAAAATTAAATTTAAATTAAATTTAAATTAAATATAAAATACATTTTTAATATAAATATTGATATTTTAGTAATGTAAATGAATTATGAATAATTTAATAGTATTTTAATAAAAAATTTTAAAATAACTAAGGGTTAATAAAAATATTACTCTAAAACGAAAATATTAAAAAAAATCTACAAAAATTACAAAGTTAAAAAAAAATATATAAAATAAATTTAAAACAAAAAATATTATAATATATTTTTTTCTGGGTGAACATTAATTTTAAAATCTTTTTTTTTCTCAAAAAAATTAGATTTTTTAATAGAATATAGAACTGTTGTACAAATTTGTGAATATCATATCGAGCAAAAATGTCTTAAGACCACTTTTTATCTTTCTGAGTTATTGATGACTTAAAGTTCATGTCCGCATGTGTTTTAAAACAATAACTACCAAACTACTTTCACAAAAAAGTGGGCTTGAGTCCTTTTTTGCAGGATACCGATGACATATATGGACCAAAGGGCTTAACAATAGTGTGAGTAAGAAATTATAATATACTTATGAACTACCTTACGAACAGGCAGCCAAAGCCGCTGTGGGGGGAGCAGACAGCCAAATCCGCTGTGGGGGGAACAGACAGCCAAAGCCGCGGTGGGGGAACAGACAACCGAAGTCGCTGTGGGGGGAACAGACAGCCAAAGCCGCTGTGGGGGAACATTCAACCGAAGTCGCTGTGGGGGGAACAGACAGCCAAAGCCGCAGTGGGGGAACAGACAACCGAAGTCGCTGTGGGGAAACAGGCAGCCGAAACCGCTGTGGGGGAACAGACAACCGAAGTCGTTGTGGGGGAACAGTCAACCGAAGTCTCTGTGAGTATGTATTATCACCCGATCAGAAGGATCAGGCGATGTTTCAAAAAAGGTAGTCACAAGTTCTGAAAAGAACTTATGGCTTATGGTCTGCACTGGTCGAAGTTCGGCTAGCGATTGACGACTACTGCTAGTCAAACCTGTATTCTTATACAATGTAGCGCTTTAAGTGAATGAAAATTCTTATGGGAGTACTACGAATTGCTCACACTGAGTGCTTATACCACGAGTAATGACAGTTGCATATGAGCTTTGTTTATGTATGAGTAAATTCTATTTACAGTGAAACTTCGATATTACGAACTTCGTTATAACGAAAAACTCAATATAACGAATTTTTAGCTGAGACCCTTGAAAAGACCTTTTTATTGCAAAGTTTTTCATACAAAAATGCTCTATAGCTATAACGAAAAAATTCTGATCTATAAAGCCTCTATATAGCGAAGTATTTTTTCAAAAGCCTCTATACAACGAAATTATAATTGAGTAATACATACATATAACATTTTAAGTGTGTAAGTCATTATCAAAAGCCTCTACATAACGAAGTCTTGAACTATAGTCTCCATACAACGAAGTCAGAATAAAGCATAAAGCAAAATTAAATTTTAAGCAAAACGGGGAATTCCCTTTTTAAACCAACGAAAGGTAAATGTCTTTGCAGGTTAATATGTAAAGCGCCACAAATTACATAGTCAGTTCTGTTTTGGTTCTTTGTCAAAATGAGTGTATTAAAGCGTAAATCAATTTCTATACGAGAAAAAACTAACAAAAATTACACAATATTTTACTAAAATGTAATAAAATAAAAAAATAATAAAAACTTAATTTTTTATTTACCTCTTAAATAGTTAATTTTTATTATTATACTAGTATTTTCGTGTAAAATAGAATTCGGACAAAAAAAAACTATAGTTATAACGAATTTCTTTCGTATTTCTTTAAATTTCGTTATACCAAGGTTTCACAATGCATATGTATAACGAATCAATAGCTATAACGAAGTATTTTTCGGTCCCCTCTAGATTCGTTATATCGAAGTTTCACTGTATATAATTTGTCTCGTTACAAATATGTTGACTTGAATACTTGTGGCAGCACAATTAATGAGTAATCTATCAAATACTTCTATTTTCCAATCACCCACAAATTACAGAATGTAAAAATTAACTACAAATACATTATTGAAAAGTCTAAAATGAAAACAATAAATCATCGATTAAGAAACACATTTTCATATTTACAAATTGTGACGCAAAACTATTTTGGTTGCACTTTGAATTTCCATAGTAGGGAAATTGTTTATAGATATGAATGTAAGTACATTTGGTATATTGTAAATAGTGACTGATGTGTACATTGCAATTGTATACTATAAATATATTCAGTACCAGTTAATGTGACCTTGATTTTCCGTAATGTAAAACTAAGTGTAGAAAGCAACAACCTACACACAAAAGTTTGATATGCCTTTAGGGAGGGAAAAACGAAAAGAATGTTGCTAAGGTTGGTGGTAGCGTTAGGTGGTAATGTAAGCGTGCTGGCATAATTAATCAATTGAATGATTCAATTGGAACATTTGTATATCAATACAATATACAACTTTGTCTACAAGTATAAAAAAATATACAAAATTCACTATCACCATGGTTTTCTTATTGATAAAATCAAAAATATTTTGTTTTATTATTTAATATATTTTTCTATACTGAAAACTACAGCTAGACACAAAGAAATTGCTTTCTATTACTTATAACCATTTTACACTTTAGTATTTTATCCTTAATCCACCCTCGCCCAAAACTGTGTATCTTACTGTATACATTTGTTTTATTTGTGTGTGTTCGTTTTCTATTTCTTGCAGATCCTTTTCATCCCCTTGACATCTTTGTGTGTACAACATCAACAATAGGCAAGAAAGAGAAAAGCAGGAGAAAACGAATCAAACCCCCCCACTATTTACAAAAGAGCAAGGAGCAAACATTTCCTATTAGATTTTTTCACAGCTGAGAATCATCTAAAAAGAAATGGTTAAAGAGACCGGTTATTATGACATTTTGGGTGTTAAGCCCAATGCCACGATTGATGAATTGAAGAAGGCATACAGAAAGTTGGCCTTGAAATACCATCCGGACAAGAACCCCAATGAGGGTGAAAAATTCAAAGCCATTTCTCAGGCCTACGAGGTATTGTCTGATACCGACAAGCGTTCCATCTATGACGAGGGTGGTGAGGCGGCCATCAAGAAGGGTGGTGCCGACAGCGCCGATTTCCGCAACCCCATGGACTTCTTTGAGAAGTTCTTTAACAGCGGTTTCTCATCGGGCGGTCGTCGTCGTGATCGCCGTGGCAAGGATGTTGTTCACCAGATGTCGGTGCAGCTGGAAGAGTTGTACAATGGAGCTACCCGCAAATTAGCCCTACAGAAGAATGTCATCTGTGACAAATGCGAGGGACGCGGTGGCAAAAAGGGAGCTATTGAGAAGTGTATGCAATGTCGCGGTCATGGTTTGGAGGCACGTGTCCAACAAATCGGACCCGGCCTGATCCAGCACGTTGAACAAGTATGTCGCAAATGTTCCGGAACTGGAGAGATGATTTCGGAAAAGGATCGCTGCAAGCAATGTAACGGCCGCAAGACAGTGCGTGAACGCAAAGTGCTGGAAGTGCACATTGAAAAGGGTATGCGCGAGGGCCAGAAGATTGTGTTCAGCGGAGAAGGTGATCACGAGCCAGATTCACAGCCTGGCGATATCATTATCTTGTTGGATGAGAAGGAACATCATACATTCGTTCATGCCGGCACAGATCTAATGTTGAAAATGCCCATTCAATTGGTGGAGGCTTTGTGTGGTTTCAATCGTGTCATCACGACACTGGACAATCGTGAGCTGATTGTCACCTCGCCACCCGGTGCGGTAATAAAGCATGAATCGACCAAGTGCATAATCGATGAGGGTATGCCACTGTACAAAAATCCAATGGAGAAGGGACGACTCCTAATTGAATTCGAAGTGATATTCCCCGAGACAATTCCAGTTTCAGTTATTCCCGCTTTGGAGCAGTGTTTGCCAGCTAGACCTGAAGTAGCCATTCCAATAGACGCTGAACAAGTAACTTTGGTAAGTTTAAAAAATAAAATATATTTACAATGTCAATACGATATACAAATAAATAAAATAAATAAAATAAATAAAATAAATAAAATAAATAAAATAAATAAAATAAATAAAATAAATAAAATAAATAAAATAAATAAAATAAATAAAATAAATAAAATAAATAAAATAAATAAAATAAATAAAATAAATAAAATAAATAAAATAAATAAAATAAATAAAATAAATAAAATAAATAAAATAAATAAAATAAATAAAATAAATAAAATAAATAAAATAAATAAAATAAATAAAATAAATAAAATAAATAAAATAAATAAAATAAATAAAATAAATAAAATAAATAAAATAAATAAAATAAATAAAATAAATAAAATAAATAAAATAAATAAAATAAATAAAATAAATAAAATAAATAAAATAAATAAAATAAATAAAATAAATAAAATAAATAAAACAAATAAAATAAATAAAATAAATAAAATAAATAAAATAAATAAAATAAATAAAATAAATAAAATAAATAAAATAAATAAAATAAATAAAATAAATAAAATAAATAAAATAAATAAAATAAATAAAATAAATAAATTAAATAAATTAAATAAATTAAATAAATTAAATAAATTAAATAAATTAAATAAATTAAATAAATTAAATAAATTAAATAAAGTAAATAAATTAAATAAAGTAAATAAATTAAATAAATTAAATAAGTTTAATAAATTAAATAAATTAAATAAATTAAATAAAGTAAATAAATTAAATAAATTAAATAAATTAAATAAATTAAATAAATTAAATAAATTAAATAAATAAAATAAATAAAATAAATTAAATAAATTAAAAAAATAAAATAAATGAACAAATACATATATAATATACAAAAAGATTTAAAATATATCAGAAATAAATATATAAAAATTATGACAAATATATAAAAATTGTGACAAATATATAAAAGTAACTTGATTTCTTCATGCCTTCACAATTTTATTTATTCTTTTTATTTTATTTTCCGTTTCAGGCCGAATATGATCCTAAGCAGCGTAGGGAACAACAACACCATCGCATGGCATATGATGAAGATGATCGTTATGAGGATGGACCCAGAGTGCAGCAATGTACTACAAATTAAACGCTTAACTAAAACCACACCTGGCGAATGGAAATTATACACTACTACTAAAAGCAAAATCAAGAAGAATTATGTGAAAAATACATGCTAAGCAAACCGCAGCAAAAATCATACTGTATCTTACTACTACTAATTCATAATTCCTCGTTTTATTTAAAAACAAAAAGAGAAGAAGAATTAGAACCAACCAAACCTTCAACCCTCTCCAGCATTAAAAAAAAAAGCATCAGCCACATTATACTATATGCTGTGTAAAGAAAATCATAGAATAATGTCTTCGAATCTTTTTTTTTAATGTAAATGCTCCTTAGATGAACCACTCACCCCTACCCTCCAACTTTACGCAGACGATACATTTTACCTAAAAGCTAACTATATCACAAATCTCCCAAGAAAGCGGAAAGATTTAACATGTTGTTATAATAATGTTACACACACATCATTCACCACACATAAAACGATTGATCAAATTCTTAGATTCAAAACTAGAAATCAACTATTAAATCCTACTGCTCTGTGTCCTCTGCGCCCAGCAAAACATCCAAAAATGCAAAGCCCCCAAATGTAAGGAACCTTTTTACTAAAACTGAATAAAAATCACATCAAGTACATTTCATAATAGATGTAACACTTTTTAGTTAAAGCAAACTTTCGATATTTATATATAAATGTACATTATACAACAGCAAAAAAAAAAACCCCCGCTGTATTTGTAACATACACATACATAGCTATTTACATGTATATGTTATCTCCTAAATATCTTTTAGTTACCTTTATATACATTGTATTTTTTAAATTATTAAATGCGACCATTTATTTTGGTTTATATGGTAATGTGTATGCATCTTACGGTCTCCTTGATTCTTATTGTTAGTAATGACTGCACTCGATTTAGAGATTTTCTTGATTAGCAAAGTATGCAAAATTTGGGAGTAATTTTTTTTTTTGATGGAATATGGATTTTTTTTGAGAAATCTATGTATTGTGTAATCTAGAAGACGAGTGCAGCAGTATGAACTATGATTAATTTAGCAACAGAGTAGCAATGTACTGAAGTACCAAAAGGGACAAGGGTGGTTTGATAAGTATACTTTGCTTCAATACGAACATTTCAATGATTTTTTTATATTTGTAAGATAATGTCCAAATGCATACATTTATCATTACTCTTTATTAAGGTATTTCCTTTTCCTAAACATGCAAAAATGTAGTTGTTTATCACAACTTTTGATTCGGTTTATATTTAGTAATTTGTTATAAATATTTTCCAGCAAAAAGCTGATATGAGCATCGAAATCGGCTAGAACGCGCGACGTTGACCACTAATGGATCATCGCGCCCATTAAGTATTGAAAGTTTTAGATGTAATATTTATTACCCCTCCTATTAAAAAATAACAAAATGACACAATGATAAATTTCGTTATAAAATAAAAAACCTCAATACCATCATTGAACGAAAATATAAAAAAAAACTATTTGAGAAAATTGCAAAATTTGAAGAAAGCAAACATACAAAAGAATTTGAAATTAAATAAAACCGAAATATAGTATACACTAATGAAAAGTAAGAAAAATATATGAAAATAAACATCAAAAACCGACAAACAGTTAGTTCAAACCTAAATAAAAATAAATAACACAATTAAGTTTAGAACTTTAAACAACTACTACATTGGTATTTTGGTTGGCAAGTTATTTTGGTGTTTACTTATGGTAGAAACTGGAAAATGATGGGCACAGACACATTTAGGCTTGATAAAATCATTTGTGGGAATAGTTGTTCGGGTTTTGGAAGGAAAGTTTAAATCTTTTGGATCTATTTAGACCGCGATTTATAAGGAATTGGATTAGATTGGATCAATCATCGAATTGGATCTTGTTTTGTCTAAGGTCAGGTTAAAAACAAATTTAACAAATACAAGAGCTCGGTCGGTTGAAAATTGACGTGCCGATCGCGGTTTGAAGTTTGTTAGGGTCCACAAATTTTTTTTTTCGATTTTTCAAAAAATCGTATTTTGTGGTTAGGCTAAAAAAAATTGACAATTAGAAATGTTAACATTTTTTTGGTACAATAGAATTAAATATTGCTTTAATGAAAATACGTACTTTTTGATGTATTAAAGGTACGTTTTGGTACAATATGTTAAAAATACTTGTTGGCACAAAAACAGATACAAAAATTTTTTTTTTTTTGGTACAAGTAATTTACTATTTGGTACAAAATGTTGCTTTTGGTACAGTAAAAGTACGTTTTGGTACAATTAAAGTACTTTTTGGTACAATAATTGTACTTTTGTTACATAAATAAAACTTTTGGTACAATAAATTTTTATTTTTGATAAATGTACTTTGTCGCAATTAGTACTTTCGGGTACAATATACCTTTGTGTACAATATACTTTTTGAAAAAAGCTTTGTATGATCCTTTTGTATTTTAATGTGATGTCATATAATTGGCCTTTTTATGGCTGCCATACATCATAGAAATAAATGAAATGAAAATGAAATGTACTTTTTTGGTACAATAAATTGTCCTTTTCGGTAAAAAAGTACTTCTTAGTACGATAAATGCACTTTTCGTTGAATTGTACTTTTGTTACAAAAATAGTACTTTTTGGTACAATAAAATACATTTTACACAAAAAAAATTAAGTTGTAGTGCAATAAACCTATTTTTGACATATAGCTTTTGATAGAAACATTTGCTTTTTGGTACAATAAAAGTACTTCCTGGTTTATTAACAAATAATTTTTGTCATACTTTTCCCTAAGCCCGTTTTGCACATTTACCATTTTTTGGTAGAACTCCCTGGACATTTTTTTTGGCGGAATTATTCCCAGAATTCAAATATTCCCCTTAATTAACATTCGTAATTGTACAGACTTTCTTCCCAGAGAATACTTATCCATTTTCAAAGTTCGTATCTAATCTAAAATCAGCATCTATTTATAACTTATTGCGATTTTCTTAATTCCATTAATTAATAATAAACTCGTATTGTGAGAACCACGTCGCCATCTTATAACACAGGATAATAACGGTAATATAATTGATATGGCATCTCTTTACAACTAGCATTACTTTCCCCCTAGGCATGGTAACTCTAAAAATTTGCACAAAACAGCTGTTAACTTTTTAACATTTGTTGCCCGTGATATTTGCCGCAAAACTAATTTTCAACAATATTTCACACACAAAATCTGCTTCGATAGCGAACAATATGAATCAAGATAATTCCTCGATGGACATGGACCCTGAAGTGGCCGAAAAGTTATTCAATCACGGTGCCGTACTTATCATCACCGGAGTTCCACAAAAAACTGAGTTTGGCATCGACTTGTGTTCCTACACAATTGGGGAAAACTTTCGAGGAGTAAAAATGATACCACCCGGACCACACTATGTATGGTGTGCAGCCACTGGACCATATGGGGATACTGCACCGCGAGTAGGTTTTTCATATTTCTTCGAAGAACAAGAGATTTTGGTCAAGGAATGGGATGTCGACACCGAAGAGCTGAGAGATCGACAAATAAAAGATCCAGAATTAGAAAAGCGACGCATTAAGGAGAACTTAAAGGTTTTGGATACGTTTTTGGCTCCATATGATTTTCGTTATTGGGGAGACTGGCGTAAACTAACAGATACCGTGACAAAGGAGGCCCTAGAAAGATGTCAGCCTGCATTGGTGACGATACGCACAAATGTTGAATTACAGTCTTGTCCCGATTCAGAGCGGCCTAGGGGACCTCTTAATCAAGCCCACCCTGAAATGGCTGCAAAGCTGGTAAATGATGAAAATGATCTGTTGCCCCAACTGAAACCCGTGGAGGGTACTGCTCCGCGTTTTTGTCTCGTACCCGACAGAGTTCCCAAAGATTGTACGCCTGCTGAAATATCAAAACATTCGTTGGACTGCATAAAAGCCTGTGATGAATTGGTGCAAGGTTTTTTCCAACCCCAAGATCTTATACAGGAAGTGCAACTATCGTTCGCTTTCTTTCTTGTTGGTTACTCAGTGGAATCATTAGCCCACTGGCGTAAAGTTTTAACGCTCCTGTCGCACTCCGAAGAGGCTATTATAAAGTACAGACTTTTGTTTATGAAGTATGTAGAAGTGTTGGCTTATCAATTACCCCGTCTGCCCGAGGAGCTAATGGAACCAACCGAACGTAACACAGTTTATAAAGATGTGCGTTCATTGTTAGTGAATTTAAATGTAGGCGGTCTGCACAGAAGTTCCGAACATATTTGCAAAAAACTCAAAACAAGCATGAGTTGGACCTTTGAAGGGTTGTTAGACGAAAATCCTGAGAATATGCCGGTGGTGGTGGAATGTGAATAGAATTAAGAGGGCAAACAAATAAATTAAACAATATATCTAACAAAGTAAGTAATAGTTTTTTTGGTATATTTTTTATGTGAACTTGTAATAAAATATAGCAGCAGCATTATTTCTCTTTCTTTTCTTCGGGTTCACCAACTTTTTCCTCCTCTACGGCACTGTTTGCCGTATCCTTGACATCATTTTCACTGTCGACCTCAGCCATTTCTTTATCCAAGTCCAAGTTGTATTTGGCAGCCAGTTCTTCCAGACGTTTTTGATTATTCTTCAAATAACCAGGCAAATAGAAAATAGTTTGCACCATTCTGTAATTACAAAATAATTATTTCAATTTATGTTTAATCAAACAAATGTTGAAGAGTGCTTACTTTATTAACACGTATCCCGAAATGGCTAGTAGTAGACAGGTGAAAGAGGTCTTGAGCATAGTCCAATAATCCACAACAACTTGCTGGTGCTTCATTTTGTCGCTACAACTATTGCAATCAATTTTGTACTCAATAAATTTGTGAACTCGCCGACAATACCAGCAACTATACGCTATTTAGTAATACAAATTTTAAACTGATTTAATAGGTTCAGTTGTAACTACGTCGATTGTTATTCACCGTTTAATGAAGAGTGGATAGTGGTCATATGGGTTGGTCAGAGCTACGGTTGCTTTGGTTACCATCTATCCACTCCCCATTATTAATATGCGTGTCATATATGGATTGTCTGTTTGATTTACTGTACTATCTAATATCTTTGTATGTGTCAACACGTATGAGTCCTTTTCCAGTCATACATATGAGTCCTTTTCCAGTTAATTGTGTTATGATATCAATAACAGACTTGTAATGTAATTGTCAACTTACCAAAGCAATTATCGAGCCAGCACCAAAAAAATTGGGGATGTTTTAACTGTAGAGAAAGCTGTCGAATAGATGGGCTTAGAATGTGTTCGGTTAGATAAATATTACCTGAGTAGTTAGCACTTTAATATGTAAGGAAAGGGGTATTTTTTATGTCTACTTACAATTGTAGTAATCAATTAATTAATTAATTAAATTAAGAACAAATGTTTGGAAATGGAATGAGTTTAATTGGAGTGGCAAAACTATTCACTGAGTCGATCGTAAGAACAGCAAATACATTTTAAAATTGTGCACTGCCAATAAGATTATAACAATAAAATACTTATCATATTTGATATGGTCTTGACCACTATATTTAGGTAATTACTTGGTAAATTTGCAGGTTTTATATTTTCTGTCCCTAAAGCTCTTCATAAACCTTTAATTTAAACGAGCAAACTTAACTCAAATGATTTTCACAAGCTAGATTTTGGCTTCATTAATTACTATAAGATTGCATAAAAGATTCAGGGACTTAAAACTTGTTAGACTTCCGCATACCTATATCAATCTTACCCCACACCCACTACCAGGCCATAGCGAAATAGTCTGACTCCAAAAACACCTCCCATTAACACAAAACACTACAGTTTTCCATCATTCATCAAGTGCACAATGACAATATTATTTTTTAAAATACAATTTATTTAAAAATAAAACATTAACATATGTCGTCTTCCTTGTTTTTCACAACACTTCTACTTATTGTACGAAATTTCTTAAAGCTGCCACCACACCCATTCCGTACATTAGCTTCTCTTCGACATTTTTCCATGATGATTCCTGACTCTTTGACACATCTTCCAGGGCATTTATGACATCAGGAAATTCTGTCAAGCCAAGGCCATGAGAGCGTAGGAAAACACTCAAATAGGATTGAGCCAATTCGAAATTGTTATTAGATTCAAACATAAACTGCAGTGTTTTTAAAAATTGCACCATAACTCTCACTGTACCGCCGCCAATGGGATGTAGAGACTTCACTTCAAAATCTACCATTGAGGGACCCATTTGTTTAAGATACGTCACACACTTATCAAAGTCTTGAGTGGCATAGGTTTCGTTTAATATTTTTCCAAATGACGTAAGATTACTAATTGTGGAAGATTTAAATACTTTGGAGTCCACATCGTGCTCAGCTTTTTCTTTTGTGACATCAAATTTCATTTCTAGTCCAGCGACTGTGGGCAAAAAGAATGGTGCCTGTTTGGGAACCTTGGGTGGGGCTTTAGGCTTGTTGCGTTTTTTGATAATTTCTAAATCCAAAAGATTTTGCCATCTAGATGCTGCCACACCGGACATAGTAACCAGTTCCTTGGAAAGTTGCTCAGGTGTTTCATATTTCAAATTGATTTCTTCACCCAATTCTTGTGGCTCTTCTTCCTCATCATCAACATCCATAGAAAGTTCATCTACAGCCTCTTCCAGACTTAATTCATCGGCCACGTTGGATGGTAAATCCACATAAGGAGCAGCGCTGGAGGGATTTATGGAACGCAAAGATATTTGATTGAATAATAATTTGTTGGCCCACAAGTAAATTCCCAAATTATTGACGTGAGCGGTGGCTAGGAAATCACCGGTAGGTGACATGGTTAGAGAGACACAGGGCTTTTCCAGCTTAAAATGATCGATCATATACGAAGATGGTATATCCCACACCTTAATGCTGGCATCCATGGAAGCGGAAATTAACCAACGACTGTCGGGACTGAATGTAATGTCATTGATCTTAGCTGAGTGGCCCACAAATTTACGTATGACCACTTTTGTATCCAAATCCACTACCAAAAGCACAAAGTTTACCAAAGCTACAGCAACCATGGCACTTTCACGGTGACAGCGAATAAGTGCTATGCCCTCGGCAAGCTTCATTTGCGCCATTGGTTTATCCACTGAAACAGCAAAACATAGTGAGGTTAATTGCTGTTAAATATTAAAAGAAAGGGATTTGAGATTGCTTACAGTTCGCCTTGAAATGCCAATATTTTAAAAAGCCATTACTGCAGCCTGTTACCACAACTTGATTGAGATTATCGCAGGCTATACCACGCACAGCAGCATTGTGGGCTGGTTTGCCATAGCTGGCTCTATGTATACCAGATTGAATATTAAAACGTTCCACTTCACCATTGGAATATCCTTTAAAATAAAATAGAATTTAAAATATTAAAATTTATAAAATTGGTACACATTCCAATATAAACCCTCCATACCTATTATAACAAAGTTACCGCAATGGGTCATGGTAACACAGGTGGTTTCCGTTTTGAAATCTTTACGTTGCTTATTGGTAAATTGGTCAGGTATCAAACGATGCTCTCCCATGCGATTTTTATTAAACGACCATGTTGTAGTCTGTATGGTTCCACTATGGATGGCCGCAATATTATCCCATTCCTTTTCGCGTGTCAATTCTGTAGTGAATTCTATAATGGGCGGCATACGATGGCTGTCTTCCTCAAAACGATCTGTAATGTACACATAAGTGTTATATTAAGCAACTGCATACAAACGTAAAGGAATATATGTCGTTACTTACTCTTCTTTTTGGAAGCTTTTCTATTATAGCTGGCTTTGCCCAAACTTTTATTCAGTGTTTCCGCAATGGTGCTGAAAGCTCTCAAAGAACTATCCTCGCCTGAGGAAAGAATGGTATTGCCATTCATACCATGGTAGCGAATACAAAGTGGTGGTGCTGTATGACCTTCACGTATACGTAGCATACGAGCTCCTCCATCAGTCATATCAAATATCCACAGTTTCATTGAATTGTCGGGAGATGTGGTGAGGACCAATGGTTCATTGGGCAGACATATTGCAGTAGTAACAGAATCTTCGTGAGCTTGCAACTGACTAGCAATCTGGAAAAAGGAAAGTTTTAGAGTATTCAATTATTTTGTGTGAAGAGATAGTGAAAAAAACTATAGCACTGATATTGTTTTGTAGATAAATTTCGAAATTTTTACCCTAATTCGGACACGAGTTCTCGAACTGCATTAGATTTCTCAGTTATAATAAGCCCTTCATACAAAATTTTTTTTGAAGTTATTGTGTTTATTCTTGGTTTTGTTTAAAGGGGTTATATAGATTTGGACGAGCTATTGTTAGGCTCGGATAAGCTGGACTTATTTTAAAAAACCCTACTATATCTTGCCGAAAATCGAGTTATGCTCTTAATACCCTAACCCTATATATTTTTTTTTGTTAAATTCTTTAAAACAATTACAAAAAATGTCCAATGATTTTCAAAAGTAACATTTTTATTTTATATCCGTATGACCGAAAGTCCTATCTTCTCCACAAGGAGTCAAGAATAAAACATATGTCATTTCACTAAAAATCAAGTAATTTAAATAAATTAGGGTTAAGCTAAGTTCGCCTGACTAAAATTTCTATACTGGTTTAAGATTGTAGGCTTACGAAAACAGTTTTAGGATACCGTCCATCGGTAATATGTATCTCAATAGCAATTGTGCCCTGTTGTTCCTCCTTGTATTTAATGTTAACTACAATAACATTTTGATTACATACCTTTTTCTCCTCCAAATTCCAAAATGCTATGTAACCATTAGTACTGGCTGTAGCCATAATCGGCGGTCCATCGGTTCTAAAAGTAATCCTCGATACAGCACCCCAATCTTGTTTGAATTCCATCAGTATCTCGTCAAATTTCAAATTCATTAATATAATAGTGCCATCCTGATGACCCACAGCCACAACATCTATAGCCGGAGCTGGTTCTATACACGTCACTCTACTGGCATGACCATTGAATGTATAAACCAAACGATTATCTTTAATATTCCATATCTGAAGTTGACCTTGCTTCGAGCCCAACACAATCTTGTTTACATAAGTGGGCGGATGAGCCACTGCGGTCACTTGGAAATCTTCAGCATTAAAGGGAATCTCTAAATACACCTGCTCCTCCTTAATATCCCACACTTTCATGACGTTCGCTTCATCGACGGCTATCAAGTGGCGACTAAATGGCAACAGCAAGTGGACATTTTTGCTATGACCCCGATATATGTGTCGCACATGCTTACCAGCACGCCAGGCATAAATGCACTTATTACATGCCGTGTAAATATGCCAACGGTCTGTGGCCATGGCCGTTATTTCGTCTGGATGTTGGCCACTCACATGCAACAGGCGAAAATGACTTGCGGTGTACACTTGGAATGAGCGACCAATGCATGTTGTGATTAGATTGTCTTTGCGTCTCTGTATATAGCGCACGACGGCAGGAACGTGATTGCTGACATAGCCCAAAGCTCGATTACGGCGAAAGATAACACTGCTGTCTTGTTGTTTCCCTTTAAGGCTTTTCGTCACTGCCTTCTCACTTAAATTGGTCATTGTGGATGTTTCGGGTATAATTATCTCCAGTGTATTGTCAATTCTAGTGGGTTTTAGTTAAAAATTCCGAATTTTATTTACAAAACACGCGGAGTCGTACTGCTTCTTACTATAATGATTCCACGGCAGAGAAATACTCTGCTCGGCTGTCAAAAAATCTCTGGCATGGCTTTTGTTATTGTCATGAACACCACCATCAAAACAAAAGCAACATGTGCTACACTTAGAAAAAAAATGTAGAAGAATTAGTTGGTAGGAAGTGAGAGCAATTTGAGGGAGTAGGTTTTTTTTTACCGCTATGTCATAAACGGGATCGAGTGATGTAAAGCGGCCATAGACGCAGCTGATTATTGTATTTTAACAAAGAACGTAATTTATACAAGAAGTCAAATAAGACTGTGGAAAAATGTAGTGTACTTACGCCCTTAAGTAACACTCTAGTAGATCGGTACTGAACTGATAGCACGGTATACAAATCATTGGAAATAAAAAGGATATGCACTATTTTTTGACTCGACAGCCAAAAAGATAAATGTAACATTTAATCTGCATTAAAATTACATAATTTGTTTTTTTAATTTTTGCATATTCACATCTACCAACCTACGCTCTTCTTCTTCGAATCTGCGCTCTTCTTCTACCAACCTACCGTAGTGTTATTTAATGATCAAAACAAACAGTTAATGTACTTCTTGTATAATTTACGTTCTTTGATTTTAAGGGGAAATACAAAATAGAGTATTATTTTAGGAGAGTCATTTGGATGAAAATTTAAATGAACCCATATGTGCGTTTTTTTACATCTATATAAGTAATGTTCGTTGGTAAGCGCTGCACTCGAGAAAAGCGTGGATCAATTTGAACATTTTTTTAAGCTCGTAAATGTCTGAGTAAGGTTTTTGGAAAAAGAAAAATTGTCTACGCCCATTTTTTCAATAAATTTAAAATCCTTATTACACTAAAACGATCTACTAAAAATATATATATATAGACGGCACTATATGGAAATTTTTATATTTTTTAAATTTTTGATGTTGACGAAATTTTTTGGGCGGAGTTGGTATGGCCAAACTGTATTTAAGTCCTAGAGAGATGAAGTTTAATATGCTGTTAGTTCTCTGCAACACAATTACGAATATGCAAACGAAATTTAAATTACCGATCAGTGGGGTGTGGTGGGGCGTCACAAAATTATATTTTGGTCCATAAATAGTAATCGGCAGGACTGTTTGAAATATGCAGACAAAATGACCCAGTGGCTGGACTGGGCAAGTCAAAACTGTATTTTAGTCCTAGAGATATAAAACTTGATATATAGATAGTACTCGGCACAGCAATTACAAATTTTCAAGCGGAGTGGGCGTGATCAAACTAGAGAGATACAAGTTAGTATATTTTCGATTAGCAAAAATGCCAGAGAGATGAAATTAAATACAAAGATAGCACTCGGCTCAGCAGATATGAATATGTAGACAAATTTTTATTCTCCTTCGGCGGATGGATGGTGGCGTGGCTATATAGTTTTAACTGGTCTCTCCAAATTTAATGACCCAATGAGAGGGACGCTTGGCGCATCATTTGAGTGACAAAAACATCGTATTCTGCAGAATCCTCTTGCGGCGCAGTCTCAAAATCACCGTTTTGTAAAACTTTCTTAAGCACTGCGTGCAGTCTTCTCCATAGATACGCTCCATATTGTTCGGAAATCGGAATTTTCTGGCCAAAATTAAAAAAAATAATGTTTTGGGTATTTGTCAAATAAAATATTAAGGCAAAATATGGAGAGATTACCAACGGTAAATTTTAGTTTTAACAATAAAAATATAATTTTTTTTGTGAATTGAAATAGTATAAATTTGTACTTTAATTGTAAATAATTCAACAGAAAGTTTTTTGTGTTAAATCACCCAACATCAATGATTTCAAATCCGGACCGGCCGAGGCATGATGGTAAGAATGCGCGACTACCATGCGGGAGATCCCAGGTTCAACACCTGGCTCCCGTCATCTACAAAAAAAAAATAAAAAAAATTGTATTCATTGCCCGCCCCCTCGATGTTGTCAACAGCAACTTCGCAGTATAAGTGTCGAGTCAATCGTCATGTCTAGTAAAAGCTTCTCAATCAGTGACGTTCGCAATCGTCGATAAACAAGCAGGTGCCGTTTGTTGTGAATCTAAAAATTTGACTCCAGATCGAAATCAGCGACCCCAAAAACCCTCTTAGGTGCAATATCACTTCAATTCAAGCATTTTTTGAAAAAAATGTCCGACATCCTGTTTTTGTATATTTTGTTTTTATTATATATATTGTATATTTTGTTTTTTCAAAATTTGACTCCAGATTGACTCCAGGCACAATATAATTAAAAAAAAAATAGTCCGCCATTATTTATTCGCCATTTTGTTTTTTCAAAAACCTTAAAACCCCCATAGGCAAAATATCGTTTGAATTCCATAATTTTTTTAAATAGATTCCAGCCATTTTGTATCCGCCTTTTTTTCAAAATTTTACTCCGGATTCGAAATCAGCGACCGCATAATTACCCTTGGTACCATGTTTTATGCCCATTGAAAGTCAACTTCTTATTAAGGCCAACATTTTCACAGATTTGACCGATGTGCATAGTGACTAAATTCCCAAGAGCCAGGTTTCTTACGGGCATATTCCCCGCGCCCCTCAGACTTAATGTGTTTTCATAGTCAGCTAAACAAATAAAAATTTTCTTTTGAGGCACCGCACCCTGTATTTTGCGTTGAATATATGGTTATGAAAATATGATTCCGGAATAAATATCGATTATTTCGGAGGACCTGTTTTTGTTTTCTGTTTACTTACCTTAAGATAGCAGACAAATCGTCAGAAAAACGAAGCGTTTGCCACACCCTTTCTGATACCTCCCATACAAATGACCGACCTTTTGTAAGTACACTAAATTTAGTAAAATTGCTCACAAGGTTCATGTTAATTAAACGTTGACTTGCAAATAAAAATGGGACACGTTGTGCTGCTCCTGCTGGTACATCCTACACAAATTACCAAATTTCTCAATAATTTCACAGTACAACATTTTTCAGCTAATTGATTTGGGACTCAATTCTGAGAACTGCATGTGAAAGTAGCCCCAAAAAAAAAGAAGTTCTATCAAGTTACATGCCATAATAATGTAATATCGATTTGAAGTTAGTAAAGATCGTATAGGGGAATTTGTCACGTTTTAGGCTCTTTTGTTTGGCATAACTCGAGAACCACTAGTCCGATTTAGCTGAAACAAATTTAAAAAAAATTAAGAATTACAATTTCTTTAATCTGTTTATATAACGTTTCCCCACATAAGCAACAGTGTTAACTTTTCCATTCATCAAATGATTTTGAACTGGATTTATTTTGTAGCAGTTACAATAAAACTGTTGCACGCCGTGGCGTATGATTTACGTGGAATATTACTTATGTTAATCATACGCTACCGTATAACAATATAACAAAAGAGCCTAAACCGTGACAAATTCCCCTATACGATACTTAATAACTTCAAATCGATATTAAATTATTATGGCATGTAACCTGACAAAACGAATAATGCAGAGCTTCTTCTTCTTAGGGCTACCTTCACGTACAGTTCTCAGAATTGAGTCCTAAAAACATGTGCTGTACTGTGTTTGGAAATTAAAGAAGCATTCGGTATTCCTTTACAAAATTACCATATGTCCATGTATATTGAATTGAACTTTATACAATTGTTGACAAAATATATATCATAATATCATGCATAGGGTGAGGGTATTAAGTAGTCAGTTCGCCTGACTGAAATTTCTGTACTGGTTATAGTGAATTTAGACTATTTATACCCTCACCCTACGGGTAGGAGGGTATACATATATCAGTTGATACTACCCAAAAGTGTAACACATAGAAGGAGTCACTTTAGACCAGCGACCGGCGAGAGCGCGCACTTGGGCAACATGAGCGAGAGAGCCACACATGTATTCTCACCAGGGCTGCCAACAATATATCAAGAAAAAACGTCACTTTTTTCAAAAAAAATCGTCATAATCGGCACTTGCATTTTAAAAATCGGCAAAAAAAACGGCAATGTAAACAACATCAAAATAAAACATATTTGTTGATTAAAAACAAAACAAAAGTATTTATTTTATATAAAAAACAGAAAATAAATATAACTATTTCAATAAAAAAACAGTTAATTTTCCTATTAAAATAATATATATACTTTTCCAAAGTAATGTTATTACTTCATGTACATAGTACATCAAATTTTTGTTAAAAAATAAAAAATGTATAATTAATGAGATTTTCAAGATTAACGTATAATTGTCTTACAATTAGTACATTATTTCTATTACACATTCTGAGTAAGTCATTGTCAATATTTTATAAAAAAATTTAAGTTATGAAATTTGAGGTAATCTTTTGAATAAATAATTCCTTCCAATAAGTCGCTTGAGGCGAGCTTCTAATTTTACTTTTGTTAAGGTTTACCTGACGAAATATTCGTTCCACATTTGCTGTGGAGTGTGGAAGAACCATGATTGTTTGTATGACAAAACTGGAAATGACAAAGTGGAATTCCGTTTTATTTTTGAATTTTTTTTTCCAAAAATTATCAAAATTATTTCAATATTTTCAATTTTACTTTTGTTAAGGTTTACCTAACTAAATATTCGTTCCACATTTGCTGTGGAGTGTGGAAGAACCATGATTGTTTGTACGACAAAACTGGAAATGCCAAAGTGGAATTCCCACGTTTTATTTTTGAATTTTTTTGCAAAAATTATCAAAATTATTTCAATATTTTCAAAAATTCCTTCAAAATTTAGAAAATTTTACTCCCTAAACTCTGAATCGAATGATTGTCTTTCCTTTTCTGAAATAAAAGTGGGAAATTCCATTGAAAAATTATTTGTTTTCATCATTACTTTTTTATGATGAATAAGTTTTAACGATTTAAATGAATTTAAATTAAAATCAAAGGGTTTACATATTTGGTTTTCTAGTTTTATATAAAAATGAATGCAAGTGTTAACAATTTTGTTTAATTCATTTTTGGGAAGTTTTGTTTCGGAAATAATTTCTTTTGCATATAAACCTAAATATAATTCATTACATTCCAATATGATTTGAAGCCGTCAATTTCTTATGTTCGTAAGTTGACGCTGTATTAAATCTTTATGTTTATATTTCTTTAGAAAAATGTGTGTCAATTGTGTCGATTGATAAAATATCGTCATTTCTGAGGCAAAAAACGGCAAATCGGCATTTTTCATTTTTTTGAGTGAAAAATCGTCAAAATGCCGATAAATCGTCAAAATTGGCAGCCCTGATTCTCACACACATTGAACGAAAACAAATAAATCCATTTAGTCTCGCTTGAGCATTCGTCAGATGCGTTTGTGTCGACGCTTGTTGTTAGATCGGCCGTGGCATAGTGGTTAGAACACGCGACTACCATGCGGGAGATCGCAGGTTTAAACCTGGCTCCAGTCATCTTAAAAAAAATTATTTCATTGTCGGCTCCCCTCGAATGTTGTTGACAGCAACTTTGCAGTATTTAGTGTCGAGTCAATCAGCGTGTCTAGTAAGAGCTTCTCAATCAGTGACGTTCGCATTCGTCGATAAACAAGTAGGTGCCGTTAGTTGTGAATCTAAAAATAGAAAGCGTGTTAATTCACAACAACGCGAGAAGCTATCCCATACCTTATTCATGGGGTGCAAAGGGAAATTAAGTTTTTTTCTTGTTGTTAGAACGGCAATAAAAGAAATGCATTTTTCAGTAAAAATTAATTCTCATATGTTAATGTACGTTGCCATGCGCACGGCAGTAATATTTATAAATTATTTCCTGAATTTTTATATTTTAATTTTGTTCATATTTATGAAAAAACTATATAACAATTTCCCTCACTACAGTGAGAGAGCGAAGAGAGCTCATATTGTGGTAGTATTGAGCTGCCGTTCACGGCTTTAGACCCTATGCTTCTTTGAACCAAATTCGATTTATGACTTTTTAAGTCGTTTGAGCCATGTCCGTCTGTCTGTCTGTCCAGCTGGTACGCACGATAACTTTTGAAAGACGCAAACAATTGTTTTAAAACTTTGCACAGGTTAATATTTCCCCAAAAATACTTACGGTATTTGAAATGGGTTACATGGTCACGCCCCTTTTTTACCTTCCATACAAATGTAGCATTCCCCACTTTAGAAATCAAGTAATAATATCAATAGACCTAACGCGAACGTGCCCAAGATCCGTATTTAGTAAAACTGTAGCACGATAAAGTTTTGGAGAAAAAATTGAAAGTATATCCACGCCCCTTCTGGTACCTCCCATACAAATGTACCATTCCGCCCACTTTAGAGATAGAGAAATAATATCAATAGACCTAACGCGATCGTGTCCAAATTCAGTATACTGTTAACATATAACAGGATAAATTACTGGAGAAAAAATTGAAAGTCTAGCCACGCCCCTTCTGGTACCTCCCATTTACCCGACTGAAATTTTCTCATATAGTGATCATAAATTAAGCTTAATTTTTACAGTTAGACGCTTAATTTAATTTTTTCATATAAATAGTTTGTTGCATTGTGTAATTTTGAACACCATACTTACGACATAGTCGGCATAAAAAAAAATACCCCAAGATTGATGTTGAGATATCGCTCAAAAGTATATAGCAATAAAAAAATTAATGAACAAACTGATTAAGAGGCTTTTGCTAATCTGTTTATTTGTTGTGTTGTTTTATTGTATTTTTTTACTTTGTGTTGTTGTTGTTTTCAACTATAGTATATTCTTAGTATGCAGGTATATTGTGTGTGTATTTATTTATTTAATTATTATTATTATATAAATTTGCTAACAAATGCTGTCTTGTTGTTTTTCCATTTGTAAATCATCTCATTTACAATATAATATATATATATATTTGTGTATATATAAATACAGTAATAGTAGTAATAATAGTATGTGTGCATGAATATATGTATATACTATATACATACAACTGTGTATGTGCAAATATAGGAATTGTTATTTGTTTAAATATCTTCGAATATATTGTTAACAGAAAAACTAATGGAAAAATTATACTTAGAAACAAATGGGAAATATGAATAGTTTTACAAAATAAATTAAAAACAAAATTACACAATACGAGATCAATAGTAAATAGAGTTGTGTGATATATGTATGACGCATATGCATACATATATAGCACAGGCATGTAGCTAGCTAGGTAATTAGGTAGGTAGTTAGTTAGTTATTTAGATATGTATTACAACCAACGTTATTATGCAGCGGGAATTTCTTTATGTGGTGGCTGGGATCAACTAATGCTTCATTGGTAAACCGTTTGCGTACAGGAAACTTTTTTGATGTTATAGCAAAATTATAGCATCACAAAAAAAATTAAGCAAAATGCGTTAATTTTATATGATTTAGCAAACATGTGCTTATATTTCTTTGTTTTTTGTGTTATTTTTTTTGGTATATACATCAACTCGTCATGTTTTTAATAAATAGTCTTTTGCTTTCCTTACATAAATAATTGAAATATGTATGTTTTTTTTTTCTCTTTTTATATATATATATATTAGTATGCGTATGTGTATGAATGTTTATGAATGACATCGTATATAACATTTACTCACAAAAGTAGTACACTATATTTAAGTGGCTCAATTTTTTAACTGAAATTTCTTTTTACCAGCCCTATTATAGTTTTATAGTTAATATGACATAAAAACGTTATATGCGAAATATTTAAAAAAAAACCCAAAAAAAATTTAAGGAAATTTCAGTTACAAATTGTGTGTGTGCTTTGTTCTTCCATTTGCAGGTTTTTTTGCTTTGTGACAATTTATTAATAATAGTAATTTTAATTGCAGTTACGCAGTTTATTTTGTTATATTTACAGTTACATATTTAGTATCTAAAATTATAGCAACTTTTTGTAGTTTAGCAATCTCGTCATAACATCACTGGATACGGTAGAAATCGGCAACAAAGTAATAGTCACGCATCGTCGCTAGGATTAGTAATGAAAATTCTCTCTTTTTGTTCTCTTAACTCCTTGAAGTTTATGTTGTTGTTTTGTGTGGGGGAAGTGGGGTTTTCGCGGTGGTGGTGGTTAACTATTATCGTTTATATTGTTAATTTCTTTTGTTTGGGTATGTCTTCGATCGGTGGTTTTATTCGGTTACTGTTTTTGTTGTTGTTGCCCATGATGTATTTATTTATAGGAAATGTTGTTGTTGTTTGTATTACCCATAGGATTATTGTCGTGATTTAACATTTCACCCGATACCGAATAATCTAATTCGGGCATACGTTCGGCAGCTGGTCTTCGATGAGTGTTGCCAAACTATTATTAGAAAAACGAGAGAGAGAGAGAGAGAGAGAGAAGAAATGAAATGGATGATTAATATGATTTTTTCAAGGAATTAAATTTGATTTGGGATTACATATTTATTGTGGAGGGGGAAAACAATAATCGGATAATCAATTATTGCAATAACTAATATTCGGATATTTGATCTAAATCTATGTATATCAAAAAATAATGCCAAGATCATCTGGAAAATCAGGAAGGGCAACCTTTTCTTTTTTTGGGGTACCAAGTGCATTAAATATTTAAGAAAAAGGAAAAGTTAAGTACATTTTTTTTAATAGCTCTTCAAATTAAATTCTTTAAAATCGATGAAAAAATTATATCAAAAAACCAGTACAGAAATTTCAGTCAGACTTAATGACTGATAAAAAGACGCAATTTGTGAATGATATTATGGTATGATAAAATTCGCCAACAATTGTAAAAAGTTCAATTGAATATCTCTGGACATATGGTCATTTTGTAAGGGATTATCGAATACGTCTTTTACGGTATCAAATTAGTGGGAAAATTGGCTAATTTAATAGGAGGTTCCAGCAGGGTTAGCATAAAGTGTCCCATTTTTATTTGTCAGTCAACGTTCTATTAACATTTATCTTGTAAAAAATTTGACTAAATTTAGTGTACTTACAAAAAATAAGTATGGGGGTCATTTGTATGGGAGGTAACAGAAGGGGTTTGGCAAAAGTTCCGGTTCTCTGAGGGTTTGTCAATTATTATAAGATAACACAGTGCAACATTTCTAAGGTCATCGTCTGGTGCCGCCTTCGTACCCAGATATTTTTGAAGTATATACCGAGACTAAAAAAATCCCCAAAGGATTTGGCCCCATTACATCGAAACTCTTTTTTATGGATACTCCAATACGATTTTTTGACCATTTTTAGGGAGTCCAAAATTCACACAGTTACATTCCATAATAATTTAATATCGATTTAAAGTTAGTATGTATCGTATAGGAGAATTTGTCACGTTTTAGACTCTTTTGTTTGACATAACATAAATACTATATGGTGGCGTATGATTATCATAAGTAATATTCCACGTAAATTAGACGCCTCGGAGTACAACAGTTTTATTACAACTACTACAAAATAAACCCAGTTCAAAATCATTTGATGAATGGAAAACTGAAACTATTGCTAATGTACGGAAACTTTATATGGATAGATTAAAGGAATCGTAATTCTTAATTTTTTTTTAATTTGTTTCAGCTAAATCGGGCTAGTGGTTCTCGAGTTATGTCAAACAAAAGAGAATAAAACGTGACAAATTCTTATATACGATACTTACTAACTTCAAATCGATATTAAATTATTATGGCATGTAACTTGACAAGGAGAATAATGCAGAACTTCTTCTTTTTGTGCTTTTTTCAAGTGCAGTTCTCAGAATTGAGTCCCAAATCAATGAGCTGGAAAATGTTGTCCCCGACCAGAGCGGTAAAAACCGATGGCGTACCAAAAAAAGGGTATATGTGCCTAATGACGAATCTATGACATGGCGAATCAGGACCGCCATTAAATAAACAATACCCCACATGGGGTGTCCCCTAGAGAGGTACAAATAGGAGAGTGATGTCTCCGTGGTTCCCCTAGTCAAACGAAAAATCCATAGTGTCTGTTCCAAATTGGGCGGCTTGCTCGTCAGCGTCTGTCTCAGAAAAAGCGGCTGAAATAAATCCTGGCAGTAGGAATAAAATGCGGAACGTGGTGACATGAGTTTGGTTGTAGATTTGTGGTCGGCAAGAGACTTCGACACCTACGTCACCAACAGTCGGAAAATTTGGTCTGTATACTGACACATCGCCAAATGGAATCAGTCTAATTGATTTCTCTGCAGCAAGGAACATGGTAATTAGCAGCACACGATTTGACCACAAAAACATTCACAAGGCAACGTAGATTTTTCCCGATCAAGTTACGAGAAACCAAATAGATCACGTGGTAATCGATGGAAGGCACGCGTTAAGTGTCTTAGACGTACTAGTGATCAGGGGATCACCACCTCAATGCAGTGAAGGTGCGATCTAGGCTAAGCAGAACGAAATCTTTGCGTAACCAGGCACAGAAAAAGCTGGACATCGCTAAACTGCAGATCACGCTCCAACTCTCGAAAATGGCAATACATTGTCCACTCAATGAAAAGGAGTGCGCGTGCCGTACTGGGGTATGGAAGCCCTTACACGATAATGCCTGGTACGGTGACGAATGCCACCCGGGAACAAGATGGTGCATACAGGGCCAAACTCTAGCCAATGGCAACGCGAGCTGTTCGTGAACGGCACAGGGAGAAGGGACGAATGGAAACTCGTCTTTTAAGGCGGAAAAAGAAGAAGCTGAAGAAGAGAACGGGGGAGTGCACACAGTTGGTCCAAAGTAGAGGGGAAGCCCGAAAATTCTATCATAGAGTTCAAGCGAGAATGCGTCGAACAGGGTTGCCCTCCTGCAAGGACAGCGATGACCAACTAGTGATGGACCCCGATAACGTTCTTAAGATATGGAGAGAACATTTCTGAAATCTGCTAGATACGGACAACGCGAGCTGTTCGTGAACGGCACAGGTAGGAGGCAACTCGTTTTTTAGACGGAAAAAGAAGGAGCTGAAGAAGAGACCGGGAAAGTGCACACAGTTGGCCCGAAGTAGAGGGGAATCCCGAAAATTCGGACCCGGATAACATTCTGATGATATGAAGAGAACATTTCAGAAATTTAGCTGGATACGAACAATGCTATGGACGATGGTATTTATTGTTCACCTCCGAGCCAGAGTGAGATACTTGTGGCAATACCCCGCCTTTAAAATAACAAAGCAGCTCGGGGCTGATGGTCTTCCGGCTAAATTGTTTAAGGCAGGTGGAGAGGAGCTGATTAGGAGCATGCATCAGTTCATGGAGAACATCTGTCTAAAGGAGAGCATGCCCGGGGATTGGATTTGTTATGTCCCATATACAAGAAAGGAGATCGTAGTGAGTGTAAGAACTACCCTGGAATAAGCCTATTACCAATTGCGTATTAAGTCCTTTTGAACATATTGTGTGAACGTCTAAAGCCAATTGTAGAAAAACTAATTGGACCTTATCAGTGCGGCTTTAAACCAGGCAAATATACGACGGATCAAATATTCACTTTATGGCTGAGTTTGTAATTCCTGCAAAACTAATTCGACTTTGCAGATGTACCTTAGAAAACACCAAATCCTCTATTAAGATTGCTAAGAATTTCCATTTAACACGGAAAGATGTCTCAGGCAGGGTGATAGCCTGTCCTGTACACTATTTAATATAGCTATGGAGAAGGTGATGAAAATGGCTTGTGTCAACATGTCTGGCACCATATTCCACAAGAGTCACATGCCACTAGCCTATGGCGATGATATAGACATCATTGACTGAAATCTGCGAGATGTTACTGCATTTTTCTCATCAGTGGAAAGGAGTCAGCAAAAATGGTCAATGAGCGGTCAATGTGGACAAAACAAAAATAATGATTTTGATGAACAAAGGGTCCTCTCGATGGGGACGCACCGTGAACGTTGAAAATTGTAGTAGATGAGTTTACCTACCTCGGATCTTCCGTCAATAAGAAAAATAGTGTCAGTCAAGAAATTAAGCAGAGAATAGTGGGACCGGCCGTGGCATAGTGGTTAGAACACGCGACTACCATGAGGGAGATCGCAGGTTCAAACCTGGCTCCAGTCATCTTAAAAGAAAAAAAAAAAAATGTTCTTTCATTGTCGGCTCCCCTCGAATGTTGTTTGACAGCAACTTCGCAGTATTAAGCGTCGATTTAATCGTCGTGTCTAGTAAGAGCTTCTCAAAACAGTGACGTTCGCATTCGTCGATAAACAAGTTGGTGCCGTTAGTTGTGAATCTAAAAAAATAGAAAGCGTGTTAATTCACAACAACGCGAGAAGCTATCCCATACCTCATTCATGGGGTGCAAACTGAAATTAAGTTTTTTTTTTTAAGTGGTAGCCAATATATGTTTTTACTAACTTCGGCAACACTTTAGTAACACCAGCTTATCTCGAGATACGAAGAAACAGCTGTACCAGGTGTTTATTTTACCCGTTCTGTTGTATGCTGCCGAATCGTGGGTGCTTACGACAACGGACATACAAAACCTGGGAGTAATCGAGAAAAAGTAATCCGAAAAATATATACCCCTATCTGTGCCGACGGCGAGTTTCGCCATCGGATGAACCATGAGCTGTATGAGCTTTACCACGACATCGACGTAGCTAAAAGAGTCAGAATCCAACGACTTCAATGGCTGGGACATGTTGCCAGGATGGATGTAAATGCTCCAGCGAGAAAGGTGTTTGAAGGCGAACCTGAAGGACTACGCAGAGCAGGGAGGCCCAAACTTCATTGGAAGAACCAAGTGGAAGACGACGTACCACCATCTGGAACGACTAACTGGAGAACGCACGCAGAAGACCGAAGCATGTGGAATTCTTTAATACTTCAGGCATCTATTTTATTAACCACGTTCGTAAATTGTAATGGGCCACTTAAGTAAGTATGACAAAATTAAGTGTCCTTACAAAAAAGATATGTATGTAAAACTATGAGTGTCGATTCGGTCATTTGTATGGGAGGTAGCAAAAGGGTTTTGGCAAAGGTTTCAGCTTCTGAGGGTTTGTCAACTATTATCAGATAATTAAACTGACGACATTAAAATATCCTTTAGTTGTCCGTTTGGAATTTATTGAAGAAAAAGTAATTATCCAAAAATATGTAATTTTGTATGAGAGGTACCGGAAGGGAACCTGGAAAATATTAATACTGGTAACTTTTCATAAGGATCTGTTCAGGTTTACTCGAGTTATCCTGCACACCACCCAGCCAGACAGACGGACATGGCTCAATCGTTCATCTGATTGAAATTTATTTACTGTTTATATTTTTTATCTCTTTTGTTTCTTTATTATCGTTTGAAAAGAGAAAACACATTTTTGGTTCACCCTGTATATTTTAAAAAAGCCTGAACGAAACATTCAAAAATATAGGTTTGAACAAATTTAGCATAATAAAGAATTTGGGGGTGTTAAAAAAAGACAAAATCCTTCAGTACAGGAAATTTTAAGTTTTGAGTTAATAATTACAAAAACAAATTTTCTGCTAACTAAGAGTTTCTTCTTCATCTTAATCCTTAACGAGTAATTTCACATTTATTATAGCAAATTTTTTGTATGTTCTTTCTTAAGCGCCATCATGACCACTTATTTCTCATCTAAATTCGAATACACCATCATATGTGTGTCCAGTTTATACCCTAACCTAGTTTGTAGTGAACTTCGCCTAGAAAATTGTGTTTAACCCGTAATTACAAAACGTTTTCACCACCACTTCTTTTCCCCCAAAATATGAAACACCCAAGAGAAATGCCACCGCTCCATATTGCCTTTTTGCATAATATCAACACTTACCCATGATTTCATAATTTTAATTAATCGATATCTTGGATATGCTTCCAGGTCACCATCGATGAGTACATTCGCCTCACTGGGATACATTTGCAGCACAGCTTCCGGGTGCGGTTGCAGATGCAATTCGTTCTGTTCAAGGCCTGAACCAGATGCAACATCAGGCATGGTCGAATGCAATGAACGTTTACCATGGCCACCATAGCAGGCATAACCATACGCATTACAGCCTTCTGCAAGTACAAAATGAAAAAAACAACAACAAACATTTAAGCATAACGGTAACCAAACGGAATGAGGAAGGAAACAGTGAGTGAAGAGCGCAACAAGTAAAAAGTGTTAAAAAGGATATGTAAATATGCAGCACACATACATATACATGTATACAGCAACAACTGCCAAAAACTGTGATGGTTTAAAAATTCGTCAATTTAACTTGTGGCCCCAAGTAAAATAAAAAAAAGGTTACCGGTTGAGATGCTTCCTTCTGCAATCCGGTCTGTAATCATCAGTAAAATAGGGACGAAAGCAATTATTTCTACAACAAAAGTTTAAGTGATGTTTTAACCAAAGAGCAGCAAAAAACCAGCCCCAACGCATAATTGAATTAATATTATTTTGGTAAGTTGAATTTAAATTTAAATTTAAATAAGTTGCATATTAACACGTAGGAGGGGGGGGGGGGGGGGGGATGGGATAGGGACGTGTTGCCACTTAGTGGGAAGAGTAAAAGCTAAGAAATTATATAACATTGAGATATATAACATAAAAATAAGATATAATTTTTATTAAAGCTCATAGTGTGTGTTGTTCAGTTCTCTTGACTGAAATTTCTGTACTGGTTTCTTATGATAGGGACTAAAACAAAAAAAAATGAACGAATTTCACATAATTTACATTACAACTTAAAGTTTTTAAAATTTGCTACTGGCAACAACACAACGCTTGCTTAACATAACATAACTTCAAGTTCATTTCTTGGTAGCAAATGTTCACACGCTGTTTTTTATTGTTGCGGTTAGATTTTGAAACTTGTGTTTATTTTAATTTAAATACGAGTATAATATACTTTTTTAGGTTTTTTCATAATTCCACCCTACACACACATAGAATTTTTACATTTTAATCGTTTCATAACTCTTCTGAGACTTTTTGATAAACGTATTGATCAATCTTATTTGTTGTCTAGGCACTGTTTGTTATTTTTGAGCTTGCTATTTTGGAGCTTTAATCTGCTCTGGTTCTGTGTACAGACGGACGCTAAAAACTCTTTCTCCATATACGCTGGCTGGCTGTCTGTCTGTCTGTTTAATCAACCACTTAATATACAGCAATACTCTTCCTCTACTCTCTGTACATGTAAGCATATGTATGTTTGTGTGTAACCACCATGAGTAGGTCGCTGTGTGTGTTTGTGTAACCTTTGAACCTTGCGGTGTTGTTTTTTATTACTGTGCTAAAGATTAGAATAATGTTTTACTTCTGTTGGGAATTTGGTGAGTAAATTACAAGAAGGATCTTGTTCTAAGTTCAAACGATTTTTTCTTTTGGGCAAAAGTAACTTTGAGAGTTTTTTTAAATTGTTCAAATAAAGTTTTAAATGGTTTTTAATTTGTATAGGAAACTGTGTAGAAACTTTGGATAGATTATATTAGTTAGAATTTTTTTAGGGGTCATTCGGAAGTATAAAAGTACGTCTGTGTTGGGGGATTACTTTATAACACCTTTGATTTTAAATTTGGTGTTAGAACACTATCGCATTGACAGTAGATATTTTAGATATTTTGTTTTGTTTTTCGTTGTTGACTGTTAAATTTATCATTTTCTGTTTATAGGGATATTTGATAATAAGTTGTCAAGAAAAATAAAAAAAAAATCGCCAAACATACATAACCCAATTCTACATATTACCAGAGATACGTGTTCCAATGGTTGTAGTTTTTCCAGGTAATAAAATCTTCCTATTCCAAACAGTCAGGCAAGAGAATAACAAGGGAGGAAATCAGAAAATTTCAGAAAAAAGAAATTAAAGATCTCTTTGGTACAATAAAAGTACCTTTTGGTACAAATAAGATCTCTTTGGTACAATAAAGGTACTTTGTGGTACAATGAATATACTTTTTGGTACAGTAAATTGGTGCAATAAATGTAACTTTTTGCTACATAAAACTATGTTTCGCTACCATAAAAGTACTTTGTTGGTACATAAAATTATGTTTTGACTCAAAGAAAGTACTACTTTAATACAATAAATGTAAATTTGTGTATAATCAAAGTACATTTTGATACATTTCAGTACAATAAAGGTACTTTTTGGGACAATTAAAGGTGTTTATGGTACATGAGAAGTACTTTCTGACACAATAAATGTACTCTTTGCCACAATAAAAATCCTTTTTGGTACATTGAAAGTACTTTTTGGTATGATAATTGTACTCTTTGATATAATAAAAGTACTTTTTGGTACAATAAAATATACGTTATGGTGCAATAAATTAAACTTTATGGTACAATAAATTGTATTTCTTATTACTATAAATTGTACTTTTTCGTACAATAAATTGTACAACAAAATAACTTTCTGGTGCAATAAAAATACTATTTGGTACAATAAAAGTATTTTTTGGTACAATAAATGTACATATTGGTGCAATAAATTGTACTGTTTTTTAAAATAAAAGTACTTATTACCATATTAAATGTACTTTTTGTAAGAATAAAAGTAATTTTTGGTACAGTAAATGTACTTTTTTGTACAATAAACACTACAATTTGATCCAAAAAATGTACTTCTTGGTACAATAAATTGTACTTTTTGATAAAAAAAAAAGTTCTTTGTGGTAAAAAATTTTTTTTATTTTGGTACAATAAAATTACTTTTTGGTACACCAATAGTATATTTTGATATAAAAAAATACATTTTGATAAAATAAATTGTTGTGTTTTCTTATAATAAGAGTACTTTTTAACACAATACAGTACTATATGTAACAATAAAAGTACGTTTTGGTATATTGAAAGTACTTTTTGATACAATAACTGCTAAAGTTTGGCACAGAAGGAAGTACTTTTTTTTGCTACAATAAATTGTACTTTTTGATGCAATAAAAGTACAAAGGTACAAAGAATTTTACTTTTTTGTACAATAATAAGTACTTGCATTTTTTTATGTTTTATTTTTATATCATAAAAGTACATTTTTGATATAATAAATGTACTTTTTGGTACAATAAATTGTACTTTTTGTTACTATATAATTACTTTTTCGTACAATAAAATTTACTTTTAGTACAATAAGTGTAATGTCGGGTGCACTAAAAGTACATTTCGGTTGAATTATTTTTTTGTACAAAAGGCAACTTTTGTTTTACCAAAAATCATTACTTTTTAACAAAAAATATGTAACCAAAAATTTTCTTTTGTAACGAAAGTCCTTTGTGCCAAAAGTTATTATATTGCACTAAAAAGTACTTTCAATGTACTTTAAATGTACTAAAAGTATTAAACAGTATTATTTATTGTGCAAAAACTTAAAATGTACCAAAACGTACTTTCAGTATACTCAAAAGTATTTTTGTTGCACCAAAGTGTATTTTAAGCTCATTAAAAAGTACTTTTGTTGTGCCAAAAAGTACTTTTGTTTTACTCAATATAAGTATTTTTTAAACAAAATCAACAAGTGCTTTTATTGTACCCAAAAGTACTTTTCATTTACCAATTGTTGTTATTGTTCAAATAAAAATACTTTTTTGTATCAACTAACAAAAAGTTCTAGTATTTTTATCGGTCCAAAAAAGTACATTTATTGCACCTTAAGTACTTTTTTAGTAATAAAAAGTACTTTCAATATACTAAAAGGTACTTTTGTTGTACTAAAAAGGAATTATATTTTACTAAAAAGTACTTTTAGTGTATCAAAAAGTATCTTTGTTGCATTTGAAAGTACTTTCAAAGTACTGAAATGTAATTTAAATGTACTAAAAAGTACATTCAATGTATTAAACAGTATTTTTTATTGTACCAAAAAGTACATTTACTTACTAAAAGTACTTTTTGATACTATATAATTACTTTATAGTACAATAAAATTTACTTTTTGGCACAAAAAAATTAAATTTGGTTCAAAAATTACAATAAAAGTAATGTTGGGTGCAGTAAAAGTTCATTTCGGTACAATGAAAGTACTTGTTAGTACAATAAATTTACTTTTTGGTACAATAAAATTAATTTCTGGTACGATAACTTACTTTTTTGTACAAAGAATATCTTAGTTGGAGAATTGCTTTGCACTTTTACCACTAAAGTAAAAAAATATTAGTACAATTGCCTGGTACAAATTATTCCCAAAACTTTTCATTATATCCTCCTATTAATTTACATTCCTAATAGCTACTTTCTTCCCGGCAAATACTTTCTTATTTTCAAAGTCGTCCTAGAATCAGGGTGGACAATTAATAGAATTATTAGGAACTCTTATTAACATGGGACCGGCCGTGACATTATGGTTAAAACACGCGACTACCATGCGGGATATCCAGATCGACAGCAACTTCGCGGTATAGTGTCGAGTCAGTCGTCATGTCTAGTAAAAAGCTTCTCAAACAGTGATGTTCGCGGTTATCGGATAACAAGTAGGTGCCGTTAGTTGTGAATTTAAAAATAGAAAACGTGTTAACTTACATGAACGCGAGAAGCTAATTTATACCTCTTTCATAGGGTGCAAATGAAAATTCAGTTTTTTCATCAACTGTATTCATCTATATGGGTCATATTCAGAGGTTCATTTTATCAATTGAGGGTAACAGTATGTACTATTATGACGTTTGAGTGGCAAAAACCACATAAAGTCCCCCTGACTCGGTTTTTGTCATACATTTTAGTGTGTACAATTAAAGCCTTTTGAATATGTTCTCACACGTTATAGTCTAAAATTCACTGGTACTTACGACTTTCAATTTGATCTACCAAGTCTTCACTGGTTGCCTCCACGTAAAATACTCCAACACACGTATCTATCTTTCTCTCTCTCCCTCTCTCCCTATCATTTACTCACGTCAATGTCTTTTGCTTAATCGAAATTTCATTTTCACTTTGCCGGTACTCGTTCACTCGCTCGCTAGCTCGCCCGCTTTTCTTAACCCAAATAACTGAAACAATGGAATAATAACTTGCATCACAGTCGTCGTCGCATTATTCGACGTTGTTATCAATATGCAACAGAGTCAAGTCAAGGAAAACAATAACAATAACACTACGAAAGTTTCACATATATAAATAAGGACACACGCACACACACCCACACACACAGTCAGACATATGTATGTCAACACTTCAATGGGAAAACGTAGACCTGTTCCGGTTGCTCCATTGTTGCATAACAATTTACATTTTTATAATTTTATTGGATTGCACGAACGAGTGCGAGGATGCATTTCATTTTTTAGATCCTGTTCTAAATGCGAACAACAGTGATGATGTAGTTACAACAGCCACAACAACACCAACTTCTGCAACGGCAATTGTTCTTGATGCAATTGCAACAAAACGTTGCAGGCAGGCAACAGCAACAACAACAACCACAGCTACTGACTTTAAACACTATTTCTAACAATGATAAGCAGGATGATGTCAATATTGTCAGAGTTTGGTGATAATGGACGGATGCTAGAAAATATATAGTTTTGTTTACGTTTAGTGTTGGGGGCATTGGTGGAGGTGGAGTAAACAAACAAGTACTCCAATTTATTCAGTTATTAATATATGCAAAATGAAGCATAAATTTAGGAATAAAATAGCGTCAGACATTGAATCAGTAAGTCTGAGTTACATTGCTGAATGTTTTGACAAATATTAACCAGTAAATTTGTAGTTTTAATGATTACCAATAATAAAGGCCAAAATTATGAAAACAAAACCAAAAAAACATTTAAATAAATAACTACTAGAAATATTTTATATTTTTTTGATCTCCTTGGATCCAAAATGATCGAAATTTTATGAGTACGTTTTGTGCTTATCGTAATACCTTTTTAGAAAACACATATGTTTTATTTTACAATTTCCAAATAAAATATCAAAACCGGTTTTTGCTAAATCAAGTTTTTCCAAGAAGGTATTTATCGACTAAAACCGAAACTGTTCTTTTTTAAGTCAGGTACTTGAACACTATAATCCTGATGATTTGTCTAGTGTGAAATAAATTTCAGAGAGCTTACATAATGTAAACTTATTTTCCCTTTACACCCCATGAATGAGGTACGAGATAGCTTCTCGCGTTGTTGTGAATTAACACGCTATCTATTTTACATTCACGATAAACGGCACCTTCTTGTTTATAGACGAATGCTAACGTCGCTGTTTGAGAAGCTTTTACTAGATAAGCCGATTGACTCGACACTTATACTGCGAAGTTGCTGTCTACAACATAGAAGGGGCCGGCAATGAAAGAAAAATAAAGATGACTGGAGCCAAGAATCGAACCATGGACCTTCCGCTTGGCAGTCGCGTGTTCAACAACTATAGTGTGATTAAAAGAAATTTCGGAGAGCTTACATAACTTTAAATTTTATGACTCTTTTTGCCCTGACCCATAGAAATAGAAATAACGAAAAGTAGTTAATTGAACCATGAAGAGTTTTTATTGTATCTAAAAAGTCGTTTTGTTGTACCAAAAGGTACTTTTATTGTATTTAAAAGTACTTTTATCCTATCAAACAGTACTTTTATTGTACTAAAAAGTACTTTATTTGTACAAAAATGTACTTTTGTTATACTAAAATGTAATTATATTGTACTAAAAAGTACCTTTTTTGTGTCAAAAAGTGCCTTTGTTAGACTAGAAAGAGCTTTCAATGTTCTAAGATGTACTTTAAAAGTACTAAAAAGTCCATTTAATGTATTTAACTGTATTATTTATTGTACCGAAAATAACTTTTACTGTACCAAAACATACTTTCAGTGTACTAAGAAGTACTTTTATTGTACCAAAGTGTACTTTTGGCTTATAAAACTTTACTTTTGTTGTACCAAAAATTACTTGTGTCTTACTCAAAATCAGTATTTTTGTGAAACAAAAAATACTTTTTTATACCAAAAAGTACTTTTATTTTACCAAAAAAGACTTATTACACCAAAAAGTACTTTTTACCAAAAAACATTTTTATTTAACCAAAAATACTTTTTTGTACCAACACGTGCTTTTACTCTACCAAAAAGGACTAACATAGTACTTTTTGTTAAAAAGAGTACTTTCAGCACACCAAAAGTACTTTTGTTGTACCAAAAAGAAGTTTTGTTTTACTCGAAATCATTTTTTTTTTTTAAAAATCTTTTTTAACAAAAGTTTACTTTTAGTCCTTAAAAAAGTACTTTTATTGTAATAAAAAGTATTTTCAACAATTATATTTTACCAAAAATTTACTTTTGCTGTGCCAAAAAGTATCTTTGTTGCACTAGAAAGTACTTTCAATATTCTGAGATCTACTTTAAACAGATTTTTTTATTGTACCGAAATAACTTTTATTGTACCAAAAAGTACTTTCAGTAACTTAAAAGTACTTGTATCAAAAAGTACTTTCAGCACATCAAAAAGTACTTTTGTGGTACCAAAAAGTACTTTTGTTTTACTTAAAATCAGTTTTATGGAACAAAAGAGTACTATTATTGTACTCAAAAGTACTTCTTATTTACCAAAAATCATTATTGTTTTACCAAAAAAAATACCAACAAGTAATCTACCAAAAAAAATACTAACATAGCACTTTTGTTGGACCAAAAAGTCTTTTATTGTTCTTAAAGTACTTTTGTTGTAAAAAAAAATTACTTTCAATATACTTAAAGGTACTTTTGTTGTACTAAAAAGGAATTATATTTTGCTAAAAACACTTTTCCTGTGCCCAAAAGTATCTTTGTTACACTAGAAAGTACTTTCAATGTATTGAGATGTACTTTAAAAGTACTAAAAAGTCCATTTAATGTATTAAACTGTATAATTGATTGAACCAAGAATAACTTTTATTGTACCAATAAAAATCATTATTGGTTTAACAAAAAAATACTTACTTTTACCCCAAACTAGTTCCTTTTTTATACGAAAAAGTACCTTTATTGTGCCAAAAGTTCCTTTGTTGCACTAGAAAGTACTATCCATGTATTAAGATGTACTTCTAATGTACTAAAAGTACATTCTTCAACATCTTTAAATAACGGTCGCCATTGGCTGTTACTGTTACAAGTAGCACGATTCGTGCGCCACCCTGTATCATCGGGACGTTAACCGTTTCCGCGATTTTTGTTTTATAAATTTGTGATCTTCCAAGTATGTTCACTTTTTGAAATAATATATAATGATATAATATATATGACGAATTACCTTCGTTGTGGTCTTGCAACACTGTGCCTATTTTATTTTTTTTTCATAGATAAATGAGTCAATTTCAGGCGGGCATTCCTTGAACTTTGTATTTGTTTATTGGTTGACTGAGCAAGATAACACAGAGACGAGACGCGATATCTCTGTGTCTTATATGTATTGCAAGCTAATTAATTATATGAATGCCTAATTCCCTCCTACATATGTGCATATACCTGCTAATATGTGGCATATACAATGACTATTAAATTTGGTTCAATATATTTGTTTGAAATAATTTTCGTTTTAAAGATTATATAAATTAAGAGAGCAATCGCTTTAACATTGTTATAAATTGTATAAAATGTATATAATTAAACAATTTATATTGTTTTTTTTTTTAATATGTACTATATTCAACACATGTTTTACCAATCGTTGATGGTCATTGCATTTCTTGCGAAAGGCTATAGAACCTATTTTTCTACTTGATGTTAATCACTCGAGCTAGTCACCTCTAAGTGATGTTGGCAAATGAATCAAAGAATTTTGATTTGAGCTGTGAAAGATGTTATAATTTTATAATACTATACTGCCTGTACTTCCTGGTCTAAAATTTAATTTAGAGATAAGAGAAATTTGTTTAGTAGGCATGATGTTGCGGTATTTACATAATTTACGTTATTTACTTAATTTAAATATTTAAATAATTTATTTTATTTAATAGTAAAATTATATACAGTGAAGTACGCTGATCCGAAAACCCTTTAACACGAAATATCCCATAACCTAAACTGCTTTAGAGATTCTATAGTCCGAATTGGTTGCAATTCAATAATCCGAATTTTTTGTTTTGATTCTTTTAACTTAAAAAATGGATTGGATAAATGAAATAGAACAGCTCGACTCTGTTGACTTATGGTCTGCGGATAGTGAAGATGACGTAGAATGAGATATTATGCCAAAAGCCTCACGAGCTAAAATCAATAATCCTATACAGAGTTTCTATAATTGCATCAAATCCGCCAAGGAGAATGATGTTGGTATAGAGAGAATACTGGTTCTAAATGATCTTACAATTAATTTTCATAAAAAAATAACTTTTAATACATCATTAATTTGTATATGCATATTTGTATATAACTTCGTTTGTTTAAAATTAATGGAAGACATTAAAAAAAAACGTAATAATTCCTTAAGCCTATAATACGAGTTTTTCGATAAACCGAATTGAGATCTGCAATCAATTATTCGGATTATCAAAACTTCACTATATCCGAATATATTACTTTACTTTTAAACGTATTAGCGGCTTAGTGGGGAAATAAGAGAAGTCCTTTGAAAATGAAGAAGTTTACGTATGAGTAATAAAATACTGGATGGACATCGTAAACTATACGCTCTAAAAAAGAGCAGCATAAGCGAAGAACTAAACTACATATGTATATAGGAACCCACATAGTGTGTCAAAACAAGTTTTTGAGTAAAAAGCAGTTTAAGTGTCCTCCTCATAGTGTGCGGGTTTTCATTTCATTGTACAATGTTTCCGATGTTTTTGAGACGTGCGAGGGGTTTTATATGAAAATTGAATGTTTTTGACTACAAATCCAAAAAAAAAGTGAATTCATAAAATTTGACACACTAGGTGGGTTTTCTTAATCTTAAGGGTCATATTAAGACCATCATTTATTTTAGAAACAGGGCAAGTTTTTCAGCGATTCTATCTACTTACTACTCCTTTAATTTTGGCTGTTTTGTTTTGGTTAAACATCTGCAAATAAAATTTTAAATTTTTATGCATCAGAACTATTTGATACAAAAAAAAAACTTATTTTCCATTTACACCTCATGAATGATGTATGGCATAGCTTCTCAAATTGTTGTGAATTAACACGCTTTCTATTTTAGATTCACAACAAACGGCACCTACTTGTGCGGTTTTCCATTTACACCTCATGAATGAGGTATGGCATAGCTTCTCGCGTTGTTGTGAATTAACACGCTTTCTATTTTAGATTCACTACAAACGGCACCTACTTGTTTATCGACGAAAGCAAACGTCACTGTTTGAGAAACGTTCACTACACTATTACCAATTGATATACAAAGAAGATCAATTGAAATTCAAACATTTTATTTGAAATTCAAATTTTGTCAATTGGTATTCAATAAATCTTTTGAAATTCAAAAAAATATCAATTAAAATTACAATTTTTCTATTGAAATTCGAAAAATATTAATTGACGAGTTGTGATATTTTCGAATTTCAAATAAAAAAATGAATTTGAATTGATATTTTTGAATTTCAAATAGAATTTTGGAATATCAATTGACCAGATATGAATTTCAAAAGGAATGTTTGAAAACCAAATTAAATTTTTAAATTTCAATTGAATTTCTTTGAAGTTAAACTGGAAATGGTGTAGACATGCCGATCGATTCGACACTTATACTGCGAAGTTGCTGTCGACAACATCGAAGGGGCCGACAATGAAAGAAAAACGTAGATGACTGGAGCCGGAAATCGAACTACGGATCTCCCTCATGGTGGTCGCGTGTTCTAGCAACTATGCCACGGCCGGTCCCACACAAAAAAGTACTTTTTGATTTTTGACACAATAAAAGTACTTTCTGGTACAATAAAAATAATTTTTGGTGCGATAAAAGCACTTTGTGGTACAATAAAAGTAATTACTGTTGCATTGAAAGTTTATTTGACACTATGAAAGTACATTTTAATACAATAATTTGTACTTTTGGTATAAATAAATTACTTTTTGTTACAATAAAAGCACTTTTGGTACAACAAAAGTACTTTGTATAACATCAAAAGTACTTTTTGGAACAATAAAAGTACTTTTTGGTAAAACAAATTTTCTTTTTGGTACTTAAAAGTACTCTGTGGTACATCTAGAGTACTTTTTGATACCGAAAATGTACTTTGCGGTACAATAAAAGAACAATATCAAAGTAACAAATATTTACAGAACTATTTGATAAAAAAGTACCTTTTGGCATGCACAATAAAAATACTTTCTAGTACACTAAAAGTACTTTATGGTACAATAAAAGTGATTTTATTACAAAAAAAGTAATTACTGTTGTATGAAAGTACTTTTAGAAAGTACCTTTTGGAGCAATAAATTGTACCTTTTTGTTATAATAAAAGTACTTTTTGGTACAATAAAAGTACTTTCCGTGCAACAAAAGTACTTTGTATTACATCAAAAGTACTTTTTGGAACAAGAAAAGTACTTTTTGGTGAAAAAAAATACTTTGTGGTACATCAAGAGTACCTTTTGGTAGAACAAAAGTACTTTGCGGTACAATAAAATACTTATTGGTATTATGAAAATACTTTTTGGTACAATATTAGTAATTTGTGGTACATTTAAACCGCTGTTTGGTACAATTAAAGTACTTTTGCCACAATTAAATTACTTAGTGGTACAATGAAAGTACTTTTAGTAAAATAAATGTAAATTATTGTGTATAAAAAGTACTTTTTGTACAATAAATTGTACTATTTGGTTTATTAAATTGAAATTATTGGTATAATTAAAATAATAATTTGTACATTGAAAGTACTTTTTGACATAATGAAAGTACTTTTTTGTACAATAAATTGTACATATTGGAATAATAAAAGTACTTTTTGGTACAATAAAAGTACTTTCGGTACAACAAAAGTACTTTTAGCAACAATAACAGTACTTTCGGTCCGTTGCACTGCGGTCCTTTTCCCTGATCTAACGTAACGAAATTAAAATTTTTGACCTTTGAAATCTACCAAAATTTGATTTCCCGCCGATAACTCACTGTTCATTTACGAAGTAAAAAAAAAAGTATATGGTGGCTTGTGCAGTATATGAATTTCTACCACTATTTTCTACCATAATGGTTGTAGAAATTAACTTCTTTGTTAAATCCTTTTTAGTGGCCGATCTTGAACTTCTGTAGAGTAAAACTTAGTTAGCCGGTATCGGCCTCGGTAAAGAGACTGTTCTTTTATGTTAATATGTTTCGTCTACTTTGTGAAATGTCCAACATCTGCTGCTTTCAGTTGCTTTTGCTTACAGTGTTGTAATTTTTAGGCAACATGTCGGTCTGTAAATGTACCCTTTTTATAGTATAACAGTCCGAGTCAGACTTGAGTATTGACTCGAAATAATTTAATATGAAAATTTAATAAGTACAAATTAAAAAAAAATTAAAAAAAAATTAAAGAAAAATTTCTAATATTAAAAAGAAATTTTGAAAGAAAATTTTTTTTCCTTTGGTTTCTATTTGTTATGTTATTCCCAAAAAATTGTTATTTTGATGAAAATGATATTTTTTTTTTAAGTTATTAATTTCGTAACGCTAGATCAGGCAAATGGACCACTGTGCGTTGACGCCTACCATAGTGATAAATGCCACATTTGAAATTACAGCGAATTGCGATCTTATCTTGAAAAAAAAATATTATCTTGAAATAATAGCTACCTTGCCTTAGTCTGAGAAAGCTTTTGTTCCACTTTTATCAATAAAATGTTAAATACTCTCATTATTTGATACAACTATTTTAAACTTTTTAGCGAAATTATTCCTAAAGTTTGTCATATAATTCTCCTCACTCATAGTACCTACTTTCTAACCAGAGATTAATTTCCCATTTTTTTTAAATTCGTTTAGAATAAGGGAAGATTTCATTTATAAAAGATGAACAAGAAATAGAGAGAGAACAAATTCCAATGGGTTGTTATTCAGAATCAGGGTGTTTAAGGCGAAACCGTTAAAGAAATATAAAAGGCGAAATAAAGTTACACAGAATTTTGAACAAAGAATCAAATACTTCAATTTATAATTTAGTCATAATGGTTGCAATCAAACGTTTTTATTGTTAACCCTTGCCTGCTTAAAATGACACTTAAGTGTAGCATAATTAAAAAGTTAACTAAATTAAGCACCTAATTATAACATTGTCTCATAATTTCCTTAGCTTTCTGTATTATACGCTTTGTGACCTACACCAATTGACTGTCTTCTTCTCATTCGCCTTCCGCTATAATTTCACATTTAATGTCCTACTACAAACATCAATCAACTGTCTTTGCTTTGCTTCATCATAAATCTTGAACATTGACTTTAAAATTGTTTACCACAAACTATAACTCACACAGAATTATCCAACCACCCACTTGACGATTTGTATGCATTCTACTATTAAGTTTTAGTCTTGTTGCTTAAACTCTTTGCTGCAGAAATCTTAACTACAACTACAAAGAAATTCACAAATACAAATACAAGAAGAATTTTATGCGGTTTTAACTTACTTTTAGCCTGGCTTTGTTGGGCGGCCAAGCACATGGTACAGATGACAACCAGGAAAAAGGATATTGACAATTTCATGTTTACAAGATGCTGCAAGAGAAAAGAAGAAGAAGAAAGGATACAACATAAATAAAAACTGTATAAATAAACGAAAGTTTTTTGCTTTGCAACCCACACACACAGGAAATACTAATAAAAAAAGCTTCTTTGAGCTTAATAATTGGTTAATATTTAAGAGAACTGTTATATATAGTTAATAAATAAGTAAATAGTTAACAAATGTCTTCTTGTATACGAACCGTTGGCGTTTAAGTGTTTGCTGGCGTCATTAGTAGTTGTCGTCGAAAAGTTGTGAATAATAAGAAAGATGAGTTTTTTTAAGGGAATTGCAACGTATTATTTAAAGGATTAAAATATAGGTGAAACTAACCAAAAACAACAACAAAAGGTCCCAATTGACTTAACTATGAAAATTTGGTAATTTAAAAAAAACATATTTTATTTATAAGAAATATTGTTCAAATTTAAACATGTGTTTTATATTTTTGTAATGTGTGGTTTTCCCTTATTAACACAAATAAATGAATCGTCGTCTGCATGCATCAGGAGATAAGGAAAACAATACACACAGAGTCAGGGTGTTTATGCTGTGGAATTCTCCATGCTGATAAGGCGATTGTGCGGCCTCGTGTGTGCACTCACACTGCGCTTGCGTGGCCGATGATGATATGATATTTCTATTTCTTTATTTTCTCTCTCTGTCTATCGTTAGGTTAAGTTAGTTAAGATTTATTTTCAATGTTAGCAAGTAAGTTCATATTTTTCATAAATAAAATCAGTAATTTACAACTACTCATCCGGATCGGTTGTTTTTATTAAAAGACAATCGATCAAATATTTTTTGGAAATTTTAATATTTGTTGGATATCACTATAAAAAAAAATTTAGAATTCCCACTGCTTTATAGATATATTATGGTTCCACGAAATAAAGAAAAGAAATTTAAGGTATTCAGAAGTCTGCAAAACACTTCGATTGTTTGGTTTTGAATAAAATAATTTACAAAAAAGAAATTAAAGAAAAAATAACATAAAAAAGTTAAATGGTTCTTGCTGTTTGTTACAACAACAAAACTTATTAATACAAAAATAGTACTTTTTTGACAAAAATAAAGTACTTTTTTAATGAACTGAAATTTGGTATAACAAATGCATTTTGTGCAATAAAAGTACTTTTTGATTTGTGCTGTTTGGTACAAAAAAAAGATTCTTTATAGTACAGCAAAAGTACTTTTTAGTAGAAAAAATACTTTATGATGCAAAAAAGTACTTTTGGTGCTTATTAGTACAATACAAAATTAACTTAAATTAATTAACTGTTTGACACAACAACTTAACTTATTGATACAATAAAAATACTGTTTTTTAACATAAATAAAGTACTTTTTTAGTAAACTGAATGTACTTTTTGGTAAAAAATGTCATTTGTACAATAAATGTACGTTTTGATATAAAACAATACTTTGTGGTCCATCAAAAGTACTTTCTGATACAGTAAAAGTAATTTACAGACAATTTTTGGCCTAATTAAAGTACTTTTACTACAATTAAAGTACTTTTTGGTACAAAAATAAAAGTGCTTATTGGTACTATAATAGTACTTTTTTGAACAATTAATGTACTTTTTATACAATAAAACACTTTTTGTGACAATTAAAGTACATTTAGGAAAATTAAAAGTACTAGTGCAATAAAAGTACTTTTTGGTATACAACATGTACTTTTTAGCAAAGTGAAAGTACTTTTGATACAAAAACATAATTAAGATTTTGGTACAACAAAATTACTTTGCGGTACAATAAAAGTGTCTTTCGTTACAATCAAATTACTTTTTGTTACAATAAAAGTACTTTTTGGTACAATAAAAGTACTTTTTGGTACAAGTAGTTAACTTCCTTGTATTATACATATGCTTTTTCTCATCAAAAATAGGTACTTTATGGTAGAGCAAAAGTACTTTTTTGTAGAAAAAAATTTGTACTTTTGAGTACAAAAATAAAAGTGCTTATAAGTACAAAAAAAATTACAACAAAATTTCTTTGCGATACAATAAAAGTGCCTTTTGTTACAATTAAATTATTTTTTGTTACAATAAAAGTACTTTGTGGTACAATTAAAGTACTTTTAGCAGAATTGTAGTACTTTTTGGAAAAATAAAAGTATTTTTTGGTAAAAATAATAATAATTTAAAAAAAAAAAATTAGGTATTAAACATTTGCTTATTGGTACAAAAAAAAGTACTTTGTGGTACAACAAAAGTACTTTTTAGTATAAAAGTACTTTTAGTGGGACAACAAAAGTACTTTTGGGTACAATAAAAGTAATAATTGACACAATTAAAGTACTTTTTGCTACAAAAAGTATTTTTTTATAAATTCAATTTACTTTTTGGTACAATAAAAGTGCTCAAAATTACTTTTTGGGACAAAAAAAATAGTACAAAAAAAATTACAACAAAATTTCTTTGCGTTACAATAAAAGTGCCTTTTGTTACAATTAAAATATTTTTTGTTACAATAAAAGTACTTTGTGGTACAATTAAAGTACTTTTAGCAGAATTGTAGTACTTTTTGGAAAAATAAAAGTATTTTTTGGTAAAAATAATAATAATTTAAAAAAAAAAATTAGGTATTAAACATTTGCTTATTGGTACAAAAAAAAGTACTTTGTGGTACAACAAAAGTACTTTTTAGTATAAAAGTACTTTTAGTGGGACAACAAAAGTACTTTTGGGTACAATAAAAGTAATAATTGACACAATTAAAGTACTTTTTGCTACAAAAAGTATTTTTTTATAAATTCAATTTACTTTTTGGTACAATAAAAGTGCTCAAAATTACTTTTTGGGACAATTAAAGTGTTATTTTTATACAATAATACATATGGCTAAATTGAAAGTACTTTTTGGTAGAATAAATGTACTTTTTGGTACAATACAAGTTCTATGTGGTAAAATCAATATACTTTTTGGTACAACAAAAGTACTTTGCCGCACAATAAAAGTTCCTTTTTCTAATGTAAAGGTACTTATTGGTACAATTAAGCACTTTGGCACAATTATTGCAGTTTTTGGTACAATAAAGGTACTTTTTGGTATAATAGATGTAATTTTTGGTACTTCAGTTGTACCATGTACTTTTTGGCAGACTATTACCAATGTTGCAAAAATGTTTCTCACTTTTACCTTTATAATATTTTATAATTACATATTTACCATCTTTTGGTACACTTTTTTTAAAATTTGTACCTTAATAATATGTTATAACATTTTTCCTATTTTTGGTACAATTTTTTTAAAATTATTGACGGAATTATTACCAAAATTTATCGTCAAATTCTTGCCTTAATTTACTACTTTCTTCTCGGCGAATAGTTTTCTAATCTTAAAGTTCGTATTTTATTTTCTCTAAAATTATTAAGTGGTAATGATTTATCCCTTCCTTACACAGTATAACATTTTTCAGCTCATTGATTTGGGACTTAATTCTGAGAACTGCACGTGAACGTAGCCCCAAAAAGAAGAAGTTCTACATCATTCGTTTTGTCAAGTAACATGCCATAATAATTTAATATCGATTTGAAGTTAGTAAGTATCGTATAGGGGAATTTGGCACGTTTTAGGCTCTTTTGTATGACATAACTCGAGAAAACTAGTCTGATTTAGCTGAAACAAATTACAATTTCTTTAATCTGTTCATATAACGTGTTCATAAGCAACAGTTTCACTTTTCCATTCATCAAATGATTTTGAACTGGGTTTATTGAATAGCAGTTATAATAAAACTGTTGTACTCCGTGGCGTATGATTTACTTGGAATATTACTTATGATAATCATACGCCACCATATAACAAAAGAGCCCAAAACCTGACAAATTCCCCTATACGATACTTCAAATCGATATTAAATTATGATGTCATGTAACTAGACAAAACGAATGATGCAGAACTTCTTCTTTTTGGGGCTACTTTCACGTGCAGTTCTGAGAATTGAGTCCCAAAATCATGTATTGTACTGTGTTATTCATTATGACATTATACTATTGTAAAACTATTCTTACTTTGGTATTTTGATATACCTTCAATTTCAATCCCTTTGTATGTTAACTTTATTCTTACAAATCTTTATTATTAGTCTACCAGCTAAACTTAAACCCCAAATCTATTTACTTAAATGGCATTAAAACTTTGAAGAAAAACACCAAAAATAAGAAATTACAAACACAAAACGATAAACCAACAAACGTTGGACATGACTTATTTAGCAATTCATTGATTGTCTTGGCCGGATGAGACCTGACAACCAACATATGCACAAAAACACATATGTTTCCAACTTTTACTTAATTATTGTACAAATATCATTTTATGATATTTACTTAGCGTTTGTTACAACAGTTAACAACAACAGGTAGTAACCTTTGGATTGTTTGTTGTTATTTTTCTCCTCTAGCATCAGGTTGTCTGTCCGTGATTGCCATTTTTGTTGTTTGTTACAGCGTAAAGCTGTCCAAAATAAACTGTAAGCGGCAGTAGTAAGGCAACAAGCGAGTAAACAAAAAGTCAATAGACACAGCCACGTGATGAGAATACCCTAAATATCTTCTGCTCACGACCAATAGGTCAAAAAGACATAATTTTTTTTGTTATGATACTGATACACTAAATCGCGCTACGGATGAGACATCGTCCATCATCCTCATCCGTAATGTGTGCGGCTTTCAGTGCACGTTTACTTAGGCACCCTTATGTATGTATGTGTGTGTGTGTGTGTGTGTTGAAGTGATACGATTACGAGTGTCAGCCGTGTAAACACATCCGAGTGTACTCTTTAATATTTCGTAGATAAGTATTTAATATAAAAATAATATTTATGACCTCTCACACACATACTGTGGTAACATGTGTTTGTACGTATTTATACTGAGAGGCAGACAATGGGGTTTTATACACTACATACGTAGGTACAAAATTAAATAGTTAATACGTCATTGCTATAATTTTTAATAACAATTTTAGTTAGACTTTTTGTGTGTTAAATCTCTTTAAAATGTATACGGTGTTACGAATGAGGTGGTTTTTGTGTACTTAAGTTTCATAAGAATAAGCTAAAATGTTTTCTTTGTGTTCTAGGTAACATTGCAACATTATTATAAGTTAAAGACGGAAAAATTAAACAAAAAACTGTGTTTTTTAACAGCAATAGTGTTTATTAGGTTCGAAAAAATTTAACAAAAACAAAATGCTGTTGTTTTTTTAACAACAATAATATTACTGTGATAGGTTTTGACAAAAATTTTTGAACAAAGGCCGGACTCGGCTTTTACCCTAATTCAGACACGAGAAAACGAACTGAATCATTAGCTTTTCGTTTTACAATGACGGTTTCATAAATTTTTTTTTAAATGTTTTTTTTTTTTAATTTGAGTGGTGTTTTACGAGATTAAATAGATTTTTTACAAGCCATAGTTGGGTTTTTATATAGCTTGATTTATTTAAAACAACGACAACGACATATATGAAAACCCAACTATAGTCTGCGAAAATCGATTTAAGTTCATAAGCCCCTACCATTAAGAAAAAATATTTTACCAAAAAATTTGTATAAAAATTAAAAATATTTATTCTCAGGGGTAGGAGCTTATGAACTTAAATCGATTTTCGCAGACTGTAAAGTTATACGTGTTATACGGAATCGAGATATATCGATTTGAAGTTAGTAAGTATCGTATAAGGGAATTTGTCACATTTTAGGCTCTTTTGTTTGACATAACTCGAGAACCACTAGTCCGATTTTGCTGAAACAAATTTAGAAAAATTCAGAATTACAATCCCTTTAATCTGTTCATATAATGTTTCGCTACAAAAGCAACAGTTTCGCAGTTATAAATAAATGTTTGAAGAAAAAAATATTTTATTTGCCAAAAAATTTAATTTTTTTTCCATTCAGGATATATGTGAGGTGGGTGCGTCCTTCGATATGGTTTGATATAATTCGACACAGTTGTCATTAATATATCAGAGACAAATTCCAACAACAATTTTGGAAAATATAAGTTTTTTTCCATTTCAGGATATATGGCCATTTCAGGATATTGGGACCGGCCGTGGCATAGTGGTTAGAACACGCGACTACCATGCGGGAGATCGCAGGTTCAAACCTGGCTCCAGTCATCTTAAAAAAGAAAAAAATAAATAAAATTTTCTTTCATTGTCGGCTCCCCTCGAATGTTGTTTGACAGCAACTTCGCAGTATTAAGCGTCGATTCAATCGTCGTGTCTAGTAAGAGCTTCTCAAAACAGTGACGTTCGCATTCGTCGATAAATAAGTAGGTGCCGTTAGTTGTGAATCTAAAAATAGAAAGCGTGTTAATTCACAACAACGCGAGAAGCTATCCCATACCTCATTCATGGGGTGCAAAGGGAAATTAAGTTAAGTTTTTAGGATATTGGCCACGACCACCTCGTGTCCTTCGAGATAATTTGATATAATTCAACCCAATTGTCAGTAATATATCACAGACAAATCGAGCTTAATACCAACGACAATTTTGAAAAATTTAAGTTTTTTTCATTTAAGGATATATGGGAGGTTGACGTGTTCTATGAGATAATTTCATATAATTCAACGGAGTTGTCAGTTAGATATCACAGACGAATCGGGCTAAATTTGGTTCAATTCCAACAACAATTTTGGAAAATATAAGTTTTTCCCATTTAAGGATATATGGGAGGTGGGCGTGTTCTTTGAGATAATTTGATATAATTCAACCCAGTTGTCAGTAATATATCTGAGACAAATTGAGGCAAATAAGGTTCAATTCCAACAACAATTTTGGAAAATGTAAGTTTTTTCCATTTGACGATATTGGCCACGGCCACCTCGTGTCCTTCGAGATAATTTGATATAATTCAACACAGTTGTCAGTAATATATCAGAGACAAATTTGGTCCAATTCCAACAAAAATTAAAAAAAATATGTTTTTTACATTTCAGAAAATTTGCGTGTCTTTTGAGATAATTTGATATAATTCAACCCAATAGTCAGTAATATATCACAGACAAATCAAGCTAAATTTGGTTCGATGCTAAAGACAATTTTGGAATATATAGGTTTATTCCATTTCAGGATATATGGGATGTAGGCGTGTCCTTTGAGATGATTTGGTATAATTCAACATAGTTTTCAGTAATATATCAGAGACAAAAAAACTTAAAAACTTAATTTCCCTTTGCACCCCATGAATGAGGTATGGGATAGCTTCTCGCGTTGTTGTGAATTAACACGCTTTCTATTTTTAGATTCACTACTAACGGCACCTACTTATTTATCGACGAATGCGAACGTCACTGTTTTGAGAAGCTCTTACGATGATTGAATCGACGCTTAATACTGCGAAGTTGCTGTCAAACAACATTCGAGGGGAGCCGACAATGAAAGAAAATTTTATTTATTTTTTTTCTTTCAAGATGACTGGAGCCAGGTTTGAACCTGCGATCTCCCGCATGGTAGTCGCGTGTTCTAACCATTATGCCACGGCCGGTCGTGATTAATTTGGCACAATGCAAACAACAATTTTGGAAAACACAAGTTTTTTTTCCATTTAAGGATATATGGGAGGTGGATATGTCCTATGAGATAATTTCATATAATTCAACGGAGTCACAGACAAATCGAGCTAAATTTGGTTCAATACCAACGACAATTTTGAAAAATTTAAGTTTTTTTTTATTTAAGGATATATGGGTAGTGGGCGTGTCCTTTGAAATGATTTGATATATTTCAATAGAGTTGTTAGTAATTTATCGCAGACAAATTGAGTCAAATTTGGTTAATTTTCAACAACAATTTGGAAAAATATAAGTTTTTTCCATTTAAGGATATATGGGAGGTGGACGTGTCCTATGAGATAATTTCGTATAATTCGACACTGGTGTCATTAATATATCAGAGACAAATTAAGGCAAATTTAGTTAATTTTCAACAACAACATTTCAGGATATATAGGAGGTGGGCATGTCCTTTGAGATAATTTGATATAATTCGATATAGTTGTTGGTAATATATCGCAGACAAATTGAGCAAAATTTTGTTCAATACCAACGACATTTTTGGAAAATATAAGTTTTTTCCGTTTCAGGATATAAGGGAGATGGGCGTGTCCTTTGAGATAATTTGATATAATTCAACCCAATTGTCAGTAATATATCAGAGACAAATCAAGTTAAATTTGATTCAATTCCAACAACAACTTTGGAAAGTAATAGTTTTTTTCATTTCAGGATATATGGAGGTATCTTTTATGATACCTCCTTTTATTTTTTGGCCTCTTTTGTACCATAAATTTAATTTTTTGGTACAGTAAACTGTACTTTTTGGTACATGAAATTGTACTTTTTGGTACAATAAACTGTACTTTTTGGTACAATAAATTGTACTTTTTGGTATAATAAATTTTACTTTTTGGTACCATAAATTGTACTCTTTGGTACAAGGGATTGCTCTATTTCGTACCAAAAACTGTTTTTTGGTACTATAAATTGTACTTTTGGTACTATAAATTGAGCTTTTTGCAACCATAAGTTGTACTTTTTGATACAATAAAATATACCATTTAGTACAATAAAAGTACTTTTTGGCACGATACAAAGACTTTTTGGAAAATATAATTGTACTATTTGGTACAATTAACGTATGCATACTTTTGCTTTGTATCATTTACTGTCGTGCATAACATTTTGAGTGCAATTTGTTTTACAAAACATTGTTATGATAGAAACTCACACTCTTTCGCTTTTACGCTCTCCTGCTTTTGTTTTCATTCTTTACTAAAACAACACCGTTGTCGTGTACATGTCTTGTTTGCAGAATCAAAACAATCAAATGTGTTGAAAAAAAAGCAGGGTCGATAGAACTTATGCAGGGCTCTATTATATATTTTTTAACCCATCAGAAGAAGTGAATCCAACAAGATCACACAACAAGTCATACAACGCGTGCAACCATCACTTTGTTGAGGCAAAGGTTTGGTCACCGAATTATCTTAGGAAATGAACTTGTGAAATGACCACTTCGTTCGTGAGATTTGAGACCTTTGAACTACTTATTTTGGATGTACGTCAAATCTGTAGACTCTGCTGATAAACCAGGAAAGATTGATTATTTGACGCACTATTGATGAAATAAGACCGGATATGCTTGAAAAAGATATAAAGATAACAAGATAACGTTCATAAGGCGCAATCGCGGAAGGCATATGCCAGAACATTAAATGCCATAAGCTACTAAAGCCAACATTTGAGTCATTCCATTAAATGTTTGTCTTTTGCCACTAAAAAAGAATAACCGATATTTATATTCATCTTTCTAATATTTCATAATATTTTATTTAGTTTCGTAACATACGCTTAATATTAAAAAAAACATTTTGGGGGTAACACACTTTAGGAGGCTTATATGATTATTCACCGAAAGATTCTTAAGTAATCAAAGGGAAAACTTCTAAGGTCATTACTTTTTACTTTTTAAGTATATAATATCCAAATGTGTGTGCGTGTGTGTAAGTATACATGAAGGATTCTTCGCACGTTGTGGTCGATTGAAAAAAACTCACAGTATTTCCTATATATATTTTTTTAGTATATCTTTTTAAAATTTAGCTGTTGTTGGCCTGTGTAAACAATGTGGCAATACAAAACACTCAATATCACACCACGCAATTACACTTAATAGTTTTGATTCACTTTTCATTCTACTTGATCCCACTGTGCACCTTACACATTATCACTTTAATAATACTCATATGAGTGTGCGTGTGTTTTGCGTCAGTACTACATATATAGAAAGGGTTCTTCACACATTGTGTTTGATTAAAGAAAACTCACCTTATTTTCTTAAGTTTGTTTTTTTTCCAAAACGTTTCTCACTCGTTTATTCAAATAATTTTATTGGGGAGCACAATACGTCAACAAAGGATAATCACATTAATTATTTAATAAGGAAAGACAAAGCTAATGCCATTGCATTGCATTTAAACACTTGCAATCTTTAATTAAATCAGCAGTGGAAAGAGTATTCATTTTGTTTTAACTTATAATTAACTTATACGTGTGTCGTTTTCTAATTCTACTTAAATATACACATATGTTTTGTCGGCTTCGTTAAGGTACTTTTAAAATCACAGATGAGGTTGCATAACGTTTCTTTTCTTATTTTTTTTATTTACACAAATTTCTAAGAAACGTTTATTATTAGAGTGTTGTGTTTTTTTTAACTGCCACAGGATCTTTATTGTGTTTTTAGTACAAAAATAATTTCTATTATTATTATTTTGCCACCATCAGATCTTGAGTTCAGTGAAACTCGTTTTAGTTCGACAAAGTACGACCGCCGTTGTACATTTTTCGAGAGTTCCGGACGTAATGAAATTGGTTTCATTATATTCTGAGGTTAATATAGCAATTAAATTTGTGATTATTTCTTTTCTGATTTTTGTTGTTGTTGGCGTCGTTTTTGTTTTCCATATTCACGCTTGCAAAGTGTTCGGGTTCAGGCGGAGAGCTGAGATGCTGAGATTTTTTGATTTTTTTTTTGCTGTTTACCGCTAAAGTATAAGAGAGCTAAGATTGTCGGAGGGAAGGCCTTAGGCCTTTGAAATTTGTTGCTGTTTGATTGGTTGTTTGACATTAAATCGCCCGTTAAAAATATTAATAAATTAGATCGATTGCACAGCCACGCAACAAATAGGAAATCACAGAAGATCGGATTTAGAACAACGAATCAGAGTGAGCTACTGATCATTTATTACATCGTTAAATTTTTCATCATTTTTTTTTTACTTTATAACTTAACAAGAGTTCAAACAACAACAACAATAACACCTTAATGTTAAATGGAGTTAATCGTCGCAACACAAAAAAATAACTCTTCCGTCCATGTAATTATTCTATAGATCAACGTTGTTTACATCAAAAGTTGACTCTTTAATGAATGATACCGCAGACTCAGACGGCAAAAAAAAAACAATCCTGTTGTATTTTTAATACATTCGTAGTTATTTTAAGAATATCAATTTAATAACAATAACAATTGTTAGCAATGGATTATCTACATGTAGCTGCTTCTCCTGCTTTACCACCCCTCATTTTCGTTGTGGGATTTTTATTGTTTATTCCTATACGTGTAAATCAATAAAAAAAAAGTTAAAGTAATTGTTTATTACATGTTTCGTTAATCAGTAAGGGGTGAAAAGGAGACGATGGCCATTTGATAATTGCTGATGTACTTACTATAAGGTGAGGGAGGCGTATGTAATGGTTCAGGAGGCTACAAAATGTTGAAGAGCATTTTCAGGTTTGGTATTTTTACTTGTTCTTTCTTATGCGTATTGCCGTATAAAAAAGCTATTTGGGTTTGTTTAATTTACTCGTTATAAATTTTTCACGTATTCATATGAAACTAGCTGACCCGGCAAACGTTGTTTTGCCATGTATGGTGGACCTCCCTTAACATTAAGGGGATGACAAATAGATGTTGGCGATTCTCAGACCTACTCGATATGCTCACAAAATTTCATGAGAATCGGTCGAGCCGTTTCGGAGGAGTTCAATCACGCACCCCGTGACACAAGAATTTTATATATTAGATATAAAAGAACTTCCAAATATTGATGCCCTGGCCTCTGATAATACAAGGGAACAAGGTATTTGTTGTTTAAGAACTGAATATTGTTTTAAAGGTAATTTGGGACGCTGAATCCAAATCTGCACTTGGTTTTTTTGTATCAGCTCGACTTTTCGCAATATACCGTTATGTCCATAACTAAGGCACTTCCACTACAAATATTTAAATAACTTGAAAACGGTTCACCAAATTCAATTACAAAAAAAAACTTAAACTCGTCAACAAAATTATCTTTAATCCGTGCCTACATTGTTTTTAATTTGGCTTAGTAGTTTCAGAGATATCGTTGTAGTTTTAAAAAATAAAACAAAAAATTTACAAAAAAAAAAAATTTTTGTTTTTTAAAAATTCATAAAAAAAAAATAATGCAACACAAATTACAGTGTTTGTCTTAAAACATTTAGTTTAATATAGTGTGAATCAAATGAGCTTTATTTCATTAAAATATCTGCACAACTTTTGATTTTGTCAACAATTTACTGAGATAACTAAATTTACAAAAATCACGATTTCCATACAAAAATAACATTTATTAATATGTTTGTGAAAGTGTAACTCGAGCAAACCTTTACGGATCGTTATGAAAATTTATCAGTATTAATATTTTTCGAAACGAACTTATGGGATTGTAAATGGGCGGAATAGCCCCACCCCTTCTGGTACCTCCCATACAAAATTACCTATTTTTGGATAATTAATATATTTTCGATAGCTGCCAAACAGACTACCGGAGGATATTGAAATTTGGTCAGTTTATTTATCTTGCAAAGCTAGACAAACCCTAGAAAAACCGAAAGCGTTGCCATACCCCTTCTGGTACCTCCCATACAAATGACCGAACTCACCCCAATAGTCTTACATACATATCTTTTTTGTAAGTACACTGAATTCAGTCAAACTATGCGGAAGTTTTACGGTTATGAAAATATAAATCAGGAATGAATTTGCACTATATCGGATCACCCCTTCTGGTACCTCCCATACAAAATTACCTATTTTTGGAAAATTAATATTTCTTCCTTAACTTCCAAATTGAAACCTGCCGATTAATTAAATTTGGTCTGTTAATTAATATTGTAATAGGAGGCAAAACTATAATTTAAACTATAAATAAATTTGCAAATTTGTCATGATTTTTAAATATACAAAATTTTAATTTTTTTTGGGTAGAAAAAAAAATTGCGAAAAATCTGTTATCACCGAACTTAGCATAACTCATTCAATTTTCAATCGATTATTATGTACATTAGACCGGGTCGGTCCCCATACAAAATTTTTTTTTCTCCAAAGTCGAGGGCAAATTTTAAAGATCACCTCGAGACAACTTCAAAAAAAAATTTTTTTTCCTCCCCCACCCCCCGGAAAAACAGCCAAAATCGTCTTTTTATCACTGATTTTTTATTTGTGGCTCAATCGTAACATACAAGACATCGGTGTATATGTTTCGACGAGTACTACATTTGGCCTATAGATGTCGCTGATATACGACATCACCTTGTAATGATGGCCTCATTTAGAGCAATTTCTACCCCTAATATTTAAAAATATTTTTTCCTAGGATTAAAGTCCTTTAAAAACTAAAAACATTTTGCTTTGGAAGTTTACAGTTTTATTCAAAAACAAAAAAGATACGTATGATAAGATGTATTTATAGCATTAACAAAAAATTTTTTTTTGTTGTTTGCATTATTATCGCAAGTTATTGCATACTTTATAGCGCTGACGGAAAATTTTTATAAAAATGATTCCATACTTTGTAGCTCAAATAGTTGCATAAGTCTTAAAGACATCGAAAAAAATTTTAATATTTCCTTGAGATAATTCATTTTTTATCTAGTTACCGACGAAATATAATTTTTATTACAAATAAAATCCCAAAAAGAGCAAAGATATGTATGTAATTACAAATATTGGCGCCACTCATGTTCCTTTCACTACTTTATTGTTTTGGAAAAAATTTGAATTTTTATTAGTCATTCCAAGCGCTGATTCACTTACATTTCGCACAAATGTTGACTGTTGCATATTGCATGGTAAGAATACAAGTGCAAAATTAAGTCTATATTTCATTATTAATACTTCCATTGTGGACCAGGTATCTTTATAATTTCGTTGCTTGAATATTGGTGACACTGAATATCTTTATCAGCATGTTTGAAAACATTGTTTGCGCTAAAAAGTATGCAATAACTTGTATTTAATTTTTTTCGATATCGCTAAGAAGTATGCAATAATTTTCTGTAATAATGCAAACAACAGAAAAAAATATAAGTGTTGATGCTGTAAGTACATCTTTTCATACGTAACTTTTTTGTTTTTGAATAAAACTGTAAACTTCTAAAGCAAAATGTTCTTGGTTTTTAAAGGACTTTAATCCTAGGGAAAAATATTTTTAAATTTTAGGGGTAGAAATTGCTCTAAATGAGGCCATCATTACAAGATGATGTCGTATGTCAGCGACATCTATAGGCCAAATGTAGTACTCGTCGAAACCTATACACCGATGTCTTGTATGTTACGATTGAGCCACAAATAAAAAAGCAGTGATACAAAAACGATTTTGGCTGTTTTTCCGGGGGGTGGAGGAGGAAAAAAAAATTTTTTTTTATGTTGTCTCGAGGTGATCTTTAATATTTGCCCTCGACTTTGGAAATTTTTTTTCGTGACCCGGTCTAATGTACATACATGTTTTAGAAAGCTATCTTAATATGATATTCAATAAAGCTAATAAAAATAACAATTTGCCCCCAACCGATTAACTTTCAGCGTGAAGAAAATTAAAATGTGTAATTTTTTGTGTAATTTTTTTTTTTTTTGAATAAAACAGTTCTTACTCAGTCATTTTTTTTTGTAATATTAAAAAATTTGATTTTTTCAAAGGTAATAACGATATCTTAAAAAAAAAAAAAAAATTAAAAATCCGGCTTGTGAAAAAAAATTATGATTTTTTGAACTATAATTTTTTGGGAAAAAGTCGGAAATACGATTAGTACCTGTAACTTAAAAATTCGAGCTGATGGAGAAAAATGGAGATTAGATTTGAAATCAGCGACCCCAAATTAGTAAAAAACAGCTGTCGAATTCCAAACAACACTCAAAAAGTTCAATTTTGTTCCCTTGTGTAATCTTCAAAGCCTGTCAGAAGCTGTCGTACATTCCAACGAGATGGACAACCTACAAAATTGTATTTATCCCTAAAGGGGGTAAGGCATCCCACACAAAAGCCAAGGATTTTAGGCCAATTAGCCTATCTTCATTCTTACTTAAGACTATGGAGAGAATAATTGATGCATATATTAGAATATCTCTAAAACCGGAAGTCCACAGAAACTGCTTTACATTCGATAACCAGCCTCATTGAAAGATCCCTGAACTACAAGGAATACGCTCTCGCTGCCTTCCTGGATATTGAGAGAGGTTTTAATAATGTCAAACCTGAATCTGTCATTAACTCAAGTATTTCCAAAGTGGCGGTACTCCACAAGGAGGTGTACTCTCTCCACTAATATGGAATCTCAACATCAAATAATCTCCTGAGGACGATGGAAAAAACCGTGCCGCACAACCGTCGCATATGCGAATGACGTGACACTAATAGTTACCGAAAAGGATCCTTAACTACTCTCTGAGCTTCTGGAATATGCGCTGAAACTCCTTTTATGACTGTGGACTTGGTGTTAACCCGAGTAAAACGGAACTGGTTCTATTCACACAGAGATTCAAAATTCCTCAATTTGCCAGACCTAGATTAAATGGAGTCGCACTTACACTTTCTGATAGTGGCAAATACCTTGGACTAATATTGGACAGTAAACTGAAGAGGAATCGGAACACTCAGGCCAGGATTAGCAAAGCGCCAACGGTCCAATACTGCCGCAAAAGGCCAATCGGCCTCAATTGGTGAATTAGCCCCAAAAATGTAAACTGGTTATATGACTGAGTTATTAATCCCATCTTATTCTACGGACCGGCTGTCTGGTGGCCGGCGCTATATAGAGCGTTCCAAAGGCTGAAATTCGCACGCATTATGAGACTGGTGGCAATCACGTTAACAGAGGTACTTACAACTACCCCAACTAAGGGACAGTTTACGATTCTAAACTGGTTACCGCCGGACATTGAGGCGAGGAAAATAGCAGCGAACACCGCAATGCGTTTAGACTAGAGTATACAAAACCGAAACCGGAAACCGGCAAACCGGTTTTTTATCGAAAACCGTCAGCCGGTTTTTACAAAATTTCGATTTTCGTATAACCGGTTTAACCGGTTTTTGGAGGTCGGTTTTTCCGGTTTTTTTCCGGAAATAATGAAACGTTAAAGAAATCGAATTTTTGTCTTAGAACAGCTACACAAAACTTTTCTAAGCAACATCTTTGTAGAAAATTTAAATGTTCTAAAGTCCCATTTTACTTTTCTTGAAATATGGACGAACACGTAAGGAGTCGAGATAGTGAGTTAAAATGTTCCACAAATAAATTCATTCATAAATATCATTGAAGACATCTGAAATCGAATATGTACTAAAACAATAACAAACATTTGAAAAGAAACAAATTGAGTAGTAAAGCTATCCCATACCTCATTCATGGGGTGCAAAGGGAAATTAAGTTAAGTAAATGCTAGAGATATCGATTTTTGGTCTAAGAAACATCCTGATGCACAGGAACTATGGCCATGCCAAAATTTTGGACCTAATCAACGTGAGCTGTTACATGGATTGCAACATACCGGAACCTGTCTTCGATCCGGGTTTTATAAGGAACATCCCGGAAAGGTCCTACTCTGAAGATAATGCCCAAAACTTTGGAGAGGATGTCATCTTAATTTTTACGGACGGTTCAAAATTAAAGGAAAAAGCAGGCTGTAGAATCTTTTCGGGGGAGTTGAATTTGCAACTATCAATCAGACTACCGGATCACTGTAGCATAGTTTAGGCCGAAATAGTGGCCATTAGAATAGCCTATAGAAAATTCAGTATCGAGGGGTATTGAGCGGCAATATTCATATTCTTGCTGATAGTAAAGCGACTATCAGATCCCTGGAGATCGTGTACACCACTTCGAGAAATGTTTGGGAATGACATTTGAAGGTTACCCTTAAATGGGGACATATATGGTAACCAAAGAACCGATACATTGGCACAATCGTGAACTCGGGCGAAGTTCTCATTGGGATCTCTCTCACAAGGGGGAAACAGCTAAAACAAATTTGGCCTACAATGGATATACAGAGGTTACAATTTGTGCTGAACCTGTCCAGAGTCCAGCTGAGGAACACGATAAGAGGTTAAAACTATCATACAACGATTATTGTAGAAGTTGAAATGATGAGTAAGAAGAGGAAACCTTGGAGCATATTCTATGTCACTGCCCTGGTTTTGATGACCTGAGATATGAAAAGCTTGGTCATCGGACACTTCTTAACAATACTTGTCTACCAGTAGGCGATTTACGGAACAGCCATGCCTTCATCAGAGCAACAAAATGGCTTGATGGCCTCGTTGACCGAACGGAATAGCAATATTTGGTGCAAACATTTAAAAATGGTATCAAAACGAAACTGTTATTAGGACCCATGTGAACTGTGTTGAACATGGCTGCCGAATTAACCTCACCTATATGAAATGTCACCAAAGAGTGTATTTTCTAAAAAGTATTGTAAAGTATTGAAGATAGGGGATAGGTACGTTCGGGAAATATGTAAAGAGGGAAATTCAAGTAGGGGTCGGTCATATATTTTACCTCTCTAGGAGGCACCATAGAAGCAGAAGGAGCCGATTTCATAAAAAATATATAAAAATGAAGAAACATTTTTGGTTGAAGATAGACGGTAGATATGTTCAGAGAAACTGTTCGGGTTGTAATAATATTAAGGACGATCATACAGTACACCCCTCTAGGGGCGACTCCAGAGCAAAAAGAGCGGTGGGAGCAAATTTTACAAAAAAATCAGTATGGGTGCCCCCTTAGGGGGTGAAGATGGAAATATGACTGGAGGTCGTTTGTACATTTTAACCCTCTAGGGGCGATTCCGAGTGCAGTTGCGGGGCTTGTTGTGGATATTTTCCCCAATACGAAAAGTTTATCGTTAAAAACCGTGGGAGAGATTTTGATTTTAGTCCCATGGTTTCTTGGGCAAATTTTCTTAGAATTCATCGTAGATTACGATTTTGATAACCGCATGGTGTTTTTTTTACTCCATACAAATTGTTCCACTTTACGCAATTTTCGTTTTGTTCACATTGTGTTTGATTATTCAGAAGTAATGGCAAAAAATTGTACTTATATTCCCGGTACAGAGGTAATCACGGTTAAACGAAAATATCTGTCATTTGAGTACCCGCACATAGGCGGTCATCATAGAATCCAAGGAGCCCCTTTCTTGACCCCCCCAAGTACATCAAGGGCCTCGGCTCCCATTTTGACCTAATATTTCGATGTTATGGGACCAAGACGAAGTGAATGGTATATTTTTGTTGTTGTTTGGGCTTTCGGACCATATTCTGCAGTTCCGACAAATGCAAAAATTCAAATATTTATAAAAACTTAATTTCTGTATGCCAACTTTCAGAGACCATTACTTTTTAACTAGTCCATAGATTCTCTTCTGCAATACTACATTTGTTTGCTAAGGTGTTCACTATACGCAGAAGGTTTCAAAAATATTTTATCTCGAGTTTTCGATTTTTCATTATTTAAAAACTAAAAAAGGAGACGCTATTTTTCATGAAAAAAGCGCAATTTTTCAAATAAATTCAGCCAGTAGGGCAAAATAAAGCAATTTGTTGACTTAAAGTGGCATAATTCTTGTTGGCCATTTGATTCTAATAAATTTGGTACCTCTTGTGTCCTGATCGCGCGTCTAGAACTTGAAATATAGGTTAAAATCAAAAGGTACCGTCAACAAAGAAAAAAATTTTACAAAAAAATTTTTTAAAAAAAATCTCCATAAAAATTTTTTTTAAATTTTTTTTCTTAATCAGAAACCAGTCCTCTATCATAAAAAAATAGTGGTATCCTAAGACCAAAATGGCTGTAAACTAGTGTTATTATTATTGCTAATAGAATTTGTTTTACAAGAGTTTATAAAAGAGTTTATATATATATATTCCCATTAAAAATTGCTTTAGAAGGACTCGTTTGCTTACCTACATTCTCCTGTCAGAAAAGAGAAATGGTCCATGTCTCTTTTTAAAGTAAATCATCCTCTGATAGTATTTTGTATAATAGAACGGTTTCAGCTTTTCATCTAGCTTTTTCTTCGATGATACTCCCACCAAAATCTAAAGGAATGTGTGAGATTTTCGCAATTCCCAACCAGACTAAACCAACCCCATTTGTTGTAATGCTCATATGTTGTTGCGGAATCAATCGTTTTTCCCAACCAATAAACAATAAGTGTATTCATACTACTACTGCTATTTCTCCTCCTCTTCTTCTATTGAACTTTTGGCTCTGATTTATTGACGAAGGCGTCAGATTTTCAAAAATGATTACTCTGAGTTTATAAACTAGTTCATGTAGAATAATGAGATTTTAGGAACGAGTTCAAATCCAAGTGAATAAGAATATGCAATTACAAATTAAATCTCGACTTGAGATTAATCGATTATATACTAGGAAAGGGGGCATTCTTGCTTTGCTTTGTTTCAGGTACTTTTTTAGATGTTTTTAATCGGAAAATTTTCACTAAGCAAAGGGGTGTGCTTATCAATTAATTTTCGTGTTAATTATATAGTAAACATCAAAATTAGCCACTATCACTATGTGCAAAAAAAAAATTTAAATAAATGTTGTTGTGGTTTTTTTAATTGTGTTGTATCAACATGTAGGTCAAGATGACTTGTGTTGCTGTTGTGGTGGGAGAGCATAATCGCCTACAATTTGTAATTATTGTTTGAGCATCTAAAACATTTTTTAAGATTGTGTACAACAGCACAACAATTGAGAACAGGCCAACAACAACAAAATCTTTGCTGTCTTAAAAGACAAGACTAGTCAAATCAATTGTTAATCAGTCTGGATTTCCAATTCAAACGGATTGCACTTAGCAACATCAGACTGATCTACAAGATAGAGTGGGTTGTGTGTAAAATTTATTTAAGCAGGGGTTTTTTTGTTCAAGGATTCTTCGTATAAATTACTTATATAAAAGAGTTTTTATATGAACATTGGTATGGGATAATACTTTACGCATTGGGTGAGATTATGTAATAGGGTAGCTCTTGATTGTAAACTAAAGTAAATGGTAGCAAATTTAACTCGGCCGGGGTCTTATGTTATAAAACTTGTCTAAAATTAATATTTGCTCAAATTTGGAAAATTCGAAGTAAAACTCGAAGATATGTGGCACATTTAAGTCTAAAGGTACCAAAAACAGGTACTTCAAGAAAAATTCAAAATTTTCACTTTGCATCTTTTGAAGGAGATATAAGAAAGTTAATCGCATTTGAGAAGTCTATTACAATGGGACCTACAATATAACGAAAATAACGAACGACAGTTTTGTGAGAAACGTTTACTCTTCTAAATGGAAGTTGTTGTCTACAACATCGAGGGGCCGCTGATCAGATTAGTATATTTGGCTGTGTCACGTGTTAAGACCATCATGGCCATTGATGGTCCCGCAATTTTGGGGTTAATTTTTATTACAAAATTTTGTCAAGGGGATAAATTGCTTTTTAAAATTAGGGTCATATTTCTTGGGGCGCCCATAAGACTTTGTGTGAAGCAGTCATTGCTCGATTGAGCTATGGGTCCCCCTTGTCTATGACATAAATTATATAAATGAAAATGGCTGTGCAAGGGCTCGAACAAAGGTCATCATGTTTCGCGTGTTTCATACCATGGAGGGTCACCAGGGTGAGCAAATCGATGTTGGATTTTTGTCGGTCTGACCCCCAAAAATGATGATTTTGGAATAGCCAAAGTTTGAATACGATTGGAGTATGTTAACCCGTGCTGTTTGGGAGGTATATCTCAAGAATGACTAGTCCAATTTTGCTGAAATGAAAATCCGAAATTTTGAGAATTAAAAATCCTTAAATCTTTTCATACATCATTGAACTGCATAATTAACAGTTTCGCAATTATAAATAAATTTATGAAAAAAAATTGCCTTAACAATTCAAATTAAATTTTTTAAATTTTGGGTTTTTTTTTGGCAATCTTTTAATTTATTTTCTTAATTTTTTTATAACTTACTGGACAAACCATGTGGCTAGGGTTGATTCGCTAACGATTCTTTGGCAATTCGCTAAAGCGATTCTAAAACCAATTCGAAATTGATAAGATTTTAGAAACAATGGCGAACTTTCGCAAACGAATCGTAAAAGCGATTCGTTTACTAATCGTAAAACAGATAAAAAGGCGATAGAATTCTAAAAAACATTTGAAAATTATAACATTACCGAATCACTGGTGAACATTCGTTGACGTATCGGAAAAGCGATTCTTTTACCAATCGTTTAAGCGATAAAAATAAGGATGATTTATAGATTTTGCAACTTGAAAGGGAACTCGTCATTACGATTCGTAATAAAATCGTTTTTTCTTGATTCGTAAAAGAAACACTTTTTCGATTCGTAATAGAATCGCCTTTCGGTTTCGTGAAATAATCGCTTTTTCGATTTGAGAACTAAGGTGTATTTTCTTCCGCTTGCGATATCACGCCCGAATCGTTGGTATCTTTCTCGATTAAAATGCCAATGATATATGATTCGAAAATGATATCATTCTCGAATCGGATGGTTTGTCGGGTATTTACCATATGAATCATAGGGGCATATACTAATCAAAGTTCAACGAGAGATCATGCTTTTGTATCTACAACTACTAATGATGATGATGACAGTGTGGACATCCGTTCGATTATACACTTATCAACCTCAAATTAGGTTACACACTTATACTTCGAAGTATTTGCACCTGTCACATTACCCTATAGTGCGGGGAATATAAAATCTAAAGCAAAACAGATGGAAATCCATATCTCATACTATTGATTAACCGAAATGTTGTTTATTTAAAAAAACTCAAAGTTATCGCATGAAATTCTTGACAAAACAGATGATTTTCATAGTCACATATTATTTCCTTTTGCCCCATTAAATAAAGACGTAACTAATGACATGGAACTGATAGTAAAATCGGCAAATAATCCCAACAACCATATGAGAATATAAAATAAACAAGGCACACATGGTCTCAAAAGCCGCGAGATATGTAACGTTGGATAGTTGCATCTACCTCCTAATATACTAAGCGCATGCATGCATATATGAGGCATTCCATACACAAAGGATTGATATGTATAAAATACTTAATTTTATAAAGTTGCGTTCTACTTATCCCTACAAATTTCTAAAAGCTAACAAAGTTGTTTAATCTTCAACTTTATTGTAAATGCTTAGCATTGTGACATTTCTCATGGAACCACCTATATGGTTATGATTAATCGCCTTTGAAACAAACAACTTTAAACTAATCTAGAAATTTGATAAATCACTCAATCAGGAACTATCAACTGTTGTGTTGTACGGGTTTGTGCTGGAAAGAATAAACAACAGTTTGCCCCTTGGTTATCAATTTTTTAAATAATTCGCGTGAGCGTTGTCAATTTTTTTGCTAATATTTTAATTTGCGCAAAATGCAAAATATTCTAAATTTAAATTGCCAGCGAAGGCGAATTTCAATTGTGCCCTTTTAGCAAGTATTGCAAGGAAGGGCCTGTACTTTCTTTGTGGTATTAGCTTTATCAGCTGTTTCTAAGGAAATTTTGTTGCTGACAAGTTTTTTTATAGATAATTGTGTAGGAGAAAGGTGTTTCGGTAGAAACTGTGTAAAAGTAAATTTTTTTTTATATAAAAAAAATGGTTTGCAAGGACTTCTTTCGGAGAATGTTTAATGGTTTTCTTTAGAGAAAAAGATAAAGAAACACCACTGTAAGAAACTTTCTTATTTAATAGAGAACAAGATATATGAATGAAAAATTTTCACAAACAAAATATTATGAAGCAAACAATATTAATTCCTAATGCCGATACTACATTTATAGCAGAAGTGACTCTAGATTGAAGACAACACTTAAAGTAAGAGCAATTAATAATAACGTGTAATAACGGTAATTTTTTTAATATCGTTTCTGTGACATTGATGTACATTTCAAATAAACGACTTCTTATAATCAGCCTCCTTTTCTGGCTGTAGTGGATCAACTCAAGCTCACTTTGATTGTATTGTATTTTAATTATTTTATTTTGATTAATTTATATTTATTTGTTTTAATGATAACAGCCTTAAGCAACATGATCCCACTCCATGGTGTGGGATTTTGAAAAAGCTAATAATGAGGTGACCCAAAAGGTGGCATACTCAAAATAGGTGAGCGCCCATTTAATAGTCATCAAAGTCGTAATTTAAGTGCGGCCCTTTTTGTACTGATGTGAAAACAACAACTTTCGCTACACGAAAAGACTCAAACGAACAAAAAAAAATGTTTTGTTTGAATTTATAAAGAAATACTAGAAACGATTGAACAACTGGGCTTGTTTACAACACAGTGGGCTAATGTGGGAAATGCCGAAGGTTATAGGTAAAAGTGGTTGATTTACAGTTGTTTGCCAATAAATAATGAATTTTAAATATTATTCGTATAAGTTATTTGTTTAATAAATATACAGCTATAGACTATTGGCAGTAAGTGCAACTTAATGAAAATGTGTTGCCCCACTGAATTCAAGACATCGCACTATAGGTCAAATGGAAAATTTTCTGTGCGAAATTAATAACTACTACAAAAACATGTTATTCAAACCAAAGCCTGTAAGACTTCCATAAGTAAGTTTAACCCAATTGGTAAAATGGAATTTAACCTATTAACGATCAATAATTAACCCTCTTTTAACCATTAAAACAAGCATAACACAATGAATGGATTTTTTTAATTATATTATAACGTTAAGAATTTCTTAAATCTAATTCATTTTGTAAATTTAAATCAAAAAGGGCTTCTTCACTTTCATAAATTATATTAATTTCATCAATTTCTTCGTCTTGGTTGCTAAGCTTGAATTTTTCTATGGATTGGCTGCAACATAATAGCTCAATAACTTCAGGTGGAAGTGAAGAACGTTTACGCTTTTGTAAGCGACTGGTTAAAAATGTTGTGGAAATTAAAGGATGTGAAGTATCGACAGCCCTATTAAATACATCTGAAAGGTTATTGGTGCGGCTGTTTTTGCGGGCGAGATGCAACCGATCGCCTTTGTATAATTTGTGTGGCGAATCAGAAGCTTCTTCTCCAATAAATCCTATTGGTAGTGCGCTGTTTTCTATTATTTGTTTTGAGTGTATGAACACTTTATGGACCGTGGCAGTTATTGGCAACCAGTTTTGCTGGTTCAAAGCAATATGAAATATATTTGAATCGATCGACAGGATAAGCAAATTAAAATGATTTTGAATCGAAATATTATATCTTTGTCAACATCAGTTATTTCATACTCAGTAAAAGCTCGACGAGCAGCGTTTCCGTCATTTGTGGAACCAAAACCACCTACTCTGGGCAAGTCCATGCGAAGTCCAAGCATTCTCCAAAAATCGTTTTGTATTTTTTCTTTTTAAGATAGTTATTTTATCATCTCCTCGTATCAGCCACTTTTGCAATTTGCATTTATAGCCCAAATGTAATACAAATCCAAATTGGCTTTCCCGATAAGGACATTAAACGTAAGGGAATAACTGAAGTAGCTAAAAGAGAGGCATCGCAGTTTTTTGGCTAACTTGGCTCATTAAATACTTGCTTAAATTGAGCTTGACCAGTGCTACTATCAAACCCATAGCTTAGCATTAATTCGGAGCTTAACAAATCTGTCTTCTCCGATATTGGCTATCTTATTGCATTCTTTTCGCCATATTTCAAACAGATCATTTTTTTGATAAAGAGGTTACCTGCAAGAAAAAGCATAACTCATAAAGCGCAAATAATCGCAATTTGTCACAAACCAAAATTAACTTATTACATTATAGTTAATCCACTTTTTCAATTTGAAAGAGGTCAGATGGGGTCAACATTTTTAGATGCTTACGGAATGTAAAAGTTTAAAAAAATTAACCCGTTTAAGGTACTGTTGTCTAATTAGTTCTTTTCTAGTATATCGACATATATATAAAGCAGTTATTATTAAAAACAGTAGTACTTACTTCTCTCTTTATTTTCCATTTAAATTAATAAATTATAATAAACACAAATCGAGGAATACAAACTTAAAGTTGACCTTGCACTATTGAACACTCGAACACGTTTGTAGAAAAAATGCATTGATTGACTTTGACGTTCAAATGTGTAACGGTGCTTTTTTTTAACTAAAAAAAAACATCACATGTCATTGTTTTGAAGCATTTTCAATTAAAAAACAACAACAACAATAGTAAAACATCACTTTGATTTTTATCAATTTAGCATACAAAATCTGTCATTTGACCTAATGTGCATCGTAATCTATATAAATTCGAGTGAGTCGATTTGTATGGAATAAAAAAAACTGCACCAAGCAGTTATCAAAATCGTAATCGTCGATGAATTCTAAGACAATTTGCCCAAGAAACCATGGGTCAAAAATCAAAATCTAGACCCTTGTTTTTAAAGGGAAACTTTTCGTCGTAAACCCCTAGAGGGTTTAGATGTATTCTGACCCCCTAGTAATTTTCCTCCTAACATTTTCCTCAAGCTTACCTACTCACCATCTTCACCCCGTAAGAGCCCCCATACAGACATTTATTTTTTATAAAATTTGCTCCCACCGCCCTTACTGCCCGGAGTCGCGCCCAGAGAAGTCAAATGTATGACCCAATATTTGTCAACCTTAATAGTTTCTCAGAATATATCTACCCTCATTCTTCAATCCTTAATGATTGAGGGGTAAAATGTACTACCGACCCCCACTAGTATTTCCCTCCCCCTATCCTCAGCCCCCAAGGGGGCTATCAAAAATTCTAAAAATTCTCCACAAATATAATACATTAATTTTATTAAAAAACATTTATTGTACTTTATTGTACCGAAAATAATATATGTTACTTTTATTGTCCCAAAAATTATCATAAATGGTACCAAAATGTATTTAAATTGTACCAAATAGTACTTTTATTGTACCAAATAGTACTTATATTATACTAAACAGTACTTTTAGTGTATCAAATTGTATCAACAAGTACTATTATTATACCAAAAAGTACATTGTTGTAATCATCGTTATATATAAAAATAAGCTTGTTTTTGTTTGATTGTTTTTTTTATTTTTTATGTACCGAATAAACTCGAGAACGGTCCAGCCGATCTTTCCGAAATTTTTACAGAATGCAACTGTGCCGGGGGTGAACATAGGCTACTTGAATTTTTTATATTTCAAGTGGGCGTGGCAACGCCCATTGGACCCAATTTATGAAAACCAAAAAAAAAATTAAAAATATCTGTAGATGATCCAACAAAATATGGAATCGGATTAGTGGGCGTGGCTTACATCTTGAAACTTTAAGCGTCTGCATCTCATGAACTATCAGAGGTATGAAGATGAGATTTGGTATACATGTTGTTAAGTGCAGTACGAATTAGAACCAGGGCGGAAGTGGGCGGTGCAAAGCCCCTTTTCAAAGATGGCTCTTACGTTTTTTTCTAAAAGACCGATTGATACGAAAATTTTACAAAGTGGTACTGACGACCTGTTGATAGTTCTTGGCTATACTTAGTTATAATTGGAAAAAAGGGCCGTGGTACTGCCCAATTGAATATGCCCAATTTAATATTTATCAGAGGTATGAAGATGAGATTTGGTATATATGTTGTTGGTGCAGTACGAATTACAGCCAGGGCTGAAGTGATCGCTCTGACGGATTTTCTAGTTGACCTATTGATACGAAAATTTTACAAAGTGGCATTGACGACCTGTTTATAGTCCTTGGCTATACTTGGTTGTGATTGGAAAAAGGGGTGTGGTACCGGCCATATAATTTAAAATTCAAAATGGATATATCTCTTGAACTATCAAGGGTATGAAGATGACATTTGTTATATGGGTATTTCCAGCGGAAGGACGGACGATTTCATAGTAAAAAAGTGCTATATATTTAACTTTTTGTTTTTGTAATCATATAATGAATTTGTTGAACTTTAAAAAACCAAACTTTATATATCGTTGGAAAGTCTCTTCTTTTCAAATCCGCTGAGAAACTTAAAATCGGTTCATATCTATACGCGTTACTGGCTAATAAGTGCGTAAAAGTATACAAAACCGGTTATTTATCCGTAACTCAAAATTAAGCGAGTTTTTGGAAATTTGAAATACAGATTCTTGTAGTGCTCAGCAGCATCTACCAGAAAAATAGTATAATTTCCCAGGTATTGTTTTTTTTGTCGCTCTGTGTTATCCATTGAACAATGCGTGTGTCCGCAACGTGTGTCCGCAACTCACATTTAGGTTGAAGTAGAGTAAAAGGTAAAAGTATTTTAAATGTGAAGTAAGTTGTTTATAAAACTCCAACATAAAAACTTAATTTCCTTTACACCGCATGAATGAATGCGTAATCGACGAATGCGAACGTCAATGTGTGAGAAGCTCTTACCAGACAGGCCGATTGACTCGACACTAATACTGCGAAGTTGCTGTCGACAACATTCGAGAGGAGCCGACAATGAAAGAAAATTTTTTCTTTTTTAAGATGACTGGAGCCAGGAGTTGAACCTGTGATCTCCCGTATGGTATAAAACTCCAACATGTCTTCTTTATTTTACAAAAAAAATACACTGGTCACATAAAAAATTTCGCTAAATTTAACAAATTTTCGTAGACACTTCAAGTTGCTGTGGAAATTTGTGTGTGTCCGTAACGCACTTTTGTTCATAAAAAGAACATTATAGTACTGTTCAAAATCTACATATTTTAATATGAACATAATCTTCGAAATATTTCAACTTTTCGAAAAAACTACAAAACAAGGAAAAAAGTGCGTCCGCAACGCCAGGAAATACCCATATATTAAAAACAAGCGACAAAATTATGCAATGGAGAGAAGGCAATGGTTCGAATGTGGATCGGTAGGTGGAGATAACGCTGATTACGAATTCAAAGAAATGGCCACGATCGTTGAATATATTTTATGTTTGCCAGGAACTTCAGCATCAGTGGAGCGAATCTTCTCTGCAGTGAACAAAACTTGGACGTCAGACAAAACCCGATTAGATGTGCAAACATTGAAGGCGATTCTGACCGTCAAATGTAATATGAAGTACTAATGCGTTGATTTCTACAATTACCTCAAAACGAAGCCGGCATTGCTTATTCAAATTACTTCAAACGACATATCAGACACCCGATACATTCGCAAACCCCTTTTAGTACCTTCCATACATGTTGGCTATATCGGCTGACAAAATTACCTAATAGTCCCATACAAAAAATCTATGTAAATAAAATCAAAAATTAAAAGTACACCACTAAAGTTGGTCATAATGATGGAGTGACATCACTATGCGTAAGAATTCTGCTAAATTTTATAAACAGCAATCTGTGTATTGCTTATGACAAGGACAATTAATCTTGTTCAAATGCATTTTTTACTGGACATCCTAAAAGGTAAACGATTAAGTTATCTTTACGAATCATGAAATTTTCATTAAAATTGCACCCATTTGTTATTGCATATTTTACGAAAAAGACGTGTTTTTGCATATTTATGCGCATATTTTGTCATATTTTACAATAAATGCATGTTTTTGTGCATATTTTTGCTACTTTTATTTATAATAACATTTTGAAAAAAATTTTGTATTGCATTTTTTATGTGTTTTTAGTGCATATTTTTGAATTTTAAGTGCTTTTTATATGCGCATATTTTCCATTTTGTATTTCATAAAATTACTTGCCCTACTTATGACTATGGACAAAACATTGATTCTAGCAACTCTGTGTAATAAGCTATAAATATTACAAAATTATTTCAACAAACACAAAACTTAAGTAGCCTTTAGCTCATAAGAAGTGTACATTATCCTTCCTTAATAATCTCGAAGGAATCCTCTAACACTTACAAGACGTCTTTAACGCAGTCTATTACTACACTTTCAATTGTAATGATACATTTATTATTTCCCCCAATTCTTTTATATTTGTGAAAATCTCAATTCTATAAATCATTACTCCTCTTCACTGTTTGTTTTTTCTAAAACTGAGCGCCAAAATGCTTGAGGCCATTAATTTGCGGAATGCGTTTTGCCTTTGAGAAAAATAGAGGGATGAGGGAGAACACGTCGTTGGTGAGAGGTAGTGCATAATTAAATCATAAACGCCATTTTAATTTGTGTGCCTTACAAATGAAGTAATATTTTCATAAGCGTCATTTTCATTAAATTTGCCAACAGATTGTTTAATCGCAAAGGATACTTTAAATATCCGTTTTTGCCTAAACTCCTTCCCAGCGAGCCTCTTCATTTCTCGCTCATTCCGTGGGAACAAACAAACGTTATGTTTGTTCGTTCTCATCATTTCAAGCCAAATGGCGTGGGAAAGACTATGAGTAACTGTTACGACTATGACCGAGTTTATGATTGTGTGCGCGATTGTCTGAGGGTATGAGCCGTGAATGTTGGCATCTTTAAGACAATTTTTGTGCTGTATCTTTTAGATTGGCATTTGTGGTAAGGAATGAAGTCCTTGTTTGTTCGTGTTCCTTGCTACCTCTTTTAATTTTATAATAATTTATTATTAATAATGTATAATTGTATGCGGAAAAAGTTTTCGTGAAAGTTAAACATAAACAGAATATTAGTGTTATCATATTTGCGTATGCAGATATTTGCCCAGAATCTGTTTTTAAATCAGAGGTATTTGGGTGCGTTGTTTGAAGGGATGGTAAGTTAAATATGTATATGTATTAATTAATATTGTGGCGGTAGTTTTCTAATCGCAAGATTCATAGGTATGAATTTATTAAAGAACTCCAAATTATTTAAATTAAATATATCTAATATTTATTATTAAAGTGTACCAGATTTTATTTAAATTTTTAAAATGCAAACTAATGCACAGTGGTAGCATATCTCTTTGATAGTTTTGTGTGAACATTCCCATATCGCAGGATTATGTGAGAATTCCAGAAAGACATCAAATCGAAGGTGAATGTAATTCCTTCCCTTTTCATAATGTGTAGTCTTTTATTTTTATATTACAGCACTTAAGCTAGATACATCCCCATTCGTTTGCAATGTTATTTTCGTTATGTTGACTTCCGTTGTTTTTGTATTTGCATATGTAAAATTATTAATACGCGTGCGAGTATTTTAATCAATTCGATATTCAATATGATGTGTAATAGACATGTGGAAAGAGCAAACACTGATATTTGTGTATTTTTTTCTTAAAGTTATCTTCAAATTGTTTTACTATGCCTACAAAAGCCCTTAGGCTATGAAATACTTTACACATTTTGATTGAATTCACTCCCTCCTCTACAAAAAGGGGTGTCATTGACTTTCTATATTGAGAATGCATTGAATACTTAATCTTAATAGCAACAGTAATTTACTTAGTAGAATATTATTTAATCTAATAACTAAATTTTGCAATTATACAACAAATTTCTTTTAGTTGAAGTTGATGCTGTATGTGACATTTCCATACTAACACTATGATGGCAATAACATAGTGATAGTAGTCTTCTCATGTGCTCAATTTATTTCTGTATTTCTCTTAGTTGTACAATAGTGATTTTATAATGTTTTTTTTGTATTGACTTTCCAGGAGTAACATTTGCAAAAAATGTCCATTAAAATGTTTATCCTTGAATATCCTTGAAAATTTGCAATAATAAAATTTGGAAAAAAATTTTACTATTACTTTGGCGTTAAAAATTACTTATAAATGACTAGTACCCGAATTAGGGTAAAATATTCCTCTCCGGCCGTATCTTCGAAAATTACGGCAAAAACTATCACAGTGTAATCTAAAAAAACACATTTGAATATAATATGCACATATAAATACAAAAATATGCACTAAAAACACATAAAATATCCGATTGCAATGGTAGACAAAATCGTCTACCACTTCAAAGTAATAGTTGTCAACGTTCACGCAGCGTCCCGAGTAGAATCTCTGTCCGTTGAAACAAATAACTTGGTTTTGTTCTCATGTACTACCAGACGCACTTCTGCCGACTGCTTAGCAATGCTTGAAAAGGTCGCAGTAAAATCCATAAGTCCTCAACTGCATACGTTAGCAGCATGTGTCTTCTTTAAATATGGCACCATTTTTCGTTGGAATAAATATCTTGGTTTTGTTCTTATTTATCACTAGACCCACTACTGCCGACTGCTTCTCAATGCTAGGAAAGGCCGCAGTAACATCCCCCAGACCTCGGCCTAGCAGCATGTAAATTCTATGTATTAAATATCAGTCGTGTTAACTGGTCTTCCGCATGATCATCTCGATTATGATGATAAAGAAATCTCGTGACAGACTATCGTCCTGTCTAAAGACTCTTTCGCAATTAGCTTCGCGGTTATACCAAACTCAGCCATATCATCTAATAATTTCTGTCGTATGCAACTTTGTAATCGATAAACAGATGGTAGGTATAGATCTGCATTTCTTGGGTCTTCTCCAGGATTTGTCGTAGTGTGAATATCTAGTCCGTCGTGGATTTAGCAGTATTTAAGCCATACTGATAAGGTCCCATCTGGTTCGCTAGAATCGTCTTTAGTCTTTCACATAACACACTAGGCAGGACCTTGTTTGCGATGGGTCAAAGGCTGATACCGCGATAGTTGGTGCACACACTTGAATCGTCTTTCTTATTCGGAGGATATAGAACACTTACATTCCAATCAACGGAAATACATTTCATTATCCATATCGTTTTTATGAGGTGGGGCATGTACTTTGCCATCTCATTGCTGCCGGCCTTAAAAAGCTTTGCAGGTAGTCCATCGGCTTCCGCAGTTTTATTGCTGAGCTGATCTCGTTTTGGTTCGGTGGTGGACAATATACTCAGTCGTCGTTGCTTGGCTTATGCTTTTGCTTCCTTCGGAAACGAAAAGAGAACGTAAATGTATCCACCATATTTGCGTCACATTCTAAGTGTCCGTGACCAGATTTCCATCTCTGTCCTTACATGTGTTGATCCCTGTTTCAAAACCTTTGTTTTTTACCTTTTGGTAGAACTTTCGGGCTCCCCTCTATCCATGTAATTTTCGATATCCTGGCACTCTCTTTTCTTCCATAGACGCCACTAAGAGAGTCTCTGTGTTTAGATTCAGTAACTTCTATTACCTACTTCCTAAGACGCATCGGTGTTAGCATATCATTAGGTTATAATCAACAATGCGAACTATCGCACAAATATTCGAAATCCAACAACGATACTACAATATTTTTTTAAAGAAATATTCAAAAAAAAAACCTTATAAGAAACAGCCTAATATATTTAGCAGCGTAAAATTTTGAGTCGATTTTAATATGTCTGCCCCATCGTCTGCCCCCACGATTATAGCCGTAGTTTAAGATCTATAGAACTAAAATTATGTTATGCTATGCAACCTTCCATTCTCTAAGCGAAGGTTAAGTTCTAGATGAGCAAGCCCTGGCAGAAACTACTCCCACTACTAATACAAACTCGCTCGTTTTAGAGGTGTCCGTCTGTGTGTCCCCGTGATTATAGCCGCAGTTTAAGAGCTACCAAGCTGAAAATCGCCAAATTTGTTGGCGACTTATTTTGCAACTTATAAATAATTTTTTAATTATAACGGTTGGACAATTATTGCAGCTATGTTTAGAGTGCAGATTGGTTCAAAAAGTTTATTATTTATAGCTAGGGCAAGAAATCTTATGCAAATGCATATTTTTTCTGGACATCAATTTAAGGAAACGGTAAAGTTATCTTAACAAATCATGAAATTACCTTTAAAATTGAATTCAATCGTTTTTGCATATTTTATAAAAAATACTTGTTTTAGCATGATTTACGAAAAATATTTGGTTTTGCATATTTATGCGCATATTTTAGCACATTTTACTATAAATGTATGTTTTTGTTGCATAATACTGATTTTTTGATTAACAACCATTTTGAAAAGTAAAACGCTTTTAACTTTTTAGGGTTAAAGTTGCTATATAATTTGTTACAAAATATTCATATGAATTACAAAAATTTTTTTAAAATTTTTACACCAATATCCAGGGGATATAGGAAGCAAATTTTGTTGTGGGAATTTTATGTGATAAGACGACATGCGTGACAAAAAGATCTTTGCTCAAAATCAGTAGACAAAACCAATGTTTATAAAACACCCTTCTACTACTGTCTGGTTCGGTGGGGACTTCGACAAATATAAAGTTCTTCATTTTCCTAACCGATGCAGCGCCTACACGGTAAAGGCAGCGGGGATCATGTTTATTAAATTGAAGTTTGTTAATTAAGTTATTTTATTGAACTGAATTCTCTTATATCGAATGAAAAAAAATATCTTTCTAAAAACGCCTTTGAGTGTACAGAACTTGAATGCAAGATGTGGCTTAATGCAATCAAATATTATACCAAAAATTTTAAAAATTTGGCGATGCAATAATAGAGCTCCACGATTCCGATTTGACATCGATTTAAAATGATTATTAATGTTAAATGAACATATACGAGCATAAAATTGAATTTTGTGTCCTTTTTATGTGTTTTTATAGCATATTTTTGAATTTTAAGTGCATATACATGCATATTTTCGATTTTTTACTACATAAAATTTTTTGCCCTAAAAAATTCCTAGCCATTGCTGAGAATTTTTGTCGGCATTTCATTATTTTTTTACTCAGAACCAAAATTTATATATTGCAGACTTTTATTTTAAGTAGAAAGAGTGTTCATTATTTGTCCCTTTAATATGTTATAAGTTTGCATTTTGTAACTAATATACAAATGTTTTTTAATAACATACCAACTTAATCATTTTTTATTTGTTTTATTGTCGTAGATGTGAGGTTTCAAAATATTGTTATTTCACATGTTTTATAATTTTTTTAAGTTAATATTTTCCCTTACGTTACTTACCACAATGATGATTTCCAAAATAAAGCAGGAGTTTTTAATTATTTAGTTTTAATCTCAAGATTAAAACTCTTAATATTTTTGGTTCTGCGAGTGTTCACGCTTTTTGTTGTTAGCTTCTCTGTTATATTTTTTAAAAATTACAAAATTTTTCTTCACTTGCACCAAAATTGCACTTAACAATAAATCGAGTATATCAAGCACTAGTATTTTCTGTTAGTTTTACACTGAAATCGCTAATAAATCACCTGCGCTACAGTGTTGCCGCCACAATTTTCCAAATTTGAATGACTGATGCAGTGACTTTAGCGCCTATCTTTATATGTGTGAGACCGACCAGGCAGGCAACAACAATAGCACAAACAAATAAAATCAACAGGATTCTGCAAAAGCTAAGTTATCATCGGCTAGTAGTGTTGTTGCTTTTGCCGATTCGTAACTTTTGCAAACAGCCAATCAGAAGCGAAAAGCTTTTACGAACAACTTTTATGATGTTTGTACAGGGGGAGGTGGGTGTTGAAAACTACGACACCAAATGAGGCATTTAGGCATAGGTGTGTGTGTGTGTGTGTGTGTTGTGATTGTGTGAAGGTGTATTACAGTGCGTGCGTGGGTTTCCTGTGATAATTTGTAGGTGTTTTTTTGTTGGTCTTAACCTACCTGTTGTTGGTGGCCGCCTGATGTCGTCAAAGATTAAGACGTGGCTGCTGTTGTTGCTGCCGATGATGCAGATGATGATGGGGCGCTCACTTTATTCGCTATTCTATGGGGATATGGGGTACGGGGTTAACAATTGTTGCTGTTGCTCGCAACTTATAGTACCATTTATATATTTGTTTTTGAAATTCACTGTGGCCTAATTGGGTGTTAGAATAGAAAAAGAAGAAGCGGAAAGTTTATGATGTGGTTTAGATTAACTTAGTAGCCGTTGTAATATACATACAACAAGAATAATTTTTGTAAACATTTTTTTTACACTTGATAAAGAAATGGTTGATTTATGCGTTAGAACGTGTAAAATTTTTATTAACACATTTTGTGCATAATTTGTCTGTTAAAGTTGTTGATTTTTTTTTTCTAAACTCTCTTTGTATCTCATTTCAATAGCATTCGAGTAAAAATAAGGGCAGTAGATTTAATTTCTTTGCCTGAAATACTTGTGTTATTTTTAATTTTGTTTCTAAATATATTTATTTTTTACATTTACTTCCTGAGATAATTGTAATATTACTTAATCTTTACAATTCCATTGAAAATGTTTTAAACAATGTTCATCGTGAATTGTATGTATTTAGTTAAAGTTGCGTTATAGGTAATGTAGAAAACCAAAAAAAAAAAAGGAAAACGAATAACATTTTTCTGCTTATTAAAATGAAACTATTAAAAAATAGCGTTTAAATTGTTGTTCTGAAAGCAATAAGAACTGAACGTGAAAGTAGCCCCAAAAAGAAGAATTTCTGCATCATTCGTTTTGTCAAGTTACATGCCATAATAATTTAATATCGATTTGAAGTTAGTAAGTATCGCATAGGGGAATTTGTCACGTTTTATGCTCTTTTGTTTGACATAACTCGAGAACCACTAGTCCGATTTAGCTGATTTAGCTCCTTTAATCTGTTCATAATCTGTTATGGGACTTTGCCCAGAGGTTGAAAGTTACTGATTGTCACACACTTGGGAGTGACCAGAAGCTATTTCTTTGTGGCACTGTCCAAGCAGCTAACTACTTCCGGTCTTAGACCAAGTATTCCTCGGGCAATGACTTTAAAGCAACCGCTTAGAAGTTAGCTAGAGTAAGAAGGCGAAATGTTAAGTAACCTAATCGGCATTCTACCACCGATGCGTCTTAGGAAGTAGGTAACAGAAGTTACTGAAGCTCAACACAGGCTCTTCTAGTGGCTTTGGCAGCCCCAAGAAACTAGGATCGGGAGCGGTGGCCTAATAAGCCACTCTCCTTAAACAAAACTTATTATGAAAACACATGTTGACCCCCGCAAACGATATAAGGACCATGATTTACGGATATGCTGCTGGAATGTCCGAACACTCTAAACAGAAGGTGTCTCTATTCAACTGCCGGATGTCCTCGACAAATACTAGGCCGACATCACCGCCATACAGGAATTGCAATGGACGGGACAGGGATGCACACGTCAAAAAAACTGTGACATCTTTTATAGCTGCTATGCAGAAAAACACAAATTTGAATGTGGATTCATAGTCGGCAGGAGACTTCGACATCTGGTCTCGCGGTTTAACCCTGTAAGTGACCGAATTGCCACTATTTGCATCAAGGCGAAATATTTTTACATTACGCTGATTTGTGTACACGTCCCAACGGAAGACAAAGATATTAAAGTTGCATTCTATTATAAGCGCCTGGAGGAAATATATGACCGTTGCCCTGCACATGACATTACAATTGTTCTGGGAGATTTGAATGCTTAAATACGAAGGGAAGATGCTCTTGGTTTAGCAGTCGGAAAATTCATCTCCAAAACATTTACTGCGAAGTTGCTGTCGACAACATCGAGACAGCAATGAAAAAAAATGTAGATGACGGGAGTCGAACCACGGATCTCCCGCAAGATAGTCGCGTGCAACGGCCGCTTGTTATGCGCGCTGCTAATATTGACTCGGATCACCACCTAGTTGAAGCAAAGATACGCACGCGAGTAAGCAGTGCTAAGCGCCCGTAACCAAACACAAAGGACGCTAGACATCACAAAGCTGCATACCACCGAGATAGCCAATACCTACTCCAACTAACTCTCTCAATTACTTCGTACCAACCCCCCTAATGGCAGCATATTGCGAAATCTATGATCACTGCCGCAACTATCGTACTAGGTTATGAAAAACCACACTTAGACAAGCCCTAGTACGGTATGAGGAATGTTGCGAAATGTCTGAAGAAAAGGATGCTCCATATAGGGTAAAACTACAGCCAATGGCAACGGGTGCGGTAACGGAGCGTTAAAATGAGAAGAGGATAGATGGCATGCCTCTTCCAGCGTTTATGGAAGAAAAGAGAGAGCCAGGATATCGAAAATTACAGTAATAAAGGGGAAGCCCGAAAGTTCTACCAAAAGGTAGAAAGCAAAGGTTTTGGACCAGGGAGCTCCACCTGTAAGGACGGAGATGGAAATCTGGTTACAGACTTTCAAAGTTTGCTGCAAATATGGAGAAAACACTTCCGTTCTCTGCCCGTTCCCGAAGGCAGCATAAGTGATGAAGTAGAGTAGATTGTAAACCACCAAGCCAAATAGAGTTCAGCACGGCAATTTTACTGCTTAAAAATAACAAAGCTGCGGGAGTCGATTGACTACCGGCTGAGCTTTTTAAAATCGGCGGCGATGAGCTGGCAACGTCCATGCACGAGCTCATAAACACGATTTGACTTAAGGAATGCATGCCCGATGATTGGAATCTGAGTGCTGTATGTCCTGAGATTAAGAAAGGCGATCCAAGTATGTGTACCAATTATCGCGGAATCGGCATTTTACCTATCGAATACATGGCCATGTCTAGTGTGTTATGTGTAAGACTAAAGCCCATTCTAGCAAACCTGATTAGACCTTATCAGTGTGGCTTAAGATTTGGTAAATCAACGAAATACCAGATATTCACAAACTACGACAAGTCCTGGTGAAGTCCGAAGAAATGCAGATCGACACCTACCATCTGCTTATCGACTACAAAGCTGCATTCGACAGTCCGATACGACAGAAATTGTTGGATGTTATGGCTGAGTTTGGTATTTTCGCGAAGCTAATACGACTTTGCGGGATGACACTGACTGACACAAAGTCTTCAATGAAAATAGGCACAAATCTACCAAGCGAGGTATGGCGATGATATAGATATCATTGGCCCAAGACTACAGGATGTTACTGCGGCCTTTTCGAGCTTTGAGAAGCAGTCGGCGGAATTGGGTCTGGTGATTAATGAAGACATTACCAAGTTATTTGTTTCAACGAACAAAGAGTTTACTCGTTTGGGAAGCTGCGTGAACGTTGACAACTATAACTTTGAAGTGGTAGATATATGATTTTGACTACTTGCCTTAGCCATAAACAATAATAATCATGTCAGCCTGGAAATTAAGAGATGAGTCTTGATCGCAAACTGCTGCTACTATGCGCTCAGCAAGCGTTTTAATGATAAAGCCCTCTCTCGATGAACGAAGATCCAACTCTACCAGACACTGATCCTAACTGTCTTGCTCTACAGTTCTGGCGGTCTTCGAGAGAAAAATCCTTTGCAAAATATTTGGACCCATCATCTTTAACGGCACATCATCTTTAACGGCACATTCTGAGTGTCCGTGAGCAGAATTTCGTCTCTATTCTTACAGGTGGGGAACTCTGTTTTAAACATTTGCTTTTAAAATTTTAAGACTACTTTTGGACCTCAACTCTATCCCTGTAATTTTCGATATCCTGGCTTTCTCTTTAATTTCCGCTATTCCTCCTGAAGAGGCATTTCATGTCCCTCCTCTTCTCGTTATATCACTCCGTCACCTTGATTCATTGATTATTGAGAATAAAGCCTTAAATGTATTCAATGTATCCTGTTACTTAACATTATTTTAAAAAAACGTCACTCTTAAGGCTTACCACCTAACACTCATTCATTTAGCAATCAGAAATTGATTTCCTATTTTTTTTTGCTATTAATTAATTCCAGTTGTAAGAATTTTTATTTTTCCTTTTTTTCTTTATGTTTCTAAATTTGACTTAATTTTTCACTCATATTTGTTGTTGGTTATAAGTGGACTTGTGAGTTGTATTTGTTTCATCTTTTAATTTGATTTTAAACCCCCCAACCTCAACTATCGATAAAATTCGTAAAGTTGTGGCAAACTGTTGCATATTTAAGGGCGCATCACGATGTATGGTATTAATTAGATTTGAGCGTCGGATAAGTTAAGATGCCATAACAGACGACGATGCAAAATAACCCCAGTAGTGCAAAAAAAGATAAAGTTTCTGCAGCAGTATTTGTTACAAAATAACGAAAATATTTATATCACAAAACCTTCAGTCACTAAAAATTTCACTTATTATTTTCATAAGATTTGTTTGTTACCTTATTGGTGACAACAAAATATATAGTAACAACAAAGGCAATCGCATCAGAATCATTTATTGTATTTGTAATAAGACAAAAACAGATGTTTAATGAGTGAAAACAACACGAGTAATAACTATATAATAATGTCACCTGCCTGAATCGCTGTGATTAGAACACGGGCACCAACAAAACAACAATCAATATTACGATTATTGAATGTCAGGTTCAAGTGTTTACTACCGGTACTACCCAGTCCAGCCCATCTGAGGTACGGGCAATCATTAAGCCATTGTACCGTTGTCTCTGCCCTCTAGTCACCTCCCCCCCCATCCGATTAACCCTTGAAACGTCAGCTGTTTATCACTTGATTAGTTCTCGACGATTTTGAGATTATCACCATCAAAAACATTGGAAACAAAAATACCCCTCAATGGTTATTGATGCAATGTGTGATTCACAGTGACGGGGCTGTAGGCGCCTCTGTGGTCTTACATGCCCTTAACAACATATACCCCTTAACCATAATTTCTAATTGTTTTAAGGCCGATGCTATCTTATGAGCTAAATGTATCTGCTACAAAATTAACTACTTAGTAGACATAATGCACGCGTCATAATATAAATATCATGTTATCATGTTGACGTTTACACCACCACCTAAGTGAAATGAAGTTATCACCGACACAAATGACTAGCGATTGTTTATTGAGATTTGTATTGTGATTTACGATAATTAATTTGCATAAATTATGATTTCATTAGATCGTCCAAGGTGGCAGAAGGTGTGAGAACGCGGAGTTTGTTAACGTCACGTCACAATTGCCTGTTAGCCTGTGAAAGATAACTGGGTCATGCGCCATGATAGGGAGATTGAGAAGTGACCGCCAGGCAGGATGAATTTTCATAAAATACAATTAATAACAGTTTTTAAGTTCATGGAATCCTAAAATTCTAATATTCATACAAAGCCATGAAAAAATTTTATATGAAATTCATAAAATTGCAAATTTTATTAAATTCATAATAATAAAAAAAAATTATAAAAATAATCAACTGCATAAAATTTAAAAATTTTATAATATTTGTAAAATTCGCAAATTTCGTATAATCCATAAAATTTAAAAAATTCGTAAAAATATAAAAATTAGATAATAATTAAGATATACAAAATAAAATAAAAACTTAAATTCCAAAAATTTTTATATTCATAATATTAAAAAAATCATATCCTCATATAATTAATAAATTCGTCAAATTTTGTCTATAAAATTAGTAATATATTAAATTTGTAAATTCATTGTAAATAATTAAATTCATAAAATTGTAATATTGATAAAATTAATAAAATTTACATAATTCAAAAAATTTGTAAAATTTCTCAAATTTATACAAATTTAAAGTTCAATAAATTTATAAAATTCATAACATTTATAATATATTAATTCATAAAAATTTATAAAATTTCGTAAAATTTAAAAATTAATTAATAATTTATAACAATCTTTAATCTATATAAATAAAAATCAATCGCTGAGCATTGGTAAAGACAACACTTGACAATCGACCAAGTGACCGATTTGACAAATTTTTATTTTTTAATGCACGTAATAACTCGGGAATGGTTTTTAGAAAAGAACAATTTTGCCACGCCCCTTTCAACGCTCACTTTCTTCAATATATCAAAAATTCCTATTTACACTAAAACTATCTTTTAAAAAAAATTTTACAAATATATAACTACTACTATATGGAAATTACAGTATTCTAAGTATTTGTGGAATTTTTGACCCTATGGCCGGATGGGGCCTGGCAAAACTTTTTTGAGCTAAAGACATAACATTTGGTACACAAATAGTATTTGCCACTTTAGGTTCAAATTTTTCGAAATTGTTATTTTCTATCAATGGGCGGAAAGGGTAATGAATTTAATAAATTTAATGAATGTAATGAATTAAACGATTATAATGGATTAAATGCATTTTATGAATTTAATAAATTTAATAAATTTAATAAATTTAATAAATTTAATAAATTTAATAAATTTAATGAATTTAATGAATTTAATGAATTTAATGAATTTAATGAATTTAATGAATTTAATGAATTTAATGAATTTAATGAATTTAATGAATTTAATGAATTTAATGAATTTAATGAATTTAATGAATTTAATGAATTTAATGAATTTATTGAATTTTATGAATTTTATGAATTTAATGAATTTAATGAATTTAATGAATTTTATGAATTTTATGAATTTAATGAATTTAATGAATTTAATGAATTTAATGAATTTAATGAATTTAATGAATTTAATGAATTTAATGAATTTAATGAATTTAATGAATTTAATGAATCTAATGAATTTAATCAATTTAATGAATTTAATAAATTTAATGAGTTTAATGAATTTAATGAATTTAATGAATTTAATGAATTTAATGAATTTAATGAATTTGATGAATTTGATGAATTTAATGAATTTAATGAATTTAATGAATTTAATGAATCTAATGAATCTAATGCATCTAATGAATCTAATGAATCTAATGAATCTAATGAATCTAATGAATCTAATGAATCTAATGAATCTAATGAATTTAATGAAATTAATGAATTTAATGAATTTAATGAATTTAATAAATTTAATAAATTTAATAAATTTAATGAATTTAATGAATTTACTGAATTTAATGAATTTAATTTAATGAATTTAGTTAATTTAATAAATTTAATTTAAAGAATTAAGTGAATTTAAGGAATTTAATGAATTTTAATGAATTTAATGAATTTAATGAATTTAATGAATGTAATGAATTTAATGAATTTAATGAATTTAATGAATTTAATGAATTTAATGAATTTAATGAATTTAATTTAATAAATTTAGTGAATTTAATGAATTTAATAAATTTAATTTAATGAATTTAAAGAATTTAATGAATTTAGTGAAGTTAATGAATTTAATTTAATGATTTTAATGAATTTAGTGAATTTAATGAATTTTATAAATTTAATGATTTTAGTGAATTTTATTAGTTTAATTAGTTTAATTTATAAAATTTATAAAATTAATAAAATTGATAAAATCTATTTGATAAATTTAATTAATCAAATTAATACAAATAATGGAATTAATAAAATTAATGAAGTTATGAAACGTTATACAATTAATAATATTAATAAAATTAATACAATTAACAAAATTAATAAAATTGATAGTATTAATTAAATTAATTATAAAAAATACAACTATTTAAGTGAATAAAATTATTAAAATTAATAAAATTACTAAAATTAATATATTATAATAAATTATAATAAATATAAATTAATAAAATTTATAAAATTAATAAAATAATTAAAAGTAATAAAAGTATTAAAATTATAAAATTAAGAAAATAAATAAAATTTATATAATTAATGAAATTAATAAAATTAATCAAAGTAATAAACACATAGAGGTTATCTAGAAAAACGTAGATTATAGCAACCCGTAGTTTGTACTTTTTTTTCGCAACTTTACCCTTCTACTGATCTTAAAAATAACTTATTTTCCTTTTACACCCCATGAATAAGGCATGGGATAGTTTCTCGCGTTGTCATGAATTAACACGCTTTCTATTTTAGATTTACAATAACCGACACTTACTTGTTTATCGAAAAATGCGAACGTCACTGTTTGAGAATCTTCTACTAGACATGCTGATTGACTCGACACTTGTACTGCGAAGTTGCTACCGACAACATCGAGGGGGCCAGCAGTGAAAGATAGATTAAAATGAATGGAGCCGGGAATCGAACCCCAGATCTCCCGTGGTACTCACGTGTTCTAATCACTATGCCACGGCCGGTACTTATCTACCTTGAGCTAATATAGATAAATGTTGAGTAGAGCCTTATCTTGCGTTCTACAGAATGTATACACTGCAGAGACGTTGTTCTCTACAGTAGAGTCTCATGATAGAGCCGGTTCCCCGAAAATCGAAAACCATTATTTGGGTTTTGCAAACTAAAGCAATTTTCCAGCTAACACTGTCCCATATTAACTTTAGTTTATTCTGCTGTCGTTTCCCCGGCATTGGTAATCATTGCGTTAAATTAATTGAAGTGTCATAATTTCCAGTAGATTTGTACTGTAGAAAGGATAATTAAAAATAGTGCATACATTTTCTTTCAACTTTTGCGTAAAGTTTATAGGATTAATTTAATTAAATTAATTCATTTAAATGAATTCTTTTAAATTTATAAAATTACATAATGATATTCAAATCAATTTATTTTGGGAGTAAGTAATACATATTTATTTGAGAATCTTTTGTTTTTTTATATATATATTTTGTATGTACATAGATGATATCTATCTATTTCAAATAAGTATCGAAGCGATAAATTTTTTATTGTGGCTGCAATTGTAAAAAAAAAAAATTAAAATTAGCTCAGGTTTAACTTAAAGCAGCTTTAAGCCATGAATTTGATGGATTAAACAAGTGGAGGGAAGTAGTTGAAGTTAAAGCTTTTCATGTTTGATTGCGTTTAAGCTATTTTAATTTAGATGAGAAGCTTTGCCAAAGCGAAGACCAAAAGACCCCATAGAGGTGTGGTGGCAGCAGTAAAGCTTACAGCTGAGTTGCGGCTGGCGCAGATTTTGGGCATTGGCTGGGAGACGTATTTGCACAAAACGCCTACGAAGTCATCTTGGGCACGTTCGTTGGTTTTGGCATCATATTGCTGCAATTAAAAGACGTAGCAAATGAAGACATACAACTTACAACATCATGTTTTGTGGTATACTAACTTGTTTGAAAACAACAGTGGGCACACTGGTCAAAGGATTCTGGAACTGGTTGGTGACACGTCCGTGTTGCATCAACAACTGACTGCCCTCGGTGCCGTTGGCACATTGTTGAATATTTTCCCAGGTGCTGATGTGATTGTCACGGGCGCATTTGGCTCCAGGATACACGTTGTCGGGGAAATTCTTGCCGATTTTCATCATGCAATTGACAAAGTCCAATGTCAAGGATTCACGAGTGAATTCTGTCTGGTATGAGTTGGCCTGAATGTGTTCGATGGCACAAGCGTGAACCTTATTGCCATAACATTCATTGGGGCCATGGTGACAAGTGAACATAACATCTGAACCTTGGGTGTTATACTAAAAGAGAGGAAGCAAGAGAGAGAGAGAGGGGGAGGGTGGCGCTCGTCTTTATTATGCAATTTCAATGTAAAACAATTGTTTGTTTTCGTGCAAGCAAACAAACAAACAATCGTTTGGTTAATTATTCCCCGTGAGGGAAGTTATGGCCACAAACATAACGTGAAACAAGTTCACCAAAACATACCTGTGACTTGCCAAATGGTACCCAGGTTATGTCAACGTGTTCCTTTAGTTCACCTTTCACGGCCGGATAGATTTGCTGGGTGATGAGTTTGGCACTGTCAGGGCACAAGGACTCATAGTACACGGTGACGGGTACCTAGAAATACAAATAGAGAGAACAAAACACATATTACTAACATTGTTGTTGCAATTTTCTATTGAGTTGCATTGACGTTCTATGTTGGAATTCGATTATAGTGGCAGTGATAAAGATAGAATGCATTAGGAGTTTAGTTGTTGTTGTCGTCGTTTTTTTGTTGCTACAGCTTTGTTTGGTTTGTAAAATCTTTGAATGGAAGTGAATTTCCGTTTCCGCTGTTTTTACTTTTAACATAAACATTGTGAAAGTATTTGATAATGAAGAGTGGGTATGAAATAATATTTATTGGAAGAGCGTAGTCAATAATGTAAACTGTTTATTTAGTTGATGTTTCAAAAGTTCAAAAAGTTAAATTTATAGGACAAAATACCGGGCAAAATAAATTTTTGTTGTTGTACGAGATGCGTCAATTATTCTGGTTTTATGATTTTTCAGCCATGAATTAGCATGATTTTTTCATGAAATAGGTTACCCTACTAATTACGGAGAAGAGTGGTCGTTGCACTGCTTATATTTCTTTTGTTGTTGTCACTTACATATATTATTAATTTCGATAAAAGACGAAATAGTGTAAAAGAAAATTACATTGACCTCGTGCCAACACAGAAAAAAACGCATTCTAAATTCGAGTTTTAAATTCTTATTTTTTGCAGAACAAGTACTTAAATATTTAAGTACGAATAGTGTTAATTATTCTTAAAACAAGTATAAAACGGGATATGTTTAAAAATGTAAGCGTAAAAAATCTTAAAATAAGAATAAAATTCTCCAATTAAGTTTGTACGAACTTAATATCAGAATTTTAAGTACGAACTTCTCAACTTTTAAGTATAAAATTCTTAGAATTAATATCAAGTTTTTTCTGACTTAAAGTAAGAATAAAAAATCTTACATAAATCTCTGAGAAAAAAGTGTTTGGGAGAGAAATAACATTTACTCTCTTAGCTTAATGGTTTCTCTTCACAATTAATTTGCATTCTAAATTTAAGTTTAAAATTCTTATTTTTTCCAAAAATCGTACTTGAATTTAAGCGTATAAATTCTGCAATTAAGAATGAAAATCTTAAGAGCTTGTGCGAATCCAGTGACGTGTGATCTTCACTGATGTTTTATTCGCACCCGTGTGTTTCGACTTCTCATTAATTTCGTGGAGATTATAACACTTAAAGTTTGTCATGATTGTAAAAAAGCAAAGCAAATGTCATCTATAATTAAGAATTCTATACTTAAAAATGAAGCTCCATCAGGCTTAATGTCATCTATTATTAAGAATTTTTTACTTAAAAATCAAGCGCCACAAGGCTTAATAACATCTACAAATAAGAATTCCAGGCTAGGTTTTTTCGATCTTGGATCAAGAATTTTGTACTGGATTTAAGAAAATCCGTACTTACCGTACTTTTGACACCGCTTGGGAACGATTTAAGTACGGAATACTTGATTTTTTTTTTGAGTATAATTATTCAGAACATGGGATATTATTAAAATTTACTTCATACTTCAATTCATTCAAATTCATTAAAAACTTATTAAAAATTCGTTAAAAATTTATACAAATTTATTTAAATTAACAAATACACACCATATTGGCTTGTATGTAAAATGTTGTAGATTTGTTGTAAACAATTCAACCAAAAATTAACATTTTGAATTGTAAATAAAAGACCAGTGTATCTTATTCTTCTTTTTAACTAAATTATAATATGTTGATAAAATAATTACTAAAATCGCTTATGTAATTTTTGAGTTTATCCGTTACAAACATTTCGCAAATAAAGATTCCTACAAATTCACACTAATTTATGCAAATTCATACAAACAAATGAAACGTACACAATTTCTACGTATAAAATACACGCTACATTTGGTTGTATGTGAAATTTGTTGCTTTCTTGCAAATCGTTTACCCAAAAATTAAGAAAAATAGTAAATGATAACATAAGACTAAAGTATCTTATTCCGCTCTTTAACTAAATTATAATATTTTGGTAAAATAATTATTAAAATCGGTTAAGTAATTTTTTAAGTTTATCCGTTACAAACATTCCCCATACAAAAATTTCTACAAACTGACACTAATTTATCAAATTCATTAAAAATTTATACAAAATCATTAAAATTAATAAATACACGCTACATTTGCTTGTATGGAAAATGTTGCAGTTTAGTCGTAAATCATTTAATGAAAATTAAAAAAAAAATTATGATTGAAAATAAAATACCAAAGTATTTTAATCTATTTGTTCACCAAATTAAAATATTTTGGGAAAATAATTATTCAAATCGGTTATGTAATTTTTGAGTTTACCCGTTACAAACATTCCCCATACAACATTTTCTACAAATTGACACTTATTTATACAAATTCTGTAAAAATGTATACAAATTCATTAAAATTAATAAGTACACGCTACATTTGCTTGTATGGAAAATATTGCAGCCTTGTTGTATAAAATACTCCCAAAAATTAACAAAATTTTCAATTGAAAATAAAGGACCAAAGTATCTTATTTTACTTTTCAACTAAATTATAATATTTTTGGAAAAAAATTACTAAAATCGGTTAAATAATATTTGAGTTTACCCGTTACAAACATTTCACATACAAAAATTCCTATAAATTTACACTAATTTAAAAAAATTCAGACACACAAATAAAAAGTCTACAATTTAAACGTATAAACTACACGCAACATTGGGTTGTATGTGAAATATTGTTGCTTTCTTGTAAACCATAAAAACAAAAATTAAGAAAAATAATGAATCATAACAAAAGAAAAAAAAATTAAAAAAAAAAATATAATTAATGAAATTAATGAAGATTAATAAAATTAAAAAAAATTCATAACATTTATAAAATTAATCAAATTTATAATATAAAAAAATTCTTAAAATTTGTTAATTTTTAAAATTCAAAATATATTTAACATTCATAAAATTTAAGTATTCCTCTTTTCTTTATATCTTATTCTGCTCCTTAATTAAACTCTAATATTTGAATAAAATAAATATAATAATCAGTTAAGTAATTTTTGAGTTTACCCGTTACAAACATTTATCATAGAACCAATTTAATAAGTAGCATGGATGAGTAACTTAAAAAACTTATTTCTCTATCCCTATGAATGAGATGTGGGAGAGCTACTGGCGGTATTGTGAATTAAAACGATTATATTATTAGACCTACAAGGGACCTACAGTTTAACGAGAACAAATATTTCACTAGACATGCCAATTGACTCGACACTAGTTCGCAGTTGCTGTGGAAAACATCGAGGGGTTCGCCGATGAAGGAAACCACATAACAGTGGTTTGTTCTAACCATCATTTTAAGGTCGAACCATACAAACGTTTCGTAAAATATGTACCATCACAGAATTGTCATCCTATGAACTTGTGATGTAAAAAAAGATTTAATAGAAAAATTTTAAATTTTTTATTTTCAAAATAAATGCGCTTATGACACTGTGCGACAGCCAAAATCAGAATGGGATGAAACCACCGGGGAAAGTTATATAGATCAAAAAATGTTTAAGTGTTCCGGCGTTTCGCTGGCTCTCATATAGAAATCGAGATATATCGATTTTAGGTTAGTAACTATCGTATAGGGGAGTTTGTGATGTTTTAAGCTCTTTTGTTTGACATAACTCCAGAACGACTAGTCCTATTTTATTGAAACAAAAATCCAAAATATAAGAATTAAAATTCCTTTCTCTTTATATATATGCTTATTTTTCATATACATATGTAATTTTATATTCTTTGCAACACATTTGTTTCAATATACAACTTTTTGTACCTTTGGAAAAAACAATGAAATTTCCTGATATTTGATGATTAAACATCATAATTTTGTTCATCTGCATATTGCCCAGTGTAACTAGTTGTATAATTAATATGTCATGAACATATGACAGCGCATAGCGCAGTCAAATTCTCTCATCAATAATCGTAATAAATTCACTAAATGTAGATAATTTCAATATTCATGTGACCCATGCGGGTTAGTAACCTTTTCTCTCCTTCCTCTTAAATGCGTTCAGTGGCAATTAACTTATCTCTGCCACAGAAATGTAATGTCTTTGGTTTAACTTTATTGCACACGCACACACACTGGAATAACAGTCAAACAGACCGACACACACACACACGCGAATGCATTCGAATTAAACAAATTTGAATTTAAACATAAATTATAATTAGCTGTGTAATGTTAATTGATTTACTGAACTGTTATTGTTTTCATTGTTGAATTGCATTTGAGTGAAAATTATTGTAAGCTGGGAGCGAGCGAATATTTGAATTTACAAAATAACAACTCACGACTGGTGTTGACTTGGCCATGATATCACTTGATAGAGATGTAGTTTGTTTTTTGACTGCAATTGAGAAATCAACGCAATTGATTGGTAATTAATTGACTGTTAACGATTGATATCGATTCTTCTTTAATGTCCATCAAAAAAAACAAAAATCATAGATTCGAAAGTTCCTGCCCTGTAAATGACCATTAATGATATATTTATACTTAGATTATATGCGTCCAGTACTGTTCTGATTCTCTATCCATGTCGTTCATTTTATTCGAAACCTATAGTTAAATGTTTTGTATGTTTGTTGTTTTTTTTTAACATTTATACATTTCTAATGTTAGTTGACAATCCCAATTGATTATTTGAATAGGTGGGAGGAAATGCCAAATAGCTCTCATACACATTATACACATATTTTTGTTATTCATTACATTTAATAATAGCATCAATAATAATAATTTTCTAATGAGTTTTTAATGAAATACTAAACAAGCCACAATGTTTTTGAGTTTATTTAGGCGAACAATGTTTTGTTTATTTTTTTCTGAAGATTTTATACAGTATTTTGTTTTGCAAACAAAATTATTTGTGTTGTAAAATGCATTCAATGTTACTTTTCACATGAGAGTCTTCATGTAAACTTTTGTGTTCATGTACATATATAAAAGTACAGATAATTGCCCCCAATAAAGTATGTAATGGGTCTGTGTATACACTCTTTTTTACAGTCAGTTGACACTTTCAAATAAAAAAGTTAAAATGTCTTTGTAGTATTGTATTGTAGCAAAGTTTTCTCATAATAACTAAAATGTGTTTACATCGATTAGATCTTGAATTGTTTTAGTATTTTTAATTGTATAATTTTTTGAATATTTTTAATATTTTTGATATTTTTGATATTTGTAAAATTTTTAATATTTTTAATATTTTTAATATTTTTATAATTTTTAATATTTTTAATATTTTTAAAATTTTTTAATATTTTTAATATTTTTAATATTTTTAATATTTTTAATATTTTTAATATTTTTAATATTTTTAATATTCTTAATATTTTTAATATTTTTAATATTTTTAATATTTTTAATATTTGTAACATTTGTAACATTTTTAACATTTTTAATATTTTTAATATTTTTAATATTTTTAATATTTTTAATATTTTTAATATTTTTAATATTTTTAATATTTTTAATATTTTTAATATTTTTAATATTTTTAATATTTTTAATATTTTTAATATTTTTAATATTTTTAATATTTTTAATATTTTTAATATTTTTAATATTTTTAATATTTTTAATATTTTTAATATTTTTAATATTTTTAATATTTTTAATATTTTTAATATTTTTAATATTTTTAATATTTTTAATATTTTTAATATTTTTAATATTTTTAATATTTTTATTATTTTTAATATTTTTAATATTTTTAATATTTTTAATATTTTTAATATTTTTAATATTTTTAATATTTTTAATATTTTTATTATTTTTAATATTTTTAATATTTTTAATGTTTTTAATATTTTTAATATTTTTAATATTTTTCCTTAAGGTTTGTGATGATAGAGGAGAAGGCACAGCAAAGGGCGCTGACGAGACATTGTCGTTAATGTCGAAATGACGTCATACGCCTAACCTACTGTCAACATAATACATCTCACACTCTTGACTAAAAACCTATTGGCAATTATTTATTATTGTGCCAAAGTGCCAACCCCGTTCTGCGTACCGTCAGTGTATCATCGTTCTTGATTTTGTTTTTTGTTGATCTGTATTGAATTATGATATTGTCATAGTTCGGTTTGAGATCAGTTCTATTGGCAATTATGTATTATTGCCAATAGGTTTTTAATCAAGAGTTGTGAAATGTATTATGTGACAGCAGGGTAGGCGTATGACGTCATTTCGACATTAGCCACAATATCTCGTCTGCGCCCTTTGCTGTGCGTTCTCCTCTATCATCACAAACCTTAAGGGAAGAAAGCATCTCAAAGCTAATGAGAACTTTATCCATCGGTGCGAAGAAAGCATCCTCGAGGCGCACAACATGCCGGCATAATACACACACAAGCCCTTGCCTCAACATGTGTCAATCGGACACAATTGCACAGAAGTTTTGTTGTTGGCACAATTGCCAACAACGTACTTTGTACCTCCAGTGTTTTGTTGCTCTTGACTTTGTTTTTTGTTGATCTATAAGAATTATAATATTTTAATATTTTGAAAATATTTTTAATATTTTTAATATTTTTAATTTATTTAAAACGTTTAATATTTTTTATTTTTTTTTACTTATAGAGTTTGTTTTACAAGATTGTGTTGACAGCTGGCGGGGCGGATAGTAATTTCAATGGTTGCCAAACTATCATCATCAGCACCCTTTGCTGTGACTTCTCCACTATCATTTCACTTCACATTACTTTTGTAAAACAAACTCTATTAGCAATAATAGAAAGATCCGAACGATGAAAACACAACCATTATTTACACATACAGATCAACAATACGAAACAATTTTTAATATTTTTAAAAAAGTTTTTTTTTAATGCATGTAGAAAAATGCTAAATTCAGCGTATTGGAACATTTATTTTTAACTAAAATTTTTTAAACTACAACTTGACTTTCTATTGATAGTAGTAATGTTGTAATATGGACACCCGTTTTTTTTCTAGAATTTTTTATTTGCGAAATTAGGGAATTTTATAAGGTTTATATGCCACAAATTGTTCATCAACGACAATAAAATGTAATCAAAATTTTGCAGTTAATTGATCAATTTTTACTATTATTCGAGTTATGTACTATAGTAACAAATATTTTATGCTAAGAGTGCACTTGCATTATCACTAAAAATGTCATTAAAAATTCAAAGAGGTGACCAGATCATTAATGCAATTTTGCAGTCTGTTTAATCATAATTGAAAATAAGATAAGCTTTAGACATTTTAATTTAATAAACTTTAAGTATTCGTCTTTACTAATAAAAGTAAAAAAAACAAATTTAACAACTTATTATTTTTCGATCACAGTAGACCTTTTTGTGGAATTTCCCATATATTTAACATTTTTTAATATTTTCAATATAATAAATATTTGTCCTGTTTTTTCTTTTGATTTCAAATATTTTCCACATATTTGATATTTTTAACATTTTCATTATTTTTATAATTTTAAAATTGTAAATAATTTTATTTTTTTTTAATATTTTAATATTTTTAATATATTAATTATTTTTTTATAATTTTAAATAATTTTAATATATTTAACATTTATAATAGCTTTTATTATTTTTATATAATATATTTTTTTTTTAATATTTTATATAATTATTTTTTATTTTTAGTATTCTACATCCTTTTACTATTTTTCTAAATTTAAAATTTTGAATAACATTAATTTTTTTTAATATATTTAACATTTAATTGTATGTTTATAAATTTCATACTTCTTCATTCATTTGTATTACCCTCAATGGTGACAACACGTCTATAAATGCTCTTTATAACAGAAATTAACTTTAACCACTTGTAATTCATTGCATATGCACATAGCAAATATTTCTAGGCAATGTACAACGAACCAACTCTTCTTTTATCCACAATTATTATTCTAATCGGAAAAAATACAATATTTCTCAAGAATTGCTGGTGATTAAAGATACTCATTGCAACTCCTCTTCCATCACTTTACTCTTCCGTCCTACCCGAAAACAAACACTGTGCAATATACTAATAACTCTCGAATTCCCCAAAAAGAAACCGGTTCTGGAGAATAAGAAATAAACAACAGCATAACATCTCATTAATATTCATTTCGTTTTGAAACTGACAAAAAAAAAACACAAATATTAAAAAAAAACAATTACAACTGACTGGTAAGACAGCGCATAAAAAATAATTGTTTTCAACTGGTTTGTATGCGTTTTTTTCTGTCGCTGTGTTTAAAAATTGACTAAAGGTTTTCAGAGTGTCTGAGTTTTGCCGTCTGTCGCACACAACGTTAAACCCTCCCAATTTACACCCCCTACCCAATGATAAAGTATGGCTTCATACGAAATTACTTTTATGATGATTATTTGATCATCGATAAGTTTAGAAGCTGTGCTCTCTTTACTACGAGAGCGGCCTTTGACTGGCGGTGTTTCCGCCTTTCTGCCCCTCTGTCCGATCCGTGAGGTCTCAGAGTCTTTGTGTGTCATTAAAGTCAATTGAATTGGAAGATTCAAAGAAATAAATGAATAGATAATAATAATAATTAGTAAAATCCGAGTTAATAACAAAACTTTCGTTGATGTTATTCCTGTATACCTAAACTATTGGGGAGGGGGAAAGAGAACGCTAACAATAACAAGATGTTATTATTGTTTTAGATTTTTTATTAAAAAATACATATTATTTAAATGTATTCATTCCAGAAAAAACGATTAATTATGGGTTGTCTATGGTATTAGCAAAAATTTCACGTTGGGAAAAGGTCTCATTAGCTTTGAGATGCTTTCTTTCCTTATCTTTCCTTTTCCTACAGCAAAGGGCGCTGACGAGACTTTGTGGTTAATGTCGAAATGACGTCATACGCCTAACCTGCTGTTAACATAATACATTTCACAACTCTTGAATAAAAACCTATTGGCAATAACGAATAATTAAATTGATAAACTGATCTTAAACCGAACTATGGCAATATTATAATTTTAAAAATACTAAAAATATTAAAAAAATTCAAAAAATTCAAAATATTCAAAATCCATTTCACACAACTCTTGTAAAATAAACTCTATTAGCAATAATAGAGATAGATCTTGAACCGAACTATGTAAACACATTCATTAATATTCAAAATATACAAAATATTAAAAATAATAATAATGTTAAAATAAAATAAAAATAATGTTATATTCAAAATTTTCAAAATAGCAAAAATATAAAAAAATTTTAAAAATAATAAAAATATATAAAATATTTAAAGTATTAAAAATAATACAAACATTAAAAATATGTAAAGACATATTAAAGTACTAAAAATATTACAAATATGTGGGGAAAGACTTTCCTCCATTCTCATGTCAATATAAATGGTTAATTCATGGATTGATGCATGGACATTTTCGGCTGATATCTACTTCGCATGTGAACATTGCACATAATTGTAGATATATATACAGCTGACGATGTACCAAAATGCTACAATTCGTCACAAAGGGGTCTGATGATGAACTCGTCATGGAGTCCGAAACGCGTCATCCTAGTGAGTGACAACGAATTGCCATTTAAGTTTGGCAATAAATAACCTTTCTGATCGTTAAGCTAAATTAACAAATTTAATAATAAAAAAAATTATTACAAATAATAAAAATATTAAACAATTTTTAAATATTTTGAAAAATTAATAATACTGAAAATATTAAAATTTTGTAAAATATTGAAAATATTATAAATATTGAAATAATTATGAATATTAAAAAAAAACAAAAAGTATTAAAAATTGTGAAAATATTTAAAATATTTAAAATTTTTAAAATACAAAAAAATATTAAAAATAAAAAAAAAAAATTATTTATATTGTGAAAAGTTTTAAATATATTATTTTAAGTTATCCTGCTATAAAATGAAAATATCGGAAATATTAGAAATTTTTAATTCTTTAACTTTAGCTTTTTTTTGTAAAAAAATATTAATAATATTAAAAATATGAAATATATTGAATATATAAAATATATTAAATATTTTAAATATATTTAATATATCAAACATCTTAAAAATATTAAGAGTAAATATGACATAAAATAATTTTAAATATTAAAATTTTTCAAAATATTATAAATATTAAAAATAATAAAAATATTAAAAAAATAATAAAATTATTAAAAATGTTTAAAGATATTCAGAATATTTAAAATATTAAAAATGTTAAAAATGTTAAAAATATCAAAAATATTAAAAATATAAAAAAAAAAACAAAAAATATTTCAAATATTACCAATATTTAATATAATTAAAATGGTAAAAATATAAAATTATAAAATTATTTAAAATAGAATAATTATTTAAATATTAACATTATTGAAAATACTAAAAATATCAAAAGTATTAAAATTATTGAAAATGTTTCAAATATTAAAATTGTTTAAATTGTTTAAAAAAATTTAAAAATTTTAAAGATGTATAAAATATTAAAAATACTAATAGCATTAAAAATATCAAAAATATTATAAATATTCATATATTAAAAATATCAAAAATATTATAAATATTCATATATTAAAAATATTTAAAATAAAATAATAAAAATATCAAAATATTAAAAGTATTAAAAATATTAAAAATATTACAAATATTACAAATATTAAAAATATTAAAAATATTAAAAATATTAAAAATATTAAAAATATTAAAAATATTAAAAATATTAAAAATATTAAAAATATTAAAAATATTAAAAATATTAAAAAATTAAAAATATTAAAAAATTCAAACTATTACAAATTTTAAAAATATTACAAATTTTAAAAATATTGGAAATATTAAAAATAATGTATTTAAAGTTAAAAAAAAAAATATTATAGGGCTTATGATAACTTAAGAAACTAGTGATGCAGTTCGATTCCGATTAGGATAAAAACGTCAAGTCCGGTCATGTAATTATTTTCTACTAGACCCAGTGACGTGAACACATTTCTATAAGAATATATTCGTTAACCTCTCTTTACAAATATTGTTTTGGCATTTCAAGGCAAATATTTTTCTAGCCAAAAGAAAGTCGCGAATTCAAATAACGAGTACATTGCCTTTATATCTGTCGGGGTCTTAACAGCCGCCAATAAAAGCGCTCAAGCAAATATAAAGAACGTTTACCTTTGCATTTTATAATGCCAATTTTTAAGCGTAAATATTAAGGTCTATTGCCGTCACATGTTGATTTTGCGTTCAATGTAAATAAAATATCCTGTAGAATAAAGACAGGGGCATTGCTTTAAGCAAATTTTATTTTATGCAAACGTCTCTTGTGATGCTATGAAAAAGTGTTTCATATACACTCATTTAGTACAGAAAAATTTTTAAGATGACACTTCAGTGTTTTTTTCTGCATATAGAAACAGTGCAGAAAAGCTTATTAAACAATTTTATTTTCCTAAAGGAAATTATTTTCGCTAACTTGTTTCACATAGAAAATTTACTTTGGAAGACACATTTTAAGAAATTTCTGGTAAGTCGCTTTTATATTCATTCCACTTCATTTCAATAAAAATCTATTGCGTCTGACAACAGACCATAAAACACATGAATATACTGTCGCATCCAACTGCAAAAGGGAAACGCTCTGTTTTTGCACGCGTGCTGTTCTTAGCACGATTTCCTGTAATTCATTTTTTTTTTCGAATATAAACGTAATTTTGTATGTCAACAAAAAGTCGAACGATATTCTGTATACGGGACTAACCTTAAACTCTGACATTTACAATTGAACTAATCGGTTGTAAACTATGTGAATCATAATTTTTCATTAATTGTAATTGCTTGCAATGAACGTGATTTAGTCGTAAATCTTCTTGTAATTCAATTAAGATTTAATATACATAGAAATTACCTCATCATTCGTCGCTTACAATGCAACACCACCACAACATTTCTTAGTATTTGTAATAATTTTCCATGTTATTATCTTAGGGGGAAATTTATTCGTAAAGATTAAATTGTCAAGATGTCTATTGCTGATCTCGAATAAATATTTTAATTTAAAATCTTCACCTGACACTCGCCACAAAATGTGAGTCACAATGTAGCTTTCGTGCTATTAAACATTTGCGGCTTTAACTGAGAAAAAAATAATTATAATAAAAAACAAACAATTGTCGGAAAAATAATTTCAATTAATTTAAAATTCAAGAACGATTTCATTTAATTCTATGAAATTTAATGCACATTTCGTAAATTTGCTCACTGAGATATTGTTAAGCGCCCAAACAATGTTAATCATGTTATTGAAATTTTGTTCAGGCAACAATTAAAAAAAAACTATTATTTAATTAAATTGTATTTCTTTTGTATATTAAACCTAACAAAAATAATAAAAACATAACAAATATTAAAATTATTCAACCTAATAAAAATATTAAAAATATTGAAAAGATTACAAATAATAAAATAAACATTAAAAAATTTTAACAAATATTGAAATAATAAAAAAAATTTAAAATTTATTAATAATAATAAAAAAATTAATGTATTGAAATTATTAAAAATAATAAAAATAGTTAAAATAATAAAAATGACAAAAAAATAACAAATTAAAATTATTAAAAATTATTAACAATATTGAAATTACTCAAAATAATAAAAACATAACAAATATTAAACTTATTAAACCTAATTAAAATATCAAAAATAATAAGCAAATTAAAAATATTAAAAAAACAATTACAAATGTTAAATATTTATAAATATTAAATATGTTAAAAAGATAAAATCATAAAAATGTAAAAATATTAAAATAATCACATGTAATAAAAATAATGAAAATATTAAAAATAATGAAAATAATAAAAAAAAACGTTAACATTATGAAATATTAGAAATATAAAGATATTAAAAGATTTAAAAATATAAAAAAAAATTATTAGAAATATTCTCAATATTACTAAAATTAATAATATCAAAAATAGTAAAAAAATATAAAATATAATACAAATAACGCAAGTATTAAAAAAATTATAATTTATTAAATTATTGAAAATCTATAAATATTAGAAAAATCTCAAAAATTCAAATAATAAAAATATTGAAATTATAAAAAATTATTAATATATAGACATTATTAAATGTAATAAAAATTTTAAAAATAATAAATTAAAAATAAGAGAAATATTGAAAAAAAAAACTAAAAATGTCAAACAATTATCGAAAATATTAAAAAAAAGTTAAAAAAATAAAATATTGAAATTAATAATAAAAACATTGAAATTATTAAAAACAATTAAAATATTAAAAATAAATAATAATTAAAATACTTAAATTATTAAAAATGTTAAAAATAGTTTGAATAATAAAAAATTATAATTATTAAATGTAATAAAAATATTTAAAATAAAAAATAAGTGAAAACATTTTCAATATTACCAATATTAAAAATAGTAAAAAATATAAAATTTAATAAAAAATCTAAAAATATAAAAAATATCACAAATCCTATTGGTAGTAATCAATAACACTGTACGACACGATTTTTCACCCATGAACTGACCAGATTCTGAAAATATAGCTAAAATAAAAATATACGTATCTCCCAGTTTTTCTAGATCAGCTCATTTAAGTTTTTTACGAGCATTTAAATTTTTGGAGCGAAGCTCCCATACAACGATTTGAAAGTGAATTTTTCTTGTTGGCAGAGAGTTGTTAACAGATTTTGATGAATTTTTTTTATTGTTTTTCAAAAGGCCAGGAGCGGGTTCTGACGAAGCCAAAACTTAAAATTTGTCCCAAATTAAATTTGTCACAAATTTAATTTGTCAACACATTTTCCTAGTCCGAACCAGAACCTAGCCATTTGAAAAACATTTAAAAAAAATTGTTGACAATTTTAATTTTTGACAAATTATAAATTTGGACTTTGTTAGAACCAGCCCATGGCCATTTGAAGCATATTTAAAAAAAATTCATCAAAATCTGTTGAAAATTTGTTTGTGACAAATTTTAAATTTGGGCTCGGTCAGAACTACATCCAGGACATTTGAAATACATTAAAAAAATCGTACAAATCTATTAACAACTCTCTGAGTACTGCGAACAGGAAGAAATTATTAAAAATAGATAATAACAATAATAATCAAAATACTAAAATTATTAAAAAATAATAAAAATAGGTAATAAAATAAACATAATAAAACTTACAAAAATAATAAATATTTAAAATTTTTAAAATAATAAAAAAAAATAATGACAATTTTAAAATTATTAAATATTATGCCAATATTAAAAATAAATATAAAAATATTAAAATTAATAAAAATAATACAAATATCAAAATTATAAAAAAAAATTAAACATTTTAAAAATAAAAAAAATAGTATATTCACAATGGAAACATTTTTGGAAATATTCCCAATATAAATAGTATTAAAAATACATAAAATATGAAAATTATTAAAATCTTGTGGCCCCGCAATATTTCAATAAAATTATTAAAACACTAAATATATTAAAAAAAGTCACAAACTTTTAAATAATACAAATATTAAAAATATTGAGATTATTAAAAATAATAAAAATATTGTATTTATTTAATGTTAAAAAAAATATTTAATATTATTTCTAATAATTTCAATACATTAAATATTTTGTTTTTAATATTTAGATAATTCTTATTGTTTTTTAATAATTATTTTATATTTTTAGTTTTTGTTGTCAATTTTTTTCTTCTTTTAAATATATTTATTGTTTATATACTAAAAGTAAGAAAAATATTGAAAAAAATAAAAATAACAAACAATCAAAAATTATGTAAATGTAAAAAAAATGTTTAAAGTATTGAAATTATTGGAAATTATAAAAATAAAGTATAACAATAAATACTAAAATTATTCAAAAAAAATTAAAAATAGTTAAAATAATTAAATTAATAAAAATTACAAAAATAATAAAATTTAAAATTATTAAAATAATAAAAATTTAAATTATTAAAAATTGAAATTATCAAAAATTATGACAATGTTTAAAAAAATAAAAATATTGAAAATATTAAATGTAAAAAAACATAAAAAATAATGAAAATAATAAAAACATTAACATTATGAAAAATTAGAAATTTTAAAAATATTTAAAAATTGGAAATAAAAAACAATTAAAAATATTCCCAATATTAAAAATATTACAGGTATAAAAAATTAGTAAAAAAATATAAAATTTAATAAAAATAACGCAAAAAATTCCCGGACACAGCGGAATCGAGGGCAACTGTAGAGCGGATGAAGAGGCCAGACAGGGCTCAGCCCTGCTGGTAAGCGACGTTGAACACGTAGCACTTCGCCCTATATCCACCTGTAAAAGTACCATTGAAAATCTAACGTTTAGAATTGCAAACGACAGATGGAAGAATGAAGAAACCTGTAGAAAGGCCAAAATGACTTGGCCAGAATACAACGCGAAACGTGCATCGTACCTGGTAAGTCTTGAGAGGGACCAGATAAGGAAGATTATTGCCTTCCTGACGGGACATGGACCCATAGGCAAGCATGCGAGAAGAATGGGATTCGCAACGAAAAGCGAATGCTACTACTGCGGAAACAGTAGCAGTGAACCATCCACCGACCACATTATTTGTGATTGCCCAGCGCTATACAGAAGGAGACTGGAAACCCTGGGGAAACCCTTCTTAAATGGTGTAGAAGAACTTGCATCGTTGGACATCGGAAGGATTAACAACTTTTGTAAAATTATCAACTGGACGGATTGGATCGAAACTCCGGATTCCCAATCGACAACTGGCAACGCGATCAGTCAGCACACGCGCTGATAGCATAGGTTGAGGGGATGGCACAAATGCCCAACGGGTGTCACAATGGGTCCATAGGGACCTAAGTGTTCTCCTTTGAAGAAGGAGATGCCTGCATACCAACCAACCAACGCAAATATTAAAAAAAATTAAATAATAAAATTATTAAAAAATCTAAATACATTAAAATATTGTTTAGACTATAAAAAATAACAAAAATATAAAAATATTGAAATTATTATGTGTAATAAAAATAATAATTATACCAAAATAAGAAAAATGTTGAGGAAAAACATAAAAATATCAACAAATTATAGAGATTAAAAAATAATTAAAATATTAAAAAAAAAACAATTTAAGTATTGAAATTATTAACAACATTAAAACTTATAATAATTTTACATTGTAAAAAATTGTGATATTTTTAATATCTAAGAAAAATATTGAAATTATTAAAAATAATAAAAATATTAAAATATTAAAAATAATAATCAAAATACTAAAATGGTTAAAAAATGACATTTAAAATTATTAAAAATTATGGCAATATTAATAATAATTTAAATAATGAAATTATAAAAGATATTAACATTTTTAAAAATAATGAAAATATCAAAATTATTAAAAAATAATGACATTAAAAATGTTAAAAATAAAAAAATTCAAAAATATTTGCAAAGCAAAAAATAAACATAAAAAATAAACATAATATTAAAATTATTAAAACCTAGTGGGCCCGGCAATGTTTTGCATTGCTTACTTGACGAGTATTAAAAAAATTAACATAACATATCTAATGGAATTGCCTCGCAGTTATAAGTGCTCACATATTTTATTTTTAAACATTCTTTGGGAACGCTTCCTAAGTTCAATAACAATATGTTGGACTTGCTTACTTTCAACACGCACTCCCCGCTCACATAACGAAATTAAAAAAAATCCGCCAGAAAATTCATATGAACAGAGCCGAGTACTATCTGTATACAAGTATGTATTACCTTATATAGCGCTAAAAGAAAGTTCTCCAAGTCCTGTATAGAAAACCACTTTTGGCACATAAAACCCGCCCACTGATGAGAAAAAATATTTTGTCCACATTTTTACGTCTGATACTTACTCTAACTCTAACAGGTATTTTGTCACGCCTATATACGTCCGCTGATCGTAAATGAAAATTTCGTCTGCATATACATATCTGTTTTTCGGAATGTTATCTGTGTACTAAATTTCATTTCTCTGGGGATAAAAAAAATTAAATCTTTAAAAAACATTTTCGCCACACACCATCTGCGAATCTCTTAAGGCTAAAATAATGCTTTGCCATTCACCCTTCGCCCACTGATTAAAAATTAAATCTGTGTACCTGGTCTAAAATTTCCAATAAGCTTAATTTAGCCCTTAATTAGCCATAAATAGCGATATGGGCCTCGTTTCGAGCGGTTATTAAATGACATAATACAACATAATAAATACTATTTCGGGGGGTCGTAGGGTACACGGATTCGAAAAAAATTTGCAGTCCTCAAATTGTCTTCAGACAAACTACAAAACTGGGGGGGGGGGGGGGAGAAAACATAAACCTTTTTTCCCCTTATAGAGCGACCCTATCTAGTGTCTACAGTCTACCCTCTTACGAAAATATATTGTATTGACTTAGGCTTGATACGAGCTAGACCACCACTCCAAGACAATTTTATTTCACCTTTGTCGATTTTAATTTTACGCTCATCGTATGAATAGTAAAGTGTAGTTGTTCTCTAATTCGTTGTGATTCCACCCAAAACGAATTGTTTTTTATTATTTTGACTAAAATTGATGGTTTTGCTACAGAGAATATTAATTAAACTTTTTTTTGCGCAAAAGTCACAAACAACGTTTTTTGCCTCTAACATTGCTATTATAACCTTCAACGGATAGGTCGGCGCATTGGGAATCGGTTTCGATTTGAAATTTGAATTAACAAAATATTTGTTTTTTTTTTGGTGCTTAACTCGCAGCTGCACTTATTAGTCATTTGATGTAATCATCTTAATGTTGTTGCACCACCTTCCAAATTTGTTGTTACTCTCAACGAACAACGGACACACAGAGGTAGGAAAAAACCGGTTATATTTAGTTTTCCTCAAGCGCTTTCAAAAACAAAGTTAGGTAAACACGTACAGTTGTTTGTTTGATGGCTGTTTTTGGTAAGGAAAATTATACCAACTATTTATTTAATAACACAAAAAAAAAATGTGGGAAAAAAGTTGAATGATCGCAATGTAATATAACGCAACGCTATTATCCATACCCCCCATATGAAACAAAAGCGACCTGTTGTTGGCCAGGTCACCACCAGAAGAAGGGTTGGCTGACTTCTATACGCTCAATTTAACTCGTCGTTTTACCACCGCCACCTTTTGCGTTTTGTTTTTTTTTTCTCATTTTTTTTTAACATTTTGCAGGTCATTTAAATTCATTCTTTGTTTTGTTTGCTATCCCGGTTATTTTCCACGATCGCCGCTTGAATGCTGGCAAATAATGACTATTCTTTCATATCGTAACATGAAAATAAAATTAACTTCAATGCCGGTCATTTGTTTGATAGCTATTTTATTTTGTAAATATTTATCTAGTAGTACGTGTTAATTTTCACTAATTAAGCCAAAATTCCAGTCAACACACACACAAATAATGAAAAAAGTCTTACCTTGACGGCGGCACTGGCAGCTGCAATAACAGCCACAAATAATCCCAAAACTTTCTGAGTCATAATGAATGATTCTCGTTCTTCTCGAAGTAAATGACACTTTTTTTGTATTGTTCTATACAATGTAAATAATAACAAAATATAATGATGTGTTACAGTACTTCTTAACTTGGTATTGCTATACAATTTCAATACTTTTAAATTATTGCCAACAATTTTTCTGATCGTTACCGTTCACACTGAAGATCGAAATCTGACTGATCTGTTAAAGCCGTTTTATGTTGGCTCAAAACCCCACAACAACACAGCGACGAAATATTTGTCAACATCGCAATAGCACTCAACGGTTTTGGGTTGGGTTCGTCTCTTGTTAAATGAAAACTTGTTTTGAGTTTAACTTAAAACCTGTAGGGGGGATGAGAGTAAGACGAGCGAGAGAGTATTAGAGAATTCTCTCATTCCGTTTATTTATCTGTGACTGCTGTTGATCACAACAATGACTTGTGTTGTATCTTTTTAACTCTGTCTATTGGATAAGTGAGAGAGTATTGCAGACGCGACGAAAAATAAAACCGATAAACCGGGTTTCTCTGTTATGAAGTTATTTTTTATATTACATTTATATGATTCAGACTATGGATTAATTACTCTACTGTAAAAAAATTACATGAGGTTTTTCGACTAGCAGTTCTGTACACATATTTCGGTCGTGTTGAATTCAATGGCATACTTTATCTTTTAATGTATCAAAAATATTATGTATACGCCTTCACTGTAATTTTTACTCACATATTCATGATTTCCGCGATTTAAATCTTGATCAATATTCTGTTTTTGAATATAAGTGAAGTTGTTTTGTGAAGCAAGAGAATGAAACTTGCATAGCGTTTTATAGACCGGGTCAGGAAAAAAAATTTCCAAAGTCCAAAAATTTTTTATCGCTGCTTTTTTGATTGAAGCTCAATCGACATCGGTGTATAGGTCTCGACGAGTACTACATATGTCCTATATAAGTCGCTGTCGTACGACACCATTTTGTAATTATGGCCTCATTTTTGTAATGGTGACCTCATTTAAAGCAGTTTCTACCCCTAACATTTAAAAATATTTTTTCCTAGGATTAAAGACCTCTCTCTGGTAGGCACGCCCCTCTCCGCATACGTCGTAGTCAGGTTCACTACTCTCTCTCTCTCTCTGGAATTATTAAAAGACGAATGAGACGATGTCGCTAAAAAGTATGCACTAATTTGCGATAACTTTGCAAACAACATTTTTGTGTTAATGTTGTAAATACATCTTGACATACGTAACTTTTATGATTTTGAATAAAACTGTATACTTCCAAAGCAAAATGTTTTTGGTTTTAAAAAAAAATATTTTTCTGAAGTTGTCTCGAGGTGATCTTCTTGATGGGTACCTACCTGATCTAGTGTCCAGTACAGCATTTGCTTTACTAAGACAACAAATGACTTTCTGCAGTGAGCAATGTTTGCAAGACATTCGGGCCTAAACAGTTTTTTCGTCTGACATGATTGGGTGGAAAACAAAACGTGCCATACTAAGAACATTTATTGTTCACGATAAGCTCTTTTAAGTTCAATTCTCTAAAAACCAAAACAGTAATAAATATCTGCTATGTCAATGAATGCAGTCAATCATTTGCATGTTTTGAAGTCCGCTATTTTTCTAGTAGCCTAGAGCTATCAGTTTTGGTACAATAAATTGTACTTTTAGGTGCAAAGTACTTTTTGGAGCAATGAAAGTTCTATTTGGTACAATTTTTATGCAATAATTTGTACTTTTTGTGAAAATCAATGTACTATTTTCTACAATAAATATCTTTATTTGTAACAATAAAAGTACAATAAATTTTTTTCTTTGGTGCAATAGAAGTACCATTTCGTACAACAAAAGTAGTTTTTGGTGCAATAAATTGTACTTTTTGGTATAATAAATTAAACTTTTCGGAAAAATAAATTTTACTTTTTGGTACAATTAATATTAATTTTTGGTACAATGTGTTTATTTCGAAAAGAGCACGATTATTAATTCTTGAGAATGAATGATGGTGGTATCGTGATCCACTGGATTGGGTGGTAGTTGGCTCCTGGGAGAGGGATTTATCCACATAGGATGGCTTGTAATGCTGTTTATATGAAATTAATACGAAAAAAAAGGGAAGCGAATGTGATCGAATCAGGTTTTGGTTCAGCGTCGAAGTTAAGTCACCTTTTTCTTGCCAAATTGTGTGGTCGGAATCAAGGACGTTTTCTTTGTATATTCAAGAGTAGAGTTAACATTATTCTATGGTATCTTCAAACGGAATAAATAGTTACAATTTATGTTGCAAAGTCAAAACTTAAAGTTTCAGCCTTATAATGGCGTTTCTCATTGGAATGAGTGAAGTTAGTAAATTAGTGATGATATGGATAATTCAGGGTTCGGGTACATGTAACGCATAAACACAATGAAAGTTCTATTTAAAACAATAGAAGTACTTTTTTGTTCAATAAATTGTACTTTTCGGTACAATGTACGTTTTATTTGGTAAAATTTTCAGTAAATTGTACTTTTTGGTACAATAAATTTATATGTTTGGTGCAACGATTGTACCGTTAGTACTTTTTGATACAATAAATTTTCCTATTTGGTTCAGTAAATGACTGTTTAGTACAATAAATTGTATTTTTTTGTACAATAAGTGTACGTTTTTGTACAATATATTGCACTTTTCAATAACAAAATAACAAAATATGTAAATTTTACTTTATGGTATAATAAACTTTTCAATAAAAAGACTTTATGGTACTTTTAGGTACAGTAAATGTACTTTTTGGTGCAATGGAAGTCCTAATTGGTAAAATAAAGTACTTTTTTGGTACAACATAAGTACTTTTTTGTGCAGTAAAAGTTTTTTTTTTACAATAAATTGTACTTTCTGGTACAATTAAAGCTGTATTTGGTAAAATTTTCTTACAAGCAAAGTACATTGTGGCACAATAAATTACAAGTAACAATAATAGTACTTTTTGTACAATAAGAGCTATTTATGTTGGAATAAATTGAATAATTAATTACAATTAAAGTACTTTTTGGTATAATAAATGTACTTTTTGGTACACACATAAAAACATAATGTCATACTTAATTTGGAAAACAAAATTATTGTAATAGTTGTAGCACTGTCATTGTTTTAGCTCTTACGCTCTCTTGCTTTTGTTTCGTTGCTTTACCAAAAGAAAACCGCTGTCGTGTACATTAGGGCGGATTGAATTTATTTTTTAATTTTGCTTCTGCTGTACATTTGATCGACGACCATACAGATAAGCATCATTTGTACAAAAAATTAAAATTCTACGACCTTATCTTGAGGAGGCGCATGAACGTTCTTGTTTTCCAAAAGAAGTTTTTTTCCTAAGTAAAAAAAAACATTAAAATAAAAGATCGACCTGGCTGATCGATGGCTATTTTAAACTAAAGCTTAAAGAAAGCCCTTAAGCTAGTTTGTTTATCTTTTTATTCGCCTTTATGTAAGCGGCCTCTTGGTACAAAAAATCAATCGGTAAAGTTCAAATTTAATTAAATTTAATATAATTTATTTCATTCTTATTATATTTAACTAATTTCAATCATACAATAACATTTAAAATAAACTTTTACTTGTAGCTATAACATGGCTTTTTAAAAAATTAAGTTTAATGCGTCATCTACAGATATGAGCTAACAAAGCTAAAATTTTGCACTAATATTTACATTTAAGTCTATGGTTCATCGATTGACAATACAGGAAAACGCAAATTAAAAAAACAAAAACAATTCCACCCTAGTGTACATGTATTGTTTACAGAATCGAAACAAATGGACTTGAAACCGTTTCAAACGCAATTGTATGCAATTGTATCCAATTTAAGAATAAATTGCCTTATCTGTTTAAAATTGTCTTCAGACTAGACCATGGAAAAAAAGGATGTAATGGAATTCAAATGCTTAAGCTTTTGTTGTAATGAAGAGAAATTTTAACATTTTTGTATGTTTAATCGAATTTTGTCATAAACATGAGCTATTTTGTACTCCACTGTAGCTATAGCGGTTTGGAATGGGCGATGGTACCATTTCTTCCCTTTTTTATACCTAAAGTAAAAACTTACATTATTATAGCACAAACTACTGGGTAAGGTGATAAGATGAACCTTCACATAAATGTTAACTCTTCTAGCTTTAACCGGTTTGTCTTGGTAATGGTGGCTTTACAGATAAACGTTTAAACGAATTTTAGTGATAGCAGCCCTAGCCATTTGGTTTTTAATAAAATTTTAGGTTAGTGTATATCACCAAGGACATGTTTATATATAGTGAGATGTGCTGTATCTGCTTTTGTAATTCATTATATCAGTGTCATATGTAATAATATATAGCGCTTTAGAATCAGTTATATGGGTATTTCCTAGCGTTGCGGACGCACACGTTTTTTCTTAGTTTGTAGTTTTCTCGAAAAGTTGAAATATTTTGAAGATTATGTTCATATTAAAAAATTTAGATTTTTGACAGTACTATAATGATCTTCTATTGAAACTTTACATAAAATGTTGTATTCAAAATTATGACTAACACAAAGTGCGTTACGGACACACACAATTTTTTACAGCAACTTGAAGTGTCTTCGAAAATTTGTGAAATTTAGCAAAATTTTTTATGTGATCATTACATTCCTTTTTGTAAAATAAAGAAGACATGTTGGGGTTTTATAAACAACTTACTTCACATTTAAAATGCTTTTACCTTTTATGCTACTTTAATCTAAATGTACGTTACGGTCACACATTGCGGACGCACGCATTGTTCTATGGATAACACAGAGCGTCAAAGAAAACAATACCTGGGAAATTATTCTATTTTTCTGGTAGGTGCTGCTGTGTACTACAAGAATCTGTTTTTCAAATTTCTCAAAACCGCCAATATCTTGAGTTACTGGTAAAAAACCGGGTTTTCGTACTTTTACGCAATTGTAAGCAAGTAACACGGATAAATATGAACCGATTTTAAGTTTCTCAGCGATATTTATAGTTTGTTTTGTTAAAGTTCAACAAATTCATTATATGATTACAAAAACAGAAAGTCAAAAATTTAGCAATTTTTTACTATGAAATCGTCCGTTCTTCCGCTGGAAATACCCATATAACTAGAACATCTCTAATATAATCAGATGTGATTATATCGAATTACATATATAGGACAAATTTCGGGACATTAGATTTATCTTCATTTAATTAGTTCTGATCTAATCTGATTCATTGAGATGTAACCATTACCAGATCTATATAACTTATGCCATATCTAATTAGATCTACATATTTTTTTTACGGGAATCTAAATTGAGTTTTTCACCTCTCTCCATTATTACTCTTAATAGCAATAATAATATTATTTTAAGTTGCCTAAGGACGAGAGTGTACATTAGGGTGAGTCTTAAAAAATGTTTTTGGAATTTTTGATGGGCCAAGTTAAAATTTTATTAAGACGTACAAAAAAACTCTATGTGAATTTTTTTAATTTTTTTCTTAAAGGTTTAGGGGTCGCTACCGGGGTTTGAAATTCAAAATTTTACCGTCATCCTGAGGGATAAGCAGAATAACTCGAGTAAACCTTAACTGATCCTTATGAAAATTTTTCAGTATTAATATTTTCCATAACGAAGTTATGGAATTGTAAATGGGCAGAATTGCCCCACCCCTTCTGGTACCTCCCATACAAAATTACCTATTTTTTGATAATTATTATTTCTCCCATAACTTTCAAACGGGCAGCTGGATGGCATTTAAACTTGGTCAGTTTAATTACCTTGCAATAACAGATAAACCCCCAGAAAATCAAAACCTTTGTCACACCCCTTCTGGTACCTCCCATACAAATGACCGAATTAACCCCCCATTTTTACCTACATATCTTTTTTGTAAAAATACTGAATTCAATAAAATTTTGTGTGAGATGAACACGTGCAAAAACTTGACTCGTGAGTGAATATGGACTATATCGGCCAATCCCTTCTGGTACCTCCCATACAAAATTACCTATTTTTAGACAAATAATTTTTTACCAATAATTTCCAAACGGACAGCTTGATGGCATTTAAACTTTGTCAGTTTAATAACCTTGTAATAACAGATAAACCCCCAGAAAATCGAAACCATTGTCACACCCCTTCTGGTACCTCCCATACAAATGACCGAATTCACCCTCATAGTTTTACATATTTATGCTACTTATTTGACAGAAAATTTTGATTTTTTTCATAGGTTAACTTAAAATTTTGTTAAGACGTACAAAAGAATGCGCAGTTTTAAACGTACAAGTCATATAATATGACTTATGCATTGTATTTCGGGAATATCAACCGGTTCTGAAATATTACTTTTTAAGAGGTTTAAAAATGCCTGGACAAAAATTGATCATTCCAATTTTAAACCTGGCATATCGGATGATCTCACATTAAGACAAATAAAGAATTCTGCGAATGCTATTTGTTTTGCCGAAAATCAGCTTAAAGAGTTTCAGCCACGAGAGGACTACAAAGAGCTACTTAAGCTGACAATAATATTCTGCGGGATTTTCCAAAAACACAAATATTCTTCAGAGCACCAGCAGGTCTTCACCTTGCTAGACGGAAGGCTAAGGCAATATATTCCTTAAAAATATATTTATTCAGAGAGCAGTTCAAGTTAAACGAAAGCGAATTGTGTGGAATACAGGATGTTTGCATTTTTATAATTATTATTTACCTTAAATATTGGTTTGAATCCATTTCTGGACCTTCTGCTTTAAGAAATGACCTCCAGTTATTAAAAGACTTGAAGTGTGATGCAACAATTAATAAAGAGACAGCGGCAATAGCCTTAAAAAAATTCTAGGTCATCTCTGGTATTTTTAGGAAGAGCTAATTGGATTTGCATTTTTGATGACAAAGTTTCTCATGTAATTAAGAAGAAGATGGTATATGCTTTAAACATAGAAAGAGTAGATCGTCCAGAAAAACGAGTTACAGTGGATGGAAACCTACTACATTCCAAAAGTCTTGAGCATTTTGTATCCAACAATACTCTTAGATTTTTCAGCATAACGGGTATTAAATCGGGTTTCCTAAAAGAAATGTTGAAGATTGGGAGCAAGATGCAGACTTTAAATTAAGTAAAGAATTAGTTCGGTCTAGGTTGAAGGTTGTTAATGATATTGCTGAACACGGAGTGGCCTTGATGCAGGAATACAATAAATTGCATACACATTATGGAGAACAGAAGCAGTTCCTATTATTATTGGTGAAAGAATTTAGAAAAAAATATTCAGATCTAAAAAAATCTACCATGTGTAAATAATATTTTTTATTTTTTAAAATTTAAAGAAAATTGTAAGCCGTAATACAGTTGTTTATAATTATATTTTTTAATGTTAAGTTTTTCATGCAATGAATTCATGTTTAATATTAATATATTAAATTTTTATTTTAATATTATTTTTTAACTGTTAAATTTAATTTTTATTTTCGAAATGTACCTTTTTAAATAATAATACAACAAAAACTGATGGATAAATTTGAAATAAATCATTTCTTATTAATGTACTGTAAAAATTCCTAAGTTGGACTGCAAATTAGTGGAGGGGGGCAAGACAATAGCGTTGCATTATCTATGTTGAATATCTAATAACATTCATTAAACTAGATTTATATTTAAGATAAGCATTAATAAAATTACAATAAGTGTATGTCTTTAGCAAAATATAAATGAAGCATATTTACAAAAAAATGTATGTAAAAATATTTTGATTTTCTGTGGGTTTATCTCTTATTACAAGGTTATTAAACTGACCAAGTTTAAATGCCATCCAGCTGTCCATTTGGAAATTATTGGTAAAAAATAATTTGTCTAAAAATAGGTAATTTTGTATGGGAGGTACCAGAAGGGGTTGGTCGATATAGTCCATGTTCACTCACGAGTCAAATTTTTGCATGTGTTCATCTCACACAAAATTTTATTGAATTCAGTATTTTTACTAAAAAGATATGTAAGTAAAAATATGGGGGTTAATTCGGTCATTTGTATGGGAGGTACCAGAAGGGGTGTGACAAATGTTTTGATTTTCTGGGGGTTCATCTGTTATTACAAGGTTATTAAACTGACAAAGTTTAAATGCCATCAAGCTGTCCGTTTGGAAATTATTGGTAAAAAATTATTTGTCTAAAAATAGGTAATTTTGTATGGGAGGTACCAGAAGGGATTGGCCGATATAGTCCATATTCACTCACGAGTCAAGTTTTTGCACGTGTTCATCTCACACAAAATTTTATTTAATTCAGTATTTTTACAAAAAAGATATGTAGGTAAAAATGGGGGGTTAATTCGGTCATTTGTATGGGAGGTACCAGAAGGGGTGTGACAAAGGTTTTGATTTTCTGGGGGTTTATCTGTTATTGCAAGGTAATTAAACTGACCAAGTTTAAATGCCATCCAGCTGCCCGTTTGAAAGTTATGGGAGAAATAATAATTATCAAAAAATAGGTAATTTTGTATGGGAGGTACCAGAAGGGGTGGGGCAATTCTGCCCATTTACAATTCCATAACTTCGTTATGGAAAATATTAATACTGAAAAATTTTCATAAGGATCAGTTAAGGTTTACTCGAGTTATTCTGCTTATCCCTCAGGATGACGGTAAAATTTTGAATTTCAAACCCCGGTAGCGACCCCTAAACCTTTAAGAAAAAAATTAAAAAAATTCACATAGAGTTTTTTTGTACGTCTTAATAAAATTTTAACTTGGCCCATCAAAAATTCCAAAAACATTTTTTTTTTGCCAAATAAGAATCAACCTAGTGTACATTCACATGTATTCATATCAGTTATGGCAACATCATGTTAACACAATATGACATTTGTTAAATTTATAGTTACATTTTACAGTTATATTATACATATTTGTATAACAAATATGTAATAAATTAATAACATTAACAATGTGAAATATTCATTCATTTGCATGAACCATCGACTCCTTAGAGATGTCATAAAACTTTAAATTGGCTCTTGATAGTTTTCTAATTGGTCTCTCTAGCAAAAAGGTAATCATTCTCAAATTACACTTAATTACTATTCCTTCAAGAGTTAACCTTAATTTAGTGACTGACATCAGAGACTGACTCTTTCACTCAAAAATATATTTAAATTGATGTTAAGATATTAGACGAATTTTTGCATAAATTCAATTATAAATAAACATTTGACTTTTAATCTAAGAGAGTTTGCCAAATGTTTTCTAAAAACGAATAACACAACAACAACAACATTAAAATAACCAACCAGCCAGCCAACCACACCAACAATCAAAGTTAGCACAAAATAACAAATTCCCCACGTATTCCGGGAGGAATTAAAAATTAAATGATAAATTTCTATCTACTAAATGTAAGCGCGTGTGTGTCTGTGTGTGAGCGTCTGTGTGCATACATATATAAATGTGCTGATACACCTGCTGGATACATTTAAAACAAAAGTATACATAGAAGATATGTTTAAAATGAAAACAAAAGAACAATGGACGGCAATTGCCTAAAATAAAATAATTTAATATTTGAGCTTAAGGTAAATGGTCTTTTGATAAAGCTTAATTTTTTTTTGGACCAAAAAAAGGTCGCATTCTGTTACTTTAGGGTGGCAATAATAGCGTTTGGAAAAAATGGATTTTGGAATTTCTTTTTATATGTTTTACATGACAATGCTTTACTTTTGCATAGTTTGAATATATAACAATTAACTTAAAAATCGTAACATATATCACGACGTACATATGTTGAAAACGCTTCTTAAGCTCAATAGTAATTCGATTCACTAAATTCAAATAACTTCATTACTTCTATCAAACGCGTAATGAATTAAAAGCCGTAGTATGTATATCAATTTGTGTACTCAGCGATTCAGAGATTCATGCTCTGAGAATATGAATAATACCTATACATAAATTATGTATGTATCTATATATTTGTTTTTAAATTTGCTATTTAAACAAAAAATATAAATAGGCGGGCATAAAACGTTTAACTAAATTGTCAGTTTGGCATACATATGCCAATATTTTAAAATGTAATAACATAGTAGTTTATATTACTGAACATTATGTCGTGCCGAGTATCACACCTTATTAATTTTGCAGGTGTATTTCGATGAATATCGCATCGCTATTATGTTGAGAAGTTTTTGAAATTTGAACAATGACAAAATTGTGTTTTTTCTACGGGCGAAGTGCTGCGTGGTGCATAAAAATAATAGTTTCGATGGTGGTATGTATTTCACATTCAGCCCTCATACAGTAGTGTTGATAGGGCTGAAGAGTCTGCGAATGAGAGCAAACATAATATAGAATAAATAAAAATAATCAGAACTTTTCAGAACTTCGCTTAAGCAAATTATCCAGTAATCCGGACATCAATATTTAAGTACTTTTTAGTCCGAATTGACTGCAATATATAATCCGAATCTAAAATGAAATACATAGTATGGAAATCCTGTAAAGTAGATAGTGAAAATGTCAGTGAAACAAATACCTACACCTATAAATGTAATTATTGGTTTGTTTGTAGCTCAATCACTTTTAAATGGTTGAATCGATTTGATTTTTATTAGTTGAACCTATGAGCGGAATGGGCGTGGCAACATTATTTTTAGAGATAGAAAGATAAAATTTGATATCCCCATAGTGAATATGTGAACGAATATGCAGACAAAATTTTAGTTTTAGATCAGTAGGTAATGGGGGCGTGGCAAAACTGTATTTTAGTCCTACAGATATAAAATTTGATATATAGATAGTACTCGCCACTACAATTACAAATTTTCAGACGAAAATTTTTATTTTGGGACAGTACAATAACAAAGTTGTAGATGAAACCTACAAGTATTTTAGATCAACGGAGATTATTTAGATATGTATACAGATAGTACTCAACGAAACATATGTGAATATACAAACGATATTTGTATTTTCGATCAATGAATAGAGGGGACATGGCAAAAGTGTTTTAAACTCCAGAGATCTACAATTTTGTAAACAAATTGTACTCGGCACAACAGATATAAATATGTAGATGAAAAATTTACTCTCGATCAGCGGATTGTTGCTAAAAGGCAGTATTAGTTACTAGACCGGGTCAAGAAAAAAAATTTTCACAATCGAGGGCATTTTTGGTTTTTAAAGGGCTTTAATCCTATAAATTTTTTTTTTTGAATTTTCAGGTAGAAACTGCATTATATGAAACTTTCTTAAAACTAGTAAGAAAGTTTCAGTCGGGCGACCCGACTTACATATACCATTACCCTCAGTAAAATAAACAAAATTGCTATTATATTGATATTATTACTCGATTTCTAAAGTGGGTGGAGTGGTAAATTTGTATGGGAGGTACTAGAAGGGGCGTGGCTAGACTTCTAGGTTTATCCTCCAAAACTTTATCCTGTTATAGCTTCACTAAATACAGAGTTTGGGCACGATAGCGTTGCATGTATTGATATTATTTCTCCATCTCTAAAGTGGGCGGCGTGGTACATTTGTATGGGAGGTACCAGAAGGGGCGTGTCTAGACATCCAGATCTTTTCTCCAAAACTTTATCCTGTTATAGCTTTACTAAATTCAGAATTTGGGCACGATCGTGTCAAGTGTATTGATATTTTTATTCCATCTCTAAAGTGGGCGGAAAGGTACCTTTGTATGGGAGGTACCAGAATGGGCGTGTCTAGACTTCCAGATTTTTTCTCCAAAACTTTATCCTGCTTGAACTTTACTAAATACAGAAATTGGTCACGATCGCGGTAGTTCTAATTATAATATTAATCGATTTATAAAGTGGGCGGAGCCATGTAGCCTATTTGCAATACCGTAAGTAGTTTTGGGGAAATACTAACTCGTGCAAAATTTCAAGACATTTGGTTGCGTCTTTCGAAAGTTATCGTGCGAACCAGCCCAAAAAAACGGTTCGAATTAATTCGTAAAATTGGTGTCAAAAGTTGCGCAATGTGGTTAGATTAAAGAAAAAAAAAACAACTGAAATTTGACGCAAAACCATAACACTTTGTTTAGAACATTGAAAAGCTGTGGTGGAACATAATTTCTCTACAAAAATTTTAAAATAAAATCGAAAAATTTTAAACGCTTAAAAAACCACTATACTATTTTGATGTATTGCGGTTCCAGTAGCACAAATATGGTCCAACTTTAAAAATAATTTTGAAATTTTTTAATAAAATTATGAATTATTTTAAGACATTTTTTCACAAGATAAATGATAGTTCAAAAAAAATTTCAAATTACACAACCTTTAATCCGTTTATATATTGCGTTGCAATCGGATCAGTAGTTTTGGAGTTATTATAAAAAATTAATGCAAACAAAAAATATTTTTTACGTGAAAATAACCAATTTTTTTGTTTAAAAAAAAAACATCAAAAATCGAAAACGACAAAAATTGTTCAGATTTAATGCTTTGCACATGCAATAGCAACAAAATGAGATATCGACGAAAAATCGATTGATTATTTTCGAATTTTTTTACAATTAAGTGAATTCGCTAATTTTAACAAAATTTTAGTTTCTAATGGTTGCGATAATTTTTAATTTTTTAAAGATGGTTATAGGAGGTACCAAAAGAGGTCGGCCGATATAGTCCATATTCATTCTTGAGTCAAATTTCAATAAGCTTATCGTGTACAAAATACGACCAAATTCAGTTTTCCTTCCAAAAAAAAAAAACCTATTTAAAACTATGTGAGGGAATTCGGTCATTTGTATGGGCGGTGTGGCAAATGCTTCGGTTTTCTCGGTATTTGTCTAATATTAGAAGATAGTTAAACGGACCAAATTTTAATATCCTCGATTTGTCCGTTTGGAATATATAGAAGAAATAACAATTTTACAAAGTAAGGTCATTTTGTATGGGAGGTGCCAGAAATACCAAAAAATACCAAATTCATGTCAGAGTGTCAAAAATATAACTGAATTCAATGAACTTACAAAAAAGATATGTATGTAAAACTATTAAGGTCAGTTCGGTCATTTGTATGGAAGCTTCCAGAAGGGGTGTGACAAATGTTATGGTTTTCTGAGGGTTGGTCTGTTATTATAAGGTTATTGAACTGACCAAATTTAAATGTCTTCCAGCTTTCCGTTTGGTAGTTATGAGAGAAATATTATTTTTACAAAAAGGTAATTTTTATGGGAGAGCGTGGGGCTATTCTGTCCGTTTACAATCCCGTAACTTAGTTTTGAAAAATAATATTACTTGTGTTTTGCATTTTCATTATACCATTTTCTACAGTGCTTGTAAATATTAATTGTAAATATTAATTTTAATTAATTGTAAATGATTACATGCTATATAGTTTCACTACAAATAAAAAAAATAATACTTTTTGCAGTTTTCGAATTTTTAAGATTTTTTTCTTTCAAATCAATGTTTTTTGGCAATTTTTTATTTTTTGCCTGACAATTAGTTTTATAACTTTAAATCTATAGATCGCATTAAAAACAGGTGTGTACTAAAGATATTATAAATCAAAATTTTTGTAAATTTAGTTTAAAAAAATCGGAGGTTATTTTTGAGTTATGACAACCTAAGTGGAGAAATGTCTCAAAATATTGAAAATTTTACTAAAAAATTATTTAAAAAAAAATTATGTATTAAAAAAACACACAACCAACACTGTGTAAAAATTATCCACAGAATTGAAAAATTTTACTATTTTTGTACTTAGGTGGCTTTGATACATCAAATCTATATATTGGTTATTCAAGCGTTTTTTCTTTCTTTAAACCACTGTTCATTGCGCAACTGCGCTGTTTTTTTATTTTTCCGTAAATTGCTCAAAAACATGCGTTGTTTCAAAAAAAAAAAAATACATACCCGTTGGTCTGGGTGATGGTTACAGTTTTATCCCTTTTTAGCCCTATGATTACGAATTTTGGACATGTCCATTATACACTTCATACACCCCCTATAATAAAAGATAATTTAAAGACATATTCTTAAAAAAATATTTTTTTTTTTTAATTTTGCCACTCTCCTTGACCCGACGCATTGGGTTTTTTATAGTCCGATCGTAACGTGTAACATATCAATGTTCTTAGAATGACAACAGCTACATTTTCATCTCTGATCAATTTTGACTCCGACGTCAAATTTTAGAAGTTTCTTCCGGAATCTCGGTTTTTACCCCCCTAAGTCAGAATTTTTTCGTAACGATAAAAAAGTTTTTTAAATTCCATGAAATTTTCTCTTTTACCGTGTATATTTTTATTCACAAACCAAAAAGTTACAGAGGTTTCTGCTCTTCCAATTTTGGCATACCAACTGTTTCGCGCGGAATAGTATGAGTGTCCTACCAACTGACATATTTCGCTGATGAGGTATTTGTTTGCGTTGTGCAGTGAGCATTCAAATGTTTTTGTCACTTCTGTAAAATTTCAAAATATGGACTTAGAGATTTTTCATGCTAAGCCAGCGATATATCGTCAGCTAAAATGCAAAAGTCTACAACTAACTAAAAAATGATGATGTATTTGAACAAGCTATTTAAATTGCTATGATGAAATGTAAAAATTTTTTTTTAAAGAAAATTCAAAAGACTCTTGCAACATGTTAGTTTTTTTGAGTACAAAGTTTTTTGCTTCTTTAAAATAATAAATATATTACTTACGGCCGTTTGCATTTCAGCTGACGACATTTTGGTAGGGGACTTTCAAATACACGTTGCGTACAAATTTATTTTATGTTAACAAATAATAAATTTATTGACATTACCAAAAAGCCATAACAATAAAAAAACGTACAAAATTGCTCTGATATTATGCAGTTTTTTCCTCATTCTGTTAAGTGTTAATATATACCCTCATCCCTAAGGGTGATGGTATAATGAGATACGACTTTTTAATTTTTAGCCATCTATATTTAAGTCTCTTTAAGATAACTAATGTTATTCAATAGTAATAAAAAATCTATATATTATTTAACTCAGTGGTTTCTTATTTAGTTTGATTATACCAACCATGTGTCATCATCTTATATCCCGGAACATTTTCAGCATACATCTTCTCTGTAGAAACCTGTATGCAATTGGGATATCTTCGTTCCGGTCATACAAATCATTTCCGCCATCTTCAGCATAAACAACTTCCTGTCTACACAATTCTCTTACTGCTGATTTAATCCAACTATCAATCAATGCGTTCGTTCACAACTTCAAGTCTTTTATTTCCAATGGTAATTTTCAAAATGAAACTTAACACTAACATCATCATCATCGTCGTTACATCACTTAAAATCTAATCACGAAATTTAAAACCCTTTGACATCAAGTCTTTACGGGCCTCTTGAATGTGTTCCTGCAATTCTTTGGCGGCCTCGGGACAGTCGTTAAATGTAAAGGTGCGATACAAAACTGTACCGGCCGCATATAACTGAAACGGAGACAGACGAACGAACAGAAAATCGTCAATGAAATGAATACAGAAATATATTCCAAAATATGTTAATCGTATTCATCAGACAGACTTACCCCAAATAGGATGACCATAATGTAAGGCAACACTTGTAGCATCAGCAGCAACTTTTGGGTGCCCGGCGTTTTGATAACCGAGAACAAAATGCCAAAGTAGGGGATGCAGAAGAGCAGCAAATACATTAACCAACGTTGCAGATTTGTCATGATGAGCGTAGTAAATACACGAAGATATAAAAGGGAATGTCTTGAATTTGCAATGTAAAATACAGGAAAAATACTGAGGCACAAAATATTTTTTTTTTGATTTGATTAGAATGAAAGAAAACGTCAGTGGTTGGTGGTGGACTTCATTGTTGATGTGTCAATGACAGCTGATAAGCGATATGTCGCAGTGCTGCCAATTGTCAAAGATTAGAGAATGCACAAGTTTGACAAGTTGGCAACGCGATGTAGTGTATAAATGACCGTTAAATTTGAAATGAGTGACATAGATCGTATGTAATAACAGAGTTTGATATAGAAAATAGAGGAAAACAAGACAACTCGGTTTATAAATTAAATATATTCAATATTCAATCAAATTATAGACATTTTCTTGGTAATTTTTTTATTTCATTTAAAAAAAAAATAAAATTATAAAAATTAAAAAAAAAGTTTTGTGAAAACGACATTAACAAAATTCTATTATTTATCATATAATAACATAAGAAATATAATGCTTGAGGTCGGGGTGTAATAAAACCAACATTATGTGGTATTGTTCCCTTTAGATTTTATTTTCGATTAGAATCTGTAAATTTCTTAAATGTTTAAAAAAATTTAATAATATTTAATCAATTTAAAAAAAGATAGAGTATTTAAAGAAAAATAAAATCGACAAGAAACTATAACACTAGTATCAAAAACTATAGTACTTCTATCACAAAAAAAATAAAAAAATCAAAAATAAATTTTTAAATCTCGTTTTTTTTTTTTTAAATTACAATTTGTGTTAATGAACTTCTAGTGGGCCGGCAATGCATCATTTTGTACATTCGCTTTCGCATTCGCATTCATATAAATATATATTTCAATATTCGCATTCGCAAAAAAATTTCTTTAATACAAGTAATAATGAGACTGAGGCCGACATGCAAGTGGTTAAGTTTTCAGTCTCTCATGAAAAAAAAAATTGTTAGCTGAATACAATAAAAAAAAAAAATCATATTTCAAAAGAACCTGTATTGTGGTGGAAACGAAACAGCTCGAAAAATACCTCCGGGAAGTGTCCCCAGCGAACAGTTGTTTAGTAGAGCCGGACTTATCTATGATCCACTAAGAACTAGATTGCATAGCGAAAAAGCAGCATAGCTTCTTTTTGTTAAATACAACTTGGTTTTACTAAACTTTGAATACTGAATACGTCAAAGTTTTCGAAAGTAAATAAAATTATTGTTTAGTTACCTTAAAGACTGACGGCAGTATTCATAAAAATTTATAAGAGGTTTATAAACCATTTTTAAGCAAATTTCGAGAAAACAGTATTCATAAACGATTCACATCTTCAAAGAGTTAAAGTAGGGTTGTCTCTACTTTAAGCATGCTATAACTTGACATTTCTACTATTTATTGTATATTTATGAATTTGAGATCTTTATTTTGAGTTTTTCGGCATTTTTAATGTGAGAAAGAGTCGTTGCATGTATTCATTGTGTAGCAAATTGTCTTTATAATCATTCCGCACATAGAAAAGTATCGAAATATACGGCCTTATTCATAAAAACTTATAAGAGGTTTATAAACCATTTTTAAGCAATTTTCGAGAAAACAGTATTCATAAACGATTCACATCTTCAAAAAGTTAAAGTAGGGTTGTCTCTTCTTTAAGCATGCTATAACTTGACGTTTGTACAATTTATTGCATATTTATGAATTTGAGATCTTTATTTTGAGTTTTTCGGCATTTTTCCTATTGAAAAGAGTTGTTGCATGTATTCATTTTGTAGGAAATTTTTTTCTTAATCATTACGCACATAGAAAAGTATCTAAATAGACACTTTTCATTCATGAATACCATTTTGAAAAATATTTCTCCAAAATTCTTCAAAAATAATTTGTAAATAATGAAATAATATTCGTGATGTGTAAACAATCAAAACAAGGAAACAATGTAATCGGTATCCGATTATAATTTCAACATGAGGAAAAGAAAATCAAATTTTTTGATATAATTTTTACTTTAAAGTCTTTCTTATCATCATGAGAATCGTAGTCAATGAAAAATTGAGCTACAATAATGTTCATAGTTATTATAAGTGCAAATACATATTTGGTAACCGATTATAAAGCTTTTGTATCCGATTATAAACTGTTTTTTTTTTACATCAGAACGACCAATAACTGTCGGCGTTGCCACCTGAACACATAAAGCTAAAGTGCTGATATAAAACATTTATGAATACAATTTCTTATTAAAGGTTTTTCAGAGCTAAAGATAACTTTAGCTAGAGAACGCTTCATACCTACTTTAGAAATTTTTTATGAATATGGCCGATACACTTTTCATTCATGAATTCCATTTTGAAAAATATAACTTCAAAAATCTTCAAAAATATTTTGTAAATAATGAAATAATATTCGTGATGTAAAAACAAGAAAACAATGTAATCGGTATCCGATTATTATTTCAACATGAGGAAAGGAAAAAGCAATCTTTAAATGCCATTTTTATTTTAACGTCTTTCTAACCGTCATGAGAATTGTAGTTAATGTAAAATTGAGCTACAATTATGTTCATAGTTATTATAAGTGCAAATAAATGTTTGGTAACCGATTATAAAGCTTTTGTATCCGATTATAAAGCTTCTTTTTATACATCATTCTTGAAAGCTAAAGTACTGATAAAAAAACGTTTCTTATTAAAGGTTTTTTAGAGCTAAAGAATACTTTAGCTAGAGAACGCTTCATACCTACTTTAGAATTTTTTTATGAATAAGGCCGTGAATTTCTTAGAATTTTATATATTTTTGTTTTTGTTTTACTTTGAAATAAATATTTTATGTTTAATTACTTACATATTTTTATTTGAAAAGGCAGACAGTAGGAATGAAACTAAATTATTCGTTTACGTAAACCATTTTTTGACATTCGCTAAACAATTTTGTAATATTCGCTTTCGCATTCGCTAAAGCACATTCGTTACATCCCTAATATATATGTTCGCTACGCATCGTGTGTGGGCTCTGATATTCTGTTATCAATTTTTCTTTTTACAAACTGTGATAAAATTTTTGTCGAAATAATTGACATAATCATTATCTGATTTGCTGTAATCGCGGACACAGACGGACATCCTTAAATGGACTCAGAATTCGACGGTGGAGGAGGCGGGAATCGAACCCAGGATCTCCCGCATGGTAGTCGCGTGTTCTAACAACTATGCCACGGCCGGTCCCAAATGCCACTGAATATTGTGCCACTTGATGTGAACAATACATAACGGAAATTTGAGTAAGATCGGACAAATATTTCCCGTGCCCCAAAAAGGCCAAAGATCATGTTCTTAGTAAATACGCAATAGTCAAATATTGACGGCGCCTCGGCCCTTTTTGCCAACTTGGATCCAAATTTCAGGACGATCAAACTATTATTATGGCTGTTATAGTGGTTTCCTTTAAATGGGGCGTGGCACTGCCCACTTCCACCCTGGCTGTTATTCATACTGTACCAACAAGACATACATACCAAATATCATCGTTATAGCTCTTATAGTTCATAAGATACAGCCGTTTAAAGTTTTATACCACGCCTACTGATCCGCCCATTTTTTATTGGATTGCCGACTTTGTTGCCAAATGCATTCACACAAATTTTCAAGGCGATTGGGAAAACAGTTCTCCAGATATTGCGGTTTCAAAAATAGGGTCCAATGGGCGGGATCACGCCCACTCGATATATCAAATATGAAAGTACCCTATTTTCACCACCGACATCTCAGCTACATTCTGTGAAAATTGTAAAAAATATCTGACATGCCGTTTTCGAGTCTATACGGTACTGAATAATACAAACAAAGAAAAACAAACTCAATTTCATTCATGTATATTTGACCTTTGACCTCTTTGGGGCACGGATTGAACTCCTCCGATTGTGCTTAAATTTTGACCATAGCCGTTTTGTAACAACTGACACAATATTCCGCATTACCGAAAATCCAAAGTTGAATTTTCTCCTGCCACTCTAATGTCATAGCTATCACGCCTTCTCGTGGCCATTACATATGGAATAACAAACTGAAGTAGTCTTCGGTACGAATGTGCGCGTGATAAAGGTTATAAAAATCGTATCTATATTTCCGAGTACTACCTGTGTACTGAATCGTATCTCTCTAGGGTTAAAAAACACTTTTCACAACTCTCTCCTCCTACTTATCTAAATCAAACATTTCGTCTGATTATTCATGTCTGTGTTGACGATGCCTAACAGAGAGATACAATTTCGTACACAAATAGTAAATGGCTAAGTTTCAGACCGAATTTTTGGTTAGTGGGCGGAGTTGAGGCATACCAAAGCCCAGAATCTTACAATTTTGTACACAGATAGAACTCGGCTCTACGGATACTGAGTAAATACTTTCCAAAATAATCACTATTCCGGAATTTCAAATATGTGTAGATACAACTTTTTAGATTACTCTAAAACTATGGATCTAGGTAACAAATGACATTAGACAGACTTTGAAGAAATTCAATTATGGAATTTCTGGAACGTTTACTGATACAATCAGATAAATATTTCAAGATTTTTAAAATTTTTACAATTGTTTACTTAAATTTGTTAATAAAACTTTCCGGGTGTATAGATCCCCCCTAGGTCGAAGTTTTCAGTTTAAACTAAAATATAGTTTGAAATGGATCATAAAAAACTACGTATCTTATTGTTTTTGTGCATTTTGGATATCAGATGCCTTGGATAAAATTTAAACACAATTTTTGGGGAATATTTGAACTCTCTACCTCGACTCCATTTTCGTCTTTATTTCGAGAAATGTCCGGAAAGGACCTTTAAACGGGACTTTACGACATTAAAATATTCTACAAAAATTTTGCTTAGAAATTTGTACTTGAGGTGTTTTAAGACCAAAAACAGTTATCTCCAACTTTTAATAATCATTAACTCTCTATCTTGACTCCTCACGTGTCCTTTTCATCTTTATTTCGGGAAATGTCTGGAAAGAACCTTTATATTGGACTTTACAACATTCAATATTTTAGAAAAAATTTGCTCAGAAAATTGTATTTGTGCTGTTCTTAGACCAAAAATCGATATATCCAACTTTTACTAATCATTTATTTTATTTTCAAAGTATTGTGTAAAGAGTGATCAAAAAAAGTCAAAAAAGTGTCTAAAAATGGGACTTTGGAACATTTAAAAATTCTGCAAAAATGTTGCAAAGAACATTCTACTTGGAATGCACTAAAACCAAAAATCGCTATATTCAACTTTTACTAATCATTTTGTCTATTTTCAAAGCACTTTGTGCCTAGCGACCTAAAAAAAGTCACTACAAGTTAAAGATACCGACTTCTGGTCTAAAAACTGCGACATATCAACTGTACAGATATATCCTTCTTTGAAACTTATCATATAAAATGGAATATTTCCACTTGCATTCATTTGCGTGTTCCTCCAATAAAGACCACATAAATATAATTGGTTTTTATTTTTTATTTTTTCAATACTGAAGTGAAGGTAACATATTCTAATTATTTTTATTACACAGTATAATATTTACAATTAAATTAACAAAATTCTGTTTAAAGTAACTAAATCGCTCATTCATTTGCAGCAACTGAACATGCCTCACGGCGTAGAAGATTTTTCAAGCGGCAGCCAATAATTTGATACATGATCTGATCCGCACGCATTGTATTGCCGACAAAAAGCTAAGGTTAACAAAAGAATTATTATTATCATTCTAAAATCATTTACCAAATCAAGTAGTACCTTCGGCTCTGTGCTTAAAGCCCACAACTCCTGGCCCCTCTGATGATTTGTGGCCAACTTTAGACCGGTAACAAAACGCCATTGCTGTGGCCCATAGGCCATGACATTCAGATTATCCGCAGAGTAAGTGTTGCCTTCTTTCCAACGCACCAAAGCATTAGATCCAATAAGAGTACAATACAAATTGCCATAGGCATCCATTATCTCCGATTCACATTGGGTGCCGCGTGAACCCAATACCGAAAATTGTCGTTCATTGGGTATATTGTCTTTGGGGTAGTACCACATGGACTCGTTGTTAATGAGTTGCAAAGGTATACGAACCTCGTTGAAACTATTTAGCGAATGGAAATATAAAAAGCGTTCTAAAGGTAGAAAAAAAATTAAATTGATCAATATGAAGTTTTCGTGTAAATCGCTATCTTTTTCTTACCTTCTAATTTAGTATTCTTAGGACTTAAACTAACAGTAAAGATGCCATCATGAGCATTATTAATCAATGTCCTGTCAGGTTTCATAAGGTCATGTTCTATGCGCCACGACTTGTACTTCAACATATCGTAAACGATTAAACCATGACCCCAGGCATCGGTGATGTAAACTTTAGTATTCTTGCAGTCCGCCGTTGACTTGACATCAACCATCATGTCGGTGTAGACAGATATTCCAGCTTTATAGCTATTGGAGGGTAAAACATAACGTTGCAGCAATTGATTCGATTTTAAATCGAATACCAATATTTGTGGTGCACACCATTGCAAAGAATTTATTTGACCCGAATCGATTACCCACAGTCGTTGACACTCGTCAATCTGTGAGTGAGAATAACAAAGATATTAGTACTTAGTTTTTTTTGTTTAAAGAGTATATATATCTTACATAGGTTCTTAAGGCCGAAGTTATTGCTGTGCAGTTGGAACCATGACTATGATGCCACTCATAGCTGGGATATGCTGTTACTTTGGGATTTAACACGGTCTCTTCTTCCCCTTCTCCTATGATGGCCAAGGAATAAGGTACACCGAAATTTAAACGAGGTATGGTTAGAAAAGTGCGATGCGTTTTATTTTCTGTAAATTAACAAATTGAAAAATTCATGTTAAAAATTGTGTATTGATATATCAAAAATTTTTCCAAAACAAAAATAATTCCTATCCTTATTAATCTAAGAAATGTGAAGTTTGTCTGTTTTTTTTTTGGTTTTTCACACCTAAACGAATGAACTGATTTCAATAAAATTTGGAAGGCAGTTAGTATACCGTATGGAAATTATCGTAGGCTAAGTATTTTTTTCATATTTTTAACCCTATGGGCGGAGTGGGAGTGGCAAAACTTGTTTTTTGAGCTAGAAAGATAAAATTTGATACCCAGATAGTACTCGGCAACAGTAATATGAATATGCAGATCAAATTTACTATCAGTGGCCGGAGAGGTTGGAGTGGACGTGGCAAAACTGTACTTTAGTCCTAGAGATATACAATTTGGTACACAGATAGAATTTGACACTTCCAGTTTAAATTTTCAGACGAAAATTTTATTTTAGATCAGTGGGCGGAGGAGGCGTGCCAAATTGTATTTTGTCGCTAGAGAGATAAACACGCTTATGAATATACAAACGAAATTTAAATGTTGGATCAGTAGGCGGAGTGGGCGGGGCAAATCCTTTTTTAGAACTAGAAAGATAAAATTTCATATCCAGATAGTACTCGGCAACACGAATATGAATATGCAGTCGACAGTGGGCGAAGGGGGCTTGACCAAACTGTATTTCAGTTAGGAGGCGTGGGCGTGGCAAAACTGTACTTTAGCCCTAGCGATATAAAATTTGATATCCAGATAGTACGCCGCAACACAAATATGAATATGCAGACGACATTTAAATTTAGTTTCAGTGCCTGGAGTGGGCGTGTTCAAACTGAAATCCAGCTCTAGGGAGATACAATTTAGTATATTTTGTTGTTGTTATAACAGCTGAAGGTAATAGCTGGGGTGATAATTCTTTATACCGATTTTTCAATTTATCGGCACTCGGTCGGGCATATAATCCGATTTTAATACGATCTTTGTGGGCAACTGTGTTTCGTTCCTTTGTAGATAATAAGGTTTTGTGTCGGGAATCGAACCGGACACCTTCGTACACAGATATTACTAGTTTAAGTGTTTTCTGGCAACAGAGAGATAACATTTCGTACACTGATAGTAAATTTTGAAATTTCAGACCGATTTTTTCGCCAAAGCCCAGAATCATACAATTTTTGACACATATAGTACTCGGGTCTATAGAGACGGAGTAATAACTTTCCAAAATAATCACTATTCTAAAATTTCAAAAATTTTTATATACAAATTTTTAGATAACTAATTAACTATGGATATAGGTAACAAATAACATTAGACAGACCTTAAATCATTCAATTAAGAAGCTGTTGGTACATTTACTGGTACAATCGGATAAATGTTTTATAGGTTATGATAAAATAAGTGAAACAAGCTCTTTAAAATTTAAAATTTTTAAAATTTGTTTTTATTTAAGAATGAAATAATAATATCGTTTTTATTGTAATCTGAAGAATCAAAAGTACTCCTTTTACAATTGTAATTCAGAAAAGACCAATTCTAAATCAAAATTTTTTATTCAAATTAAGAAATGGCCAATTGACAATCAGAAATCCTACTTGATATTCAGAAAAGGCCAAATGAAATTAAAAAAACACGAATTGAATATCAGAAATTCTACTTAATATTCAGAAAAACCAGTAAGAAAGTTTCAGTCGGGAAAACCGACTTACATATACCCTCACCCTCAGTAAAACATAATATTTTCTTTTATACTGATATTATTACTCGATTTCGAAAGTGAGCGGAGTGGTACGTTTGTATGGGAGGTACCCGAAGGGGCGCGGCTAGACTTCCAGTTTTTATCTTCAAAAATTTGTCCTGATTTAGCTATACTAAATTCAGAATTTGGGCACGATCGCGTTGATAATATTACTCGTTTTCTAAAGTGGGCGGAATGGTACATTTGTTTGTGAGGTATCATAAGGGGCGTGGCTAGACTTCCAATTGTCGAGTGTATTGATATTATTACTTCATCTTTAAAGTGGGCGAAGTGGTACATTTGTATGAGAGATATCAGAAGGGGCGTGTCTAGACTTCAAGATTTTTTCTCCTTAACTTTATTCTGCTTGAGCTTTACTAAATACAGAATTTAGGCATGATCACGTTTGGTTTATAAATATTATTACTCGGTTTCTTAAGTTCGCGGAGGGTTACATCTGTATGGGAGTTACCAGATGGGGCATGGCTAGACCTCCGATTTTTCTCCAAAACTTTATCCTGTGATAACTTAACAAAATGCAGAATTTGGGCACGATCGTATCGAGTGTGAAGTGTGCGGAGTGGTGCATTTGTATGGGAGGTAGAGAAGGGGCATGTCTGGACTTCCAGATTTTTCTCAAAAACTTTATCCTGCTTGAGCTTTACTAAATACAGAATTTGGATACGATCGCGTTACATCTATTAATAATATTAATCGACTCCTAAAGTGGGCGGTACCCGAAGGGTATTGGAGTTACCAGATGGGGCGTGGCTAAACCTCCAGTTTTTATCCAAAACTTTATCCTGTTATAACTTAACAAAATACAGAGTTTGGACAAGAACGCGTTGGGCGTATTGATATTATTACTCGATTTCTGAAGTGGGCGGAATGGTATATTTGTATGGGAGGCACCGGAAGGGGCGTGGCCATGTAGCCCGTTTTCAATACCGTAAATAGTTTTGGGGAAATATTAACTTGTTTCTAAACATTTGGTTTCGTCTTTCGAAAGATATCGTGCGTACCAGCCGGACATGGCTCAAACGACTTTAAAAGTCACGACTTAGTTAGACTTACGGTCTAAAGTAACTCCTTCTATGTGTAATTGAAGTTAAGAAATTAAAAATCAGAATTTCAAAAAAGACCAATTAAAATACTGAAATTCTGACTGAAAATCAGTGATTTTACTTGGAATATAGGTAAGACCAATTGAAAATCAGAAATTATACTAGAAATTCACATAATAATGGTATTATGCCGCACTGATGAGTTATGTTATTTGGTGTGTTACACTCAAAAGTGAGGGAAGTGACCATTAAGAAACTTATTTTGTGTAAATATATTTTTGATTTTGAATTGAGTTTATCTGAATTTATTTACTTGATTTTCAATTAGAAATTGTGAATTTTAATTGGTCTTTTCCGAAATTCAATTTGAATTTCTGATATTCAGTTGATATTTCCTTAATTTCTATTTGATTTTCTGATTACACTATGCAACAATTCGATGGTCATTGTCTCGGGGGTAAATGAAACCAATATCAAACGATAGCATTTCATCTCAGTTACAAAACCTTAAACTCCATTTTGGCCCACTACGTTACAATGTTTTTTTTACCAGGGGATTGAAATGAAATGAAAGCAAGAGGGTTTAAATGTTCCGAGGAAATATTCTCCGAAAAATTTTTATATAGTTCTCCGGAACATGCACTATCCCAAATGTATTTTTACACATGATTTTTGAAATTTTTTGATTCGACTTTTGACTAAAAATATCAAAATTCAAACCAATTTAAAAAAAAATTGTGACGTAGTAGAACAAAATGGAGTTTAACGGTCTGTTACTGAAGTCAAATGCTATCGTTTGATATTTGTATGGTTCATCCTCGATAAAGAAAATCAATTGTTCAAGTAGAATTTCCGAAATTCAATTGGTCCTTGAAATTCAAATATAAATTCTAATTTTCAATTTAAAATTCAACTCACATCACTGTTTTATAAAATATCCTTGGCGGAAATATCCTTAAAGATATTTATAAACTCGGAAATATTTATTGTTAATTTTTATTTAATTAAACTAACCAATATTTATCTTTTAATAAATTGTTTTGTTTTCTCACATCACTGTTTTATAAAATATCCTTGAAGGATCCACTTTACTCTTTATACGTATTTACCTCTGTATTCTATATCAATATCCACCGGCAACTGAATACGATTTAAATCATAATAGCCCGCCTTAATAGCAAATTCCTTTTCACTTTCAGTGGGAAATGTCAACTCAATACCACGGGACCATTTGTGCAATGTATAAAATTCCCGCTGCTGCAATACGGCAGAATCACTAGCAGCAAACACTCGCGAAAGGATCAATGTGCCGATAGTCACAACAATAAATACACACATTTTTTCTCAGCTTTCTCAACTATACAGCAGTTATATCAAACGCGACGCGACAATTTGAACGTCTTTACCACACCTTTGCCAAATACCAACTGAAAATCAGGTAAGTTAGAACATAAGATTTTGGTTGCATCTCTTAGGGCTCAAGTGAAAAGAATCGAAGAAACCCAAAATGAAACTAACAACAATTCTTCATCGATCCAACCTAAAACATTCATTCATCAAAGACAACAAACAAAACAGAAAAAGATATACAAAATATTGTTTATTGGTCGCACAGTTGGACGGACGTCCCGTCCAACACGCCAACAGTCACAATATATGTAGAAAAACCCTTTCAGGGTATTGTCAAGATGACTGCTGCCGTCGCCCTCCCTCCTCTTGAGCTGTCTGTTTGTCTACTCTCTCGTCTTGTTTGAAGCGCACAAGAATCTAATCTAAACAAACCATAACGAAATTGTTTACTGAATTTGTGATTCCGTCTGTCTGTCGGTATGTCTTTCTATCCTCTCATGGTGCACTTGTCGACCCCGAATTCGATGTCGTCGATGCTGATGCCAAAGATCGTGAATGATCTGTGTACATTTAGGCGCTAACAAGTTCTAATTGGCTATTTATGCCTGACTACATACGGACAGACTTAAGCTGAGCTAATCTTGGGGGAATTTTTAGATCCCGAGACAGTGGGTTTCAAAAGTAGGGGAATAAGTGAGTTTAAAATAACTGTTTGCTATCTGATAGGCGGCGGGGGTATTAAATAACGGATTATGTTGTATTAACGCTTGTTTAGGATGCTTATATAAAACTTTAATACATTATAATAATAATTGTTAAGTGAAGCCCACCTCAAATCGTCTTTTTTAAAATTAAATTTATTTAATTAATTATTTAATTGAAAACTTAACAATTTAAATATATATTTAGAAATATTTTTAAAAATTTTAACTTTTGTTACTCTAGTAAAGATTGTTTTCTTTTAATTATCATTATATGGAACAGGTAATCTCAAAAACTTCTTAACAAATTAAAATAATAATTTTCGTAATTGAGGGAAATAAGCACAGAGGCTTTTTCTTGCTAGAGAAGTCGAATAAGATTAAGGGAATTTGAATTTTTTCTGAAATTTTAGAATATTTTAAATCGGTATTTCAGTTATTTCCTGACCTAACAAAATAGATCATTAATATAGAAATAGACTTAAATTGTCATATAGATGTATTTTCATAATATTATATTGTCATAGTATTTTTTTAATTTTTAATACCTCAACTTCAAATCTTCAGGGAATTGATTTTAGACACATAGTTTCTTGGTGAAATTTTCTTACCGCTCTTTTTTCGAACAAATTGAGCCGCCCTAATACATATATTTTTTTTTGGAATTTTTGTACCTATGGGCTCAATAGGCGTGGCAAAGCTAGAGCTCGAGAGATAAAATTTAGCACACAGATAATACTCGGCAACACGAATATTAATATGCAGACAAAATTTAAATCAGTGGGAGTACTGACAGTACTCTGCAATACAACTATAAAAATGCTGACGAAATTTTTAATTTGGTCCAGTGGGCGGAGTGGTCATGACAAATTTATATTTTAAACCCAGAGAGATATAATTTGGTACACAGGCAGTACTCGGCAGGACTGCTGGTTAAACTTGATATGTAGATAGTACTCGGTACAACAATTCAATTTTTTTTATCAGTGGGCGGAGTAGGCGTGTTCAAACTGTATTTAAGCCCTAGGGATACACAATTTGGTATGCAGATAGTTCTCGCACTACATGTTATTTTCGATTAGTAGACAGACGGGGAATGGCGAAAACTGTTTTTATCCCCAGAGAGATAAAATTTAGTATAGAGATAGAACTTTGGGACCGGCCGTGGCATAGTGGTTAGTACACGCGATTACCATGCGGCAGATCACAGGTTCAACACCGACACCAGTCGGCGTGTCTAGTAAGAGCTTCTCAAACAGTGACGTTCGCATTCGTCGATAAACAAGTAGGTGCCATTAGTTTTGAATCTAAAAATAGAAAGCGTGTTAATTCACAACAACGCGAGAAGCTATCCCATACCTCATTCATGGGGTGTAAAGGGAAATTAAGTTTTTTAAGAAAGCACTTGTCACAGCAAATATGAATATGTAGACGATATATTTATTGTCGATCAGCGAACGGATGAGGGCGTGGCAAAACAGTTTTTAGGGTTAAAGAGATTACATTTAATATTTAGGTAGACCTAGGCGGGTTTTATGTGACAAATGGATTGTAATCCTAGATAAGTAAAATTTGATACACAGATACTGCAGCTATGCATATGAAGACGAAGATTTTATTATCGAATAATGGACGGATGGGAAAATATTTGATACACATGTGTACTCGGCAAAAGATACCAACAAAATATGGGATTTCGATAAGAGGTAAATTTTTTGTTTTTTTAGCACTAAATATTTTTTTTTTTAGAAATGTTATACACAGATTTAAAAATGAAGGCGAAGATTTTATATGGTGAACAGATAGTACTCGGCAGATATGAATTTGCAGATAGATTTTTTAATTTCAGTAAGTGAGCGGTTCCGAGCTTAGGAAACTTTCCCAAAGTATGTTTTAATGTGGGATTTATTAGCTCTTATAACTGTGAGGCAATTTCGTAAGATATGTTATATTAAGTTAATTTTTTTAATATTCGTCAACTATGCAATAGCGAAGCCATTGCAAAGCCCACTAGCAATAATATAAATATAATAAAAGTCCTTTTTTAATACTATAGAAGTTTTTTTTTGGTACAATGTACTTTTTACTTTTTGGTGCAATAAAAGTACTTTTTGGTACTTTTTTAATACTATAGAAGTTTTTTTTTGGTACAATGTACTTTTTACTTTTTGGTGCAATAAACGTATATTTTAGCACAAAAAAGTACTTTTTAGCATAATATATGTGCTTTTTGGTACAAAAACAGTACTTCTTGGTAGAATAAATTTTAATTTTTAATACAATATAATTTGTTTTTGGTACAAAAAATTAAATTTTTTGGTACAATAAAAGTATTTTTTGGTACATTTGGTTCAACAAAAGTATTTTGTCGTACATCAAAAGAACTTTGCAGTACGTAAAAATTACTTTTTAGTACATTAAAAGTACTTTTAGATGCAGCAAAAGTACTTTTCGGTATAATTAAAACACCCTGCGGTACAAAAATAAAGTAAATAATTTATGTAAAAAATAAGTCTTGTAAATATCATGTTCTGAGGATGCAGCAGGATGCACGACTCAATATCTGTCCATTCCCAAAGTCTGAAAATATTAAATGCTTCCATTTTTTTTACAACTCCCTTGAAATTGAATGTAAAATTTATTATAAAGTATTCCCAAAATGTATGACGACGTTCTCTTCTTGTTTTACAATCGTAGTACCTAGTTTCTTCACTACGAATAGTTTTCCCATTTTCAAAGTTCGTTTAGAATAAGGGAAACGTCATTGTACCTTTTGTCCCGTTTTATTCTCTAAACAATAAATACAATTTCGAAAAATCGAGTTTTTCCCATTTTTATCACTAAAAATACGAATAAGCCAGATATATGCGCCCTTATTTTCGTGGCTGCAGCAATAGCTATTTCGTCTTGGTGATGGTACCAGTTTAATCCCATTTGCGGCCTTTTGATGATGCCAGTTTTATTCCTTTTTCGGTTTTTTTTTTTCGAAAAATCCGTTCATTTCGCAAAACTATCGCACCTGTTTGGCAAAAGGGTTACAACTCAAAATTTTTAAATTTTATTTTTTTTTTCAATAAAATTAGAAAAAACAACATAAAGTAATCTCCTCTACCCAAAGTAAAAATGATCTAGTGATTAGTATCTTCTTCTGTAAAAACAGAGAGTGTCGCTGTGTTTTCTGAATAGCTTCTTAAGACTCAACCAAAGAATTACACTTTTAGTTTTTTACATTATGAGAAATTATTATGTACACTGTACATTAGACCGGGTCACGAAAAAAAATTTCCAAAGTCGAGGGCAAATATTAAAGATCACCTCGAGACAACTTCAAAAAAAAATTTTTTTTCCTCCCCCACCCCCCAGAAAAACAGCCAAAATCGTTTTTTTATCACTGCTTTTTTGTTTGTGGTTCAATCGTTACATTCAAGACATCGGTGTATAGGTCTCGACGAGTACTACATTTGTCCTATAGATGTCGCTGACATACGACAACATCTTGTAATGATGGCCTCATTAAGAGCAATTTCTACCCCTAAAATTTAAAAATATTTTTTCCTAGGATTAAAGCCCTTTAAAAAACAAGAACATTTTGCTTTGGAAGTATACAGTTTTATTCAAAAACAAAAAAGTTACGTATGAAAAGATGTATTTACAGCATCAACACTAATATTTTTTTTCCTGTTGCTTGCATTATTACAGAAAATTATTGCATACTTCTTAGCGATATCGAAAAAAATGAAATACAAGTTATTGCATACTTTTAAGCGCAAACAGGGTTTTCAAACATGCGGATGAAGGTATTCAGTGTCACCAATATTCAAGAAACGAAATTATAAAGATACCTTATCCACAATGGAAGTATTAATAATAAAATATAGGCATAACTTTGCACTTGTATTCTTCCCATGCAATATGCAACACTCAACATTTGTGCGAAATGTAAGTGAATCAGCGCTTGGAAAGACTAATCACAATGGAAAATTTTTGCAAAACTTGAAAGTAGTGAACGTAACTTGATAATATTTGTAATTACATACATATCTTTGCTCTTTTTGGGATTTTATTTGTAATACAAATCATACTTCGTCGGTAACTAGATAAAAAATGAATTATCTCAAGGAAATATTTAAATTTTTTTTCGATGTCATTAAGACTTATGCAACAATTTGAGTATGGAATCATTTTTATAAAAATTTTCCGTCAGCGCTAAAAAGTATGCAATAATTTGCTATAATAATGCAAACAACAGGAAAAAATATTAGTGTTGATGCTGTAAATACATATTTTCATACGTAACTTTTTTGTTTTTGAATAAAACTGTATATTTCCAAAGCAAAATGTTCTTGGTTTTTAAAGGGCTTTAATTATAGGAAAAAAAATTTTTAAATTTTAGGGGTAGAAATTGCTCTAAATGAGGCCATCATTACAAGATGTTGTCGTATGTCAGCGACATCTATAGGACAAATGTAGTACTCGTCGAAACCTATACACCGATGTCTTGAATGTTACGATTGAACCACAAACAAAAAAGCAGTGATAAAAAAACGATTTTGGCTGTTTTTCCGGGGGGTGGGGGAGGAAAAAAATTTTTTTTTTTAAGTTGTCTCGAAGTGATCTTTAATATTTGCCCTCGACTTTGGAGAAAAAAAAATTTTGTATGGGGACCGACCCGGTCTACTGTACATAATCGGTTATATGGAACCAGAAACAGAATAGAAGGTCGATTAAAAAAAAAACGATTCTTGTATCAATTCCATTCGCAACAAGTTCTGAAAAATTTTCTGGGTATGACTGATATATCGATTTTTTTTAAACAGTGTGAGGTACCGCTTATTCCCCAGCAAGACTTAATCCTCTAGTAACATCTCTAATGGCTCGGAAGATACGACCGATTTAAAATTCGGTTTGTGTGGGCGATGCCAAGTCTCTTTGTCTAATTACGTTTTTATGTAGTCTATGATAGAGGACCTACGGACACTACCATGGTACCGCAATCGGTACATTTATTTGGCCGATATAACTATTTTTCAAAAAGGGGCGTGGCACCGCCCACTTCGTCGACTTCGTATCTGTAATGATTTATGAAATACGACCATTTAAAATTTCGAAAATTTCGTCGCCACCTTGCATACCGGATTTTCGAAAATCCCTTCTTAGTACGCGACTATGTCATAAAAGGAACGTACATACCAAACTTTAAGGTTCTAGCTTTTGCCGTTAGAGCTGATTAGTAAACAAATTAACTACCCTATTCGAACACATTCTTGTATACACTATCTGCTGAAAGGAACAGACGTAACAAACTGAAGCAAAATCAGTACAGAAATTTCAGTCAGGTAAACTGACTGATAAATGCCATCACCAAATATAAGATATTGTTAAAGACTTGACTGATAAATACCATCACCCAATATAAGATATTGTTAAAGTCTTGGGAGGTAGCAGAATGGGTGTGACAAATAGTTAGGTTAGGTTAGGTAGGAAATATAAATTTACCAAAAATAGGTTATTTTGTTTGGGAGGTACCAGAGGGGGTTAACTGATATAGTCCATATTCATTCCTGATCCAAATTTTCATAAAAGATATGTATGTATGTACAGAAAAGATATGTATGTAAGACAGATGGGGTTTGTCACATTGTTAGGTTTTTTTTTTGAGGTTTTGTCTCCTATTACAACTGTCCGTTTGGAGGTTATCGGAGAAATAGTAATTTTCCAAAAATATGTCATTTTGTATGGGAGGTACCAGAAGGGGTCACCCGATATAGTCCATATTCATTCTTGATTAACATTTTTATAACCGTAAAACTTACGCAAAATTGGACTGAATGCAGTGTACTTACAAAAATGTATGTTTGTAAAGCTAAGAGGGTCAATTCGGTAATTTGTATGGGAGGTACTAGAAGAACTGTGGCAAAGGTTTCGATTTTTTAGGGTTTGTCTACTTTTGCAAGATAAATAAAGCAACCAAATTCAAATATCTTCCTGTTGTCCGTTTGGAAGTTGTGAAAGAAATATTATTGATTTGGAATTTGTTTCAAGCTCAAGACCAGTATTTTTGAAAGAAGTGTATAGCAGAATGATATTCTCATAATGCCAGGCAGTCTGTACAGCAGACTGAGGATTCGTGGCTGAATCCGAAACAGCTGTACAGACTGCCTGGCATTATGAGAATATCATTCTGCTATACACTTCTTTCAAAAATACTGGTCTTGAGCTTGAAACAAATTCCAAATCAATGTTCTAATAACAGACCGAATAAATTCAAAAACAACGATGAAAGAAATATTATTTATCCAAAAATATATAATTTTGTATGGAAGGTACCAGAAGGGGTAGGGCTATTCTGCCCATTTACAATCCCATTAGTTCGTCTTGAAAAATATTAATACTGGTAAATTTTTATACCGATCTGTTAAGGTTCACTCGAGTTATCCTGCTCACCAGTCATCCATCCAGCCAGACAGACGGACATAGTTTAATCGTCTTAAAAAGTCCTGAAACAAATTTGGTCTTAAGAAATTTGGGGTCTAACTCGTCTTCTTTAATGCTTTACACTATTTTTCGAATGATATATACCCTTATCCCCAAGGATGAAGGTATAATCATTCAAGGTGAAAAAATGGAATTCAATCTACACTTTCGAATTTATTGATATATAAACTGAAGTGTTGTTGTAGTAAAGTATTGGGGTATTGCCGTATTGATATATTGTTTTAACGACTTAGTGTATAGGTGTATTTAACTATGGAAATAAGAGTAAGATAAGAATATTTATGTATTGATTTTTTAATTCTATGATTGACATATTAATATCTTTATCTAATGCTCTTATAACTCATAGAACTATATTGCTTTTATTTTCCACTACATCCTGCCATCACATGAAATGCACTGTAAACTCATCACTCCTGATGGCGTTTCTTTTGATAAGCCTTGTTTTCTGCTCGTCAGAACAGCGACAGCGGCTGCCAAAGCATTTGTGCATGTGCTTCCCCACAACCTCCTGCCGTTCCTCTCTGCCGCCAACACTATCACAGTCGCTACCACCTCTGTCGCCGCTATTGCTTTATGATGTATGGCTAAGGAGGGAGGATTGTCTTGCATTGGGCTCGGTTTGGGTTTTCTGGCTAAGTGATGTTTGTTGTTGTTTGTTTGTTGTCTCTTTAGGATGAAAATGAGTTAAGATCAATATAAACATTCTATTTTGTTTGCTCGTTTTGTTCAAATCACTTGTTTCGACTCTACGTTTTCATGTTTTTGTGCATTTGATCCCTTTTCATCGTTTGCCGCTTTGCTTTGTTACTGCATTAGATATGGGTGACTCCGTGGTGGAGAGGAAAACAAAGGTTGTAAATGTTTAAAGATTGAAAAGTTTTAAAGAAGGGTTTGCTGTTTATGTTGGTAAGATCTTATAGTGTATTAACATGCGAATATTTTTGGAAATAATGTCAATGTCAGTGTCAATTAGTTGTATTGAATTAAAAGTCAGTGTGTAGTTTTGTTTTTCAAACGAAGGTATGTATGTTTTAAATGAATGATTCGAGTATGTTAATGGAGGGACATCCCATTACAAAGCAAATAATATGCATCGTTACCAAAAGAACAAACAACCGTCAGTGGCCTGAAATATTCTGAGTTAAATCTCCTTCTGTCAAATATTAATTTTGTAACATTTTAATCTTGAATCCCTATGGTGTCTAGATGCCTTCTTCAAATTCATCTCTCTTCCCTACCTACCATGGAAATACCCACAATATCTTTAGCGAGCCTTTTCGTTAATACACACTGAATCGTACATACATATGTATATTAGCCACAGCATATGATGTGGTGTCTGGCTGGTTGGTCACTGGTCAGTCTAGTGGTGTGGCTAAGAATTATTACAAATGTCAAAAGATGAGAAAGGTCTGATCTGCTCATAAGATTATGTACCTTTATGAAGGGATAAACATACCAATACCCATATGACCTTTCTTCCCAAACCCATAAAAAAAAACATAACACAGGCGTGAAGTTTAAAAGTCTCTTTTCGGTGTTCGCCTTGATAAACTAAGGAAATGAGGAAAAGAAAACCACTTTAATGTTGTGAAATATAACATTAATTTAAAACAGCATCCATGAAATTGATTTCAAAGGGGGTGGGGAGTGTTGGGACACATACCACACATTGGTGTATGGATTTAATCCCAAGTCCCAACTTTTTTTTATTCACAATTTTATTGGGTTCAATAAACACACGCACACGGAATTTCTCATGTTTTAATATAACAAAATCTACAGAATTGATTTATTACAATACAATACACACACACAAACTTCTGCCACATGCAACATGATGCAACATGCAACAACTCCAACTCCTCTCCACGAACCTGGATCTCAATTAACACAAGGTGCTCCCGAGGTTAACTCATCCACGCCACACTTTTGTATACGATAATTAATTTCCTCATAGTTTGTTATACCACTAAAGAATTTCTGTGCTCGATTCGATAGCATCCATACTTCTTGTTTTCCCTGGGGATTCGGTATGACCTTTAGACCTCCTATGAACTGTAGAGTTATTGGATTCTCAGCCAAGACGAGGCGATTTTGTCTCGTGTACGGTGTGCGTATGTCCCAACCCACTAAAGCTATGGGTTCAAAGAAACCGCACAGCAGTTGTCCCTGCGGTGTCATGGCCGAAGCACCGCATTGTATACCCCGATGACCTAGTGGCGTAAATTGTTCCAAGGACGAGTCTAAGCCTTGCCTGAAATTTGTGGCATTATTTATGACATCCAATGGCACAGCCGCCATACCATCGCCAGTTAAGGAGTGAAAATACAACATGCGACGAAGGCCCAGATGTTGGGGTGTAGCTGCCAAACCAAATGCGCCGTCCATTAGTTGAAAGCTTTCGCCGGCGATTGTATGCTGTGTAAAATTTAGATCGGGATAGGTAAGTTTATTTTCCACAGTCCATGTATTTCGATTGGCCACATCGTAAACGATGATAGTGTTGGCAGTGGGATCAGCCAAGTATATGAAGGCTTGCTGACACTGCCCCCTAGGCGGAGGATCGGTTATATCGACCAGGATGTTGACAATGCGGCTAATATTACGTTTGTAAACGTGTGGGGGTAGACGATAAGCTGCCACAATACTGTGAGTCTTCAAATCGAAGACAACAATTTGTGGATGACAAAGATGGATAAGATTAATTTCACCACTGTCCACAATCCACATGCGACCGCATTGATCAATCTAAAAGGATCCAATGAATACATAAAAACGATTCACTATTTATGGTGTTACATGAATAACACTTACTTGAGTTCGAAACACGGACGTTAGACCATCACAATTGGCGCCATAAGAGCTATGCATAGCATATGTTGGAAACGCTTCCACTTGATTACCATAGGTCGCTGAAATATTTGTCAGCCGTGCCAGGGAATAAGGAACTCCATCGCCAAAGCGCGGTATTGATATGAATATTTCAGGTTTTGCATCGTAAGCTGTAAAGACAAAGAAACTACAGTACTCGATGTTAGGTTGTCCATTACTTTTTACTCACTTCGATAATAGACGTCTACATCAACTGGAAAAGCGCTCTCTGGATTGAAATGACCACTGGCTTGAGCTTCCAATCTCGCTCGTTCTGTAGGAAATACATATTCTATATTACGTGCTTCATAGATGGCGGTCAACTGCTTAAAGTTCCTGTGACGTCCCCATGGAATACGATAGGGTGGAGCCGGAATAGTGGGTGATCTGTTAGGTGGTAGGTATTTGTTGCCAATGCTGCAACCAAATCCTGTTATTAAAGGTGGAAATAGCACAAAAAGCCATAGGTGAAAAATCCTAAAATGGGGGAAAATTTAAATTGTTTGAAAATTCGTGAGTGCTTTAAAATATTATTTTTTTCAAAAACAATAGTTTGGTTTAAAGTTAGAGAAGACTTTAGAAGAGAAAAAATATGTATAAATACTATCTGACACGGTAGACTTATTTGTTTTAAATAAAGCAGTAGTGTAATCTGTGTTGCGTAATTTTCTGCCAATAGTATCATAATGCTGCGATGTTATCACGGTCAGCCTATTACTTTTGCTACTCAAACGATGTTAAATTTATGTATTTATTTTACATATCAAGAATATCTGGTGTGTCGACATCCTTTAGAGTTGAGACACTAGTTCTCCGATTTTCAGGAGTCGAAAGTGGTCTAAGTCAAACAATATTCAGTCACAGTGCAAAGTGGTAAATAAAAACAAAATTGTTTTGGCTGTGTAAACTATATAAATAAATAATTTGTTACCTTTATGATCAATTTGGAGATAATTACAGAATATTTTAAAAGAAACATCTATAGTGGAAAAATATTGTGCGTTAGACTCAAATTCAAACCTTTTTTAGAAATCTCGAAACGAATAAAATACGACTTAGACCATTGTCATTCTAACTGGCACATATAGAAAAACAATGTTTCCAATAATCACTGAACTTTGTATATTTCTATAAGAGCTTCTACAATTCCCATTTTACCATTTTTTCCACATTTTTCAATTTTTTACTAAACAACTGCATAACAAATCAAAAAAGTTCAATTTATTGCAGCAAAAAGTACTTTTATTGTACCAAAAATTACAATTTATGGTACCAATAAGTGCAATTTATGGTTCATAAGAGTACAATTTATAGTATCAAAAAGTACAATTTATTGTAAAAGAAAGTCTAATATATGGTTATACAAGAAAGGAGATCGTAGTGAATGTAAGAACTACCGTGGAATAAGCCTATTACCAATTGCGTACAAGGTCCTTTCAAGCATATTGTGTGAACGTCTAAAGCCAATTGTAGAAAAACTAATTGGACCATATCAGTGCGGCTTTAGACCTGGCAAATCTACGACGGATCAAATATTCACCTTACGACAAATCCTGGAAAAAACCCATGAAAAGCAGATCGACACCTACCACCTCTTTGTCGACTACAAAGCTGCCTTCGACTCTCCGATAAGGAATAGGCTTTATGAGGCCATGTCTGAGTTTGGTATTCCTGCAAAGCTGATTCGACTTTGCAAATGTACCTTAGACAACACCAAATCCTCGGTTAAGATTGGTAAGGATCAGTCTGAACCATTCAACACGGAAAGAGGTCTCAGGCAGGGCGATAGCCTGTCCTGTACACTATTTAACATAGTTATGGAGAAGGTGATGAGAAAGGCTGGTATCAACATGTCTGGCACCATATTCCACAAAAGCCACATGCCACTAGCCTACGCCGATGATATAGATATCATTGGCCGAAATCTGCGGGATGTTACTGCAGTTTTCTCATCGCTAGAAAAGGAGTCAGCAAAAATGGGTTTAGCGGTAAACGAGGACAAAACAAAAATAATGATTTCGACGAACAAAGAGTCCTCTCGATGGGGACGCACCGTGAACGTTGACAATTATTGTTTTGAGGTAGTCGACGAATTTACCTACCTCGGATCTTCCGTCAACAAGATGAATAATGTCAGCCAAGAAATTAAACGGAGAATAGTGCTAGCCAATAGATGTTTCTACGGACTTCGGCAGCACTTTAGTAACACCACCTTCTCTCGGAATACTAAGAAACAGCTATACCAGGTGCTTATCTTACCTGTTCTGTTGTATGGTGCCGAATCATGGGTGCTTACTACAACGGACATACAAAACCTGGGAGTATTCGAGAGAAAAGTACTCCGAAAAATATATGGACCTATCTGTGTCGAAGGCCAGTTTCGCCATCGGATGAACCATGAGCTGTATGAGCTTTACCACGACATCGACGTAGCTAAAAGAGTCAGAATCCAACGACTTCGATGGCTGGGACATGTTGCCAGGATGGATGTGAATGCTCCAGCGAGAAAGGTGTTTGAAGGCGAACCTGAAGGACGGCGCAGAGCAGGGAGACCCAAACTCCGTTGGAAGGACCAAGTGGTAGGCGATGTGCCATCATCTGGTAGGACTAACTGGAGAACACACGCAGAAGACCGAAGCGTGTGGAATTCTTTATTACTTCAGGCCTCAAATTTATGAACTACGTTTCGTAAATTGTAATTGGCCACTTAAGTAAGTAAGTAAGTAATATATGGTTAAGAAAAGTGCAATTTATGGTACCCAAGCGTTCAATTTATTGTACCAAATAGCACCAATCAAAAAGTAAAATTTATTGTAAAAGAAAGTCCAATTTATGGTTCCAAAAGTAAAATTTATTGTACCAATAAGTGCAATTTATGGTACCTATTCAATATCTACAACTTTGCTGCAGACACAAAAGAGATATTCCGTACGGTATTCCGAGATATAACCGTGTTAAAATATAGAAAAAGTGCTAAAAATACACCTTAAGCAAAAAAAAAACGTAAGGCTATTAAATTACACTATGCAACAAATAAAGACTTTTTGTAAAATACAAGAACTGGATAGTATAGGTTCGATTCTACTATCGAATGGTAATAAAAGCCTATACTCAGTTTGGCGAGATTGGTGACCAAATTTTTTTTATGGACCCCAAAATATATTCGAAATCAGTGAACCCCTCGAAAAAATGTATCATTAGTTTTTGTCCAATAGCTAACTCACACTTCATGGTAACGCTAAACTATATTCGGCAATAATGTAGCTAAGAGTTTTGTGCACCAACTTAATTAACAATTTATGTCAAAAAGGTTGGTTATTCCTGCACTTTTTTTAAAAAAAAGTAAAGTAGGAATTATTATTTTTTCACTTTTTTGAGCATCAATTTGAGGGAGTCCAAATTTTTCACTAACAATGTCCGCCAAAATTGTAGCCATTGTAAAGTTGAACAACTTTCGTGAACATATCAGTACAATCTGAACGTGTCTAAGCAACCTAAATAGCTCATTAAGACCACTGTGATACCGATTTTTCGTACCTTTACGCACTTATAAGCCAGTAACGTGGTTTTTTGCCTCGAAATTTCAAACTTTTATTATTTTTTCACTACTCTTTAAGTTTGAAGAAGTTTGTAGCTACTATTTTATAAGGACACCCTAATGTTTGTTATTTAATTAAGAAAGTGTATGCTTTCAAGAGTTAAACGCATACTTGTTTGTAAAAATCGGTTAACAAATAGTTAAGTTATTCATGTTTTCCGAGGGACGAAATTTTCGTATTCTATACTAAAATCAAAGAGTTGAAGAAGAATCATTGTTTTGGTGTTGTTGTTAATTTCTTCAACTTTGATTTTAGCATAGGACATGAAAGTTGCGTCCCTCGGAAAACAAGAATAACTTTACAAATTGTTAACCGATTTTTACAAACAAGTATGCGTTTAACTCGTGAAAGCGTACACTTTCTTAATGAAATAACAAACATTAGGGTGTCCTTATAAAATAGCGGCTACATACTTCTTCAAACTTAAGAAGTAGTGAAAAAATAATAAAAGTTTGAAATTTCGAGGCAAAATACAGACAGATATGATAAGTTATCAATATAGCTACATCCCAGCAAAATATTTTGTTGCAAAGAAACAATTACAGAACAGCTTTTACTGATAAGTAACAAGTTCCACTTTCGGTTGCACAATATATTATTTTTGTTTGAAATTGTCCCAAAACCAACATATTCTCATGGAACCTGTTATGAAATGAATTGCTACATAACTGAATTAGATATGCTGTTTTTTTAAAATTTCATTGATTTTCAATTGGGTGCTAGTTCGAAATATATTTTAACTCAGATTTTTGAGTTTTTCTTAATAAAACGCCTCTAAAAAATACTTATTTCGAATACGAATATTCATTTTCTGTTCTACGGAATCTGTGGTGCAACATGTTGTACATAATCGGTTATATAGAACCAGAAACAGAATAGAAAGTCGATTAAAAAAGAAACGATTCTAGTATCAATACCATTCGCAACAAGTTCTGAAAAATTTTCCTGGGATATACCGTTGGAAAGGCCGCAATCTCTTTTTTTTCCAAATCCGTTGTAAAACTTTAAATCGGTTGATATTCAACCACGTTACTGGCTTATAAGTGCGTAAAGGCACGTTGGAAAGGCCGCAATCTCTTTTTTTTCCAAATCCGTTGTAAAACTTTAAATCGGTTGATATTCAACCACGTTACTGGCTTATAAGTGCGTAAAGGCACGAAAAATCGGTATCACAGTGGTCTTAATGAGCTATTTAGGTTGCTTAGACACGTTCAGATTGTATTGATATGTTCACGAAAGTTGTTCAACTTTACAATGGCTACAATTTTGGCTAACATTGTTAGTGAAAAATTTGGACTCCCTTAAAGTAATGCTCAAAAAAGTCAAAAAATAAAAATTTCTTCTTCATTTTTTTTTTAAAAAGTGCACGAATTACCAACCTTTTTGACATAAATCTATATATAAAACAGGATGTGTGTATATATGTAGCGTATGGACTCGAAAACGGCTGGACCGATTTTGATGAAATTTTTAGGGAATCTTCCGAATAACCCCGCGAGTATCATAGGCTACACATTGTTTGGATTTTTCTACATTTAGGGGGTGAAAATAGCAATATTCGATAACACAAGGTATTCTGCGCTTACAAGAAATAAGAAATAAAGAAATAAAAATAATATATTATCAATCGATGATAAACTTCTTTGTGTACTCTTTTAAGATACCTGCGTACGTCCATGGGAAAACCTTTAAAAATATTCTTTAAATAACTCTCTGTATTCCAATATAACGGGATATGCAATAGCGAAGCATTGCCGGGCCCACTAGTTGTTAAATAAGTTGGTGCACAAAACTCCCAGCTACATTATTGCCGAATATAGTTTAGCGCTACCATGAAGTGTGAGTTAGCTACACCAGTTTACAAATCTTTATTTTTTATGAGCTGCAGAGTTCTAAATAATTTTTTTCTATAGATTTCGGCCTCCTAAACACGAATATGAGATTTAAAAATTTTTCCTCTGATTAGTTTTCAAGATATGAATTTTTGAATTATTTTGCAAATTTTTTATGAGATGCATCAGCTTATTGGAGAATAATTCGTAAACGCATCCAACGATTTGGACAAGAGTGGTCTCCAATTAAAGGTAATGTGCTGCCCTAAAACATTTCTATACAAGCTTTTAACATCGGTTGGGTAGTTCTGATGGTAGGAGCAATTAAAGTTTAAAAAACAAATTTTTTTGTGCAAAAATCACTGATTTAAATTGATAAAAAAATTTATAAAAAATATTAATCGCAAAAATAAATCCAATTTCATAAATTGAGTATATAGATTGGACTTTCCCGAGGAAAACAAGCCATCATATATAAAAATCGGGTGATTATTGGGAGAGTTACACGTTTTTAAATAGGACACTACAAATCATAAATTTTTTGATTTTAATCATATCACGGTAGGCTTAGAGCTAAACTTTACGTTGCATGAAAATGAAGATAAAAATGGGAATGCCACTGTGCTATGGGTTGATTATGCATCACGAAAATGTTTAATTTGAAATCCTAGCTGATCATTTTTAGAAAATATCGATATTTTTCATTTCTGCCGACTGGACCAAAAGTCTTTTTACATTTTAAACGATGACAGTAAAAAACCGGACCAATGAGATAAAAACTGTTTATTTATTATAATAGTACACAAACAGGGATTTTAGATGATCATTGATTATTTTGACATTGCGTCAATGTGGAGGCTGGAAGTGCATTTTAAGCCTATATTTTTAAAAAATCTCTATATTTTTAATTTTTAAACCGCGTAACCGCCTAAGAAGAATTTGTTCAGTATTAGAAAAGTGGAATATTTATTAATTGCAATATAAGCATATATATATCTGGTTTAAAAATGGAAAATATTGATATTTTTCAAAAATGTACGGTTAAAATGCACTTTAAATCTCCAGGTTGCAGCAATGTCAAAATAATCAATGATCATGCATAAATCCCTGTTTGTGTACTATTATAATAAATAAACAGTTTTTATCTCAAATGTCCAGTTTTCTACTGTCGTCGTTTAAAAAGTAAAAAGACTTTTGGTCCAGTCGGCAGAAATGAAAAATATCGATATTTTCTAAAAATGATCAGCTAGGATTTCAAATTAAACTTTTTCGTGATGCATGAGCAACCCATAATACAGTGGCATTTCCACTTTTTATCGTCATTTTCATGCAACGTAAAGTTTAGCTCTAAGCCTACCGTGATATGATTAAAATCAAAAAATTTATGATTTGTAGTGTCCTATTTAAAAACGTGTAACTCTCCCTATTATCACCCGATTTTTATATATGATGGCTTGTTTTCCTCGGGAAAGTCCAATCTTTATACTCAATTTATGAAATTGGATTTATTTTTGCGATTAATATTTTTTATAAATTTTTTTATCAATTTAAATCAGTGATTTTTGCACAAAAAAATTTGTTTTTTAAACTTTAATTGCTCCTACCATCAGAACTACCCAACCGATGTTAAAAGCTTGAATAGAAATGTTTTAGGGCAGCACATTACCTTTAATTGGAGACCACTCTTGTCCAAATCGTTGGATGCGTTTACGAATTATTCTCCAATAAGCTGATGCATCTCATAAAAAATTTGCAAAATAATTCAAAAATTCATATCTTGAAAACTAATCAGAGGAAAAATTTTTAAATCTCATATTCGTGTTTAGGAGGCCGAAATCTATAGAAAAAAATTATTTAGAACTCTGCAGCAAAATGGCTGTAAACTAGTGCTATTGGACAAAAACTAATGACACCTTTTTTCGAGGGGTTCACTGATTTCGAGAATCTTTTGGAGTCCATAAAAAAAAATTGGTCACCAATCTCGCCAAACTGAGTATAGGGTTTTATTACCCTACGATAGTAGCATCGAACCTTTACTATCCAGTTCATGTATTTTTTTCACTGTTGCACTGTGTTATTAATGCAGCCAACTTGACAAAACAAAAGATGCAGAAGTTCTTATTTTTGGGACTACTTTCACGAGCAATTCTAAGGATTGAATCCCAAAATCATGTCTTGTACTGTGTTATTAAATCCTCACCATTTACGATGAGGGCATATATCATTTAATAGGGGCAATTGAGAAAAGACCGTTGAGCCATGTCCGTCTGTCCAGCTGGTGGGTACGATAAACCTTTACTGATCCATATGAAAATTTACCAGTATTTATATTTTGGAAAATAAAGTTATGATAAAGTTTCAAACTGGAGGATAACAACTCTTCTTTGCCACACCCCTTCAGTTAACCCCCAGATATATGACCGAATTTACTCGAAGAGTTTTACATACATATAATTTTTGTTGCAATGAATTTAATCACAATTTACGTGAAATCTAAAGTTTAACTCAGGAATGAACTCTGGACTATGTCAGCTGACTCCTTCTGGTACCTAACATTCAAATTAACTCAATTTTGAAAAATATTTCTTCTATTATATTTTGTACCCCACAAAAGAGGAGTCTGTATGGGACTCCCCTTATATCACACTTAGAGAATATAAGCCTGTATATCAAATTTCAGACAGAAGGACACCCCCAAAAAGCGAAGTTTTTATGGGAGGTGGGAGTAGTTTTTGTACGATCATGCTTATCTTGGAACATCACCTTCGCTTATAGAATAGTAGATTGCATTCTAGGGTGGCAGAGAAAATTCAACTTTGGATTTTCGGTAATGCCCGAGTGGAATATTGTGTTATAAAGTGGATATGGTCAAAATTTTAGCAATATCGGACAACTTAAAGTAGCATTTTGGTCGGTGGTAAAAATAGGGTACTTTCATTTTTGATATATCTAGTGGGCGTGCCCCTCCAATCGCCTTGAAAATTAGTGTGGATGCATTTGGCAGCAAAGTTCGTGATGTAAAGAAAATTTCGGGTTGACGGTTTGTCTAATATTACGAGGTTTACTCGAGTTATCCAAATATTGTTTATAACGATATATAATATATATCGGAAAATTTTAATGTAGGTCTCCGAATCAGAGTACGTATTGGCTCGCTCTTTTCGGCTCCCGGCTCGCGAGCCAGGAGCCTCAAAACTACGAAAGAGCTCTTGGCTCGCGAGCTAGGAGCCACAAATTTCAAACGAGCTCTCGGCTCGCGAGCCAAGAGCCCAAATAAAGAGCCGGCTCGCGAGCCAAGAGCCACAAAATTTTAAATGAGCTCTCGGCTCGCGAGCTAGGAGCCACAAAATTTCAAATGAGCTCTTGGCTCGCGAGCCAGCTCGAGAGCCCATTTGAAATTTTGTGGCGAAAAGTACATTAAAAGTACTTTTTGGTACAAAAGTGTACTCTGGTACAAAAAAAGTACTTTGTGTCAAAAAGTACGTTAAAAGTACTTTCGGTACAAAAAAGTACTTTGTGCTGAAAAGTACAAAAAAAAGTACTTTGTGTCAAAAAGTAAGTTAAAAGTACTTTTGGTACAAAAAAGTACTTTGTGCTGAAAAGTACATTAAAAGTACTTTTTGGTACAAAAGTGTACTCTGGTACAAAAAAAGTACTTTGTGTCGAAAAGTGCGTTAAAAGTACTTTTGGTACAAAAAAGTACTTTGTGCTGAAAAGTACATTAAAAGTACTTTTTGGTACAAAAGTGTACTCTGGTACAAAAAAAGTACTTTGTGTCAAAAAGTACGTTAAAAGTACTTTTGGTACAAAAAAGTACTTTGTGCTGAAAAGTACATTAAAAGTACTTTTTGGTACAAAAGTGTACTCTGGTACAAAAAAAGTACTTTGTGTCAAAAAGTACGTTAAAAGTACTTTTGGTACAAAAAGTACTTTGTGCTGAAAAGTACAAAAAAAGTACTTTTTGGTACAAAAGTGTACTCTGGTACAAAAAAAGTACTTTGTGTCAAAATGTACGTTAAAAGTACTTTTGGTACAAAAACGTACTTTGTGCTGAAAAGTACATTAAAAGTACTTTTTGGTACAAAAGTGTACTCTGGTACAAAAAAAGTACTTTGTGTCAAAAAGTACGTTAAAAGTACTTTTGGTACAACAAAGTACTTTGTGCTGAAAAGTACATTAAAAGTACTTTTTGGTACAAAAGTGTACTCTGGTACAAAAAAAGTACTTTGTGCCAAAAAGTACATTAAAAGTTCTTTTGGTACAAAAAAGTACTTTGGTGCAAAAAAAGTACTTTGTGCAACAGAAAATTTTTTTTGGGCCATAACTTTGGTACTTTGCTCAAGAGCCAAGAGCTCGCTGGCTCGAGAGCTGGCTCTTTTTGGGCTCTTGGCTCCTGGCTCGCGAGCCAGCTCTTTTTGGGCTCTTGGCTCTTGGCTCCTGGCTCGCGAGCAGGCTCTTTTTGGGCTCTTGGCTCCTGGCTCGCGAGCTGGCTCTTTTTGGGCTCTTGGCTCCTGGCTCGCGAGCAAGCTCTTTTTGGGCTCTTGGCTCTTAGCTCGCGAGCCAGCTCTTTTTGGGCTCTTGGCTCCTGGCTCGCGAGCCAGCTCTTTTTGGGCTCTTGGCTCTTAGCTCGCGAGCCAGCTCTTTATTTGGGCTCTTGGCTCGCGAGCCGAGAGCTCATTTGAAATGTTGTGGCTCTTGGCTCGCGAGCTGAGAGCTCATTTAAAATTTTGTAGCTCTTGGCTCGCGAGCCAGCTCTTTATTTGGGCTCTTGGCTCGCGAGCCGAGAGCTCGTTTGAAATTTTGTGGATCCCGGCTCGCGAGCTGAGAGCTCATTTGAAATTTTGTAGCTCTCGGCTCGCGAGCCAGCTCTTTTTTTGGGCTCTTGGCTCGCGAGCCGAGAGCTCGTTTAAAATTTGTGGCTCCTAGCTCGCGAGCTAAGAGCCAATTTTCAGGAAAAGAGCTGCTCGCAAGCGAGCCAATACGAACCCTGCTCCGAATACATGAACTATCCCAAATCAACTTTTACATATGATTTTTCAATTTCTTTTATTTGACTTTTGACCAAAAAAATCTAACTTTAAACTAGTGTAAACAAAAATTGTGACGTAGTGGAGAAAAATGGAGTTTAGGGATTTGTTACTGAGGTAAAATGCTATCGTTTGATATTGGTTTGGTTCACCCCCGAAAAAGTGTGTTGCACTGTGGTATTTAAAAAAAGATTTTGGTTTTGTTTTATTTTTTATACGAAATTTAATGGTTACCACTATATTTAAATGTTTTAGTGCATATACAAGGTATATTTTATTTTGTCAAAATACCTAAAAGTGTATCAAGAAAGTCGAAGAGACCTAAAATGTTTACTTCTCAAAAAATCTATCATACAACTATCGCGTTTTATGGCGTATTTAGGAGAGGCTTGACATTTGTTTATGTATTACAGTCAAGTTCGTTTATAACGAACACTGTTTATAACGAACATTCAGTTTTAGCGAACACTTTTTCTGGTCCCAACGATTATGCATCGTTTCTTCATATATATCTTTACTGTTATTGCGAACATCGTTTATAGCGAACTTAACGTATAACCAACAATATTTGTTGTCCCATTTTCCAGTTTTCATACATTTCTTTATGGTTATAACGAACTCCCTACAATGTTTTTAATTATTTAAGCAACGGTAACGTAATTTCTTCCAAAAAAATACGTAAGATTATTATTCCTGAAGATTTAAAATATAATAAAACTAATTAAAGATAATACAAATTATTTTGGGTCTATTTTTTTATAAATGCCTAGTCCCTGGGAATTCGCTATAACCGTACTCGACTGTATTAAGAGAACAAACATGGGCAGTAAACGAAATTCCGATAATTAAAAAATTACATAATATTTTTAAATACTAATAAAAAAAAAGACAAACACAGTTTTTTTTCGCTATTTATTGTTTTCGTTTTTAATATGTAAATTGGCCACGAAGCTTGTTTTCAAATGATCGTCAAGCTAGATTAAACAAATTAAATAATAAAACTTATCACACGATCCAATCTCACACGAAAATTGTACTCAATTTCGCATATTTTTAATAAATTTTTCAAAATTTCGATTTGTTTTTAAATAATTCATATTTCACAACCATGAATTTGCACAAAATTGTGTTTTCTTATTAACTTATTTGTTAGCTTTAACATCATTAAAAAATACTGTCATTTCATATCCATTTTATCGTTGTGATTGCAGCTAAAATTATATTCATCAGATTCATTAACTTAAATGCACTTGAAATGTAATCCATGATGGAGGGAGTATAAGCAATAACCCAGTTTAAATTTGTATCGGCTATTGAACTTTGTGACAGTCCATTCATTTTTTTTTTAATGTAAATCCTGCCTTCACTTCACACATATGTAGCCACCGAAACACTGTGCCGTTGACATTCAGTACTTATTTTTGGCTCCTCTTAAAAATACAAGTCACACCAGATTTTGTTTGATTTAAATTATGTCCTGCATTGACATTCTCTTCGATTCGATTTAAATTTTGATGCCCCGAGTAAATATTTTAAATTTTTTTTTAAAACGAACAGTATTTTACGTTTTATGTACAATTGGAATTTTTATTACACTTAATTATTTTTAATTACTCTCCTCACATTTGTTTTTATTTTTTTTAATTGATTTCTTTGCACACACAACAATTAAATATTTCGTAGTTCTTTAAACTTTTTGTGTGTTAATACTGTTGTAATCCTCCAACTCGATTGAGAAATTTGCAGGTCCGTCTTTCTTGAGCAACGTATTGTGACTGAAAGCGCCAAGGTCGCTGACGCTCTGTATCAGAATATTGATTTTGTTTTCGAATTTACATCTACAAAAAATATTGTAGAGATTTTGTGGGATGATGTTCACTTGCATTTAACTTTTTCTGTGAAATAAAATGATTATCAGAAAATATGCATATATTTGTAATATACATATGTATGTATATTTATTAAATATATATATACATATGTATGTACAACTCTATATTAATGTCTATAATTTATAGTGTTCACTTATGATATGATGAGGCTTTTATAGTTTGTTGGTGCGGCGTCGCACTGTTTCCATATAGTGTTTTGTTGAAACTAGTTTTAATTTTTGTTAACTAGGCCTCCTCTTCTTACCAAAATTGCAGCAGACAGTGCAAAGAGTAGGAGAGTAGAGAGTTTTCAAAAGTTTTGTGTGAAAACCCACAAATTGTTTATTATTTTTTGGCTTTTCACCTGTTGTTGTAATGCGGCTCCGTTTTTCATACATATTTTTGTGGTAAATGTGATAGATATGGTGCTTACGAGTATGCAAAATGTGTCTCTTATGGGGACATTCCCGCCAATTGAGACTAAAGTTAAAATAGCGGAAACCGGTTCAAAACATTGTTCCATGACTTTTCCATATCAGGCGTAAGGCTTTTTTTTTGTAGTGACTAGGAAATTTAAAGCAGAAACCGTTAAATAATCCATGTGCATATTTTTTTTTCTTGGCTAACTGTCTGCCACCATGACGCTTCAGTGATTTTTACTGAGAGTCAGTTATTTTACGTAAATGGAGCATAGACTTTAAGTTTTGCTGTATAAACTTTGTCTAGCATTAAAGCTTTTCCGCGATGAACCAACCAACGTCAAGTCACCTTCGAAGTTGTCACACGTTTTTGGTTGTGATCAGTGAAGATCAAACGTGTCAGTTATCTATCGGAAAGTTGTGGTGGTATCTTAGTCATGATATACAAGTGGAAAGAGGCAAATTTTAACAGGATGATTGTATTATATCTACGAGTATTGTACCGAAAAGTGTAACTCATTAAAAGAGACAAGTTAAGACTGTTGTGCCATGTTCGTCTGTCTGGCTAGCTGTATAGCTAGTGGACACTAGACAGGGTAGAAAAAGATGTTGATGCGGTCATCCTCAGTTTTTTAGTTTATCCAAAGACGATTTGAGGACTTCACCCCCACATATCCTTTGATGTCCATTCGGAGCGAGGCAGATCATATCGTTATTTATGGTTTATCAAGGGTTACATTTTCGGACTTCAATATTAGTCTTTTATTTACTTTACCCTCATCCTTAGGATGAAGTTATATATCATTTGATACGCGAAAAAAGTGTAACTCATTAAAGAAGACCTGTTAGACTCCAAGCATCTTAAGATCCAGTTCGTTTCAGGAATTTTTAAGATGATTGAGCCATGTCCGTCTGTCTGGCTGGCTGGTGGGCAGGATAACTCGAGTAAACCTTAACTGATCTATATGAAAATTTATCAATATTAATATTTCCCAAAATGAAGTAATGTGATTGTAAATAAGCAGAATAGCCCCGACCCTTCTGGTACCATCCATACAAAATTACCTATGTTTTTAAAAATAATATTTCTCCAATAACTTCCAAACGAACAGCTGAAGGATCTACTTAATTACCTTGTAATAACAGACAAACCCTCAGAAAACCAAAACCTTTGCCACAACCCTTCTGGTAGCTCCCTTAATTACCACTTTCCTTCTGGTACTTCCCATACAAATGACCGAATTACTCTCATTAGGGTGGCAACGAAAAATCAACTTTGGATTTGCAGTAATACTCAAGCGGAATATTGTGTCAGTTGTTATAAAACAGCTATGCACCAAAGAGGTTAAAGGTCAAATCTGTATATATGAAAACCAGCAAGAAAGTTTCGATTCGGGAAAACCAACTTACAGATACCCTCACCCTCAGTAAAACATACGATTTTCAATTATATTGATATTATTACTCGATTTCTAAAATAGGCGGAGTGGTACATTTGTATGAGAGGTACCAGAAGGGGCGTGGCTAAACTTACAGTTTTCTCTCCAAAACTTTATCCTGATTTAGCTTTACCCAACGATCACGTTGGGTATATTGATATTACTACTTCATCTCTAAAGTGGGCTTAATGGTACATTTGTATGGAAGGTACCAGAAGGAGCGTGCCTAGACTTAAAGTTTTTTCTCCAAAACTTTATCCTGATTTAGCTTTACCCAACGATCACGTTGGGTATATTGATATTACTACTTCATCTCTAAAGTGGGCTTAATGGTACATTTGTATGGAAGGTACCAGAAGGGGCGTGGTTAGACTTCAAATTTGTTCTGCAAAACTTTATCCTTCTTGAGCTTTACTAAATACAGAATTTGGTCACGATTGCGTAGGATCTATTAATAATATTAATAGATTTCTAAAGTGGGCTATACCTGATGGGTATGGGAGGTAACAGAAGTGGTGTGGCTAGACTTCCAATTTTTTTCACGTTTTTTTGCTACACTTTTACTAAATAATGAATATGGGCACGATCGCGTTGGGTGTATTGATATTATTACTCGATTTCTAATGTGGGCCGAATGGTACATTTGTATGGAAGGTACCAGAAGAGGCGTGGTCGTGTAGCCCGTTTTCAGTACTGTAAGTAGTTTTGGGGAAATATTTACTTGTGCAAAGTTTCAAAACATTTGGTTTCGTCTTTCGAAAGTTATTGTGCGTACCAGCCGGAAAGCCAGACAGACAGACAAACGGACGGACAGACGGACATGGCTCAAACGATTTAAAAAGTCATGAATCGAATTTATTTCATAGAAACTTAGGGTCTAAGGTGACTCCTTCTATGTGTTACACTTTTGGGTCGTATCAAATATATATACCCTCCTACCCGTAGGGTGAAGCCGCAATATAAGAAGGACTTTTTTTTCATCCGCCTTGAAAATTTTTGTGTGGATGCATTTGGCAGCAAAAACTTCCCTTAGAGGAAGTTATATTCCAAGATGAGCAAGATTGGACAAAAACAACTCCCAACTCCCATACAAACATTCTCTTTTTAGGGGTGTCTCTCTGTCTGTCCCCGGTATTACGATCATAACTTAAGAGAAGTCGAAGATAATGTTCTTTCCTCTAAGCGGAGATGAGCAAGATCGGACAAAAACTACTCCCACCTCCAACACAAACTCCCCCTTTTTGGGGGTGTTTCTCAGTCTGCACCCTTAATTACAGCTGTAGTTTAAGAGATATCGAGCTGAAATTTGGTATGCAATCTTTTATCCTTTAAACGGAGGGCAATACTAGTACCAACTCAAATACCAACAGTCCCTTGTTAGGCGTGTCCCTTTGTTACAGCAGTAATTTAAAAGCTAACGACCTCAAGTCCCATATAAACTCCCTCTTTTTTACGGGTTAAAAAAAATACATAACAATATTCTCCGCTCATATAAGCAATTCCAGCAAAAATAGATGTGAGAGGCTAAAAGTAATGTCCAGCTTTCCCTCTTTTGCGGTACAAAGTTTTTGTTAAATATAGTTGCAGTTCAAATAACCAATTTTATCGCCTTATTTGGTGAAGGTGGAGGTAAATAAGTCCAACTTCTCCGAAACGGTGAACTACCTGGTCCTCATCTTGGACAGGAAAATTAAAGCTATTGAAAGCTATTGAAGCGAAAAGCTATTGAAGAAACCTGGGGACTCAAACCCTAGGAAACACTTTGAATTTACAATGCTATAGTGAAGCCAATACTACAATATGGCTCTATAGTTTGGTGTTATGCGCTCGACAATAACAGCAAATTTCGACAAATGGATCGTGTACAACATTCCACTTGTCTCCTAATTAACGGGTGCATGAGATCGATCCCCCTATAAGGCACTCTACACGTTACTCTATCTACTACCACCTGATCTGAGCTGCAAATGTTCCGTCCTCAAATCAGCCATTCGATTAAACGAGATAGATTATTAGGATCCCTCCATCGGACACACGAGCATCCCGAACCAGATCAATATCTTACTTGAAACTGTAAATCGAACTTTCTCTATGAAACAAGAACGCCCTCCAGAAAGGAGTGGACAGATAACGAGAACGCTATGTATGGAGCAATAAACCCATTACCGATGGGTCAAAATTGGATGACAAAGCCGGCAATGGTATGTACTACGTAGATCTTTACTTACTTACTTAGCTGGTACTTCTATGCAATCCAAGTGGATTATATACCGCACGTAGAAAAATATTATAAGCGCCTCGATCTTCTGCGCTTCTTCTCCAGTTAGTCACACCGAGTTCTGTAAGGTTCTCAGTAACCTGGTCTTTCCAACGGAGTTTTGGTCGCCCTCTTCTGCGCCGTCCATCGAGTTCATTGTCGAAGACTTTTCGAGCTGGAGCATTTTCGTCCATGCGTACAACATGACCTAGCCAACGCAACCGTTGCACCTTAATGCGTTTGACCACGTCAATGTCAGTGTACAGCTCGTACAGCTCATGATTCATACGAAGCCGATACTCTCCGTTAACGATGATGGGCTCATATATTTTACGGAGTATTTTTCTCTCGAATACCGCAAGAACCGATTCATCCGCTTGTGTCGTAACCCAGGATTCTGGGCCATACATTAAGACAGCTAGAACCAGTATTTGGTATAGCTGGAGTTTTGTTCGTCGAGAGAGGGCTCTGTCATTGAATCGCTTGCTTAGTCCGTAGTAGCATTTATTTGCATGCAGGATTCTTCTCCGGATTTCTAGGCTGACATTATTTGCTTTGTTGATGGCGGAGCCTAGGTAGACAAAATTATCTACCACCTCGAAATTATAGTTGTCAACGTTCACGCAGTTTCCCAAACGAGTAGATTCTTTGTTCGTTGAAACTAATAACTTCGTTTTGTCCTCGTTCACCGTTAGGCCCATTTTCGCAGCTCCTCGCCACCGGACTTGGAGAGCTCTGCGGGCAGACCGTCGGCACCGGCTGCTTTGTTGTTTTTCAGCCGCGATATTGCTCTTCTTACCTCGGCTTGACTTGGTGGTGGGCAATCCAAGCCGTCGTCGACAATTGGAGTGATAACTTCACGTGTGCTGCCTTCTGGAACCAGCAGTTACTGGAAGTGTTCTCTCCATATGTGCAGCACACTCTGCGTATCAGTGACCAGATTTCCATCACTGTCCTTACAGGTGGGGAGGCCATTACCGTATCCATTTGCTCTTACTTTCTGGTAAAATTTTCGGGCCTCACCTCTATCCCTGTATCGCTCTATATCCTCGTTCTCCCGTTCCTTCATCTGACGTTTTTTTCGCCTAAATAGCTGTCTCGCCCGTTTTGCTTTCTCCTTATGCCGTTCCCTAACAGCACGGGTTACAATTGGCTGTAGCGTTGCCTTATAAGCAGCATCCTGTTCCTCAGACGCTATGCGACATTCTTCATCGTACCAGGATTCGTCTGAGCGCCGCTTTTCATATCCTAGCACGGTTGTTGCGGCGGTTGCCATGGAATGCGCAATATGCTGCCACTGTGTATCGGGAACGTCAGAAGTAGAGGCGTTGTGTCGTAAAAGTTGGGAGAGCTGGTTGGAGTAGGCAGTAGCTATCTCTGGGGTTTGCAGCTTCGCGATGTCCAGCTTTCTTTGTGTTTGGTTACGTGCGTTTTTCGCTCTGCTCAATCTTGTGCGCACCTTGGCTGCAACCAGGTAATGATCCGAGCCAATATTAGCACCACGGATCACACGCACGTCCATGACACTAGATGCATGCCTGCCATCAATTACCACATGATCAATTTGATTTTTGGTGTTTTGATCGGGGGATAGCCAAGTTGCCTTGTGGATATCTTTGTGCTGGAATCTGGTTCCACTCACTACCATGTTCCTTCCCGCTGCGAAGCTAACCAACCTAAACCCGTTGTCTGACGTGTCGGTATGCAGGCTGAATTTACCGATCGATGGACCAAGAACATCTTCCCTTCCTATTTTTGCATTAAAGTCTCCCAGAACAATTTTAATGTCGTAGCCAGGGCAGCGGTCGTATGTTTCCTCTAGGCGCTCGTAAAATGCATCTTTAATCTCATCGTCTTTATCTTCCGTCGGGGCGTGTACACAAATCAGCGTGATGTAAAAATATTCACTTACAGGGTTAAATCGCGAGACCAGGTGTCGAAGTCTCTTGCCGACTATGAAACCACATCCAAATTCGTGTCTTTCTGCATGGCAGCTGTAAAAGATGTCACAGTTCTTTCGTCGTGTGCATCCCTGTCCCGTCCATCTCATTTCCTGTATGGCGGTGATGTCAGCCTTGTATTTGTCGAGGACATCCGCCAGTTGGATAGAGGCACCATCTCTGTAAAGAGTTCGGACATTCCAGGTGCATATCCTTAAACCATGGTCCTTAAATTGTCAACATTTGGGGGGGTTCTTGTTTTATTTATTCTCCGTGTTTTCGTAATAAATTTTGTTTAAGGAGAGTGGCTTATTATGCCACCGCTCCCGACCCTAGTTTCTTGGGGCTGCCAAAGCCACTAAGAGAGCCTGTGTTGAGCTTCAATAACTTCTGTTACCTACTTCCTATGTAAGACGCATCGGTGGTAGCATGCCGATTAGGTTACTTAACGTTTCGCCTTCTAACTCTAGCTAACTTCTAAGCGGTAGCTTTAAAGTCATTACCCGGGGAATACTTGGTCTAAGACCGGAAGTAGTTAGCTGCTTGGACAGTGCCACAACGGAATCGATTCTGGTCACTCCCAAGTGAGTGACAATCAGTAACTTTCAACCTCTGGGCAAAGTCCCATTCCCCCGTAGATCTAGGCCTAAGTAAAAGATCAAGGATTCTGGACTTCTGCAGCGTTTTCCAAGCCCCGGGCGTGATCAACGTGAGTAAAGTTTCATAGGAGGATATTCTCCTGTTCACGGACAGTCTAGCGGCGGTAAGCTCGTTGAAGTCTTGTAACATCAGTGTCCGCTGGAAATCTGTTAACGAGATATCCATGAATAACGGAGTTCTGGTTGAAAAGGACCAGATAAGAAAACATATTACCTTTCTAACAGGACATGGACCCATAGGCAGACATACGAACATAATGGGATTTACAACGAAAAGCGAGTGTACCTTCTGTGGGAATAATAATCACCCAAAATTAATGCACACAGCTGAATTAAAAAAATGTAACCAACATATTTTTGTTATCAAACGTTTTATTATTTTTATATCGTTTTTTTACATTTTAAGAAATTTGTTGGCCTCCAAAGTGATCAAACACTTCAATTCCTCGCTACATTTTCGAGCTACATGAGTTATTTTATATTTTATACATAAAAATATTTTATTTTTGAACAAAACAACTGATGCAATGTTTTCAAAAAAAACGTTATGCAAAATAAATTATCAGAGCACTTTGTTGACTTGCATACGTACTACCCAAGAGTGATAAACTTAATTTAAAAATTTTGAATTCTAATTAAATATTAATTGACATTTCTATTTAGCGATTGTTTTTTATTAAGGAAGAAGAGCACGCATAAAAAAAGTACACACATTTGCACACCATCCACCGTAAAATGGCTTACCGAAGGAATAACATTATGCAACAAAAAGGTAAAAAAACAACATCATTCTCAATTTACTTTTTTGATGCATTACGGTGTTCCGATACAAAAAAATCGAAAAACCACAATGGTTTATTTATAACCTAAAGGATTCTTTTTGTTTTAAGATTAATGACTTTCCATGAATATCTACTGGAATGTGGTAGCTAGTGAAAATAAATATGCAGGCACCGAATTTGTGTGCCTTTAGTGTTATCTGATGACATGACGGCACATTGTCAACAAACCCAAGCACCGCATAAATTATTGTTTAATTGCTCAGTTTAGCACTTGGTTTGTAACAGTAAGAAATCTTCATTACTTACTTTGCCTAATGGCGCAAGTTGCTGCGTATTGCGATTAACAATGAAATCCGCCACCTATGAACATTTTCACTACATTAAAAAATTTAACTTAACAAACAACAATGTTTCTCAAGAACTTTATTTAAAAAACGTCATATTGAAAAACCAAAATTTTTAGCCACAAAAAAAAAACAAACAAAAACAACCACCTAATGTAAAGGAAAGTTTAGTGAAAACACAAAATTTTGTTGGTATCTGAAGGAGTTCCATCTAAATATAGACAATATTCGCCCAGTACTTTAACGATTTTCTTTTGTTTTTTTTTTCGCCCGGAAGATTAATTACCTCATTATCATTACTTTGTTCTTGTTTTTGGAGAGGTTAAAACCTTTAATTAAAATTTATTATCCCTTAACATTTAAAAACGGAAACGCACATGTTTCCGTTTTCTGCTACATCAGAGATAACACAAGGGAACAAGGTATTTGTTGTTTAAGAACTGAATATTGTTTTAAAGGTAATTTGGGACGCTGAATCCAAATCTGCACTTGGTTTTTTTGTATCAGCTCGACTTTTCGCGATATACCGTTACGTCCATAACTAATGCACTTCCACTACAAATATTTAAATAACTTGAAAACGGTTCACCATATTCAATTAAAAAAAAAAACTTAAACTCGTCAACAAAATTATCTTTAATCCGTGTCTACATTGTTTTTAATTTGGCTTAGTAGTTTCAGAGATATCGTTGTAGTTTTAAAAAATAAAACAAAAAATTTACAAAAAAAAAAAAATTTTTGTTTTTTAAAAATTCATAAAAAAAATAATTGCAACAAAAATCACAGTGTTTGTCTTAAAACATTTAGTTTAATATAGTGTGAATCAAATGAGCTTTATTTCATTAAAATATCTGCACAACTTTTGATTTTGTCAACAATTTACTGAGATAACTAAATTTACAAAAATCACGATTTCCATACAAAAATAACATTTATTAATATGTTTGTGAAAGTGTAACTGGAGCAAACCTTAACGGATCGTTATGAAAATTTATCAGTATTAATATTTTTCGAAACGAACTTATGGGATTGTAAATGGGCGGAATAGCCCCACCCCTTCTGGTACCTCCCATACAAAATTACCTATTTTTGGATAATTAATATATCTTCGATAGCTGCCAAACAGACTACCGGAGGATATTGAAATTTGGCCAGTTTATTTATCTTGCAAAAGTAGACAAACCCTAGAAAAACCGAAAGCGTTGCCATACCCCTTCTGGTACCTCCCATACAAATGACCGAACTCACCCCAATAGTCTTACATACATATCTTTTTTGTAAGTACACTGAATTCAGTCAAACTATGCGGAAGTTTTACGGTTATGAAAATATAAATCAGGAATGAATTTGCACTATATCGGATCACCCCATCTGGTACCTCCCATACAAAATTACCTATTTTTTGGAAAATTAATATTTTTTCCTTAACTTCCAAATTGAAACCTGCCGATTAATTAAATTTGGTCTGTAAATTAATATTGTTATAGGAGGCAAAACTAAAAATTAAACTATAAATAAATTTGCAAATTTGTCATGATTTTTAAAAATACAAAATTTTAATTTTTTTTGGGTAAAAACAAAAAATTGCGAAAAATCTGTTATCACCGAATTTAGCATAACTCATTCAATTTTCAATCGATTATTATGTACATACATGTTTTAGAAAGCTATCTTAATATGATATTCAATAAAGCTAATAAAAATAACAATTTGCCCCCAACCGATTAACTTTCAGCGTGAAGAAAATTAAAATGTGTAATTTTTTGTGTATTTTTTTTTTTTTTTTTGAATAAAACAGCCGTTACTCAGTCATTTTTTTTTGTAATATTAAAAAATTTGATTTTTTTCAAAGGTAACAACGATATCTTTAATAAAAAAATAAAATTTTAAAATCCGGCTTATGAAAAAAAAATTATGATTTTTTGAACTATAATTTTTTGGAAAAAAGTCGAAAATACGATTAGTACCTGTATCTTAAAAATTCGAGCTGATGGAGAAAAATGGAGATTAGATTTGAAATCAGCGACCCCAAATTAGTAAAAAACAACTATCGAATTCCAAACAACACTCAAAAAGTTCAATTTTGTTCCCTTGTGTAATCATTACATAATTTATGTCAGTTTACAGGCACCTGTTGCATTACCGGCTCATGTTTAAAAATACCCTCACTAACATCACAAGTATTGTGGCAACAGCAGATAAGGTTACTTTAATGATAACATCATATGTAAGTGCTTGAAATCAATCTGATCGATAGGCATCAGTGCATAAGAAATCTCCGAAAAGCGGAACACATCATTAATATGTCATTATTTATCTTTAAACACTGCAATGCTTTCTAATGGACAGAAGAAATTACCAAATTCGTGTTATCATTACAATGCTGTTTGATGATAAGGGGAAATTGGGTTCTAGATTTTTTGTTTACATTTTTTTAATAAAGTTGTTTAATACTGTAAACATATTAAGTAAATATTAGAACTTATCAGCAAAAGAATTGATAGTTTTAGTACGAGGGAAAAATCCCACATAGATAAACCAGTCATAAATTATGTGTTTTATGGCTCACACTAATGACTGGCATACACAAAGGGTTTTGTTTATTTACTGTGCACACCACATGTCGGCAAGGGTCATGATTAGAAAATGTGTGTGATCGTGCAGTAGGTAGAAAATGCCTTTCTTAAAGATTATAAACTGTGTATTTAGTATATAAGAGAGAAAATATCTTTGAATAAATGTCATTCATTTAAGAACCGCAGTGAAGAGTGTTTCATTTATCTCCTGGTTGAAGGAGTGGTTCGAAGTGGCCGTACGTACGTATAGTATCCAATGTGCCATAATCGCACATTTTGGTGACCCCGACGTGATTATTCACGTATAATTATTTATCCCCTGGTTGGATGAGTTGCAAGTACGAGTAGTCATCAATGTGCCATAATCGCACATTTTGGTGACCCCGACGTGATCGTTCACGTCAACAATTAAGTACAAACATAAAATTAAATTCTACATTATAAGACTGCAAAATGGATGGAAGGAAAACTCCAGCAGCATTTGTAGAAGTAAAAGATCCCGTTCTGCGCCAGATGCTTGAAGAGGGCAGACGGCATCAATTAAAGATGCTCCAAGTAACTCTCGAACTAAGAGAGTCCATGGAGGAGTTCGCTCATGATCCTGTTCTGCGCCAGACAATTGAAAAACAGAAGGAAGAAGTTCTTATAGCCATAGAACGGGAAGCTGAGAGAGACCAGGAAGAAGTTTTGATGCTGGAAGATGTTGTCCAAGCCAGGCAACTTAAACCTTTTGATGAAGGGAAATACCTTCCTACCACCAGCAGATCAAGAAGGAATCTTGCTGTTAAGGAGGAAGAACTGGTATCTCTGAAGCAAGAGATAACCAGTTTAAAGGATGAACTCGTTAATGAACGTATGAAATGGGAACATACGGAAAACGAGCGAAAAATATTCCGAAAAAAATATTTTGATTGTTCGAACGACAGGTTCTGGACGTACCGAAAATGCGAAGAACTGGAATTGGAGAATAAACGGTTAACGAGCCAGTTAACTGAAGAAAAGGATGCTGCAAAAGTTGAACTGCAATTTCTGAAAGACGAATTGGCTGAAACAGAGGCCAAACTTCGAAAGGAGCAGTTATGCAACAAATTCAATCAGGAGAAGTTAGAAGCAGCTTACATTCAATTGCGTGTGAAAGAAAAATTGGAAGTATCGCTAAAAACGCAATTGCGACATGAGCAATCTTTGAAGCAAACAGCAGAGTCAATGGTGTCATCATTGAACAAAAACCTGCAGGATATGACAAGGCTCAAAGAGGATGTGCAGAATGAATTGGCTGATCAAATGTCCTTGCTCTTCGCAGCACAACAAAAAATTGAAAAACTCCAAAATGAAAATCAATGCATTCAAAAACTTAATGAGTGCCAAGAGCGGGAATTGTCTTTGTTAAAAGATGAAAACTACACACTAAAAATCGTAAACGAAAAGTTGGCTAAATCTTTGCAGGCCAATGCTACTATGGTGGAACCAATGAAAAAAGATGAGTCGGATTTTGATGACAAGGAAATTCGTGAAATCGACTCGAATAAATTCATGACCGTCGATTCTGTGGTTATAATTGACGAAGAAATGAATGCCGATGTCGACGTTCTATTTGACGACGTCCATGCCAATGAAGATTATGAAGAGGAAAGCCATGTACGTATAGTAGCTGATTTATTCTATGCCAACGAGGAAGAAAAGAAATTTCCCATCGCCAGGGAACGAAGAGAGCGGTTTGCAGGTGTGAAGGATGGTGCAGCAGCAGCTAAGAGAATGTTAATGAAGTGGACTTCAAATTGGAAACCAGATGCTACCGTGGATGTCCAGGAAAGTCCAATCCTTTGGCCGCCGGATCCTGGGAAATATAGAAGGAAAGACCACATCCCAAAGTGCCCGACTGGTGGTAATAGTAGAATTAAGTATATAGTTTTAGGTTAAGTAGTTAAAGAATTAATTAGATTAAGTTTTATTTATTCAGAGGTATTGACTTAATTATGTATTAAAAGATCAGGATCTTTTAAGGAGGGGAGAATGTTTAATACTGTAAACATATTAAGTAAATATTAGAACTTATCAGCAAAAGAATTGATAGTTTTAGTACGAGGGAAAAATCCCACATAGATAAACCAGTCATAAATTATGTGTTTTATGGCTCACACTAATGACTGGCATACACAAAGGGTTTTGTTTATTTACTGTGCACACCACATGTCGGCAAGGGTCATGATTAGAAAATGTGTGTGATCGTGCAGTAGGTAGAAAATGCCTTTCTTAAAGATTATAAACTGTGTATTTAGTATATAAGAGAGAAAATATCTTTGAATAAATGTCATTCATTTAAGAACCGCAGTGAAGAGTGTTTCATTTATCTCCTGGTTGAAGGAGTGGTTCGAAGTGGCCGTACGTACGTAGGAGTAGTCATCGATGTGTCTCAGTTGCACATTTTGGTGACCACGACGTGATAATTCACGTATAAATATTTATCTCCTGGTTGGAGGAGTTGTTCGATGTGCTGGAGTCGCACAAAAGTTTTAAATTTATAAACCAGTTTAGGAGATTGCAGAATAATAATTAAATACGAATAGATTCCCCCTTATTATGTATGGCATTGCTGATGACGTTTGTGAGACTAAAGTACGATTTGTCGTTGCTCCCATCATGTTTTTCTTCATCAGATGATGAAAAATTCTCAACTCTAAACTTTTCTGTTAATAATTACTAATTTTATTAAAAAAAAAAACAACAGTCGAATGTTGTCGAAAGTCGACTACGACATACGTAATAAGGGGGATTATTTAATCATTTTACTTTTCCGTACGAAAAGTTACTTATCAAGTTTTATTTTATTGGTTTAAAATATAATTGGATATTGGATATCAATATCCTACAGTTTTCTCGGTTTGAAATAATTTTGGATTTTGGTTTGGATAATTAATTATTTTCTAAAAAATAGATTATTTTATTTGGGAGGTACCAGAAGAGGTGGTGTTATTCTATTCAGTGTCAATTAAATAATTTTATTTTGTAAGATAATACACATCTTAGAGTTTGTATACAAAATTTCAGCTCGATAGCTCTTAAACTAAGGCTGTAATCGGGGGGACACCGACACGCCAAAAGAACTTAATCACCGCTTGCATATCAAATTTCAGATAAATAGGTCTTAAATTATGACTGTGATAGTGGGTACAGACAGAAGGACATTCCCAAAAAGTGGGTGCTTGTATGGGAGGTGGGAGTGGTTTTGTCTGATCTTGCTCATCTCCATCTTCCTGGTGCATATCCTCAAATCATGGCCCTTAATTCGTTTGGGGTGGTCGATAACATTTTGGGGGTCCGTTTTATTATTTTCTTACTTTTTTTCATTGCAACAGTTTAAACGTCAGTGGCTGGTCGCAAGCCCAGCGCACCACGTCGCAGTTTTCTCCTCCTGTCAGGATTTTATAACAGCCGCCCATTCTAGGTCGGACGCTGACCAGGTTTTACGTTTCGCCTCTCACAGTTAGCCGTGCTCTGACGGGTGTCAAAAGCACGTTTCCAGGCGTCACCACTTGGAGGTAATCCGTCCGCAGTAGTACCACGAATACAAAGCTCTGTCAGTAGACTTGAAATGTAATTGGCAAGGATCACTCTTTGTTTGCCAAGTAAAACTGATCAGAAACTTTACCTTGCATCACATTATTGTATTAAAACATAGGCGACCATAAACTTTAAATCATCAATAATGCAAAAACACAAAAAATGGACTTGGTCAGTTTTATCTGTATATCGACGATATGTTATGGGATGAAATAAGAATTTTTACAGTGATGCGTAATTTCTTATAAATTTCTTAATACTTCCGTCTCGGCTATACCTACGACATTACATATGTGGTTACATTTTTTATATTCGCCCAATTGTTATATGTGTTTTTTTTCAACATTATGCTTTAATGCGGTTTGTTCATTTCTATCTGTTTTCTGTCTTTGAACATCATTTTAGCGGTTTAATGACAGCCCAGGAAATGACTGCTGGCTCACATTCAATAAACTGTTAATACAAAGAAATTTTATTTGGAAATTCATACATAGTTATGCGAAGAGTAACCGCATTAGTAAATGACACACACAGCGCAGAAGTAAATGACGCAACGTACGATCGGCATGTTTGCAATGTCCATATTCAATGGACAAATTTTAGCCAAAATTTTATGTTTGCCTCATGTGAGGGGTTGTATGACATTTCCTAATGCCGATATTAAAATCACTGCAAAAACTAACATCACCAAACAGATGCCAATTTATGGTTACGATTCACAGATTTATCATAGCCATAATGGGATAACTGCTAATACACAATTTAAATATAAAAAAAAAAATCATTATTAATATGAATTGTTGTAAACTTTTGTGCTTTATAACATATGGCAAAGGCCTGAATGCTTGCCTTCGGTCGAATTTAAATAACTTGTGATTATGGACCAAATTTATAGTATTGCATAATGAGGATAAGAAGTTTGACTACAGTTGGATAATATTGTATTTATAAGCAAAACAAATATTTGGGGCAACTAAATGTTATTTCAGGTTTAACTATATTGCAAAACATTGTTGTTATTATATATTTATACTATCTGACCCGGCAAACGTTATTCTGCCATACAACTTCTGACCCGGCGAACTTCGTCTCGCTTTTAAACTAACGCCTCCATATAAGCTTCAGGATAGTAGTAAGCATAGATAGTTCAAATTTTAACGTGATTTATTTGAATTTAATCGAAATCAATGAAGAGAGATCTGATAAACAATGTTTCTCGATTTATTTTTCGGCACAAAAGCAAACAATGAAGAGGTTTTGCCAACACGCAAACAGGCAACGTACAGCTGACCGTGCAAAAAGCAGGGAAATTCAAGATTGTCATCGCAAAAGCCGATCGAATGGAGAATTGAATTCGTTTGAGGATCGGTTGGAATATATCACATTGTTCATCAGTTTCTTGACGGACAACTGCGTACCGTTGCACAATTTTGGATGATTCAGATTCCGCAACATGATTATCATCGATCCCACCTCCAGCTGTAAATTATGCGGCGGAGTTCTTGGCACATCTAGGGAGTTCAAAATTCTGTCGGATAGTTGGTCGCCTCATTCTCTTCGGTCACGCTGTCAACGGATTTTGATTTGTGTTTGGTTATGAGTTCCTCCTTCGACGATGTAAACTCGCAAAAATTTGCCGGGAACGTCATCAATCTAGTTGAAACATCAACAGGAATTTGGCCATTACCAAGCGGCAGTAGATATCTTGAAAATTCAGTAGCCGATGGGTCGTTTTTCATCGTGACTCTCATGTTCGTAGTGAATTTCAACTTCATGACATGCCGCCACAAAGACGACGATTTCAGGCATGCATTAATTTCATCAGCAGCAGCAGATTTTGGAATGACGGAAAGCGTTTGATGAAAATCTCCGGGCAGCAATATCATAGCCTCACTAAATTGTCTCGAATCATCTCGTAAATCCTTCATCGTTCGGTCAACTGCCTCCAAAGCTCGTTTATGCGCCATCGTGCATTCATCCCAAATTATGATTTTGCATTTTCGCAACAATTTCGCTGTAACCGAATTCTTGAATATTGTGCACGTTTTCTTGTCAACCGTGAGAGAATTCATCGGCAGCTTCCAAGCGGAAAGTGCAGTTCGACCGCCTTTCAACAATGTGGCAGCAATACCAGAGGATGCAACAGCTAACGCAATTTGCTTTATATCGTCATCCATCTCGAATTTGATTCGTTGGAGCAGAAACAGTTGCTTGGGCGAGCGTTGAGTTCCAATGCGTATTGTTTTCGAGCAAATGCAAACGTTGGCATGTTTCTCGAAATGTGGCGACTGATTGAAACGAATAAAACTGAGACCCTCCGTTTCGACCTTGACGTACATGTCAACGCAGTACTGTTGAAACAACCGGCGATATTTTAACAAATGATTGTCAACACCTTGCCGAAGCATCAATAGATACGCATAAACATTCATTGAACTAACCACTTTATTCGTTTCTTTTCCTGAAAAACGAATTCGAACTTAAATGAAGAATGAAAAAGAAGTGATGACTTGTAAACAAACCTTTCGCTCTATTGACCATCTGAGGTGATATCCATCCTCTCCACGACAGAACATCAATGGGTATTAAAGTGCATCATATGACCGATGAGTCTTGTATACGTGCTGCAGTTGTCCTCGCTGAGAACAATATCGCGTAATTCCACATTCTGCCCTACAGTCACCACTGCGTGTGATTAAAGTGGGAGCATTGAATTGTCTAGCATGGCCTCCAGAGGGTCTTTTGTCTGCTCTAATAATGATCTTGTGGTCATCAGAGTGCATTGTATCCAGCGGGGTTTTAAACAATTGTTCGATCATTTCGCGTCTAATCTTTAAACATAATAAAATTTACAATAATCCGAAATTTCCCAAGCATCATAACGAATTTTCCAGCTTTACGTCGTCTGAAATCATTAAATCAAGCGATACAATGCAAATTTTCGTCGAAAAATTCAAATTTTTCGAGGTTTTTCGGAATATCCGAAATTTTCCACATGAACATCGTCTAAAATTATCAAATTATACGAAAAAGAGCAAAATTTTGTCGAAAAAGAAAACCCAAATTTTTGCAATTTTTCCATAACTTTCCAACAAAAATTTTCTATTTTTCTTTTCAAAAATCCATTACGGTACAATTACACACAAAATTTTATACAAAAATTCAATTTCTGATTTTTATCAAATCAAGCGATGCAATGATTAGGTCGAAAAATCCAAGTTTTTCCGGAATTTTCCGAGTTTACCACAAAAGTTTTTATAATTTTCCATTCTTAAAGTCATTTTGGAATATTTATTCGAAATTTGTCACAGTTACATCGTCCAATTTTTTAATTTTTCCAAAATTTTCACAACTTTTCAACAACAATTTTCTTTTTTTCTATAGAAAAGCCGTTCCGTAACGATTGCACACATAATTTCATACAAAAAGGCAATTTTAGATTTTTCCAATTTTCGACTTTTCCGGAAGACTTTCCAAAAATTTTCTTTTACATAAACCTTGTCCTGGCAATAACGAACAACTGAAAAAATATTGGAGCAAAATCGACCCCAGAAAAATCGGATTTCAAAGAAAGCTTCAATCCAATTTGATAGTCAGCACTTTCACAATTATAGCATTAGTCGATTGATCTGGGTGATTGTGTAAGTTTTATCCCTTATTGGTAATTTTTATCTCTAAAAGTACGAATTTACAAAAATCTATTCTTAGCTGACATTAACTCGTAAAGAGGAACAACCACCCCAAAATTCGTCATCCTATATACATCCATTTCACCCAATCACTTGGTCAAACAATTTCTATGACCGACAAAACAATTTTTCAAAAGGGGCGTGACACCGCCAATTACCCTGCGACACGTAATCCCCCATGTAAAATTTATATATGTAGAAAATCTCATATTCATACCTTACTTGACTCATAAAATATTACCGATTGAAATATTAGTTTATGTGGGCGGTGCCACGCCCCTTTGACTAATTATGTTTTCATGTAGCCTATGATAAAGGCCAAATGGATAGCACTACACAGTGAAAATTTTATTGCAATCGGTCCATTTATTTCGGCAAGATAACGATTTTTTCAAAAGGGGCGTGGCACCGCCCATTCCCCAGCGAAACGCAATCTTCTTAGTATCAGTTGCATAAGTAGCAAATCTCATCTTCATACCTCTTATGAAGCTTGAGATAAAACCGATTGAAATTTCGGTTTGTGTGGGCGGTGCCACGCCCCTTTGTCTAATTATGCTTTTATGTAACCTATGATAGAGGCCCTATGGACAGTATCACACATAAAAAATTCAATTGTAATCGGTCCATTTATTTAGCCAATATTACTATTTATTAAAAAGGGGTGTGGCACCGCCCTCTTTCCACGAACAAAGTATTTTTTCTTATGCAACCGATATAGGTTCCAAATCTCAACTTCGTACATTGGTTCAAAAGATACAGTCATTTTAAAATTCCAGTTGTATGGGGTGGTGTCACACCCATTTTACCCCAAAAATCCCTTGTTAGTGCGCGCCTACGTCATAAAATAAAACTTACCCAGTGTGCCATGAGGATCAGGATCGGATCCGATACTGATCCGATTCTACGGACATTTTATCCGAATCGGATTCCAGATCGGATCCGGTCCGGATCCGATTTCGTTTGAAATTCCTTTTTTAAATCGGATCCGTTTTTTATCCGCATTTGAGTCCGATCCGGATCCGACTCCACGGATTCCGTTTTGTCTGATCCGGATCTGATCAGTTTCGGATCCGACCTCGCGGATTCCGTTTTGTCGGATCCGATACTGATCAGTTTCGGATCCGCGTCCGCATTTGTGCACATTGGGTACATTCTAAATTTCACGGTTCTAGCTTTAGACGTTTGGGCTGGGGAGTGATCAGTCAGTCACCCAAGCCTTTTATATAAATATAGATATACGAGAATTAGACGGGAAATGTTAAAGAAAAATTATCAGAAATTGTCATTGTAATTCCTACAATCTCACAATGCCTTAATAAATCAAATTTGTGGCAAATTTTACGGCTTGTTGACATATATTATAATTATATTATTATATAATATTATAATTATATTATATTTTATATATATATTAAACATGTGATTGTAGTTTTTCTATTCACCGTCTGTTGGCACCTACGTACATTCATTCAGTTTCAAGGAAACATATAACTTAATTATCTGTAATATAATAACCAGTATTATAAATAACATATGAAGTCCTATTATCCTCATATTTAATGGAAATCAATTCACTATGTGTTGTATATTTTCATTTCCAATCTAACTGTGGCAATTAAAAGAAAAAAATGTGTAAACATTATCAAAACCAATTATGTAAGCTGTGGTAAACAGGATTAATCACCAGATCGAACGTACACATCTTTTTGTGACTCAAGTTAAGACATACACAAATTTTCCACGTATACGCAAACTTTTACTATTCATGCTAATACGACTTAATGTCAAGGAAAAATAAACATATCTGGTAACGGCCAAGAAAGTGACGCCATCCGTATTAACTAATTAGTTTGTCAGCATATTCATATTTGGGGCAGTAATTAAAATCATACTGCGGATTGTCACGAGGGTCGTCCAGTTGTTGAGAAAAATATTTAACGATAATATATTTTACTTTTAAATGATTTTTACAAGCTGTAGGTCTGCTTTTGAAATATTAGTCTATGTCTTTAAATCGATATTTTGCCTTCCTTTGGATGGCATTATCAAGAATACATACATACTTTTTCACTTAACAAAAAACAAAATCTTACACAGTTACAATGATCAAACGTCTTGATGCACGTCTTGGTACATTTTATATTGGACTAGTTACACATACGATTTTTGTTTGGCATATGTGTAACTAGCCCAACAACTTGTAGTCCTTCTTGGCAACAAACTACAAAACTGGGAACGAAACAGAGAAGTACGTTTATTAGTAAAATTTAGAGGACCAATATGTACTTTTTGGTTCAATGTAATTTTATTATACCAAAAAGTACATCTGTTGTACCAAAAAGTAAAATTTACTGTGCCAAATTTGTTGTTGTAAAATTTTTTTGCACTTAAAAGTACTTTATTTTACTGAAAAGTTGTATTATTGTACAAAAAGTACTTTTACATTACATAAAAATACAATTTATTGTAACAAAAAGTACTTTTATTTTACCAGATAGTACCCAAAAGCATTTTTATTGCACCAACAGCAATTTTATTTTAAAAAACACTAGAATACCATATAGTATTTTCTAAATAATACTTTTATTGTACCAAAATGTACTTTTATTTTAGCAAATAGTACTTTTATTTTACAAAAAAAATTTTATTGTTACAAATTGTAAGATTTATTGTACTAAAAAATACTTTTATTGCTCCAAAAATTACTTATAAGCTTATACTCAAAAGCACTTTTTTTTCCCAAATAGTACGTTTTTATTTTACCAAAATGTATTTTTATTATACCAAAAAAAACATTTGTTGTATCAAAAAGTGCAATTTATTCTAACAAAAAGGTTTTTTATTGTACCAAAAAGTCTTCAATTGTAACAAGTTTTGTTTTACTGTACCAAAAGGTGCTTTTATTTTAGCTAAAAGTACAATTTATTGTACCAAAAAGTATAAAAAAAAGTACTTTAATTGTACCTGAAAGTATTTTAGTTGTGCCATAAATTGTTTTTATTATACCAAAAAGTTCTTTTATTTTACAAAATAGTACTTTAATTGTACTGGGCGACGGGAGTGTGATGCAAAGCAAAGATTCTGATCGGCTTAACTTGGCAAACACAGGGTGATCCTTGTCAATTACACTTCAAGTCTATTCACTGAGCTCCGTATTCGTGGTACTACAGCGGACGGAGTACCTCCACGTGGTGACGTCTGGAAACTTACCTTTGACACCCGTCAGAGCACGGCCAACTGTGAGAGGCGAAACCTAAAACTCAGGCACGTCGGCTCAGAGTGAACTTTATCCGGGTCAGCGTTTGACCCAGAATGGGCTGCTGTAATAAAATCCTGTCAGGAGGAGAAAACTGCGACGTGGTGCGCTGGGCTTGCAACCCGCCACTGACGTATAACTGATTGCAATGAAAAGAAGTAAGATAAGAATAAAACGGACCCCCCAAAATGTTGACGACCACCGCAAACGAATTAAGGACCATGATTTGAGGATATGCACCTCTAATGTTAGAACTCTGTAACGACCAGGTACCTCCATCCAACTGGCGGAAATCCTCGAAGAATACAAGGCTGACATAACCGCTGTACAGGAAATTCGGTTGACGGTACTCGCGCATGAAGACTTTCGACATCTACTATAGTGGCCATGCGGACAAGCACGAGTTTGGATGTGGATCTGTGGTTGGCAACAGATTTGGAAACCTAGTCTCACGGTTCAACCCGATATGTAAACAAATAGCCGCCATATGAGTCAAGCTAAAGTTTTTCCACATAACACTTATGTGTGCCCATGCTCCGACAGAAGAGAAAAGCGATGAGGACAAAGACGAGTTCTACGAGAGCCTTGAAAATGTATATGACCGTAGCCCCAGCCATGACATCAAAATTGTACTCGGCGATTTTAATGCTAAAATAGGCAGGGAGACCGCATTTGAGCCTACAATCGGAAAATTCAGTCTGCACACCGAAACGTCGAACAATGGCATCAGACTGATTGATTTCTCTGCGGCAAGAAATATGTTGGTTAGCAACACTAGATTTGACCATAAAAATATTCAAAAGGAAATGTGATTATCTCCAGATTAATTGACGAGGAATCAGATAGGTCACGTGGTAGGTCTGGACGTATGAGTGATCAGGGCAAAAAAATACGTAACCAGGCACAACGAAAGCTGGACATCGTAAACTGTAGACCACAGAGGTAGCGGACGCCTAGGGTACTCAAAGCCGTCTCAAGATGATGCCTAGTACGATAATGAATGTCGCAATGCCACGAGAGAGACGGATGCTGCATACAGGCCAAAAATGCAGCCAATGGCAACGAGAGCTGTTCGTGTAAGGTACAAGGCAATATGTATACACTATAAGGTGGTGGCATCATTACAACAACAGCACAACAACTGTAACATATTCATGTTTTCGAGTCATAAGCTGTTAAAATTTCGGCAGCAAATATATGCATTTGACAGCTTATGACACACTTAAAAAAAATATATGCTCAAATCAGTTGACATGTTAACACCACCTTATAATTGATACATCTTGGTACAAGGAGAAGAGACGAGAAGCAACTCGTCTCTTTAGACGGAAAAAGAAGGAGCTGAAGAAGAGACAGGATGAGTGCACTGAGTTGTACCGAAGCAGAGGGGAAGCCCGAAAATTATACCAGAGAGTTTAGGCAAGAATACGTGGAACAGGGTTGCCCTCCTGTAAGGACAACGATGGCCAGCTGGTGACGGACCCGGATAACGTTCTAAAGATATGGAGATAACATTTCAGCAATCTACTGAATACAGACACCACTACAGAAGACTCCAATCTATGACGATAGTATTAACTGTCCACCTCTGGAACCGATGGTCTTTCTGCTGAGTTGTTTAAGGAAGGTGGGGAGGAGCATATTACGAGCATGCATCAGCTCATGGATAACATCTAGCTAGAGGAGAGCATGCCCGGAGATTAGAGTTTCAGTCTGTTATGTCTCATATATAAGAATAATCGTAGTGATAAGGATAAGGATATCGTAGTGAGTGTAAGAACAACCGTGGAATAAGCTTACTACCAATTGCGTACAAGGTCCTTTCAAGCATATTGGGTGAACGTCTAATGCCAGTTGTTGATATTAGTTCCTCAAAAAATTATTTATTTTGTAACGAATAATTTGATTTATTGCACCAAAAATACTTGAATTGTACCAAAAAGAACTTATATTTTACCAAATAGTACTTTTTTTTATCAAATAGTACTTTTTCGTACCAAAAAGTACTTTTACCGTTCCAAAATGTACTTTTATTGTACCAGAAAGTACATTATGTAGCAAAGAGTACATTTGTTATTTCAAAAAGTAAGGTTTATTTTACCAAAAAGTACTTTTATTGTATCAATTATTGTTTTATTGTACCAAATAGTACTTCTATTGTACTACATTTGTTAAACCAAAAAGTAAAATTTATTCTACCAAAAAGCATTTTCATTGTAACATATTTTTATTGTGTCAAAAAAGCCCTTTTATTTCATTTGTTGTGCCAAAAAGTACTTATATTGTACAAATCATGTTTTTTATTGTCTGAAAAAAGTACTTTTTTACCAAATAGTTTTTTTTTAATTGTACCAAATACTAGTTTTATCGTACCATAATGTACTTATATTATACCAAAGTACTTTTATATTACAAAATAGTACATTTATTGTACCAAATAGTACTTTTATTGTACAAAAAAGTACTTTTATTGTATCAAAAAGTTCTGTTCTGTGGTACCTAAAAGAAAGAACTACAAAAGACGAGGGGGAAACAGCAAATGATTGTCACTCTATTCTAACAAAATAATAAAAGGCAGACTTCAAAACATTCAAAAGATTTACAACATTGCACAAATGTGCGATAATGATTTTAAAAAACTTAACACCGAAAATTATGTTAATAGACCAATAAAGTACTTTTCTCATGTTAATACTCAAATTGTGAGACGTAAAATAAATTTATTAAAATCTTTTCTTAACCAAAAAATTTTAAAAAAATATTGTCTATTTTATTGCATTTTTAGAAAGACAGAACCAAAACAATTTTTTGACTCCTATAAATTGCATAAACTTTAAGTTGATTCTAGGCTTCGTGTTTTATAAGCGATGTTAATTGTTTAACATAATTCTCAAAACTATGTTTAAAAAATTCCTTATTCCGTAATATTTCGTATAAGCGCTATCCAAGGTATCAAAAATCTAACAACCTGCTTAAACCTAATTTCCCTTTACACCCCATGAATGAGGTATGGGGTAGCTTCTCGCGTTGTTGTGAATTAAAACGCTTTCTATTTTTAGATTCACAACTATTGGCACCTACTTGTTTATCGACGAATGCGAACGTCACTATTTGAAAAGCTCTTACTAGACATGCCGATTGACTCGACACTTATACTGCGAAGTTGCTGTAAACAACATTCGAGGGGAGCCGACAATGAAAGATTTTTTTTTGTTTTTAAATGACTGGAGCCAGTAGTTGAACCTGTGATCTCCCGCATGGTAGTCGCGAGTTCTAGCCACTATGCCACGGCCGGTCCCTAACAACATAACACAACCTGCTATTATAAGCAATGAATCATTTGATATTAAATTATAAAGTAAGTTGTACCAATTTATTTTAATAGCGATTGTATAGTAGATATTAAAAATTAATTGTATAGTAGATATTAAAAATTAACCCTTAAATACCAATTTGTGGTGCAAATCATCATTTGGCGATCCGGGAGGACGAGCATCACCCAAAGCGATAACAATAATACGGAAGTTTACTTCACTAGTGCTCTGAGTGCCAGCTGCCACTTTCTGAAAAACCATTGCCAAAAATAAGTTAATTAATCATAAATAAATGTTTGTCATAATGCAACAAACCTGAAATTTATTTGATATCATCCACAACTCCTCTTTGCCATTATTCGTTGTCACAACTTTCATGCCACTGACAAATTCCAATAGTTGCTCATTTATAGGCAATTTTTGAAAATTTTTCGGGTGATATGGCGTGTTTACATTCCACACAATCAATTCGATGGGATTGAAGGTGACACAGTAGACATTATCACGACTGTCGGTGGCAGTGGCCACGCATTCGCTAGTCCTTTTACCCAGTGCCTTAAAGGCCTCTGGCATAGCTTCGACGTCATGAATAAAATGACTGCTGTCATCGATGACACTTAGGGGTACAGCATATTCGGACACGCTGGCCATGGGATGGAAATACAGATTTTTCTTATCGGTGGTCATGCCGATAATGCCGTCCATAAGCATAAAGGATTCACCCGCTACAGTGTGAGTGCCATAGTCGGGATCGGGATACATGAATTTGTTTTGAATGCGCCAGGCGGTATTTTGCATAAAGTCATAAACCACCAAACCGTGATAGTTGACATCGGCAATGTAAACCATGGCACGTCTGCAACTGCCTCGGGGCGGAGGATCACGCACCACAACAATGGGAGTGACCAGCAAAGATGCCGAAGCCGTGTACATCGAGGAATTGAACTGATAACTATGTATGATTTTGTCCGTATTCAAATCGAACAGCAATAGCTGGGGAGGACATTCAGCACCCAAGCCTACGGAGCCAGAGTCGAGAACCCACATTTGATTGCATTCAGTCATCTAGAAATATTAGTAAATATTATTAAAAAAATTCATTGATTTTGCTATGCCATTGATCATGATCCAAGTATACTCACAGCTACTCGAAATGCCGATGTTATCAGTTTACAGTTGTCACCGTTCACATTGTGAGCTTCGTAATTGGGATAGGCTTTAATGATAGGTCCACTGGGTCCAAATTCATTGCTCACCGTAGCCAGGGTGTAAGGTATACCCGACTGGAATCTGGGTATGGTCACAAAAGTTCTTAACATATTCTTATCTACAAATATTTATAGTTCAATTTAGATAATGTGTTTTTTTTTTCAATTCAAATTTCCGACTCACTGTAGTAATGGGGTTGCACATCGATGGGTAAACCATTGTTTTGCACAAAATTATTGCTATCTATGGCTTTTTGTTCCTCGGCCTTGCTGGGGAAGCTATACTCTAACATATTCCAAGAGTAGGGCATTTGCATGTTACTTTTAGGTGGGAAGAAGGGTTGCGCTGGTGCATAGCCGCCGGCCATGGCCATGGCTATGGATATTGCAGCAAAGAGACAAGCCAACCGTAGTAACCTCATAGTGATCTGTATAGAAAGAGAGTAAGTAATGTATGTTAGAATATAATGTAAATGTTTTGTATAGAAATAATATTGATACAAGTGTTCTTATTTCAAAGTTGATCAGATGACATGTTAGGCTGTTTTATTGATTTATCGTTGAAATTTTTTTATTTTAAATAGTTATTTATTGAGACAATATTGTTGTTATTACATTTGTAACTGAAGGTCGAGATGCGTCATTGAGACTTGTGATCATAAAAGTTACAAACGTTTTGACGTCTTACTGAAATGATCATATTAAGTTATAAGTAAGATCTAAATTTAGGCAATACCATTATCTCTTTAGTCATAATTTTGTTTTAATAATAATAATAATCATTAAGATTTTGACTGATACAGGGCAACGGCAAAAAAAACGCTTGAATAGCCATTATATAGATTTGATGTATTATGGGTACCTATGTACGGAAATGCTTAACTTTTTAATAATTTTTAAGTATAATTGTCAATATTGGAAAGAAATTTTTTTTTTAAATTTGGAAAAATTCGAAAACTGCAAAAAGTAATTTATATCTATATATATAAAAATGGTGGCAAAAATGTGTAGTAATTTATCAATTGAGAACGGCTGGGCCGATTTTGCTCAAACTTTTTTTCAGTTGTTCGTTATTGCCAGGAGAAGGTTTATGTGAAAGAAAATTTTGGGGAAATCTTCCGGAAAAGTCGGAAAATTGGAAAAATGAAAAATTGCCTTTTTGTATGGAATTTTGTGTGCAATTGTTACAGATTGGCTTTTTAAATAGAAAAATGGAAAATTTTTGTTGAAAAATGCGGAAAATTCCGGAAAAATTCGAAAAATTTAAATTTTTTTTACGAAATTTTGCATATTATCGTGTGATAATATGTTATGTTTGTAACAGATAATTATTCCGAAATGATTTTCCGATTGGGAAAATAGAAAAATTCTCGGTGGAAAACTCGGAAAATTCAGGAAAAACTCGAAAAATTTGGATTTTTTCGGAAACAATTTGCACCGCAAATTGAATTTTTGTATTACATTTTGTGTGTAATTGTTTCGTTGTGGCTTTTCGGTTGGAAAAATAGAAAATTTTGGCAGGAAAATTATGGAAAATTATGAAATGAAATTTTACATGAAATTTTACATTTTATTGTAAGTTTTGATAATTTTGAATGATGTATATGTGAAAAATGATTTTTCGAATGGAAAATTAGAAAATTCTTGGTGGAAAACGCGGAAAATTCCGGAAAAAAATCGACAATTTTTGATTTTTTCGACGAAATTTTTCATTGTATCGCTTGATTTGATGATTTTAGACGACGTAAAGATGAAAAATTCGTTATGATGCTTGAAAAATTTAGGAATATTGTGAAATTTATTATGTTGAAATATTAAATGCAAAATGGTAGAACAATTTTAAAATCTTCTGCATAAGCATAATGCATTGGTCCGATTGTTCAAAACCACATTGAATACAATGCATTATGACGTCCACAAAATCATTATCAGAGCAGACAAGAGACCCTCTGGATGCCATGTAAGACAATTTAATGCTCCCACTATAAATGAAGACGCAGTGGTGATTGTTACGGAGAATGTGGAATAACGCGATATTGTTCTCAAGCTTCGGGATGGTGGACAAGTTGGACGAGATGGCTGACGACATTTGCACAGAGTACGCACGACAACTTCCAATTTCGATCTTGAAATTATCTTCTGATCATAGACATGTGCTTGCTAATATGTGGCAGTCTACTGTCGAAATTAGGAATACCAGCGCAAAATCGTTCAATGCATGTTGCATTCAATCGCGAATTGCAACAAGAACAAGACTTTGATCGAGTTGACCTGACTGAAAGAGTCCGAAGAAATGTGGCGCTCTTAACTGCCGAGCAAACGAACGTGTATGATTCAATGATGAAAGTTGTTGACGATGGAACGGAAGCATTTACTTTCTCGATGATGCCGGTTGGACAGCCAAGACATTCGTAATTTCTTTGATTCTGGCAACAATTCGGTCAAGATCGCAATTGAGTTAGCTGTTTGGTATTGCTTCCACAATCGAACTGCACATTCCGCATTCTTTTCACGGTTGACAGCACAACGTGTAGCGAAATTGTTGCGGGAATGCTTAATCATTATTTAAAATTAATGCACGATGGCGCATAAACGAGCATTGGAGGCATATGACCGAACGATGAAAAATTTTCGTGGTCATTTAACGAGAATGAGGCGACCAACTATTCGACAGAATTTTTGAACTCTCTAGATGTGCCAGTTGTGCATAATTTGCATCTGAAGGTGGGATCGATCATGATCATTTTACTGAAACTGAATCATCCGAAATTGTAATTAAAGTGACGATCATCAAGGGCATATGCAAAGGAGAGGAAGTCCTTATCCCTCGAATCTATTAGTCCCACCAATCTTCCCTTCCAATTCAACTCCCCATACGATTGGCTTTTGCGATAACAATCAATAAATCGTAAGGCCAATCATTGGAAATTTGTGGAATCAACCTCGAATTTCCCTGCTTTTCACACGGTCAGCTGTGCGTTGTTTGTTTGCGTGTTGGCAAACAGCCTTCATTGTTTGTTTTTACGGCGGAAACAAATCGGAAAACATTGTATATCAGATCGCTCTTCACAGATTTCGATTAAATTCAAGTAAATCAGATTAAAACTTGAACTATCTGTGTTTTACTATTATATAAAGGCGTTACCTTAGGAGCGAGACGAAGTTTGCAGGGTCCAAAGTTGTATGGCAGAACAACGTTTGCCGGGTCAGCTAGTAGTAGATATGGATCATGAAAATCGATGCATACTTTACGTTTTTATTTACAACTAGCTTTCCCTACTCGCGTTGCTTCACCCGTACTAACAATGAATCTTCTTAAGAATTTAATCAATACAGATAAAATGCAAACGCTTCATAAGACGAACAGACACACATTTATTTGATTATAGCTATATCCCATTGGTCTGAGTGATTGTACCACTTTAATCCCTTTTTATCCCTAAAAGTTCGAATTTCAAAAGATACATTCGTATCGCACAACTAAAATGGACTTGTAGCCCCCTCTAATCCTATGTCCATATATAATAATATCTTTAGCCATTTGGTCTGGGTGATGGTACCAGTTTTATCCCCTTTCCGCCTTTTTTACCCTCAAATGTTTGAATTTCTAAATACCCCATTTGGCGGCTCTCTCATTCTATAGGGAGCAATTCCAAATACATTTTCGTAGCTCCACATTTAGGCATTTGGTCTGGGCGATAGTACCAGTTTTATCTCTTTTTCGGTATTTTTACAACTAAAGAACGAATAAGGAAGAATTACTTCACATCGCACAACTAAAATTTTCACTTCAATTTTTAAGACTAATCCTTTAGCCGTTTAGTGCCGGTTTTCTCAATTTTCGGCCTTTTTACCACAAAAAGGTAAGAATTTCGAAACCCTCCTTGCTTTGTTCTAATTCCATAAGGAACATGTCCATACAAATTATCATGATTATATCCCTTTTTGATATTTTTATCTAGAAATATCGGATTTCGAAAAAACCTTCAATTCAATTTGAAAGTGAGTATGCCCATATAAATTTTCGCGATTATAGCCTTAACCGATTGGTCCCTTATTGGCCAATTAACACCTTAAAGTACGAATTTTCAAAAATCCATTCTTAGCTGACGTTTACACGAAAAGCCATTTCACCCAATCAGTTAGTCAAGCAATTTTAAATATATGAAATTGTATTTACAATCGTTCTATTTATATGTCCGACGTACCAATCAATTCAAATGTGGCGTGGCACCGCCCAATTCCAACTGAACGTAATCCCCTATGTACCATTTACATATGTAGCAAATCTCATCTTCATACTTTTAATGGCTCTTGAAATATGACCGATTGAAATTTTGGATTGTGTGGGCGGTGCCACGCCCCTTTTTCTAATTATGTCTCCATGTAGCCTATGATAGAGACCCCATGGATAGTGCTACACAGTGAAAATTTCATTGCACTCGGTCCATTTATTTTAAAACGATTTTTTCAAAAAGGGCATGGCACCGCCCATTTTTCAGCGAGACGTAATTCATTTGCATCAGTAGCATATGAAGCAAATCTGATCTTCATATCTCTAATGGCTCTTGAGATATGACCGATTCAAATTTCGGTTTGTGTGGGCGGCGCCACGCCCCTTTGTCTAATTATGTTTTCATGTAGCCTATGATAGTATCACACAAAGAAAATATAATTGCAATCGATCCATTTATTTTGCCAATATACCTATTTTTAGAAAAGGGTCGTGGCACCGCCCTCTGTCCACAAATAAAGTATTTTTTCTTATACGTCCGATAAACGTACCAAATAGCTACTTTGTACCTAAAATGGTTTAAAAGATACAGCCATTTCAAAATTTTAATTGTATGGGGCGGTACCACGCCTATTATACCCCTTTCAATTTCCAAAAATCCCGTCTTAGTGCGCGCCTACGTTATAATAGGAACCTACATTCCAAATTTCACGAGTCTAGCTTTAGCCGGTTGGGCTGGGGAATGATCAGTCAGTCACCCAAGCCTTTTATATATGTAGATTAATTAATTGAATGTATGGCATATTTACAAGCACTGCAGATAATGGTATAATGAAAATGCAGAACACGAGAAAAGGTCTAACGCATTAATGGATACATGTTACACTAGATAGGGTCAAAAAAAAATTATTTATGTTTTCTCCCCTTAGTTTTGTAGTTTGTCAGAAGACAATTTGTGGACATCAAATTTTTTTCGGATTCGTGCACCCTACGACCCTGTCTAATGTTACACCCCAAGTATCGTAAAACCAAATCCGTTTCATGACTTTTTAAAACAATTGAGCCATGTCCGTCTGTCTGGCTGGTTGGATGGCTGGTGGTCAAGATAACTCGAGTAAACCTTAACTGCTTATTATGAAAATTTATCAGAATAAATATTTTGCAAAATTAAGTAATGGGATTATAAATGGAAAGAAAGCCCCACCCCTTCTGGTACCTCTCCAATACAAAATTACCTTTTTGTCAAAATAATATCTCTCCCATAACTTCCAAACGGAAAGCTGAAGGACATTCAAATTTGGTCAGTATATTTACCTTATAACATCAGACAAACCCTCAGAAGACCATAACACTGGTTATAACCCTCCAGGTAGCTCCCATACAAATGACCAAATTGATCCTCATATTTTAACTTACATATCTTTTTTACAAGTAAATTAAATTCAGTTATATTTCGCGTAAAATGAACGATGAAATTAGACTATATCGGCCGACCTATTCTGGTACCTCCCATACAAAAACGACCTAATTTGTAAAATTATTATTTCTTCTATACCTTCTAAACGTACAACTCGAGGAGGTTTGAATTTGGTCAGTTTAACTATCTTCTAATATGAGACAAATACTGAGAAAACCGAAACATTTGCCACACCCCTTCTGATACCGCCCATACAGATGACCGAATTCACTCTCATAGTATTACATACGTGTTTTTTGTAGGTGCACTGGATACGATCATATTTTGTAAAAGATAAAAGCTTTATAAAATGAATGAATTTGGACTATATCGGCCGACCTCTTCTGGTACCTCCTATACAGAATAACATATTTTTAGAAAATTTAAAATAAACTCAACCATAAGAAACTAAAAATTTTTGAAAATGAGCGAATTTACTTAGTTATGAAAAAATTCGAAAAGAATCAATCGATTTTTATGAATGATATCTCATTTTGTTGCTATTACATGTGGCTAAGCAATAAAGCAATAAATCTGAACACTGCCTAGACCACACGAATTTACCTAGAATCACGAAAATTAAGATGAGCTTTTTCTTTATAGAGTAAGTGATCGATAAGAAGGGTTTTTTTCGAATTTCGTACTTTCAGGGTGAAAAAGATCGAAAACGGGTCCAGGTAGAATCGCGAAAATTAGGTGTATAATCTTTTTTTATCTTATTCTTAAAAATTGGTACTTTTAGGAAGAATAGGCTGAAAAAGTTGGTACCATCATCCAGAACGAACAGCTCAAGGTTCAAACGCGGAAATTGGGGTGAATATTTATTTTGTAGAGAAGTAGTGTGATGCAAAGGGAGGCATAATCGCAAGCGATACAAACGGATTTGTCGAAAGTCGTACTTAAAAGTAAAAAGGTCGAGAAATGTATAAAATTGATATCATCACTCGGCCTAAACGGCTTATGCTGTAAACGGGAAATCTATATTAGTATGCTCCCTATTAAATTAAAGAGCTGCACCAAGGACTTTCTCGCAAAGGACTGTGCGTTTTTAGAAATTTGTACATTTAAGGCATACGCAATAAATAGAGAAGACGTAGCAGGTCTCGCCATCCAGACCAGACAACTAAAGACTCAAAAATTGTACACGGTAATTAGCGGCGAAGCAGCGCGAGCCTGGATAGCTTTACTCCTTACAATTTTTACGACTAACAAGTGCTATTTTATAAAATTTGATATAAGTCACTAAAAACCTCCCTAACTATTTTCAGAACAAATGAGAAATTGTTTATTTTATTTCATAATGAATCGTTTTGTAAAACTTTGAACGTCTTCACTTTGTTTTACGCAAAAAATTAATCTTAGAAGCCTAAATTAAAAACGACGTGGAAAAAATAAATACGCAAATACCTTAAGAATATTTATTAAAATTATTTTTGAAAATTATTGTTCCAAATTATTGGACCAAAAGTCACCAAATTTAAAAATTTAATAACTTTTTCGTTCATTTATTTTTTCAGTTCACGACCATTATTAAACAAAGTACGCAAATTTTTAGAGGACTTTTTCGTTGGAAATTTTAGTTTAGGGGTATTTTTGGTTTTTCGTGGGCATTCTGTTTTTTTTAAGAGCCGACTATATGAAAAATCAGTGTATGCTTCGTTAACTTTAATAGACGACAATAAATTGTCGATATTTAATTTATAACACAGTGCAACACACTTTTTCGGGGTTGAACCCAACCAATATGAAACGATAGCATTTGACCTCAGTAACAAAACCCTTAACTAAATTTTGCTCCACTACGTCACAAATTTTTTTTACAGTGGTTTAAAGTTTGATTTTTTTTGGTCAAAAGTCGATTCAAAGAATATGAAAAATCATCTATAAAAATAATTTTAGGGTATTTCTTGTCTTCAGAGACCTACGCTAAAACAATCAGGGGAATATTTTCTCGGAACATTTGAACCCTCTAGCTCCCACCCATATGGGACATTTTTGGCCCAATTTTTAAAAACTGTTTAAAAGTCAACTTTGAACGGCGATCAAGGCTTAGAATCTTCGATAGAAATATTCTCCGGTAAATTTCACTAAGAGACACCGAAGACAAATAGCTTCTATGAGTCAAAGGTTCCAAAATAAAACAAAATGATATAATATGTTAATGGAACGTTAAAAAATCTAATTTGGAGCAAACAGTGCAACACACTTTTTCGGGAGTGAACAAAACCAATATTAAACAATAGCATTTAACCTCAGTAACAAAACCCTTAACTCCATTTTGCTCCACTACGTCACAATTTTTGTTGACTGTGGTTTAAAGTTTGCTTTTTTTTGATCAAAAGTTAAATAAAAGATAATGAAAAATCAAGTGGAAAAATATAATTGGGTTAGTACATGTCTTTAGAGACCTACATTAAAATTTTCCGGGGAATATTTCCTCGGAACATTTTAACCCTCTATCTGCCACCCATGTTTAACATTTTGAGAAATTTGACTTTTAAGCTGTTTTTTTAAATTCATCCTAAGATGTCCCATACGGGTGGGAGCAAGAGGGTTCAAATGTTCTGATGAAATATTCCCCTTAAAATTTTAATGTATATCTCCGAAGACGTGAACTATCCCAAATGTATTTTTACACATGATTATTCAAATTCTTTGATTCGACTATTTACCAAAAAAAATCAAACTTCAAACCACTGTAAAAAAAATTTGTGACGTAGTGGAGCAAAATGGATTTTAGGGTTTTGTTACTGAGGTCAAATGCTATCGTTTGATATTGGTTTGGTTCACCCCCGAGACAATGACCCTCAAAATGTGTCATAGTGTAATTTTTTCCCTCTCATTTATAGGAAAATCCATTTTTCCGAACATCTATTTCGTACATTATGCTTTCATTAATCCGGAAGTTCATTTCAAACATTTTCAAAAGGAATGTCCACATCATTCATTTCCCTTGATAATTGCATTGTTCTTATAGAATATTATTTTTTAATTGACTCTATTCGTCTCATTTCATGTGCTCTGAAAATAATTCGTAATAATAACCGGCTAATGAGATAGATACGTTAGCATCTTTGCACTTAAACGGGACCTGTTATTGATTGCAATTTTCGTAAATAACAAAAACGTGAATCAAAGTCCTCAAAGCTGCATCAATGCATTCCCCATAATCATATCCAATTGATGAGGCACAAGTACTCGTACAATTTTATGATTATATTTTATAAATGAAATAAAAAACATTAAAAATTACAACCTGTTTGTGTATTGTGTTTTTAAATCTTCATTCACTTTGGGTCCACTTGCACTGTTCTTACAATAAATGTGGCTTATAAGAGAGTAAACGAGTATAAGTCACGTTTACAAGTTCTGCGTAAATCGGCTTTCTTTAAGTTTTTTTTTTGCTGTTAACATAGACAGCATATACACATGGTGACGTTTCACATGTGACTGATTCTAAATTAATAGTTAAGATAAAAGTTGGTAATACTGACTTAACCTACATACTTATAACAACATTAAGTAGAATAACAGATTACACATTTGCAGTGGGAAATATTGGGGGAAAAATTACAGTGCGTTATCGATTTTGCAACTAAAAGGAACTACAGCAAGTGCAATAGCCGCTTGTTATGGGCATCTATAAAAATTCCCGATATAATAACCCAACCTGGGGGACATGAAAATATTCACATATTTACAACATATGAAGACGTTGGAACTATAGTGATCTAAGTGACATTTTTATTAACAAAGAGTTTATCGCACATTGGCATTGAAATATTAAAAATTATTACATTCTACACTGATGTAAATAATCTTTAGCGCTTCCATAATTGGGGTATCAACATGTCTGACTATGGAATTAGTACAGCCAGCAAAGCAACAGCAACGGTGAACGCGTTTATTTAGGTATCACAGCAAAATGCTGTTGTGCCGTAGATCACTATGGTTATGGGTTCGTCATATATACTACAATCAATCTGTAAAAGGACATTTAGATTTTGAAAAATGCAAGGAGTTATGGAGGGTTATGATAATCGGCTCCACTTCGTAAGCAATTCGACATTTCGATAAAGAAAAAGTTAGACTTGCCCCCGAAATAACTACCTGTCCTGTACAAATGTGTAAACAATTGTTATTTTTGAAAATAATAAATCTTATTTAAACAGAGATTATTTTAAACCGGATTGAAAACAAGAATCATAAATATTAACTTGGAAAATATAATAATGTAAACAATATATTGTTTAAGAGTTCTGACTTGCTATACTGGTACTGGTGATGAACTTATGCATTATTACGGCCGTGATTTATTACCACTTGATCAATTATTTCATTTGCTCAACATTTGTTTACAAATATAATTTGGTAATTCACACAATTTTTAATGGCAATACGTCATCGAATTTATGATCAATTTCCGTACAAATTTTCAAAAATATACATGATGAGTGTGGTATTGTGAATTACCCTAAGTATCAATTAGTTTGTCATACTTAAAAACAACACAAAACAACAACTTATTAGTGGTTGTGGGAAATTGTCTACAAAGTTGAATGAACTATTTTTTTAGTCTTTAAAGCATCATCATTGAACATTCTATTGACATTGCATATTATCACGTACCAGTACAGAGTAGGGCTATTATATGTGGAGATTTTTTTTGTTCACTAGCAGGCATGAATACGTTATCAAGATAGTTTGTGGTTTCACAGATGCCAGTAATAATAAATAATTAAGATAATCAATAGCAAAGTAGAAGGTTTTTTTGTTTTTGGAAATACCCAACGCACAAATACCCATTTTAATGATTTCACTAAAGCTGCATAGTTCTGTTGTCTTAAATTGGAATGTTGGTGGAAGTCCTTGGTATGTTGATTGGTATATTCTTGTTCATATCTTTTTTTATATTAACACTGGAAACATTTTCGGATATGGTACGTCTTTGGACACTGGTTAGTACGCTATAGATCCTCCTTAGTGCGAATTTGCATTTTCGTTTTGTTAACTAAAGTTCGCGACTAACGCAGACACTCTCTTTTAATTCACAAATCTAAGCACAACTGACAATATATTCAAACACTCTTTGGTGAAAGTTAAATTAAAATGTTTTTTTGTCGTATATTTAAAATTAAATATGTTTCCAGATTAAACTTATATTCTATGGAGTTCACTAAAACACTAGACTTAAATCTAGACCACGGATTACTTTATATTTCTATGACGTATATTTGGCGGATAATTAGTAACGCTTTCATGAATTTTTATAATGAAATTATTTTAATTCATTAATTTAAATTCACATTTCGAATTAATCATAATTTAACTGATGCTGTTGTTGACGTAGTTTTTGAAACTTGATTGGTGTTGGTATTTGTCCAAATATATTTGTATATTAATAACTATGTGATATAACAAATCTATGTTATTTGCAAGCAAGAAAAAAAAAACATAATTTAGTAATAATCATTGTTATATTGTGTTAAATAGTGTGTTTACACGCGATATGAAGCGTAAACATTTAATATTACAAACACATAGCTATTTTTGAATCATTCTAGTTTTTATAATGTATAAAACTTAAAAAGATAAACCTACAACATTACATATAAGGATAATGACGAATACAAATCGGTAAATTTGACTGACGGTCTGATAATAAATTTAATATTTTTAATATGTTCAACATTTTTAATAATTTTAATATTTTTAATATTTTTTATGTTTTTAATATTTTTAATATTTTCAATATTTTTAATATATTTAATATTTATTAATTTTTTTTAATATTTATCATCCTAATGCGTGACACACTGAATTTGACCAAAAATATCAAACAATAAAAAACACTTTTCTGATCGTTAGCCGAATTTGATGTTTCATTTGATACACTAACGTATTTTTAATATTATATTGTCATAGTTCGGTTTGAGATCAGTTCTATTGGCAATTATTTATTATTGCCAATAGGTTTTTAGGCAAGAGTGTGAAATGTATTATGTTGACGGCAGGTTAGGCGTATGACTTCATTTCGACATTAACCACAATGTCTCGTCAGCGCCCTTTGCTGTGCCTTCTCCTCTATCATCACAAACCTTAAGGGAGGAAAGAATCTCAAAGTTAATGAGAACTTTTCCCAACGGTGCGAAGAAAGCATCCTCGAAGCGCACAACATGCCAAAATAATACACACATAAATAACACTTAAGGTTGTAAAAAAGTGTGGAGAAGGACAGCAGTTTGGCAGCTATTGAAATAGCTTTCCGCCCTGCCAGCTGCCAACATAGTCCATTTCACACAACTCCTTTAAAACAGCTTTTATTAGCAATTACACCCTGCTACAATTTTAAATTTTTTGTTTCACACTAGACGAAGACCATATATACGTGAAACTAGAGACCTTATGTAGTAAAACTGCGTTTTCAGTTTATCGCCAAAACGTCAGGATTTTTTTTAAAAGGACTTCAAAATTTTAAAGGATACACTACTTTCAAAAAATTAAATCAAATATTTCCACGAACCATATGATAACGATATGGGTATCAAATGAAAGGTAAGAATCTCAGCAATGCAAAAAAAATAACAGTGTTTAATGGATCTGGACCAAAAATTTCTAAAAAAATAATTTTCTAGACAACGATCTTGACTTTTTTTCCGACAATTTGGGAAATTTCAGTGATGAGCATGGTATGCGCTTTCATCAAGAAATCGAGACGATTGAAAATCGATTGAGAGGAAAAAGTGCATGCCACATGATGGCAGAATATTGTTGGACAATATGTCGTGACACAGACGATCAACATAAGCGGCAAATTTAAAGTTTACCTTTTAATTAATTTTTATTCAGTTTTTTTTATTTACATACAATATTTTGAAACAGGATTAATATTTTTTTCTTTTTTACTAAACTAGTAAAGGTAGATTAATAAAATGTACATATAACTTCTGCAACATGTATTTTTTTCAGAAAAAATTCAGTAAGGACATTTTTAAAATTTTTGGTCCAGATTCATTAACATCTGTTATTTGTTTGCATTGCTGAGATTATTACCTTTTATTTGATACCAATACCGTTATCATATGGTTCGTGGAAATATTTGAATTAATTTTTTGAAAGTGGTGTATCCTTTGAAACTTTGAAGCCTTTTTAAAAAAAAATCCTGACGTTCTGGCGATAAACTGAAAACGCAGTTTTACTACATAAGGTCTCTAGTTTCACGTATATATAGTCTTTATCTAGTGTGAAAACCACTGTTGCACGGTGTTATAGAATATATATTGAACCGAACAATGAAACCATATTTTTAATATTTTAAATGTTTAAGCAGTTAACATCTTAGAGGTTTACAGAAATTCCTAAACCACATTTCCGTACACTGAATTTTTAAGATAATAAAAACAATTCCACATAAAAATTTTCACATTGATACTTCAAATTGTTACCATCAGTTTTACAGATCTGTAAAATTATGTTTAATTAGGGTTACTTTTCATTTAGTTGTTTACCAAATACATTTAATTTATTGATTTCCTGTTCACGTGAAATTTTATTGACAATTATTACCACACATTCAGTCAATGAGACGTCAAATAAACAGCCTTGAGTACAGCAAATCACTTACGAATTACGAAATTTTATGACTTGTTGCCCTGATGTGTCTTGAATTAAAAACAAAATATTTTCCCCTTTAATAAATATTTAAATTATATTTTTACGCGTGGATTACATGAATTGCTTTTACTCGAACGTATTTTTGTTTTGTTTTTAATTCCACAAACAAAATTTTGTTTTTGAGATGATTTTGCGATAACCTTTTAAATTATTCAATAACGAAATATTTTTATGTATTTTCACTTTAACTTTCTTCTTTTGTTGTTGTTGTTTATTCTTGTGGTCTGTTGTATTTGCGATTTTAAGGAAACAGTAACGGCTTTGTGGTTTAAAGCTTATTAAATTTTAAGCTGTTGTTTATATGAAACGGCATTAAAACATGTAACAGTTGGTTAGTTTACGCATTATACCAACGATATGTTACCCAATAGTAAGACAACTTAAATTTTGTAATTATTAAGGGCGAGAGTTTAGTCTACGAGACAGGGTATGTTGGAATCAAATTTCAGAATTTCGAAATCTAAAATCCAGCGATATTAACGTATCAAGTTGTAGATATACTGAACGGAATCTACTATTCATTAAACATTTGGATCGTCAATTTAACTTTATGATATTTGCTTAGTACTTGCCTAATCGAAATATTATTGGTGCAACGCTTAGAGGCTGCAACTCTCAGAATTGTGTTGGCCACACACACAGATGTTTGTTTGTAATATCATAAAAATGTGTAAAAATGTTTAACTTTTGCTAATTATTTCACAAATAAATTAAATCTTATCATTTGTTTTATATGTCATTGACCTTGTATCCTCCCAATTTCTTCGAAAATTATAAAATATTTATTATTTGTAAGTCTGTCATACTAGACCGTTTTTACTATTTTCATAACTTTGGAATTATTTATTGTCCTAAAACATTTTTAAATAATTCGGATTTTAATAGCGGTTTTGCGATATTTATTTAGCAATTTGACTATAATTTTAATACACTGAAATATAAAAGCGAAAGTGTTCTTAAATATTATTAATCATTGCGGTTCACAAGTTTAATGGCCGTTTTCTCGATGTATCGACAAACTTCCTGTTACTAAATCTCGAAATAAATTTGTTAGAATGATAAACTGTCCGTTAACGATTTTTGTTTTCTCAATATACCGACAAAAAATTATTTTTCAGTTGGCAATACCCCGAAAAATAGATGAGACAGTTGACAAATTCTTGGTATAAATCAGTTATTTTCGAAGTGTTAAAAAATAAAAAAACACATACATTTAATAAAAACGAAATAAAACTTAAATCATGACAGATAAAAGCAATGTGGGAAACATTTTACCACTGAAGACGACCTGCTGCTTATTGTTTTTGTTATAAATCAAAAATTTCTCTTGGAAAACAACAAAGCTATGAACAGCAGAGTTTATCTGTACGGCAAATAAATAACCGGCAGATGAGGGCTGGTTAGCTTTGCGATAGAACAAAAGCAAATGGGACTGAGAAACCCTAATTTCTTTAATCTACAGTTTTTCGTTAAGAAAAAAGATAATCGCCTAATGAGAAAACGGCCCTAAATCTTTTATTTTTACTTTTTTATTTCAATGAAATTGAATCACACTGTACTCTACCAGATTATAACCGGGTGTTCTATGCAAGCGAAAGCGAACATCACTGTTTGAGAAACTTTTACTAGACATGGGGACTCGACACTATACTGCGACGTTGCTGTCGACAACATGGAGGGGACCGGCAATGAAAGAAAAATTTAAATTACTGGAGGCGGGAATCGAACCATATAAATAAAAAAAAATATTTATAATCAGTAATGTAGGTCAATTTTTTTGCTACAATGGGATTCTAGTTCTATGGATCACTCCATGAAGCTTTGACGAAGAAACCATACCTCAAAAATTAATTTCAAACCCACTGATTTTGCAAAGTACGTATTTTTCCAAAATATACAAGAATCGAGTAAGATGTTGAAATAAAAAGGCAAAAGAAAATTGTAAAGGGTTGTTAAATTGTAATTGTAACCATGGAAAGATACACAATCGAGCAACGCGTTAATGTTATTCAGGCTTATTATGAAAATGGGCGTTCAAATCAAAATGCATATCGTGCACTTCGTGATTTTTTCGGTCACTGAAGATCTAAAGCCTATTGACCATTCCAAACATCTTCAATGGTCAGAATGGTGGCATGAAACGGCAACAGTGGATGATAAAATTTCGAAGAAAATCATCTTCATGGATTCGTCAATATGCATAATTGCTGCATTTGGGCGAATGATAATCCATGAGTGATTGTCGAAAAACCAATGCACCCACAAAGAGTGACTTTTTGGTGCGGTTTATGGTCTGGCGGCATCATCGGGCCGTATTTTTTCCAAAATGAGGCCGGTCAGGCAGTTACTGTGAATAGTGTTTGCTATCGTGAGATGATAAAGAACTTGTTATGGCCCGAATTGGAAGATATGGATGTGGACGATATGTGGTTTCAACAGGACTGTGCCACTTGCCATACATCTAACGAAACAATGGCCCTTTTGCGCGACAAATTCAATGGCCATGTTATCTCACGTAGTGGCGATGTCAATAAGCCGCCAAGATCATGTGATTTGACACCGTTGGACTTCTTTGTACGCCGATAAGCCAGAGATAATTCGGCACATTAACGGCATAGAACCTCAATTTTTGCCTCAGCGTCATCGAAAATTTGGACCATCGAATGGAAGTGTGCCATTTGGCCGATATTTTGTTCCATACATAATTGAACCATACCAATATTATCATCATAAAAAAATGACAATAATTTCCTAAATAATTTGTGTTTTATTCAAAATTAACAACGACCCTTAAAATTTAACCACCTTTTACAAACACAACCAAGTATAGACAGGGATTATCAACAGGTGATCAGTTCCACTATTAGAAAAGCCGTCAGAGCGATTTTTAAAAAGTGGGCGTGGCGCTGGCCACTTCCACCCTAAATTTCTTTTCTAAACCATCCCTAATCTACAGCGGACAAAACAAAAAATTTTGAAACTCACTCCAGCCGTTTTTGAGTTTGAAAGTTTGAAAGTATTTGTTGTTGTTTTTTTTATGGACAAAAATGGACGATCTTCTGCAAAATTTCTTAAATTGATCCATAGAACAAGAATCGTGATTTGCCCTTGACCCACCCTAACAATCAGATATCTGTTAAACTTTCATCTCAAACCTTAAGTGTTAAAAGCTCCATTAAAGAATTGATAAGCCCAAAAACACCGGTACGAAGCTAGCATCAACGAAGTCCACACGTCAGCATAACCCACACAGATCAGCAAAAACAAACAAGAGCAAAATGTTAAAAATGTATATTCTTTAAAATTTAGAGTATTATTTTTCGTTCGGAAAAGAAGTATCTGCTTAGTAAGATTTTCCGACAGAAGAGGTGAATCAAAAACATTTATCACTCATCGTCTTAGACTCAATAGAGGGCGACAGAAATTCCTTTGAAGAACTTTGATTTTGAGACACCGTGCGTCGCCAAAACAAAGCGCTTATAACTGCTTTCTACATACCATGCATATTATATTAAAAACTATATCTTCATCTAAGTTACTTGGCATTTTGATCTCAGTCATGACAAACTTTGCTGGCTCGACCGCTTTTTTGTATTTAAAAACTACTAACAACGATTTTTTATAATCGTTAAATTACAAACTTATTATACAAAATTTGATTTTAAAACTTTTGGTATTTTTTTATGAATACTGCTTTAATTGTTAAGAACCAATTTCTGTCTTTTAATGTTCTACTATGTTTCGATTTACAGTACACTTTCAAAAAATTTTTAATAAAGCCAGTTACTCCTGTTTTTCAGCATCATTAATACCAGTAGTCGTTAAATCGAGATGCCTCTGTTGTATATCATAACACTTTTGCACTTAACAAAGTTTCATCATTTCACTACTATTTATTATTGAATTAACTTTAAGCAACACAACAATCTTTGCATATATCTGTTATCAACTTTGTTTTTTATTTTTGATTGATTTTAATTATTGTTATTATACCTTGATTTGTCAACTTTTTTTTTTTTTTGCTAGTTTTTGTTTATTTAATAATTCTCGTATTATGACAAAAATGCGTTATTAGTAGAAAGCAACAAAAGATAAAGATGAAACTTGTATACTTTTAACTTTGTGTTGTGTTATTAATGAAAATTTAAATTTTAGTTTTTTTGCTGTTGTCTACTTTTAAACCGCCCGACCAGCTTTCGTTTGCGAAAGCTTAAGTTTACCGTCCGTGTACGCGTCTTAACACTATCGTTAGCTACTCAAGAATGAAAGATGAAATTTTGTATTTTAAGAATACTTTTTTTTGCCTTTGCAAGCTTAAACCAGCTGCCAGCCTAACAGCACATCGACTACCGCTAATCATTGCGAGTTTTGTGTCAACTGAAAAAAACTGAAAAACAAAAATAAACAAGAAACTCTCTTCCAGTTGAAACGAAGATCACCGGTCTCAACAGAAGCGCGTTTTTTTATGCATGATGATAACGATAACGATGGTGATGATCATGAAGAAGATGAGCTAATAATGAGTTTTATATTGTGATAATCATCGATTTTATTATTATTATTATGAATTAGTTAACAATTTCTTGATTTTCTTCTAGATCCAGAGTGTTAACGAAATGTTGTTGACATATTCAACGATATTAATTGACAAAATAAAACCCGCATTTTGGGTTCTATAAATAATAAACTATATTCACACTATTGAATATTCCCACATAGACACGTTTTGCACGACATTCATGTTGTAAAAAAAAATACTTTGCGGTTTTTGTGAATATTTAAAAACATGTTTGAAAGAAGAATTAGTTTTGAGTCAAAGTCCGACGTGTAAAAAATGTTATAAATTTGATATAATATAATTGCTATGATTACGAGAGAAAGCTGTCTTCAATCAAATATTAATTTTGCATCTTCAAAGTCAAGTTTTCGAAGCCAGCCTAAGTAGTTATCATACAATAGTCGTTCTAAAATTATTCGTAGAACATTTTATATTTTCTATACAAACAAAATTTAATGGTCTGTAAATAAATAACATCTTGTAACGAAATGCACTGTTAACGTTTTAAAAGTAGTAATATGCATTTCCGATGAAATTACTGTAACGCGGAAAATTAAAACACACACACACATACGATTGCAGTTTAGTTCCATCCAAATTTGAAATATTTTCACTGTCAAGGCATAATATGTATATTCGCAACGAAACTACTTATTAGTTTGTGGTTTACAAAATATTTACTCAGCTCAAGAACGTAGAAGGCACGTCGTGAGTTATTGCACCTACGCGAGGAGTCATCATCGGGCAAACCTTAAAAAGTGGGAAATTTATTGAACGTCATCGTTGTGCGTTGGCCAAGAGTTGGAATTTTTGTTATAATATATTACGAAAGAAACCACAATTATGCAATTTATATATATGATGTTGAATAGGAGATGCGTTCAATGTTGACATTGTATATTAACATAATAATTAAGATGTTTTATCTTGTAAATAAATCTTACACTTTCGTTGTTTACCTCATATCCATTGCGTAAAAAGGATTGTGAATAGATTGCAGGCGGTTGTAAGTGGTGTCAGTCATTATAATTTAAAATAATAAAATAGTCTTCTGTACAAATTACACTATGCAACAAATTAAGACTTTTTGTAAAATACAAGAACTTGACAGTATAGGTTCGATTCTACTATCGAAGGGTAATAAAACCCTTTACTCAGTTTGGCGAGATTGGTGACCAAATTTTTTTTATGGACCCCAAAATATTCTCGAAATCAGTGAACCCCTCGAAAAAAGGTATCATTAGTTTTTGTCCAATAGCTCACTTACACTTCATGGTGACGCTAAACTATATTCGGCAATAATGTAGCTAGGAGTTTTGTGCACCAACTTAATTAACAATTTATGTCAAAAAGGTTGGTTATTCCTGCACTTTTTTTTAAAAAAAGTAAAGTATTTATTATTTTTTCACTTTTTTGAGCATTTGAGGGAGTCCAAATTTTTCACTAAAAACCCAAAGTTACGAACAAAAAATAATGTGAAAAACATAAAATATGCTTAAAAAGGGATATTTTTGAAAAAATATGGCCTAAAAAATATAAATTATGCTTTTAAAAAGGAGGTTTTTTTAAAATTATGCTCCTAAAACCAAAATTTTCCGAAATATGACTTCATCGGTAAAATATGCCAAAATATGCTCAAACAAATAGGTCTCAAAACACTTTTAGGACCATGAAACATGTAAATACATTACCCATTTGTTAATATCTCGTTGTAAAAAAAACATGCTGTAGCATATTTCCGGTTGCCCTGCTGATAACTAATTTTGTATGGGGTTACCGAAAGGGTCTATACGGTACCAACTGCAAACTAATCAAAAAATATCTCATAAGAAATCGTAATTTTAAATGTGTAAAGTAAACCCCCGGTTTCTTAAGATACGCCTATGATTACAAAATATTAAAAGTTAATTATTTTTGACGTTTTGAGAAGTTTCTTTTAAGAAATTATTGGAAAAATATTAATTTTCGGGTAATTGACTAATTTGCATAGGATGTGCCAGTAATTGACTTAATACTTAATTTGGTCATTTGTGTGGAAGTTACCAGAAGGGGTGTGGCAAAAGTTTCGGTTTATTATTGAAGATATAATAATTTTCCAAAAATAGACAATTTGTTCCAAAAATAGTTAATTTTGTCTGGAAGGTACTAGAAGGGGGCCGCCGATATAATCCATAGTTATTTCTAAGTCAAAAAAGCTTACATCTTACGCAAAACATCACTGAATTCAGTATATTTACAAAAAAGATGTGTTTGTAAAATACGGTGTTCGTAAAAATCGATGTTTGGTTTTTGTCGGTGTCACCCCCCATAACTTAGAAGTCTTTGCAGATTTTAGGACAGCCAAAGTTTGAGCACGAATGAAGTATGTTAACCCGTGCCGCTGGGGGCCTTAAGTTTTTAAGCATCTATAGCCACTTTTCGGGGGCATAACTCAAGTACAACTAGTCCAATTTTTCTGAAACTGAAAATCCGGAATTTAAGAATTAAAATTAATTTCATCCGTTCATATATAATTTCTGTGCATAATTAACTGTTTTGCAGTTATAAATAAATTTATGAAAAAAAATACAAAATTTGCCAAAAACAAAAATGAAATTTTCTTATATTTAAAAAATAATATAACATCCGAAACAGAAAAAAGTTTCAACTCTAACTACTTTCTCGTAATGTCACATAACCTATGAACAATATAAGGACTAGATCATGAAAATCGATGAACGCGTCTCGCTTTTATTCACAATTAAGTTAATGTATATCATTTTGACATGCCCACCTCCCTTATATCCTTAAATAAAAAAACTTAAATTTTTTTAAAATTGTTGTTGGCATTGAGCCAAATTTAGCTCGAATTGTCTCTGATATATTAGTGATAACCAGGGCAACCGGAAATATGCTACAGCATGTTTTTTTTACAACGAGATATTAACAAATGGGTAATCTATTTACATGTTTCATGTTCCTACAAGTGTTTTGAGACCTATTTGTTAGAGCATATTTTGGCATATTTTACCCATAACGTCATATTTCGGCAAAATTTAGTCTTAGGAGCATAATTTTAAAAAAACCTCATTTTTCAAAGCATAATTTATATTTTTTAGGCCATATTTTTTCAAAAATATCCCTTTTTAAGCATATTTTATGTTTTTGACATTATTTTTTTTGTTCGTAAAAACAAGTGTCTTTGCAACTTTGGTTTTTTAAAATGTAACAGCCAAATCATGTTTTACACAACTGTGAAATGTTAAACGTTGGACATAATGCCTAAAGCTAATCCGATAAAAGCAGAAAATCTAAAGGCGGTTGTAGAAAAGTTTCCTGACTTACGAGCTGATGGTGGATTACTCTATTCTAAAATCTACAGCAGAGTTATTGCATCTGAACGCAGATTTCAAGTGAAGCAACATGCGGAAAGCTGCAAACTTATTCAACTAAGTCATAGAAGTGAAAATAAGCAGACCAAACAATTATTTTTGCCAGAATGTTCCGGTAGACTTTAAAAAGAACATGATTTTCAAGAAAAAACTGTGCCGAGCTTGTGTGTCTGCTGACATTCTACTTTACAAAATGAGAAATCAAAATATAAGAAAACGATTTAAGGAATACACGGACTACCAAGTGCCATCCGAAACAGATTTTTGAAATAAACATTTAAAAAATGTATACAACGACTGCATGGACAATATACGAGCAAAACCTAAAAATCAATTTATATGGATCTCAATCGATGAAACTATAGCCGCAACAGGCAGAAATGTTGCAAAAATTTTAGCAGGTGTATTAAGGTAATTGCAAATGAGAAATTTTTTCTAAATACAGCAGAATTGAAAAGGGCTAATTACTCAACAATTGCTAGACTGTGGGACGACGCCATCAAAAATTTGGACGTCAACTTCAATAAGAATAATGTTAAGCTTTTTGTGACAGAGAATATGAAAAATCATCAGTAAAAATAAGTTTGGGGTATTTCATGTCTTCTGAGACCTATATTAAAACAATCAGGGCAATATTTTCTTGGAACGTTTTAACCCTCCAGCTCCCACCCGTATAGGACATTTTTTGCCCAATTATGAAAAACTGTTTAAAAGTCAACTTTGGACGGAGGTAGAGGATTAGAATATTGTAGAGAAATATTCTCCGGAAAATTTCCTAGGAGTCACCGAAGACAAATAACCTCTATGAGTCAAAGGGTCCAAAATAAAATCAAAATGAAATGTTAATGAAATGTTAAAAAGTCTATTTTTAAGCAAACAGTGTGTTTCGGGTGTAAACCAAACCAGAATCAAACAATAGCATTTGACTTCAGTAACAAAACCCTAAACTACATTTTGCTCCAATAAGTCACAATTTTTGTTTACAGTGGTTTAGAGTTAGATTTTTTTGGTCAAATGTCAAATAACAGAAAATGGAAAATCATGTGTAAAAATAGATTTGGGATAGTTCAAGTCTTCGGAGACCTATGTAAATTTACCAAAACTACTAACAGTCTGAATTTAAAATAATACTGTTTTTTTTTAATTTTTATGCTGTTTTTTATATTTTAAATAAAAATATTTCTAATTCATATGAAAACAATTGTGTGACTTTAATTTTGTAGAGCATGTTTTTGTTGATTTTTAGGTCATATTTTGCCATTTTTCAGGTCATATTTTATGCGCATAAAACACGATTTTTAGGGCATATTTCCGGTTGCCCTGGTGATAACTGTAATGAATTATACGAAATATCTCAAAGGACACGCCCACCCACTTATATACTGAAATGAAAAAAATTATATATCACAATTTACGTTAGTGTATCAAATGATACATCAAATTCGGCTAACGATCAGAAAAGTGTTTTTATTGTTTGATATTTTTGGTCATATTCAGTGTGTCACGCACTACGATGACGCGTTTCGAACTCCATGACGAGTTCAGCTTCAGACCCCTTTGTGACGAACTGATGCACAATGGTACATCATCAGCTGTATATATATCTACAAATATGTCAAACATGTACATGCGAAGTATATATCTGCCGAAAATGTCCAGCACCAATTATAGTTTGAATTTGACCGTTTATATTCAAACATGAGAATGGAGGAAACTTTTTCCCCACGATTCCCTTTTTACCTCAAAGCTCAAGCTTCTTTACAAGGTTTTGTTGGTAAACTAAGTTTACTTCAAGTTTTGTTTTTTTTTTGTGTCAAAGTTCCAAAATTGTTGTTGATTTTCAACTAAATTTGGCTTAATTTGTCCCTTATATATTACTGACAACTTTGTTAATTTTTTAAAATTATCTCAAACTACACGCCCACCTCCCACTCCTGATTTGCTATACATATTTCAGCTATTTACCGCATAAAACGGAAGCGAACGATAACGTTCGACATCCTGGGAGTGACAGCTAGTATTGTAGCTTAACGGCCATATTCATAAAAAATTTCTAAAGTAGGTATGAAGCGTTCTCTAGCTAAAGTATTCTTTAGCTCTAACAAACCTTTAATAAGAAATTGTATTCATAAACGTTTTTTATCAGTACTTTAGCTTTATGTGTCCAGGTGGCAACGCCGACTGTTATTGGTCGTTAATGATGTACAAAAACAGCTTTATAATCGGATACCAAATATGTATTTGCACTTATAATAACTATGAACAGTATTGTAGCACAATTTTTCATTGACTACGATTCTCATGATGATAAGAAAGACGTTAAAGTAAAAATTATATAAAAATATTTGATTTTCTTTTCCTCATGTTAAAATTATAATCGGATACTGATTACATTGTTTCCTTGTTTTGATTGTTTATACATCACGAATATTATTTCATTATTTACAAATTATTTTTGAACAATTTTGGAGAAATATTTTTCAAAATGGTATTCATGAATGAAAAGTGTCTATTTAGATACTTTTTTATCTGCGCAATGATTAAGAAGAAAATGTCCAACACAATGAATACATGCAACAACTCTTTGCAATGGGATAAATGCCGAAAAATTCAAAAATAAGATCTCAAATTCATCAATATACAGTAAATTGTACAAACGTCAAGTTATAGCATGCTTAAAGTAGAGACAACCCTACTTTAACTTATTGAAGATGTAAATCGTTTATGAATATTGTTTTCTCGAAATTTGCTTAAAAATGGTTTATAAATCTCTTATAAGTTTTTATGAATAAGGCCGTAATTCTATTTTGTATCACTGAGTAATTGTACTCTAAATTACCTTTAAACAACGTCAAATTCAATAAGTAGTCATTAAATAAGACACGTTAATAAAAAAATATGGGAATTCACGACTTTTTGCAATCAAAATAATTTTGTGATTATTCGCAACACCTGATACGACAAGAGAAATAAATAATATTAATGTCTTATTTAAAATAATAAATTAAATCAAGGTGCCAACAAAATGTGCCCAAATGTTTGTGTATTTAATTTCAATAATTACAAATTATTATTGTTATTAATTTTTGGGGATGTTTTTTGTGTTTTATCTTCGGTAGCATGGTAATAGGCGTGTTTTTGAAAACCACCAGCTACAACAGAGAACAACAATTGCATTTCGTATTCCACAAAATATTTGTAACGAACAAACGCCTTGTGATAGGAGAGGAATTATCTACCTTAATGTTGGATGATCGTTTACTGAACTGGCCGCCTTTAAATGTTAGAAAGTCTCTTTGTACGATTTAAATCCATGAAACAATATTAGTGTTAGAGCTAGTGATTCAGCTTTTCATTTTAGTCATTGAATTATCATTAGAAATATTAATTTTGACAAATACAACATTTAAATTTATACAAATATAAAATAACTTTTGGTTTTAAATGCGTTGTCACCGAAACTGTGACGTAGAGAGAAATATGCAGCCATCAAGTTTTTTTGCATGCTTAAAAAAATCCCATTGCATATTTATTTTTCCCAAATACTTGTGACGCAACATTGAAGAAATCTATACAAATTCCCAATCTGGTCTTTAAAAATCCCCTCATGTTAAATTGCGATAAATAACCGAAAAATGTGAGAATTCATCACGACTTTGAAATTATTCTTTAATAATTCACAGCGAATGATTTAAAGAAATAAAATATAATTAAAGTATTATTGGCGAAAAGAAATTATACAAAGGTAAAAAGTAATGACAACGACAATGGAACTCGCACACATGTTTTGTATTATATCAAATTTAATAATTACAAAATTATAACTGTAATTAATTGGGCGCATTATTAGCTGGTTTTTGTTTGTTTTCTGTTTTTTTTACGTTATTCAACAGAGAATAAATAAATAATATTGATGAATGACAAAAATAATATAGAGAATTTACGAATCAATTATACTTTGTTAAGAGTTTTTTTTTTGCTGAAGAATTTGAGTGAAGACAACAACAACTGGTGGTTGAGCTATAATACGAGTTTTATATACACATATATGATATAATATTTATGTATATATGTTTAACATTATAGTTGTTTTTTTAAAAATATATTTTATAAGCTTGGCTTATTTTATTAGCTTATTTTTGTTTACTTTGTAAAATGTTGGTCCTATAGAAAGGAATATCCTTCGTTTATATGAAAATCATTCATAAAATGCACCGAAAATATGACTTTTGATAACTTCATTGACATAATGACTTTTTATGTAAAACATCTATCTATGAAATATTTCAAGAATATAACGAAAGGGTTTTATAAGAGTTTATAATTTTTTTTGCCATATTTTTCTTAATAGTTGTTGTTCACATTTGCAAAAAAACACCTGTATTAATTAAAAATAAAAAAAATTTGGTAAATTTTTGAACATTTTAGCCGTTGTGCTCATTTAGTGATGTTACATTTGCCCATCCCACTTATACACTTAACTTTAAACACACCAGTGCTGGAGCAACTAACGTCAATGACTGCATCGTTTGGCCACATTTGTCATACGATATGCATTCCAACGAGTACTAATGGATAATAAAGTTATTGTTTTTTTTTTGAAAATTTAAAACAAAATTCGTTTTATGCTTTACGACGCAATAAGAGAGTTCGATAATTTTCGAAAACAAAAATTCCTAAATTGCATTAAATGACAAAACAACAACAACAAAACTGCATGAGGGAAATACATTGGTATTGTAATTATATAACAGTGCTTGGGTGATTGACTGACTGATGATACCAGCGTTTAAATTTAGAATCATAAAATTTTGCCATAACAAATCTTTCAACAATACGCGATGCGGAAATGGACTGCTTTAAAATCAATCACGTAACCGGTTCTAAATTTTTTCTGATCCGTTTTAGCTCCATTAACTTTTTATAAAAATCAGTACAGAAATTTCAGTCAAGTATTGATTGATCGATACCCTCACCTAATGCACATTGATAGGATCTGTGGAAAATTTGGCCTTAACATGAAGGTGACTTCCAAAGGGCATATAACATGGTACTAAGGCGGTTTACGCTATCGCTGGAATCGAACCTGGAGTCAGTATTTGAACAAACAAATTGGCGGATACAAAATGGTGCACTTTTTTAAAAAAAAAAAATGGTAATATTTATCCGATATTGTGCCTATGGGGGGTTTTGGGGTCGCTGGTATCAAATTTGGAGTCAGATTATTTCATATTATCATATTATCATATTATCATATTATCATATTATCATATTATCATATTATCATATTATCATATTATCATATTATCATATTATCATATTATCATATTATCATATTATCATATTATCATATTATCATATTATCATATTATCATATTATCATATTATCATATTATCATATTATCATATTATCATATTATCATATTATCATATTATCATATTATCATATTATCATATTATCATATTATCATATTATCATATTATCATATTATCATATTATCATATTATCATATTATCATATTATCATATTATCATATTATCATATTATCATATTATCATATTATCATATTATCATATTATCATATTATCATATTATCATATTATCATATTATCATATTATCATATTATCATATTATCATATTATCATATTATCATATTATCATATTATCATATTATCATATTATCATATTATCATATTATCATATTATCATATTATCATATTATCATATTATCATATTATCATATTATCATATTATCATATTATCATATTATCATATTATCATATTATCATATTATCATATTATCATATTATCATATTATCATATTATCATATTATCATATTATCATATTATCATATTATCATATTATCATATTATCATATTATCATATTATCATATTATCATATTATCATATTATCATATTATCATATTATCATATTATCATATTATCATATTATCATATTATCATATTATCATATTATCATATTATCATATTATCATATTATCATATTATCATATTATCATATTATCATATTATCATATTATCATATTATCATATTATCATATTATCATATTATCATATTATCATATTATCATATTATCATATTATCATATTATCATATTATCATATTATCATATTATCATATTATCATATTATCATATTATCATATTATCATATTATCATATTATCATATTATCATATTATCATATTATCATATTATCATATTATCATATTATCATATTATCATATTATCATATTATCATATTATCATATTATCATATTATCATATTATCATATTATCATATTATCATATTATCATATTATCATATTATCATATTATCATATTATCATATTATCATATTATCATATTATCATATTATCATATTATCATATTATCATATTATCATATTATCATATTATCATATTATCATATTATCATATTATCATATTATCATATTATCATATTATCATATTATCATATTATCATATTACCATATTATCATATTATCATATCAAAGATGTGCTCCTCAAGACAAAATGTGAAAAATGGATGTACTTGTCGTCAAAACACTCGGTTGACGATAAGCTGACCGACGAAATACTCATGTTGTCGTGCATCAAACAAAAAATGTAATGTAACGGGACAATAACGACATGAAAATAAAGAGAACAGCAGTGTGCGACGGTTCATGTATCGGCTGTTTTCAATTAACTACTTCAATTTGTAATTTTAACTGTTTAAGACAATTTGACCAACATTGTCGGCCATTAGGTCGAGCATGATTGTGTAGGCGACGTGTCGCTTATATCGGCATCAACGACAATTTGACCGACATTGTCGCTTATCCGATCGGGCGGACACTTGCATGAAAATTTCGTTGACGATTTGTATGGATGGTCCCCTACGTGTCATCAACGATTTACTATGATCATGCTCCTTTCCTTGAGGATGTCTTGCAGACACTTCCTGAGAAAGTTTCCTAACACCCCCAAAATCTTTACTTACAGTTTAAAATCCGGTTTTTGGTTAGTTTCCTCACTTAAAGCCTTATTATTTTCCTTTCCTTTACAGTTTTGGAAAGAAAAATCTTAGACCTTTCCAACAATATATATATTTATACAGATAACTTGACATACCTGATTGCTGTTGCTCGAAATCCCAAACTTTTTATATTTTATTCCATTATTTTTTTAATTGTTTTAGTTTTCTGTTACATACCCCTGTGCCGCCAATTGACCAAGCTTCTTAAAGCCAATTAATAAAACCGCCTGTCCTATTCAAGTACGTTTTATTTTATTTTGTCTAAATAATTTATTTACAAACTCTTATTACTGTAGTATAACAGTATAACAGATATTTAATGAAAATAGTATACATGTATGTATTTACACTTTTAACAACCGCCTCAAAGTATACAATCGTTTTTTTTGCTGTACTTAATAGAATTACGTATACAAATACATTTGAACTGTTGCTATTCAATTTTATCGTACACCCATCGACGACTAACTCACGTCACATCACTCACATCATCATCCCCATTCATATATAAAAAGACACAAAATCTAATATTTCCCAGAGCATCTTAAGGACATTTAGCCATTTAAACAGTTTTTGCCGCATCCACATTTCGCACAGATCGCTGATAGTAGTAACCCTGAGGATTGGGGCTTAAATTTAACACAGAGCTAGGATTCGTATGATCGGTTGAGGTTATGGCGGCCAAACTTTCTAAGAATGAGAACTGATCTTGATTTCTTAGCTCTTTGCGAGGTGGAAACGTTTCGCCTTGATTGAGAGCTGTAAAAGGATTCTTTACGGCATAATTAATAATGCCAGTATTATCAAAGGGATACGGATGATTGGAGGCGGTAGGACGTGTAAAGTAACCCTGTGTTGGAGCCGGACTGGTAGACTTTGGTTGTATTGAATTAGTCAGTTGGTAGTAAGAGTTCAAAGATAACGGCAACTCCGAATAAGGTTTAACCGAATATGCAGGAGGCAGATAAGCGACAGGTGCAGCGGGTTTCAACGCTGGCAAAGGTATTCTCACTATTCTATTATTAACTTCTTCCGTATTAAGGTTTTTCAAAAAGAAACGATGGAATTTCGAAGATATCACATACACATAGCCTGGATCTTGCGAGGGTATAGTCATATCGGCAACAAACTGCAAACGGTCCTGGTCCTGGGCCAAAATGTGCTGATCATTGTTATCGGGATTCCAAGAGGCTACTGCTGTTTCAGTGACAGGACTAAATAGAAGACTACCATCAGCAGGCGAAACGATGAGACTAATGCCTTGTGAAGATTTTTTGCCTACCAGTTTAACTGGTAGCACTTGATTGATAGAAATGGGTCCAGCTCTGAGAACTTCACGGGTAACCGAGAATATTCTACAAAGAAATGTTGAAAATGAGTATTTACAATAATTTGAGACCTTTGTACAATTGTCTTACCTGTCCGTGGCAAATGGCTGGAAATATACAAGGGCTTTAAGGGGGTCAAACGTAAAGCCCACCACGCCATCCATGAGTACAAAACGATCGTTCGGCTTGAGCAAAGTCTGGATCGGGATACATGGCCGGATGAGTTACGCGCCAAGTAGTGTCTCGTACACTGTCATAGACCACAATGCCTAGGAAAATTAAGAAGGAAATTAAAAGAATAATACACAAATACAAGTAATCAATAATATGGTGAAAGTTGCATTGCTGGTATAAAAGCAAACATTTTCGACATTTTTATTTTGACGAAAGTTTCTTATTTGGTACAAATATTTAAGTTTAATTTTTAAATTTGTTTTTAAAATAGCTCTTATTTAAACTATTTTTCTAAATGGTTTATTTTTAACTTGTATTTAGATAAACAGATGTTTGATATTCATACTAGTAGAAAAGTAGAAATTTCGAAAAAAAAAATGCGAAGATTTTTCGAAATTTCTATTCTATAAAAAAAATATTCAGCCCAATTTTCACGATTCTACCTTTAGCCGTATGGTCTGGGTGATGGTACAGGTTTTTATCAATTTATCGACCTTTGTACTCTTTAAAGAACGAATTTTGGAAAACTCCTTCGTATAGCTCTCTAATTCTATACGAATATGTCCTTATAAATTTTATAGATTATAGCTTGAGCTGTATGGTCTGGTTGATAGAACCAGTTTTATCCCATTTTCGACCTTTCTACCCCTAAAAGTACGAATGACGAAAGTTTCCTTTTTGCCGCACAACTATTCCATAAAGCGCCCCATACACGAGTACTGCCGCAGTTCATGCCGATGAACCCCTTGTGTACGTGTGTGATTGAAATTTTCGATACACACTTATCAATCATTGTTATAATTTGAAATTTGAAACAGCAACATCTTGGCTTTTCCTTCGAAAGTACGTTCCACAATGCCCACGAGGACTGGTACAATCCTATAATTTAAAGAACTAGTCGCTTTTCCATTTCTCCTTTTTATTTTTGACACCAAACTAAAATCAAATTTCGTTGTTTACACATTCATAAAATAATTTTGTAGAATCTGACATATTTGATATATAAAAAATAAACAAAGTTCATCTGATTGATAGGTTCATTTAGGTTCATAGTTCATTTTGAAAATCAAAACTGTTTTGATTTTCATACTGCATTGTCTGTGTGACAAATACATTCTCATGTTCCATCAAATTTACCAATACACATATATTGCCGTTCCAGCGGCAGTACTAGTCTATGGGGCGCTTAAGATATATATTCGTCCAAATTTTCATTAATAATAATTTGGAATTAATGTCAATATGAATGAAATACTTTCACTTAATTGTGAATAATACCAAAAATTTTCGATCATTGAATTTATTAGATTTCTTAAAAAATGTTTTTAAAATCAAAATTTTTCGGTACAATTTTCTCCGAAACTATTAATATGGCTATCAACTAATGTTAGAAAGACATCTTAGTCATTAACATTCGAATTTTTTTGGTACATTTAATGACACAGTCGGACAATGAGTCCATGAGTTGAGTGTTCAAAATCGAATATCCCTATAAACAGTTTTTTTTCTTCAAACCCGTATGTCGGTTTCTTCAAGAATGCCAATTTCGAATACCCGGTTTAAACGTTTTTTTTATGTCGGTTAACCGGTTTTTCAAAAAGGACCATTTTTACAGAACATTCCCAGTTTTATTCCAGGCAAATCAGTACAAAAGGTTGTTTATGCTTATACAATATTTTTTGGGCAAATCTCATAGGATGCTTTCTTTGAAATTTCCTTGTGCAATACGAATTTTTTTTTTTTTTGGAAAATGCTGCTAAACTTCTGTTTCCTCTCATAATGAAATGGCAGGAAGTACTCATATAAAAAACTTTCGATTGTCGTTATTTTCTAAACTAAGTATCCTATCGCATAAAAGAATTGTGATTTGTGATCACATAACAATAGTTGTGAATTTACTAAGATATAGTTGGGATCCTACCTTGCAATGGCTAAGAAGCTGTCGATATTTATATGAATAACTTTAAGTGCCTTTATCTCCTGTACTAAGTATCCAATTGTAAAATTGAGTTTAATTTGTGATACCTTAATTCTTAAACCTATTATGTGTAAAATGTAAGTTTAACAGGAACTTACAATTTCTGAAAATCCAAACGAAATCGGTTAACCAGGTTTTTTCTAAATCAGGATTTCGAAAACCGCATACGGTATTTTTCGAATAAACCGGAAACCGGTTTTTTTTAAAAAAATCAAGTATTTGAGCAATATATTCATGAGCTATGCTAAAATGTGTGGAATAAAAATTCCGTATTATAAAATTTTCTAAAATATTATTTTAAAAACTAAATATTACTTTTTTTGTTACCAAGGGACACTTAACGCATAAAAAAGTAGTAAGGTAATTCTTCGCCTGTGCCGAAGCTCGGATATCCCTGTAAAAATGTCGATAAAACTGGTTATTCGCACAACAAGAATATTTTTTTTAAACTTAGTACCTCAAAAAAGGGGATATGGTGAGAATATTGTAATTCATTTTATCCCCAACAAGATGGAGTTTTCAGGAATATGGAAGGTGGGAGTAGTTTTTGTCCGATATTGTTCATCTCAAAACTTAACCTTCGCTTAGAAAATAGAAGCTTGTATACCAAGTTTCAGCTCGATAGCTCTTAATCTACTGCTGTAACTGAGGGGACAGACAGACAGACACCCCCTAAAAAGAGGGAGTTTGTATGTGCGATGGGTGTAATTCTCGGCCGATTTTTTTTATCTTAGGACCTCCGCTTAGAGAATAGAAGCTTGCATATCAAATTACAGCTCGATAGCTATTTAACTACCGCTGTAATCGCGGGGACAGATTCCCTTAAAGGGGCAATTTGTATGGGAGGTGGAACTATTTTTTTACCATTCTGGTTAATCTTATATCTCAACCTCCGCTTTGTGTAGAGAAGCTTGTATTCCAAATTCCTCTTAAGCTACTGCTGTAATTGAGGGGACAGACAGACGGACACCGTCAAAAAAAGGGATTTTGTATTGGATGTGAGAGTAGTTTTTGACCGACCGGACTAATCTTACAACTCAACTTTCGCTTATAGTAGGGAAGCTTTAGATCGATTGTTCTTAAACTACGGCTGTAATCGCAAAGACAGACCCCAAAAAGGGGGAATTGGTATGGAAAGTGGCAGTAGTTTTCGACCGATCGAACTCATTTTAAAACTTAACCTTCGCTTTGAGCGCGATATCTCATATACTACTGCTGTCATCGAGGTGACAGACAGACAGACACTTCCAAAAAGGGAGATTTTATATGGAAGTTGGAAGTAGTTTTTGACCGATCGGGCTCATCTTACAACTCAACTTTCTCTTAGAGTAGGGAAGCTTGCGATTGCTCTTAAACTACGGCTGTAATCGGAGAGACAGACCCAAAAAAGGGGGAGTTTGTATGGGTGGATAGTGTTCAGCCATTTGGCATGGCTTTTGTCATTTTATTTGCAACTTTATTCAATATACTAATTAAAGTACATTTTCCCATAAATTTCTACCGACCCTCCTTTAAAATGAATTATTCAGTTGAGTGTCAAATATTACCTTAAAGTCCTGTCAATTGTTCTCTACTTTTCCTTTGTATTCATTCGTCCAGCTTGGGAAATTTTATTGTTGTAATTTTAAGCCATACTTTAAAATAAAACACTCTTGAATTTATATCGGTCTTATACTTTTTTAGTGCGATATTTTATATTTTAAAACAGCCCCAATTTTTTTGATTTCAACTTTAATTAAAAAGTTTGAAACATTTCGTAAAAACTATTACGGAAATACAGATAGTATTGACCAATCTTGCTCATCTTAGAACTTAATCTCCGCTTTGAGGATAGTTGTTTGCATTCCAAATTTCAGCTCGATCAATTATATATATTGTCATATCTATCACACCTCCTTATGGGCGTTAGAGATGGAAGAACAAAATTATTATACCCGTCACTCCGTTCATGCACATGGTGAAGGGTATAAAAACGGTTATTAACGCCTGATATCTCGGGAACGAATAGAGATGTTGATAATATGCACGTATACTTTTTTGTTGATTTTGACATAATATATGCTAAATTGTTGAAATACATGGTGGCCTGCAATTACCTACTTCTTAATACAATATCAAAATTTTGTATTCATTTTCCCAAAAATCTTATATAAGGAACAGCCTAACTATAATTCCTAAGGGGTGATGGTATAAAAAGAAGTGGCCATTTAAATGTAAATACTAACGGTCCTACCAATATTTCAGAGTCAGTTTCGGATGCTCTGTAGTATTTTACTGAAATGTGGCATTTTTAAGATTTTCCCATTTTTTTTTCATATACATATCTGCATATCTATTAGGCTGGGTCGATTCGTAAGGACAAACAATTTTCGATATGAAGAAAAAAAAGTTCCACTACGACATATTAAATAAATAAGTAGGTAATAAAATAATCGGCTGATTTACTTTTTTAAATATTACCAATGTGAAATTGTACTCTAAAAACGATGCCGATAGCTGTTTTTACAAAGAAATGTTTATGTTGGGTTTTTAAACGAGTTTTTGTTGAAAAATTATTTTTTTCTATTTTTTACTTTTGATTTGTTTGATTTACGATTTTATTTTAGTGAGCATTTACATCCTGCGAAGTAATAGAAAGTTAATATTAAAAAAATAGATAATTTTTTTTATTACCTACTAAAAAACTGTAAATTAAAAAAAGGTTAGATAAAATTTAAATTTGGGAGCTTCGAAAATGATTTATAGCTTTTTTCCCCAGGTTTGACTAGGAAATAGTGCAACGCCCCGCGCACTTTTTAACCGTTAAATTTTTAGAGGTAAAGGTTTAGAGGTAGAGGACGAAGTCTGTCTTGGTCCTGGTCTTGGTATAACAATATATTTTTTTCGATTTAAGAAAACCATTTTTACATACAACGATAGTTTTTGAGAATATTATCAAATCTATCCTATTTATTACAAAAATAAAATTCAAACTTTGTGAAAAACTTATAATTTCTTCAAATTTGTTTCAAAGATGTCAATAAACGCGAGAACTGGTCAGCAATTCTTTATTTTTCTCGATAAAAAAAAACGCAACTGGTATGATTTAATGAGCCACAAATAACTCGAATCTTTCGTAGAATATACTAAAGATGCCGTTATACATTATACAAAAATTCCAATTTTACGAAAACAAAAAATACTTCACTTAATTATCTATAAATATCAATAATTAATTTCCAATTAAATTCAATCAAAATGAACTCATTTAATACCATTCAAAATTACAAAGAAACAAAACATAAACACCAATCCATCGCTTTTCCATCGCTGCCGCACAAATCACGCAATATAACTAACGCTTGACTGCACTGAACAAATACATATACCAAGATTAGCCGGCTAAGGCCTAAGTAATAAATTGCGGTTAATCGAAACAAACAAACAAAGAAATCTACGAAACTCATAAATATATTACGTAAAAATGACAAACTCATAAATAAACACCAATGGGTAATTTCGTAAGAGACAAAAATCTTACCCGGTTCTACTGTATCCGATATATAGACAAACACATCATCACAAGTTCCGGCCTTAGCGGTGGTCTCATCGATAACTAAATTGGTGAACAAGGATTCTCCTCTTAATACGCCTGCGGGAAAGTCAATGCGTCGTACAACTTGATTTGTTTTCAAATCGAACACCAAAATTTTCGGAGGACAGGTCTTCTCATAATCCTCAAGTGATCTTGAAATGCCGGCATCCAGTACCCACAAGCGATTGCAGGAATCCAAACGCATGCGATAAACAGACACCAGAATCAAGTCACTGCAATTGAAATCCGAGCGGCCGGTGGTGGCAAACGACCAGTCAGGATAAGCCTAAGGGCAAAGAGATAAAAGATACGAGCATATAAAGGAAAACTTGAAATTTACAACACAAATTCATAAATGTATCAAGTCACAATCTAAAGCTCACCTGCAACACCGGTGACTCTTCAAATTCACTTCGTGATATCCAATTGAAGGTTGATGGCACTCCTGAAAATAGTTTCGGCGTTGCAACGAATATCCGATCGTCGGTGACCACTAAGCCAGTGGCCAACACATTCGATGGATTGTAGAAATTTACATCTTGCACTGGAGCATGAGTCAGGAAATTGTATGTAAACAGTTTCCATTGTTTAACCACTTGCAGTGGCGGACGTTGCGCATGCGCGTGCGCTTGATGATGACCAGCCAGATGCACGCCACTACACAAGTTCAAGAGCGTGGCCAACAAAGCTCCCAACCATAATTTAGACATAATGTCTACATTTATCTTTACACCCCAACGTGGACGTTTAGCTAGCAAGCGTAGTTGGCAGTGGCTGATGTTTACACGCTTTGCCGCATGCATTTCGTTGGTTGTGGCAATGGTGGCAATGGCGATGGCCAGACGACAGCCGGTCGGTGGATGACGAGGGAAGTGGTTGTGTTTTATGTGCAAATTTCGGTCGTAAAAATGTTATTGAACTGCAGCTATGGAAGTCTCTCATAAAAAGGCGTTTTATAAACAAATCTGTCTGAAAAAGATACATATAAATATAATTTGAGTTATGTTAGTTGGTTTGGTTTGGTTTATGAGCTTAATAAAGCGCTAGAAATGTTGGCAATTGTAGATATCTAGTAATATAATATGGGTGAATGTTGACAGTAGTTTTTGTCTAACTGATTGCACATGTAATTTTAATTATGGACATTCTAATTGCTTATTATAAACGAAATAAAACATTACTGCCACCAAACACAAAATCCGGTTGTGTGGTGTGTGATAACTCACAATTATCCTAGTCACCACCAAATTTGCCAAACAATTATTTAGTTCATAAATGTTGTGTGTTTTTATTACTGGAAATTAACGGTGGCTTGAAAGAGAAACAAACGGCATTAATACTTAAAGACGTAAAGTATTTAGCATGTGGAATGTCATATTTACCACACAAAACACTTTATAAAAAAATTTCTATTAAATCTTATTTCATAATGGGTTCAATATTTTATTAAATGTTGTCGCTACAAAATATCTACGAATTACGATTGATAGTTAAAGTCGTTCATTCTTATTACTATAAGTAACTGTTAAAAATTGTCGTGGGAACTTTAAACACAGGTCTCGGCCAAATTTAAATTCCTTAAAATTTTTTTAATTTGTGTATTAGTTTTGGTTAGTTTTTAGTCGATCTACTGTGTATTATATCAATTTACGTTAGTGTATCATATGATACATCAAATTCGGCTAAAGATCAGAAAAATGTTTTTTTTTATATATTTTTTGATATTTTTGGTCAAATTCAGTGTGTCACGCACTAGGATGACGCGTTTCGAACTCCATGACGAGTTCATCTTCAGACCCCTTTGTGACCAACTGATGCACAATGGTACATCATCAGCTGTATATATATCTACAATTATGCCAAACATGTGCATGTGAAGTAGATATCAGCCGAAAATGTCCAGTATAGTTATGAATTTGACCATTGATAACCAAACATGAGAATGGAGGATATTTTATCCCCACGATTCCCTTTTTACCACAAAGCTCAAGCTTTTTACCACAAAAGCTTTTTACCTCAAAGCTAAGCTTCTTACAAGGTTTATTGATAAACTAAGCTTACTACTACTACTAAGCATATAGTTTGTTAGGCCGTGCCGTGCCAATGTATGTTTATTAGTTTTGGTTAGTTTTTAGTCGATCTACTGTGTATTATATCAATTTACGTTAGTGTATCGTACGATACATCAAATTCGGCTAAAGATCAGAAAAATGTTTTTTTTTTATTTTTTTTTTAAACATCAAACTAGTATAGAAATTTCAGTTGAAGTCTCTATGTTGAAGTCTTAAATTATTGAAATTAACCGATTAATATAATTGAAATTACTAATATATCAGTATTTGCTTGCTTGTGGAGTGTCAATGGTAGGAAATAAGACTTTCGGCCGTAAGATCTGACTAGTCGTTTGATAATGCGTTTTTAAAATTAAGGCCATAGCGGTGGGTCCACGCCCGATTTATATATCAACATTTTATATACCCTATTGTCCTTTCCATTAAGCTCTAGTGAAATAAAATTTGGTACATGGATAGTACTCGGCACAACATAAATTAATATGTTGACAAAATTTTTATTTTCGGTTAGTAAGCGGAAAGAGAGTGACGAATGTATATTGTAGCCCCAGAGAGAAAATATTTGTTACACGTGTAGTACTAAGTCAAAACATATTATTTTCAATCATTGGGCAAAGAGAACAGGACATTGATCAGCAGTCTTCTTGATTTTGTCGCAAACTTAGTAAAAGCTTGTCAAAACGCTGACTTACGGATTCGTCGTTCAACTGTAGGTTTCGTTGTATGAGTCTAAAAATAGAAACTTGTTTACTTACAAAAAAAAACGAGAAGCTGTAAAAAATCTGATACATGGGATGCAAAGGGAAAATAAGTTTTTATTTATTTTTTCGATAAACAATAAGTTCAAATAGATGTAAGTATATTTTTACTCAAGCTAACATTATTTTATTTTTAACTAGTTAGCCCGGCAATGCACCGCTATTGCATAGCTGACGAATATTAAAAAAAAATTACCTTTATTTAACATATTTCACGCAATTGCCTTACAGTTATTAATGCTGACATATTTCACTTTTCAACATACTTTTGGAACGCTTCTTAAACTCGTTAACAATATGTAGGGGTTGCTTACTTTCCACCTACACCCGCCGCTCACTAACCGAAATTAAAAAATCTGTCTACAAATTCATGTCTATTCTGTCGAGAACTAACTGCAATATACAAATCTATATATATAAAAGGCTTGGGTGACTGACTGATCACTCCCCAGCCCAAACGGCTAAAGCTTGAACCTTGAAATTTGTAATGTAGGTTCCTTTTATTACCTAGGCGCGCACTAAGAAGGGATTTTTAAAAATTCGGACTGCAAGGGGGTAAAAAGGGCATTTCACATCCCTAAACAGCTCGAAATTGAAAATGTCTGTATCCCATAAACCAATAAAGGTATAAAGTCGAGATTTGGTACATATGTTGGTCGTACAAGAGCAAATACTTTTTTGTGGAAAGTGGGCGGTGCCACGACCTTTTTTAAAAAAGCATTATATCAGCCAAATAAATGAACCTATTGCAATGAAATTTTCACAGTGGCGTATTGTCCATAGGGCGCCTATCACAGGCTTTATGAAAAAATAACTAGACAAAGGGGCGTGGTACAGCCGTATTTCACCAACCATTAGGTGTAAGAAGATGAGATTTTTCTACATTAAAAGTCCGAAAAAGGAATACAACTGGTATAATCGCAATCATTTATATGGGCATACTCCCTAAAGAATTAGAAAGCTACACCGAAATTCGTAGGTTTAATTCTGTAAGAGTCCAAAAAGAGGGACAAATTCCGACCATTGGGAAGAACATTTATTTTATAGAGCGATCCGAAGGGGTTTTAGAAAATTTGTATATTTAGAAGGGACCGGGCGTGGTACTGTGGTTAGAACACGCGACTACCATGCGGGAGATCACAGGTTCACCTCCTGGCTCCAGTCATCTTATGTTAAAATAAAAACTTTCTCTAATTGTCGGCTCCCCTCGAATGTTGTCGACAGCAACTTCGCAGTATTAGTGTAGAGTCAATCGGCATGTCTAGTAAGAGCTTCTCAAACAGAGACGTTCGCATTCGTCGATAAACAAGTAGGTGCCGTTAGTTGTGAATCTAAAAATAGAAAGCGTGTTAATTCATGAAAATTCATGAAAAATGGGATGGTTTGTTTTTATTTTATTTATTATATACACAACAAAAAGAGAAGCCGTAAATGGCACCATTACCTAGGTCAGACAACTAAATCAAAATAACTTAAAAATTATACACGTAAAAAAAATAAATTTATAATGTTTGCATTTTAACTGTACTGCTTTGAATCTCTAGAAGATTTATTGAAAGCAGCGGCTGTGCAAAGCGAGCCAGCAAAGCTAGTTTTAACTTATATAATCCTAAAAAAACAGTTTTGCACGTCCCCTTTCGCCCACCGATCGAAAATAAAAAGTTCGCCTTCATATGCATAGCTGTAGTGCCGATCACTGTCTGAATATCAGTCCTGCCGAGTACTATCTGTGTACAATATTATATATCTCTATGGCAAAAATACAATTTTGCCACGCCCGCATAGTCCACTGTTCAAAAACTAAAATTTCGTCTGCATATTCATAATTGTGTTGCAGAGTACTATCAGGAAATCAAGTTTTATCTCTTTAGGACTTAAATACAGGTTGGCCACGCCTATTCCTCACACTGATCGGAAATACAAATTTCGGCTGCAAATTTAAAACTGAAATGTGGAGTACTATCTGTGTACCAAATTTTATCTGTCTAGCTCAAAAAATGTTTTGCCACACCCACTCCGCGCATTTAATAAAAAATTTAAAAAATATATTTTTCATGTAGCGAAATTTGTAAAGAAATTTAATTTTTAGCACGTTTTATAGGAACTTTAGATATATTAAAAAAGTGATCGTAGAAATGGACGTGGCCAAATTTTCTTCTTCTAAAAACCTTTCTCGGACTATCATGAACATTATAAAAGAAAAATTGGTCAAATCGGTCCATGCGTTCCTAAGTAATGCCTGACTAATAAGCCTTTGTGGAAAATTTATCATTGTTGAAGATAATGTGCAGATGTTCTTACTTATATCTCATAGATACCAAGAGTCTTCTGGGGAAATTCGTCATTCTGTGGGAATATGTGCATATAGAGTGAATATTTGCATTAATATATGATGTCTTATTGGTAATATGTAAGTGATCTCTTTTCGCACGTCAATGTGTAAGAAATCTTACAGAATGTAATGAGGAGGTGTGATAACTAAATATTTTCATCAACTTACTATCGTAAAATATTTTAAAACGACCCACATAGTCCACTGGCTGTACCAACTATTTTCAACATAACTGATTTTGCCATCTCGATCCAAAGCTGAAATTTCTGTCATGGATAAGAGTTGCAGATCCTCAAAAACCAAAACTTTAAACATATGCTTTTTTCTAACGCTCCTAGCAAAGAATAAATAAAAGCCGTACATGAAGTTATTTCGTATCATTGAATATTTAGTTATTTCTTGAAGTATTTTTAGTGTTTGATCATTATCTTTCATCATCACTTCATATCTTCTAAACATTTTTTAAAACAAATTTTTTTATACCGCACCATACTACCTCATATGTCCACGTATTTTATCTACTTCATGCCAATACCAGACAAATTAGATACCAATATGTTTGCTGTGTTACATATTTCCCACCCAAGCCAAGCCAAGTAGGCGTTCCCCCATCAATTCAGTTTTTCTGCCTACAATTTTTTTTCGTTTTGGCATAATATTAAATGACACACCGTCGTTTATTTTGTGTTTATTTTTATGCAAATCAATAATGATTGTGGTCGTGGTTTTTCATGATCGTCCATTAGTTGTTTAATTGATCATAATCATAATCAGCCGACATTAGTTAATTGTCGTATACATTGATTTTAACATTTAGTGTTTTGCACAAAAAATTATTAATACCCATTTTTTATTACATTGATATCTGTGCTACAGTGGTTGTAAACGTAATGAAGTGATCCGGTCGATCCGGTAGTGGTGCTCGTGCTGCGGCAATTATACAAGTGCAAATATTTATGTTTATTTTTTGTCTCTATTTTAATGAAATTAAATTTGCATACGTTAGATTACACTTTAAATGTAATTTGTGGACATTTGTAGAGTAACGCTCTTAATGTGCTATTAAACATTGGTTAACAGTTTAAGTGAATTTTATTTCATACATATTTTAAGTATTCGCCTTTAAGCTGGTGCTGGTGTTCAAAATAGTCGTGTTTATGAATGTAACAAAAGATTTCCTGATAATTGCAGGTTTTGGTGTATGCATTTATTATGAGTTTTAGTTATGAGTACTGACTTACAAAAGTGCTATGAATGTTGTAATTACTATTCATTAAACATATATCCAGAATCCTATGATAACTTTAAAATCCTAAGTATGGATTATTTGTATCTGAAATCCAAATTGAAAACACACACAAATTTACTTCTAAACGACAAATTGAGAATAACAGAAGCATACTATTTCTACAAATTTGCATCACGATTTTCAAGTTCCAATAAAAATTACCTAACTCACGAACTTTTTAACAAATTTTGAGCGATGTTATCATCGGACAAAACAACAATGGCCTAACATATTTCATACAAATATTAAGCAAAATGCGTTCAAAACCCCGCCGACTGGGGCATTCAGTGTGGCCGTCTGGCTCAATGCAGTCCTTTGCAGACACTTAAAGGAATGTAGTCTTTGTGTTTTGAGTGCAAATACTTGTTAAATGTCTACAGCTACAGTTACCCAGCCGTCTGGTCATAGTTGGTGTCCGGTCACAATGCAAAATTGAAAAGTGGTCAGGGTGAATGTATATAGGATTTTACTATCGAAAATTGCATGACGTAATTAACAATCAGTTCAATGCAGAATTTTATCGAAGCAATAAATAACATACTATTTTGTTCCAGTTGTGTCATGTTGAGTTTTTTGTTTTTTGTTTATTTATAGCAAGAGAAACAAAAAAAGTGGTCAATAGATAGATTAAGTTTTATTTATAAGAAAAACTAAGAGCTGTTTGCAAACATTTACATGGCTGTGGGGGCAACACATATCATATGTATGTATAACAAAAGAGCTAAGGGTTGGTAGAGGAGTGATGAGATCTTTTGACCATGGACGACTGTTAATAAAGCAAATGTGCAATAATTTAAATAACCCGGGATTTTTTAAAATTATAATATTTGCAAATTTTAAGTTATATCGTTATATTATGTTTTTAATAATTTAATAATTCAAATTTAATATTTTCATTATTTTTAAAAAATTTCATTATTTTTCATATATTTAATGTTATTAATATTTTTAACACTATTTTTTTAATATTTTCAATATTTTTATTTTTTTTTAAATTTTTTAATATTTTTAGTATTGTTTTTTTTTTATTTTTAATATTTTTAATATTTCTAATATACTTAATATTTTTAGTATTTTTAAAATTTTTAATATTTTAAATAATTTTTATTTTTTTTTAATATTTTTAACATATTTAATATTTTTATTATTTTAATATTTTTAATTATCTTAATATTTTTCATAATTTTAATTATCTTAATATTTTTCATAATTTTAATATTTTTAACGTCTTTAATATTTTTAATATTTTAAATAATTTTTATTCTTTTTTTTAATATTTTTAACATATTCAATATTTTTTATTATTTTAATATTTGTAATTATCTTAATATTTTTCATAATTTTAATATTTTTAACGTTTTTAATATTTTTAATAATTAAAATAATTTTTATTTTTTTTTAATATTTTAACATATTCAATATTTTTATTATTTTAATATTTTTTATTATCTTAATATTTTTCATAATTTTAATATTTTTAACGTTTTCAATATTTTTAATAATGCAAATAATTTTTTTTCTTTTTTTTAATATTTTTAACCTATTCAATATTTTTATTATTTTTATATTTTTATATTTTTATATTGTTATATAAAAATATAATATATTGTTATATAAAAATATAATATATTCTTATATTTTTATATTTTTATATTTTTATATTTTTATATTTTTATATTTTTATATTTTTATATTTTTATCTCTTTATATTTTTATATTTTTATTTTTTATATTTCTATAATTTATATTTTTATATCTTTAATATTTATAATATTTTTTATATTTTTCGTATGTTTAACATTTTTCGTTACTTAAATTAATAACATGCCCATATGACCGCCCTATCCATTGACACTTTATTTCACTGGACAATATTTACAACAACCGTTCCTTTCAGTGCGTGCTTCATATAAGAGAAGCTGAGATAAGTCAAGCCCACTTGTGAGATCAAACCTCTAAGCGCGTACAAAACGCATTAATGCATGTCACTGTCTAGTTGTAGTTGCGCAATGCCCTGCTGACGTACATATGTAAATATGCCCGCTTACACGATCATGCAACGTTAAGACAATGTCGATCAGAAATTATGCCATGACACACTAAAAATTTTAACCAGGAATTAAAGACACTCTCTAGGTAACGGCAAGTAAGCCACCACCATTTCTGCGGCAAAGTCTCTGGTGCTGGTGTTTATTTAGTCTCTGCTCTGTATGTTTACATTGTTACACAAAGGTATCATTGATCTACATACGGAGTTTCCATATGCATGAAAAAAAAAACTAAACTTTGCACTTAATTAATGTCTTTTCTGACATTATTTCTTGTAGCTGCTTTGTCGATTCGACTGCAGGGTAATTTAGCACATGACATTTATAACCCTGCGCCGACGTATTGAATTTCCTACTATTCGATGATATCGAAAATCGTCGGTTTGATCAAAACAACTGCAACGAATTTCGCAGTACCAACGTCATTGGCTAGTTGGTGGTTACAGTAAAATTTCTGTAAAGGTTTCGCAAGTCTATCGATGCATTTGTCTGTCTACCCGACGACCATTTTTTGCATTCGATCGCAAGCACATACTAAATGTTGTATTTGTTATAAAAATTGATTGTGCGCTGAGATTTCGATCGCATCTTAAAATTAAACATTTTAGCGAAATGTGTAACAAAAAGTGCTAAAACTATATGAAAAACGTTATCTACGTAATAAAACACTGTTAACACTTTGAAGACCGTAATGGTCTTAGGCTGAGAAATGTATATAAAGTTTTGGAAATGCATGGTTAAGAAGGTGTGGTTTAGAAGGGTGCAATTGGTGCAAAATATGACAAAATATTTAAGAATATGTTAAATATTAAATTTTTATGTAAATGTTAAATATATTAAAAATATTAAAAACATTAAAAATATTCAAAATTTTCTCATCTAAATTGAGTAACTTTCTTCCCTTAAGGTTTGCGATGATAGTGGAGAAGTCGCAGCAAAGGGCGCTGACGAGGTATTGTGGTGAATGCCGAAATAACGTTATTCGCCTTACCCGCTGTCTCATAATACATTTCACAATTCTTGAACAAAAACTTATTGGTAATAATCAATAATTACCAATAGATTAGATCTTTAACCGAACTATAACACAATATTATAATTCTAATAGATCAACTAAAAACAAAATCAAGAGCAATATTAAAAATATTAAAAATATTATAAATGTTAAAAATATTAATAATATTATAAATGCCAAAAATATTAAAAATATTAAACTTATTGAAAATATTTAAAATATTAAAAATTCAAAAATATTAAACATATTAAAAATATTAAAAAAATTGAAAACATTTAAAATATTAAAAGTATTAAAAATATTAAATATATTAAAAATATGAAAAATATTAAAAATTTTAAAAATATTAAAAATATTAAAAATATTAAAAATATTAAAAATATTAAAAATATTAAAAATATTAAAAATTTTAAAAATATTAAATATATAAAAAATATTAAATATATTAAAAATATTAAAAATATTAAAAATATTAAAAATGTTAAAAATATTAAAAATAATAAAAATATTGAAAATATTAAAAATATTAAAAATATTAAAAATATTAAAAATATTAAAAATATTAAAAATATTAAAAATATTAAAAATATAAAAAATATTAAATATATTAAAAATATTAAAAATATTAAAAATATTGAAAATATTAAAAATATTAAAAATATTAAAAACTAGCTGGCCCGGCAGACTTCGTCCTGCCTCCAAATTATTTTAAAATATGTTGAGTGCAGTTGAAATCTAATTCCGATTGGTTTATTACATTGGCCTCTGAAATATTTCAATTTAAAGGGCAAGGTTTTCCTGGATAAATTTTGTACATCATATATTTAAAAGATTATTATATATTATTCTTAGAATTGCTAAAATGGAACAGCAGTGTCGTCCATGATATGATGAAGACTTACTTATTGTTAGGCATATATTCTAAAACAAAATTTTTAAGCCGATTGACTGACATATAACATTCTCTGTTGAAGTAATGATAACACTTTGCCTCTTTTTATTCCAAGGAGTACGAATTTCCAAAAATCCCTTCATTTGGCTCAACAACTCTATTACCATTTGGTCTGGGTGATAGCAATAGTTTTTCCCATTTTCGGGTTTGTCCCCTAAAAGTTCGAAATGCGAAAAACCTTTTTGTGAAGCTCTCTGTTTATATAGGAAGAGCGCCGTTTGCGGTCTGGGTAACCATCTACAGCCCATCCCCAACTTTCACTGCAATTTTGGTCAAAATCGGTTTAACCGTTTTCGCAATTAGTGGTGTCATCAAAATGGACATCTATTTTTATATATAAAGAGTTTTCAATAATTTTGATGTTACTTTGTTGACTTTCAAAGAATTAAGTATATCATAAGCTAAACACCATCAACTGAATCCTTACATACATCGAAAATTTTCTCATGTCCAAAAATGCATACATTTTAAGGTTAAGTAAAATCGGACAATCGATATAAATTTTCAAAAAAATTCCGCTCCGACCACTTCAACAGCGGGTCCATTTATACAAAAAAAAAATCGTTATAAAAAAAATATACATTCTTAATTTCAGACAAATTGTTTAATTCGTTAAAATTTTCATTATAATTCCACCCCAGCGACACCTTCCGGGTCAATTTATACAAACAATTGTTTCTCAAGGTTCCAAAAACATAAATACTAAATTTCAGTTAAATTGGTACATGCATTAAAATTTTCGATATAAATCCACCCTAGCGCCATCTACCGGGTCCATTTGTACATACATTTTTTTCTGATGATCAAACAAACATAGATTTTGAATTTCAGTTAAATTGGCCCATTCGTTAAAATTTTGATTGTAAACCGATCCCAGCGCCACCTACCGGGTCCATTTGTACATAAAATGTTATCTCATGATCAAGCGAATATCCATTCTAAATTTCAGTTGAATTGGTACATGCATTAAAATTTTCGATATAAATCCACCCTAGCGCCACCTGGATTTGATTTTTTTCAACACAAACAATCTACGGAAAATTTCGAATCGAATAAAAAAAAATCTGCCAAATCGCTCCAGCCGTTCTCAAGTGATGGTGTGACATACGTGGACCATTTCATTTTTATATATATAGATACTACAAATATTGAAACTGTTGAAAGTATTAAAAATATTTAAAATATTAAAAATATTAAAAATATTAAAAATATTAAAAATATTAAAAATTTTAAAAATATTAAAAATATTAAAAATATTAAATATATTAAAAATTTTACAAATAATAAAAATATTAAAAATATTAAATATATTAAAAATTTTATAAATAATAAAAATATTAAAAATATTTTGAATATAAAAAATATTAAATAAATCATACTATTTTGAAGCGACTCCGCGGCATCAATAGTGTTAATTTTTATCGCACGAAATCTATCTTAAAAAACTGCTGTAACATAGAGAACAACAAAACAAAACGAAATCTTATTTTGGTGGCAATGGTGATCGGTCACATACATCGGAAAGTAGGTTGGCAAAAAAGTAAAAAGAATTGATAGAAATAGTAGGAGCAAAAAAAAAAACACGCCAAAACAATATTTAATTCATAGATTTTCCGAAAAAACTAAATGTTAAATAACACAAAAAAAAACACAACCGACAGACTAAATATGTTACAATGCACAGTGGTTCCTTTTTGGTTTTTTTTTGGAATTAATTCTGTAACTTTTGAACGGATAATGGTGTCTTGATGAAATTTAAAATAGTTAAAGCTGAGGTGTTTTCGAGATGATTTGGAAATATTCGGCTCCCGAGGTGGTGTGGGGGACACTGCGTGGCCCTCCAAAGTTGGTCACCTCGGGTGTTTCAAAATTTCAAATGCTTAAGGAATGTGCATTTATGAACCGATTTGAAAGATTTTTTGCATTTAGACAGTGCTTCGAAAAACCTTCAAAAAACATACACATATTATCTCATTTAGGTCAAGAGATATTTGAGAAAATAAAAAAAATTGTGTCATTTTTGGACGAGGTTGATTTAGTATTTTTAAGGGTGTGAGCTCAGTTTTTCCTTGATTTTAAAGATATTTATATCGTTAGTTAGCTTATAAATTTCTGAATGAAATTGCTGAAATAATAATTCAAATATTTTGTTCCAATCAAAAGTTATAAGCATCGCAAGTAAAAGTTTCCAAAAAAAGGCATATTTTTACTGTTTTTTTGCAAAAAGGCGACTACATTCTTTCGTTTGTAAAAAAAATATTTCTTCCGGGAAGTGGCAATTTCTTTATTATTCCTCATAGAAATGTTGATGCAGATGCATTTAATGCTAAATTTGAATCAGTTCAGCAAAAAGGTTCCCCGGCAAGGGATGTCAAAAATACTCCATTTTTGAAAAAAAAAAATTATTGTTTTTGAAAATTCTCAAATCGCAAAGCGCCAACGAGAAAGCTCATTATATATTTTTTTGGCCACATATGTGGACTAGTTAACCGTAACGTATTTCAACATCCCTGCCATAAACAAAGACAGTGTGGCCATTTTAGTAAATAATTCGGAATTCTGGAACATATTTTCCCCGTTTTGGGAATTTGGGTAGTTTGATGTAAGATATGGCAACATATTGTTATTCGTTTTTTTAAGGACAATTTTATGTACATTATTCCAAAATTTTGTTAAGATATTTCAGTCCGTTTGGATTTTACGCTATTTTTCATATAAGATATTATTTCTCCAAAAAATACGTTTTGACCAAATTTTATATTTGACTCAGAATTATGTCCAAAATAAATTGTGCTTTTATTTATTTTTTGTAAATTATTAAACCTTATGTAATTCCCTTTCCATTGATATGCAATACTTGTATGTCAACAGTTTAATTATTCTTTATAATTATAATCAAACTTCACTACCTCCGTAATAAAAGTATATATCGTGAAACACACATATATATGGGGGCTATATCTAAATCTGAACCGATATGCTTAGTTTTGTTACCACATCATAATAGTGTAAAAAAAGTAAGATGTGCAAAGGTTTGTTAACATCAGAGCAAAAATGTGGTTTTTGGCTACAATAATCTATAAAAGGTAATGCTAATTTGTATGGGAGATACCAGAAGGGGCCGGGCAAGCGGACCCATTATTTCGGTATGCACTACACGCTGTCAAATAATAATACCATCCAAATTTTAGCTTCGTAGAGCCCTCCATCAGGAAGTTAGTGACAATATAGTGGTTTTAGTGAAATAGGTAATTTTGTATGGGAGGTACTTGAGGGGGCGTGGCTATTTCGCCCATTTTCCAACCAACATCGCGACTAGTGAATTTTATGCCACTGGTAAATTTCTATTGAAATTCATTAAGAACTACTTCATTTATCGTCGTAACCATTTACCCAGCCGGCCAGACGGACATAGCTTTATTGGGTTAAGAAGCCCCGAAACTTATTTTTTCTGAAGGAATCTAGGGTCTCAGTTATATGCACTGATGGGCTTAACTTCTTCCCGTATAAAATTATATATTTCCTCTTCGATGTTACTGAGATTATACAAATTTTGTTCAAAATTTGTTAAAAATGGTAAGAATAACAATAAAAAGCAGCAAAAACATATGAATATTGCATTAAAAATCAAATATATAACTTTAAAATTAATTTTGCTATATATTTTTATGCAATAAGAGAAATTTTTAGGACACATGAGACTAAAAAATTATTATGGAGTCGTTAGTTATAAATAAATCTTACAAGCCCATAGACTCTTTAATGAAGTTATTTATGATTTATAAATCCCTATACACAGGAATGAGAGACAAATTACGAAAAATTTCTCTTATTGCATAAACATATCCAGCAAAACTATTTTTAAAGTTATATATTTGATTTTTAATGCAATATTCATATGTTTTTGCTGATTTTTATTGTTATTATTACCATTTTTAACAAATTTTGAACAAAATTTGTATAATCTCAGTAACATCGAAGAGGAAATATATAATTTTATACGGGAAGAAGTTAAGCCCATCAGTGCATATAACTGAGACCCTAGATTCCTTCAGAAAAAATAAGTTTCGGGGCTTCTTAACCCAATAAAGCTATGTCCGTCTGGCCGGCTGGGTAAATGGTTACGACGATAAATGAAGTAGTTCTTAATGAATTTCAATAGAAATTTACCAGTGGCATAAAATTCACTAGTCGCGATGTTGGTTGGAAAATGGGCGAAATAGCCACGCCCCCTCAAGTACCTCCCATACAAAATTACCTATTTCACTAAAACCACTATATTGTCACTAACTTCCTGATGGAGGGTTCTACGAAGCTAAAATTTGGATGGTATTATTATTTGACAGCGTGTAGTATATACTGAAATAATGGGTCCGCTTGCCCGGCCCCTTCTGGTACCTCCCATACAAATTAGCATAACCTTTAATACATTATTGTAGCCAAAAACCACATTTTTGTTCTGGTGTTAACAAAACTTTGCACATATTAGTTTTTTTACACTATTATGATGTGGTAACAAAACTAAGCATATCGGTTCAGATTTAGATATAGCCCCCATATATATGTGTGTTTCACGATATATACTTTTATAACGGAGGTAGTGAAGTTTGATTATAATTATAAAGAATAATTAAACTCTTGACATACAAGTAATTTTAATTTTACAAAAATTAATTAAAAGCACATTTTATTTTGGACAAATTCTGAGTCAAATATAAAATTTGGTCAAAACGTATTTTTTGGAAAAATAATATCTTATATGAAAAATAGCGTAAAATCCAAACGGACTGAAATATCTTAACGAAATTTTGGAATAATGTACATAAAATTGTCCTTAAAAAAACGAATAACAATATGTTGCCATATCTTACATCAAACTACCCAAATTCCCAAAACGGGGAAAATATGTTCCAGAATTCCGAATTTTTTACTAAAATGGCCACACTGTCTTTGTTTATGGCAGGGATGTTGAAATACGTTACGGTTAACTAGTCCACATATGTGGTGAAAAAAATATATAATGAGCTTTCTCGTTGGCGCTTTGCGATTTGAGAATTTTCAAAAACAATAATTTTTTTTTTTCAAAAATGGAGTATTTTTGACATCCCTTGCCGGGGAACCTTTTTGCTGAACTGATTCAAATTTAGCATTAAATGCATCTGCATCTATATTTCTATGAGGAATAATAAAGAAATTGCCACTTCCCGGAAGAAATATTTTTTTTACAAACGAAAGAATGTAGTCGCCTTTTTGCAAAAAAACAGTAAAAATATGCCTTTTTTTGGAAACTTTTACTTGCGATGCTTATAACTTTTGATTGGAACAAAATATTTGAATTATTATTTCAGCAATTTCATTCAGAATTTTATAAGCTAACTAACGATATAAATATCTTTAAAATCAAGGAAAAACTGAGCTCACACCCTTAAAAATACTAAATCAACCTCGTCCAAAAATGACACAATTTTTTTTATTTTCTCAAATATCTCTTGACCTAAATGAGATAATATGTGCATGTAAGCATGTTTTTTGAAGGTTTTTCGAAGCACTATCTAAATGCAAAAAATCTTTCAAATCGGTTCATAAATGCACATTCCTCAAGCATTTGAAATTTTGAAACACCCGAGGTGACCAACTTTGGAGGGCCACGCAGTGTCCCCCACACCACCTCGGGAGCCGAATATTTCCAAATCATCTCGAAAACACCTCAGCTTTAACTATTTTAAATTTCATCAAGATACCATTATCCGTTCAAAAGTTACAGAATTAATTCCAAAAAAAACCAAAAAGGAACCACTGTGCAATGGTATAGTAGACCAATATTGCGCCCGCCACTCAAGACATCGCGTCATCGGTAAACACACATTAGGGTGATGCAAAATGATGACAACAAGACGCAACCTGGTTTGTGATTTAATTCAAATAATATTACAAAATGTTGACACCTTCTTCTTTGCCTCTGTTGGTTGCCTTTACCTCTAAAAATCTTATACTCGTATTACATTTATATTTATAACTAAATATTTTAATAGGGCTTTTATTTTTTTGAAATTCACAGTAAAGTGACACCCTAGTGCAAATCGAAAATTATAGTTTGTGTATATCATTATGGGAATATTTATGGTCCATGAAGCCGGCACTAGCGGTTGGTAGATGATGTTGCCGGTGTTGACAGTCAACTGCTAAGGCACCAAACTATGACAGTCTTGTACGTACGTCTGTATGTGTGTACCATAATGTAACTCTGAATATTGTTGGTATTAACAACATTCAGACATAGTTACAATCATCTATCCATCGTACTCGTAGGCAAACAACAAATATCTCATGAACCAATTTGATGTTTTACTACGATCATGTCGGCACTCCATTCATTAAAATCTCGGTAGGAGAGTAGCGTGTGGTGCTAGTGTTGTTGTACACTTCAGCGTTTGTAATCTTTTGGGGTTTTCTGCAATGATCACTTTTTGTTGTCAGCTCATTGTCAGTTACAAGTTTAATATGTAGTTTTTTGCATTTTTAGCCAAAACATTTCAATTGAAAGCAACACCAGCAACCACACACATAGACCTGTTGTGTGTGTAATGGGTCCAGCATTCAGTTTTAACTTTATGTTTCTTAATTAAATTAGATCCGTATAAGTTAACTAACTGACTGTCTTAAGCTGGCTTAAGCGTAACGGAACTCAGTAGTAAGCTTCAGGATTTGGGATTAAAAAGGCATTGTTGTTTCGCATGAAGTAGCAACACCGGCGACACCTTTATAATTATGACCATTTTGAAAGCGGGGAACAAATAGTTTTACGTTGTGGCATTTTGAGGTTTTCTTTAAGGATACTTCTGTGTTAATTGTTGTTAATGGTAATTAATTATTGGTTGACCATTTTGGGAGTGACTCTAAATATGATAATACTGGATGATTACTACACGAATATTTTTGGTTGCATTAGAAAGCTTTTATTTTATCATATGATAACCAAAGTTGGTTGAATAGTGTCACACAAAAAGTATATAGTTCTGTTATACATTCCGTGTTAGTGCTTTCGTAGGAAACTGTAGCAATTGAAATTTAAAAGATTCTAAGTAATTCGTCTCCGGTTTTTCTTGGTACAATATTTTTTTTTAACTTTCCCAAAATAGTTAATAAAGAACTGAAAATCGGAAATCAAATTCACAATCACCTAACTAACTTTTTTGTGTGCAATTGGGGCCGACAAAGGTAAAAACGTTATATCGAAACATCATGTTTAATTTACGCCAAATCAGAAATGTGATAAATATGAGACACAGATCAATAGTGGTCATGTCATACAAATTAAAATAGGTAATAGTGTTTTGATTCCTTCCCTAGTTACGAACACGCACATCAGATTCATTCGCCATCAGATTTCTTTTGATGAGATCATGTTCAGTTCCGGTATTATAGCGATAAACGCATATGAACGGCCAGAAGTGGACCAAAAGTTATTTTACATTTGAATCGGCAACTGGGGCGAGCACCTATGGCAATATAGAGTGGAGAGGTTACAAAATGCAGGATCAGCCAACAGAAATTCGATATTGTCGAAATAACGATTTTTCGTCCATAGCACAACGAAAATTTTGCTCTCATTACAACATACAGAGAACCGTAGAGAATTTTTAAGCAAGCTTCTATTGTCATATGAAACTTTGGGTTGCAATATGTCGCATAAAATTCATTTTGTAGAATCACATCTGAAGTTTTTCTCCCAAAGAATTTGGGAGCAATACGTGATGAGCATATTTACTTACTAAGCTGGCACTTCTTTGCAATCTTATGTTGGGATTATATGCCGCACGTAAAAAAAAAACGTAATTTCCCTTTGCACCCAATGAATGTAGTAGAAGGTAGTTTCTCCTGTTGCTAAGAATTAACACGCTTTCTATTTTAGATTCACAACGAACGGCACCTACTTGTTTATCGACGAATGCGAACGTTACTGTTTGAAAAGCTTTTACTAGACATGCCGATTGACTCGACAATATACCTCGAAATTGCTGTCTACAACATCGAGGAGGCCGACAAAGAAAGAAAAATGTAAGTGACTGGAGCCAGGAGTCAAACCTGTGATCTCCTGCATGGAAGTCGCGGTGTTTTAACCACCATGCCACGGCCGGTCCCAATATGCCGCACGTAAAAGGGTATTATATGAGCTTCGATCTTTTTCTCTAATTTGTCGCACTAAGTTCACAAAGTTCTCGGTAACCTGCTCTTCTCAAAGGAGTTTTGTCGCCATCTTCTGCGCTGTCCATCGAGTTCATTATCGAACACTTTTAGAGCTGGTGCATTTTCTTCCATGCGTACAACATGACCTAGCCAACGCAACTGTTGCACCTTAATGACTCTGACCCCGTCAATGTTAGTGCACAGCTCGTACAGCTAATGATTCATACGACGTCGATACTCTCCGCTAACAATGATGGGCCCTTATATTTTACGGATTATTTTTCTTTCGAATACTGTCAGAACCGATTCATCCGCTTGTATTATATCCGAGGATTCTGCGCCTGACATCTGGACTTTTGTTCGTCGGGAGAGGACTCTGTCATCAAATGACTTGCTTAGTCTGTAGCATCTATTAGCAAGTAGGATTCTTTTTCGGATTTCGAGGCTAAAGAATTTAATTTTAGTTGTTAACGTTCACACAGTTTCCCTAACGAGTAGATTTCTTATTGGTTTAAACTAATAACTTCGAATAACTTAGTTTTGTCCTCGTTTACCAATAGACACATTTTCCATATTCCTTCTGTATGCCTGAGATGGCTGCAGTCACATTGCGCAATTTTCGACCGACGATGTCTATATCATGAATATTTTTGAATATCGTGCCACTCGTGTTTACTGCAGCTTCCCTCATTATCATCTCCATCGCAACGTTGAAGAGGTTACACGATATGCCATCGCCGTGTTTTTGGGCTCGTCAGGTATAGTTGCCAACGTTCACGCAGTGTCCCAAACGAGTAGATTCTTTGTTCGTTGAAACTAACAACTTCGTTTTGTGCTCGTTCACCAATAGATTTATTTTTGCTGATTACTTCTGTTTACTCAAGAAGGTTGCAGTCGCATTCCGCAATTTTCGACCGATGATGTGTACTTCACCAGCGTACGCAAGTAGCATATGGCTTTTGTAAAATATCTTGCCACTTGTGTTTACTGCAACTTTCCTCATTATAATCTCCATTACTATGTTGAAAAGATCGCACGATAGACTGTCGCCTTGTCTTAGACCATGTATGATATAAAATGATTCTCGAAGATATTTGCTAAATTTTGATTTAAGAATTCGTATCAGTCATCGTCATTCCGTCAAGTCGAATCAGCTTCACTGGAATACCAAACTCAGCCATGGCTTCGAGTATTTCTGCCGTATAGGACTATCGAAGGCAAGGTATAGACGGCGAAGAGATGTGTGTCGATGTGTTTTTTGTGAGTCTTATTTCAGGGTTTGCCTCAGTGTGAATATCTGGTCAGTTTATGAGCTACCAGGTCTAAAGCTAAACTGATAAGGCCCGATCAGGTGGGATATCACTGGCTTTAGTCTTTCACATAGCATCCTCGACCACGATCTTATATACGATAGGTAAAAGGCAGATCCCGCGATAATTGGTACACACACTTTTTTAAGCACAGTACATAAAACACTCAGGTTCCAATCATCGGGCATGCATTCCTTGAGCCAAATCGTGATTGTGAGCAGGTGCATGCACTTCGCTGGCTTTAAAAAGCTCTGTCGGTAGTCCATCGGCTCCTGATGCTTTATTGATTTTAAGCCGTGCAATTGTCGTGCTGATCTCATTTTGGCTCGGTGGTGGGCTGTATACTCCATCGTCGATGGTTGGTGTTATTTCACTTATATTTCACTTATGCCTCCTTCGGGAACGAGTAGGGTTTGAAATTGTTCTCTCTTTTCTTCCATAGACGCTTTTTCCCCCTCCTCCGGCTAACACCCTCAAAACACTGAATTTCTTTACATAACGAAGTGGGGAAAGTCTCGAATAACCGGAGTTTAAACGTAAGTTAAGATTTCAAGGGTATTAGGGGTCTTTTGGTAACTTTTTTAATTGCATTCACAAATTAACACTAAGTCTTCAAAGCCACAAATCGTATGTAAGTATCTTATAGAAAACTCTTGAAGAAATTTATTTAATAATGAGACTTACCCGAATAATTTCAACTGCTGAACGTGTTCCACAATATAACTCAATACTATATTATTTTCTATATATATCGGAAGCTATTTATATTGTAGAAACTCAAACAATTGCCTCTGTAGAGTAATCAATCATTAACAACAAAGTTATTATTTCACACGTGATTCCATATTCTGTTACATTTGCCTAATTAACTCTGCTGCCAATAAGCAATAAACAAATTCTCATAGCTTGTTTGAGAAACCCTAAATACGACTACGCCAAAGATTCAACTAGAACAAATAAGTATCGTCGCAACGTTCAACAAAAGCAGTAAGTCATAAACATAATAAAGTTGTAATGTTTGGGATTTTAATTTTTTCAAGAAGTTTAGCTTTTTTTCTTGCGGCATCTAAAATCTTACATAAGCCTAGACAAGGTTGGAGATAACGGTTTTACCTTAATTCGGGTACGACGAATCGAACTGCATCACTAGTTTTTGGAGTTACAATTACGGTTTCATTTTTTTCGGGCTTGTCTATCTTTACCAGTGTAATTTAAGAAATTATAAATCATTACTTTTATTCATCTATCAGAAAATGCATTCATATGAAAAATAAAATCATATAAAAAATTTAAAAAAAATGGTTTAAACAATTTTCTAACCACCCACAAAAGAATTCAAAATTACTATACTCCACATGGTATTTAAAACCTTTTAGTCGACGTTCAACATGTCGCCCTACAATTACACATATATAGTGCCGGCTAATATTTGTTTGTATTGTTTTATTTTTTCATTTTTTTTTCATATTCATAAATTGACAACAATAATAAAATAAATAATTGCACAAAGAATAATAGCAAAAAACACGCCCATTTCTGGCAGTTGTTTTTTTTTCTCTCAGCTGGCATTAACAAATTCGTTAATAGAGCGTTTATTTAATTCGTTTGTTCGTTGGTTTTTTTTTTTGCCTTATACTTTATTTAACGATAAGACACAGTAGAAAATTCTAAAATAAATAAATGTTGTAATATAGGTGGGGTTGTTGAAGTTTGCACTGAGTACTGCAATGTCTGTAAATGCCAAGAAATGTTATAGTATTCGATATGTTATGGATATTTAAAATACATAGTTATAAATACGAATTTAGTTTTGCAATCCAATGCAAATACAATTGAAAATAAATCTAGTCATTTAACCTTTTAGGAGACTTTGATTAACCTCCAACGGTGTATTATCATGGAAATGTCATGTTGTCATCGTTGAAATGTGGATTTTGAATGTTGTCTATTATGTGAAATGCCAGTCCAGTGTCTGCATTCTCGGCTATGGTTTGAAAATTCTTGGATAAACAATGTTTTATTGCTGCAATACTGTTGGTATAACTTAAGGCCAAATCTTGATTGATTGATGGCCAGCCAGTTAGAGTTTATCAAAACCTCACCAGGGCACCACACCACCACCGGTATGCCTTAATGTGACGCTTATGTGTAAGGCTTAGTGGTGGATTATTAGCGGATTTGTACCTTACATTTTGTATGATTAATAAATTTTATGAGGACACATTTTTAAAAATTGCAGTTATAGTAAGTGGAATTCGATTATTTATTTTGCCGTAGACAAATTTATAATATTCAAACAATATAACGCGAAAAAAATAATAAGGATTAGGGAATCTTATGCAAATGCATATTTTTCCTGGACATCCTAAAATGGAAACGGTTAAGTTATCCTTACGAATCATTAAATTTCCTTTAAAATGGCATTCATTCGTAATAGCATATTTTGCATATTTTAACAATAACACATAATTTTGCATATTTAAGGGCATATTATGACAAATTTTACGGTAAATTTATTTTTAAACATTTTTTAATTCATTATTCATACTTATTTTATATGTACGTATATAAAAATTAATTGTTTTCGGTCATTCTTGCAAATTACATTATTATTTTATCTATATATATAAAATTCTACTGTACGTGTGTTGTGACTGAACTCCTACTAAACGGCTGGACCGATTTGCATAAATTTTTTTGTATGCGTTTGGGTGGGGCCCCCGTTGTTTAGATTTACAATTCGGTCCAATTGGAAAAAGGGGCGTGGCACCGTCCATACAACTTTAAAATCAAAGGGGCTATGTCTCATGAACTATCAGAGGTATGAAGATTAGATTTGATATACATATATGTTGTTGGAGCAGTATTAATTACAGCCAGGGTGGAAGTGGGCGGTGCCACGCCCTCTTTTCTAAAATCGCTCTAACGGCTTTTCTAATAGACCGATTCATACGAAAATTTTATCAAGTGGTACTGTTGACCTGTTGATAGTCCCTAGCTATATTTGGTTGTGATTGGATAAAGGGGCGTGGCACCGCCCATACAACTTGAAAATCAAAGGGCTATATCTCATGAACTATCATAGGTATGAAGATGAGATTTGGTATATATGTTGTTGAAGCAGTATTCATTACAGCCAGGGTGGAAGTGGGCGGTGCCAAGCCCTCTTTTCTAAAATCGCTCTAACGGCTTTTCTAATAGACCGATTCGTACGAAAATTTTATCAAGTGGTACTGTTGACCTGTTGATAGTCCCTAGCTATATTTGGTTGTGATTGGATAAAGGGGCGTGGCACCGCCCATTCAACTTGAAAATCAAAGGGCTATATCTCATGAACTATCATAGGTATGAAGATGAGATTTGGTATATATGTTGTTGAAGCAGTATTAATTACAGCCAGGGTGGAATTGGGGGGTGCCACGCCCCCTTTTTAAAAATCGCTCTGCAGGTTTTTCCAATAGACAGATTGATACGAAAATTTTACCAAGTAGTACTGTTGACCTGTAGATAGTCCCTGGCTATATTTGGTTGTGATTGGATAAAGGGGCGTGGCACCGCCCATACAACTTGAAAATCAAAAGGGCTATATCTCATTAACTATCAGAGTTATGAAGATGAGATTTGGTAGATATGTTGTTGAAGCAGAATTAATAACTACCAGGAAGGAAGTAGGCGGTGCCACCCCCCCCTTTTAAAAAATCTCTCTGACGGCTTTTCTAATAGACCGATATATACGATAATTTTAGAAAGTGATACTGGTGACCTGTTGATAGTCTCGGGCTGTACTTGGTTGTGATTTGATAAAGGAGCACCGCCCACACAACTTGACAGTAAAAAAGGCTATATCTCATGAACTATCAGAGGTATGAAGATGTGATTTTTTATATATGTTGTTGTTACAGTATGAATTACAGTAAGCATGGATGTGGGCTGTGCCACACCTCTTTTAAAATAATCAATTATAACCGCCATAGTAATAGTTTGATCGTGCTCAAAATTAATTTTTTTTCCGCAAAAATCGTATACCAATGTCGGAATCTTAGATAAATTGCTAAAAAAAACTTCACCAATAATTTTTGTGTCTAAAATCACTTCCTAACTTGCGCTGGGAAGCATGAAGGTTTCAGATTGAGATTTTTTTTTTAATTTCACATGAGCACAAACTTCAGATATATATTTTTTGACACCTTGTGCGTAATTCTGACTTCCCAACAAACTAAATGAGGTATTACAGAAGCAAACCTATGTATTGGGTAAAAAGTTATGGCGCAGAATATTGGACGGGATTCCAAACAATGTCAAAAATATACCATTCTCTTCGTCTTGATTTCCAAGCATCGGAATGGTAGGTCAAAATTAGAGCTGGGGCCCATCGGTCTGAAGTTTTCGATAATTTCTCATACACTAAAAAAATATCTCCACCTGAAATCTTCATGCTTCTCAGCGCGAACTACGAATTGGTTTTAGACATATACTTTCTTAGTGACATTTTCTTAGAATTTCTATTACCATTTTTCAATTACTTTTCAAGAGAGCGAATCGGTAAAAAATCCTATAGATAGAAAAATTAAACAATATTCATTGGAGTTGGACTGGAAAACACCTTTTGTTTGATTGGGGTACAATTTGAATTTTTATAGTATGTCAGAGGTAACATTAGCAAACATTTGTAACTAACCTATGTATGGGGTATTTATTTGACATATAGAACTTCTTATGGGTATTAGTGTAAATCTAGCTGCCATACTAATGAAGTGCGACAGACTTCATTCAGTATACTTTGGCAAATCACCATGCAATGAATACACAAGAACAGCGTTTACAAATCTTACAAATTTATTTTCAAAGTGCGCTTCTGTTCGCCATACTTATGGAGCCCTTTGTCAAGATTACGGTGCACATAATCATCCATCTGAGCTGCTAATGGCAGCCATCGACGCTGTAGAAGTAAGTGCGAATTTATCGAACCGACGCCGTTCTCAGCAACTAGGTCACTGCAAATACTGAGGTAAGATCTTGACCTACATCTATATAAGATCCAACTGGTGGAAGAACCAGTGAATCATCAATTAATTTTGTTATTTCTCATGTCATTGCAAATCATTGGGAGAAGAAATAGTTCCAACACGACGGCGTAACAAGCCATACAGCGCGTGAGACCATCACTTTGTTAAGCCAAACGTTTGGTGACGGAATTATCTCAAAAAATGGTAATACGAGTTCAATACAAAGATAGTATTCGGGAATATTCTTGATCCGTGGGAGAAGAAGACATGGCAAAAGATAGTTTTATGTCTAAAGGCATGAATCTTCAAACGACATTTTTACTTGCGGTCAATAGGCGGAGAAGCCATGACAAAAGTGTTTTTACGCCTTAAGAGATAGTTAGTATACAGACGGTTCCCGATACTACAGGTAAAAATAAAAATTTAATTTTGATTTTTAGCGGAATGTCTGTTTCCTATTTGTAAAAGAAGTGAGGTTTTGCCCCACATACTGAAAAAAGTTAATCTACATGTCGGCACTATAGATATGACTATCGTTATACAGGCTATGATATTTAGATTTTAAAACAATACAACTTAATTGGTTAACTTCCATGTTAAGGAGTTACTTGAAATTAGTTACATAAGGTAATAAACTCAACATATTGTTGTCGAGCTTAAGTACCCTCTTCAAAGTACTTTATAGACCTTAAAGTATAGGTCTTAAACCAAATTTTCTTAATTTTGTCTCTGAAATATTACAGACAACTGTGTTGAATTATATGAAATAATCTCAAAGGACACGCCCACCTCCCATAAATCCTGAATGGAAAAAACTTATATTTTCCAAAATGAGATACATTTACTTGATTGTGAATAAAAACGATACACGATAATCTATGTCCTTGATCTATGTCTCATTTTATTCATAGGTTATTTTATATTACGTGAAAGTAGTAAGACTTGAAACTTTTTTCCGTTTTTGAGTTTTTATTGTTTTTGCAGAGAATATATATATGAAGAAATTAAAGGAATTGTAATTCTTAAATTTCTGATGTTTGTGTCACCAAAATTGGATTAGTCGTTCTTGAGTTATGCCCCCATGGCTACAGGGGCTTAAGAACTTTAACTTAACTAACTTAACATACTCCAAACGTGCTCAATCTGCCTATCGCAAAATCTGCAAAGACTTATCATTTTTGTTTGGTGGCACCGAAAAGATTTTGCAATTTTTTTCTTATATAACTTGCGACCGCCCTAGTGTACACGCCCCGACGGAAGACAAAGACGAGGACACTTAAGAACAATTATATACTCCCCTCGAGGTAATATATGACCGCTGCCTTAGACATGACATTAAAATTGTTCCGAGAAATTGCAAGCTGCTTCTGGTTCAGTAGGCAGAAAATTAAGTCTACACAACAACACTTGCGATAACGAAGTCTGACTGGCAAGCTTCGCGTCGGTAAGCAACAAGGTAGTCAGTGGAACCAGATTTTCGCATAAAAATATCCACAAGGCAACCTGGATATCCCCTGATCCAAAAACAAGAAACCAGATTGATCTCGTGATAATCGATGTGTCCAGCGTTATGGACGTGCTTGTGGTGAGCTATGTAAATATTGACTCCGATATTCACCTAGTTGCAGCCAACGTAGGCGCGCGATTCTGTAGTGCTAGAAACGCTCGTAACCAAAAGCAAAGAAATCTAGACATCATCTGTAAGGTCAGAGATGGAAATATGGTCACTGACATTCAGAGTCTGCTGCAAATATGGAGGGAACACTTTAGATATCTACTCGTTCTCGAATGCAACATAAGTGACGAAAGCACACCAATCATCGAATATGGAGTAGACTGTCCACCACCGAGCCAAAACAAGATCGGCTCAGCAATTGCATGACATAAAAAAATAAAGCTGCGGGAGCTAATGGACTGCCAGAAAAGCTTTTTAAGGCTTAACGAGTGCATGACCAATGATTGGCATTTAAGCGTATTATGTCCTGTGCTGAATAAAAGTGATCCAAGTGTGTGCTCCAATTACCCGCGGGATTAGCCTTTTACCTACCGCATATAAAGACCTGTCGGGAGTTTTATGTGAAAGCATAAAGCTTATCCTAGCAAACCTGGTTGGTTCTTTTCAGTGTGGCTTTAAACCTGGTAAATTCACGTCCGATCAGATATTCACTCTATGACAAATTCTGGAGAAGACCCAAGAAATGCAGATCGACCCCTACCATATATTTAGCGATTACATAGATCCATTCGACAGTCCGATACTACAGAATTTATTAGATGCTATGGCTGAGTTTGGTATCCCCAAGAAACCGATACAACTTTGCGGGATGACACTGATTGACACGAAATTTTCATACGTTCCAAAATTTTTGTGATCTGCTCATATAAATTTCCTTTAATTTCAAATACTATTGCTGCAGTTTTCTTTTCTTTTTTAATAATTTTTGGAATATGTACCCACATTACCAAATGTGTAGGTAGCCCCGAATTGTTAATAGCACATTCTTTAAAGTCAGCAAACAACACAACTAAACAGCAACAACAAACAACAAAAACAATAGCGCTCTTACATATTAAACGAACAAAGTAATTGCGAAATTTTAAACTAAATAATACATGTTTTTATCATTACCAGCTACAATAACAATAACAACAACAACAAAACACAACAACAGCTTGGTATTGTACCTAAGCGTTACTCATATCAAGATTTAAATATTAACTACAAAGTAGTAACAAAAAAAATCAACAACAAATCTAAAGCATACAATGTTTTTAAGACAAAAGCAACAACGAACTAGAAAAAGAATGGTAACAATTTTCTAAAACAATGAAACCATTTAATTAACACCGAATCAATTCTATGCCATCTGACACTGACTAATTCACACATTGGCAGATGGCGGCGGTGGTAACCACGGTAGTGGTGGCGGTAGCGGTAACATGAAATCTAACATAAAACCGTTTTAGGTAAACGGTGGGAAAAAATCTTTTAGTTAGATGGCGTGTTACTCTAGTTTTTGGCCATATGGTTTTATCACACAAGACAACTCAATTGAAATTTATAGCAATGCTGTACCAAAAGATTCATTTGCATTTTTTAAGCGGTTTTATGGATATGTTTTGAAGAAGTTAAGTTTGTGGTTATTGCATATATGTATGTACTATTGCTGATGATTGAATTTATTGCATTACGGTGATAATAAATTGTGATTTCATCAATTAAAGACAATAGTTTACGGTTAATGCCAATGTCAAGGCTCGCTGGTCATTGCAGACAACATTTTGTGCATTTTATAGCAATTGCTGCTTGCGTTAAATTTATCTAAAGATAATCAAAGAAAATAACCGGCTTTCACCAAGTTTATAATTAGTGCCTGATTTAAGAGCCCACCCTGTTTTGAACTTGGCAAATCGAAGGCCTACTATAGCGCACAATGTGTAATAATCTTTTCTTAATGCTCCTTCGTTCACCTGTAAATTGTAATGACCTTCAACACAAATGAAAGTTTTGTTAACATATGTATCATGTAAAAGACAAACAAATGGCATCGCTGTGGGGCGCTTAGGTTAAGTCAGTTGGTTGTTTTTATGATATTGTAAAGATTTGGTAACAGATTTATTACTGATTTTTCATATAAATATATGTTTGCCTATACGTATAGGAAAGAGTGTATACTACCCAGCAGCAAAAAATGGGGCTTTGCATGCCTTCTTGCAGGCCTGCAAAGGCAGTCATAAGCCCTACCCTTCAAATGCAGTCTTCACTTCAAATTAACATAGGGAGCCATAGGCAGGCAAGGCCTGCACATTCCCTTTCTCATTGAAGGCGTTTCAGTAGGCATGCCTAGTATGTCCTGCTTAGAGTCCTGATAACAAGGGCCTTCTATGAGGCATTGCTACTGCAGACCAGCTTGCAGGCCTGCAAAAGAGCTTTAATAGAAGGACTAAAATAAAAAACAAAAAAACATGCGAATTATTTCCATATGTATTAAATGATTTCGTACTTTTTATAAATTTGTAATACAATATTTATTACAATTTGTAATAACTTTTATTTTAAACTCCAGCAGCGGTAATCGAACTCGCGATCTCTGTACTCATAGATGGGCAAGCTACCTACTCGGCTATCACGTGATATAGTTGTTGTACCACAAATAGCATACATGTGGTTCTCATAAACAACAGCATCTGTCTTACCATCCCTTAAGAGGCCTGTCAACAGGCCTTATCGGAGAAGTGATAAGTGCATTGCTATGAACGTCAATTCTGCCTTCTACTAATAGGACTGTCAACAGGCCTGTTTAAGGCAAGAAAGTGTGCATGCCCTTTGCGCACATATATGGTATTTTTGTGGGGTACACAGTAGGGCTGCTCACAGGCCAGTTTTAAGAAGGAAAAGAGGCATGTCTGCGGGATCTTTTCTCATCCTAGTAAGAGGCCTCATTGCAGGCCTCATTGCAGGTCTCATTTGAGAAGCGAAATGTGCATGGGTATGGAATTTTTTGTTAGGCTAAGTGAATGACTTATTATAGCCTGAATACATGCCTGGAAAAGGAAGGCGTATCTGAATGTCAACAAACTGCGTTTGAAGGCATGTTTGGAGGCATATTTTTACAATGCTGAAAATGCGTCTTTTCCGCTGCTGGGTATGTATATCATTTTATATAAGAAAAAAAGTATTGAGACAAAATAAGTTTCAGGACTTTGTATGATGACGAATTGTCATATCCATCTGTAGACTGGGAGGCACAATAACAACTGACAACTTTTAAACGGAAAGCTGCAAGATGTTAGAATTTAATTTTTCGAAAACCGTAACATTTGTCACACCCCTACTGGTTTCTTTCATGCAAATGCCTTACGCATGCATGCCTCAGATCGGTGAAAACTGTTCAATTCCATTACTTTAAATTTGATAGTCAACATTCAGCCATATTAAAGACTGAGATAACTCAATTATTTTTGTGGCTCACATCTTCTCTCTTAATGTTGAGAATTTAAAAAAATGTTGTACATTATTGTTCACAATCTGAAATAAAAATCCTTAATGACGATTTTAAAGTAAAACGCTAAAAAGTATTTTATATGCAACTGCTAACTAAAATGGTAGTCTGCCATTGAACTGGTGTTAACCAATACACTTACAGCAGAGGTCGAACAAAGGGTTAAAGCTGCGTTGCCAATTAGTATGTAGTTCAGTACATCACATACTGGCACATAGAAGGTCTTGTAGAATATTAAAAACATATTATTTACTTCCTGTGCCCGACGTTGCTCCACATTATTATTTCTATTATTCTATTCTGTCACACGCATTTTTATAGCTACATCTTATGTTAACAATCTACTCACAATATTTTACATTTAATCACATCAACGTGTGCTGCCTTAATGGTCATAAGTCTCATTATGTTGCGTGCAAGTGATTCTGCTGCAGCAACAATCATCGCGACTAATGATTACCTCTTTGGCCAAGTCATAAGCGTTAACACAATTCGTTGGTGATTTTGTACCTGTCTACCGGTTTTTTTTTTGTTTCAGCTTGAAATTACTACAATTTGTATCAACACCTCAATAGGCTACCGGTATTCATTCAACTTAATACTACAATGCGAAGAAATATAATTACAATTTGTCAGGGTCGAGCATATAATATTTGAAGTAATAGCTAATGTACGTGTGCGAATGATTGTGCACACAACTTTATAGGCAGTGAGCAAAAGAAAAATAAATTTTTGAAAGAATTTTCAAATAAACAATATGCAATAGATTTTTTTCTTAAACAGTCTGAATATTATTTTGAGGATTCCTTAATTTTTTACACAAATTTGTATTTTGTATCACATTAACCGGCCTTAATATTAAGTCGCATGCAAAACTGAAGTCATAATTTTCATATATTGTTTAAAAGAAATAAATGTTCGATGGTAGTTTAGCTTCTGCTAGTATGCTTTTGTATCACCACTTACTTGTAAAAATCTTAAAGAGTAACGTTGATATTTGCTAAAATTTTTGCATTGTATTACTCGTCAAAGATAAAGGTATACAATTGAATCCAACATGACCGGATTACATATGTAGATGATTGACAACAAATTTTGATATACAGTATAGTAAGTCACGCATGGTTTTAACTTTCCAAACTCACTTGAGATACTCTTGGAATACTTTGTTTAGATGAAGTTAAAGAAAATTTCATGGTAACTTCACTGCAAAAAGTTGTTCAATGAATTGAACCTAAAGATTGCGTGGAACTTAACGCAATCCGATTATTTCAAAGGGTTAAAGCTGACAAACCATACAATTATTTATTTTTTTTTTTTAAATTTTATGTGGATCTAAAGGTGGTCCAAAATTAAATTAATTATAAACTGTAGTTTGGGGAGAATATGAAATGTGAATAAACGTAAATAGCAGTACCAACTTGAATAGAAATAAGTTCATAATTGATGCAGTGATCTTTTAATTCAAATACAATTGTAATAGATCTCTTCTCTATACAATTGAAATTAAAATATAAGAATGGACTTCAAAATTGTACTAATGACCATGGAATTGCCCATATATGTACATAGAGATAGTCATAAAAAAAATTTCATGTTCAAATGTCACGTTGAAACCAATATAAAAATTAAATCAGTACAAAGATTTCAGTCAGGTTGTCTGACTGATAAATACCATCACCCATACGACTTACGGTCGCATGGCCAGCTGAGCCGTGTAGTGAAACTGTAGAAAAGGTCGAAAAGGCATATGGTCGAAGAAAATGTCTCTAATTAATTCGGACAAAAATCTAAAAATCTAATGGTTGGGGTAAGCCTCCCGGTTTCTTAGGTTTCACATGGTAATACAAACTATTAGAAGTAAAATATTCTCAACGTTTTGTGGGTTTCTTTTATTAATTTTCCAAAAATAGGTTATTTTGTATGGGAGGTATCAAAAGGGGTTAGCCGATATAATCCATAATCATTTCTGAATCATATTACAACAAACTTATATCATGTACAATAAGGTGGGTCGCACATCATAATTTAAAAACGAATTCAAAAAAAATTTTTGTTTTTTTTGCCACGCCCCTTCTCCCCGCGCATTGAATTTTTTGTTTCCTGTGTCTCCATTTATAGTCCGATCGTATTGTGTGACATATCAATGTTTTTGGACTGACAACAGCTACATTTTCTTCTCTGATCACTTTTGACTCCGACGTCCAGTTCTAGATGTTTCTACCGGAATCTCGGTTTTTACCCCCCTAAGTCAAATTTTTTTCGCAACGATAAACAAGTTTTTTTAATTCAATGATATTTTCTCTTTTACCGTATATATTTTTATTCATCAACAAAAAAGTTACAGAGAGTTTAAATATGTCATACACAAGGTGAGGGTATATTTCAATCAGTTCACCTGATTGATTTTTCTGTACTTGTTAAGATAGTTTTTAAGAGCCCTGGTGAACATTTCAGCTCTCTACTAACATTAGAAGTATTTTTGGCCGCGCCTCATACAAGCGGATCCACTGGTTTAAAAAGAGACCAGATGATAAGAAATAATTGGAGATATTCATTAGAACAACCCTAGTAAAATTTTCTGAGCAACATTTTGCAGAAAATTTTAATGTTTTAAAGTCTCGAAGAAAGGACACGTAAGGAATCGGGATAGTGTGTTAAAATGTTTCACAAAATGGGTTTTACAAAAAAAAAAATACAAATCCTTATTAAATTTGATTGATGACATATTTTATAATATACTAGTGGGCCCGGCAATGCTTCGCAATTGCATATGAACTTGTAATATATATCACATTTACGTCTACAAAGTACTTTAAAACGGTACTTAAGCTATGTTGAGTTTATTAATTTATGTAACTAATTTCAAGTAACTCCTTAACATGGAAGTTAACTAATTAACTTTTATTGTTTTAAATTCTAAATATGATAGGCTCTATGACGATAGTAAAAGTCGTATCTACAGTTTCGTCATGTAGATTAAGTTTTGTCTGTATGTAGGGAGAAAAAACACTTCTTTCACAAATCGAAAACAGAAATTCCTCTAAAGATAAAAATTCAATTTTTATATTTATCTGTAGTAGCGGGAACCGTCTGTATACTAACTATGTCTTTGGGCGTAAAAATCACTTTTGTTATGCCTTCTCCTCCTATTGACCGCAAATGAAAATTTCGTTTGAAGCTTCATGCCTTTAGCCATAAACACCTCCTAAACCTTCCATATAGCCTGTTCATTAGGGCGGATCAATATTTTCGATCGAAATCCACGATCATAAATACCTAGTTCAGCATGAAGATTTCAGGTAGACATTTTTTTTACCAATGACCAACTATTGAAACCATCAGACTTATGGGCCCTGTAATTTTTACCTACTATTCCGATGCTTGGAGACCAAGACGAAGAGAATGGTATGTGTTTGACATTGTTTTCTGTATGCCAACACTCAGAGGCCATAACTTTTTAACCAATACATAGATTTACTTCTGTAATACTTCATTTAGTTAGTTTGGAAGTCAGTTTTACGCAGGATTTTTCGGTTTGTGCTCATTTAAAAACAAAAAAATTTCTATCTGAAATCTTTCTGCTTATTTGCGCAAGCTAGGAATTGATTTTAGACACAAAATTTATTGGTGAAATTTTCTATCAATTCATCGTAGATTCCAATTTTGGTTACGATTTTTGCAAATAAAAAAATGGCACACCTTACTATTCATATCTCTAGACGAACTGCAATGTTCTGTGGAATTTTGACAGTTATAACTACTTATTTTAAAAGGGGTGTGGAACAGCCCACTTCCACCCTTACTGTAATTCATACTGCAACAATAACATATGTAATAAATTACATGTTCATACCTCTGATAGTTCATGAGATATAGCCCTTTTGATTGTCAAGTTGTATGGGCGGTGCCAAGCCCCTTTATCCAATCACATCCTATTATAGCCAGGGACTATCAACAGATCAACAGTACCACATGGTAAAATTTTCGTATCAATCGGTCTATTAGAAAAGCCGTTAGAGCGATTTTTGAAAAGGGGGCGTGGAACCGCCCACTTTCACCTTGGCTGAAATTAATACTGCTTCAACAACATATATACCAAATCTCATCTTCATACCTCTGATAGTTCATGAGATATAGCCCTTTTGATATTCAAGTTGTATGGGCGGTGCCACGCCCCTTTGTCCAATTGGACCGACTTGTAAATCTAAACCATCCGGGGCACCAACCAAACGTATACAAAAAAAATGTATGCAAATCGGTCCAGCCGTTTAGGAGGAGTTCAGTCACAACACACGTACGGTAGAATTTTATATATAAAGATACCCAAAAAAAATAAGAAACATGGGAACACTGGCCTCCTCGGAATTTTAATATATTCACATAAAGCTTTCATTCCGTAAAGAAACTTTTCCGTGCCCTAAAAATTGTTGCACTGTGTAATCAAACATTTAACATTGAAACTAATCTACCTAACTATTTATTCTCTAATGAAAAATTTAACAAAAAAAAATGTTTTTAAGGTATGGAACAAGAAAAAATTCGAAAAAAATATATTTTTGTTACCTTGAATATAAAATGTTTGCTTTAATTGTAGAAAATATATATTGAATAAAATATATTTTAATAACTCAAAATATTTTTGTATTGAACTCGTATTATAATTTTTGGGATAATTCACCAATGTTTGGCTTAACAAAGTGATGGTCTCACGCGCTGTATGGCATTTTACGCCGTCGTGTTGGAACCATTTCTCCTTTAAATAATGTGCAATGACATGATAAATAAAAAAAATCAATTTATCGTCCACTGGCTCTAGTTCTTCTACCAGTTGGATTTTATATGAATGTAGGCCAAGATCTTTCCTCAGCATTTGCAGAGACCGAGTTGCTGAGTACGGCATCGGTTCGATAAATTCGATTAAACTTCACAAAGGGCTCCATACGTTTGGCGAACAGAACGCGCATTTTGAAAATAAATTTGCAAGATTTGTAAACGTTGTTCTTGTATAGTCTTTACATGGTGATTTTCCAAAGTATACTGAATGAAAGTCTATCACACTTCAGTAGTATGACAGCTAGATTTACACTTATACCTATCAGAAGTTATACACGTCAAAAAAATACCCCAACATAGGTAATTTACAAATGTTTGCTAATGTTACCTCTGACATACTATAAAAATTGAAATTGTGCCCCAATCAAACAAAAGGTGTTTTCCAGTATAACTACAATAAATATTGCTTAATTTTCCTATCTATAGTATTTATTACCGATTCGCTCTCCTGAAAAGTAATTTGAAAATACATCACCGTTTTAGTCTGCGCAGCTACTTTGTGTCCTCAACTGCCTGGTGTACGGACCTCAAATAAAACTCAAATAATGAAGTGCGACGACAGTGCCTCGGCAATTTTTACTTATTTAGTTCCAAATAGCCTGTTCATTAGGACGGATCAATTTGTTCACGTCGAAAAAAAACGTGGTAATCGTATACCAGTATCGGAATCTATGATGAATTCTAACAAATTGCACTTAGAAACTTTATGTCTAAAATCAATTCCTAGTTCGCGCTGAGAAGCATGAAGATTTCAGGTGGCGATATTTTTTTTAGTGAATGAGCAATTATCGGAAACTTCAGACCTATGGGTTCGGCTTTAATTTTTACCAACCATTCCGATGTTTGGAGACTAAGACGAAGAATTGGAATCCCGCCCAATATTCTGAAAAATGATTTTCAAAAACTTAATTTCTGTATACCAACTCTCAGAGGTCATAACTTTTGAACCAATAAAAATATTGGCCCATCTTACTGTTCATATCTCTAGGCGAACTGCAATATACTGTGGAATTTTGACAGTTATAACTGTTTATTTTAAAAGGAGTGTGGCACAACCCACTTCCACCCTTACTGTAATTCATACTGCAACAACAACATATGCAACATCTTCATACCTCTGATAGTTCATGAGATATAGCCCTTTTAATTTTCAAATTGTATGGGCGGTGCCACGCCCTTTATCCAATCACAACCAAATATAGCCAGGGACTATCAACAGGTCAACTGTACCACTTGGTAAAATTTTCGTTTCAATCTGTTTATTGGAAAAGCCGTCAGAGCGATTTTTGAAAAGGGGGCGTGGCACCCTGTAATTAATACTGCTCCAACAACATATATATCAAATCTAAACTTCATACCTCTGATAGTTCATGAGATATAGCCCTTTTGATTTTCAAGTTGTATGGGCGGTGCCACGCCCCCTTATTCAATCACAACCAAATATAGTCAGGGACTATCAACTGGTCAACAGTACCACTTGGTAAAATTTTTGTATCAATCGGTCTATTGGAAAAGCCGTCTGAGAGATTTTTGAAAAGGGGCCATGGCACCGCCCAGTTTTAGAAACAAATTGTGTTTAAACCATCCGGAAACTATAACGAACAAAACAAAAAAAAAATGTGAAAATCGGTCCAGCCGTTTCTGAGTTTTAGCGAGACTAAGCACAGCAATTCATTTTTATATATATAGATTTTATATGATATGTAATGACATTTTTTCTTATCATGAAACTTACTGGGGGTCTCAACGACAATATTATCTCCAAAGGAAAAAAATTAAAAAAAAATGTTGTTTTTTTAAAAGCTTTTATTTTACACAAAAAATTTGTATTTCCTCAATCGACACCAACGTTAGAACATTTTTTAAAAAAAATTTCCCAAAAATTTCATACGGCCATATCTCAATTTTAAAAAAAGTATTAAAAGAATTAGTTGTGCACTTTACGTAGGGTTGCCAGACGGCTTTCATTTTTATTGATGTACAAGAATTTTTAATGCTTGCCAATAATCAAGAAAAAATAAGTTTTGTCAACATTTTTACATACCAACCAAAAAATAAGTAAATATACTTTCCAAAATGTCGTTTCCTTGCACAAAGTTTTGTAAAAATCAAATTATCAGTTCATTGAAATATTATTGTGAAAAGTTTTCTTTTGTGTATTTGTTCGAAAATCAATCAACACTTATTTTCCCCCTTTATTCAACACTAATAATTTGAGCAGAAGCTCGTATAAACCCAAGTTTTGGCTTAATCGGATCGTCTTGTTTTTATTGAGAAAATCCGTAAAGGCTCTAGAAAGCCGTCGAGGTACTGTTAGGACAGCTAAGTAATGTCAATTCGTAATTTTTTTTTTTTTTTGTACTTCGAAGTTTCGATTATACCAATTACACTATGTCGCAAAATAAAAAAAAATCAACATCGGTATTCCCACATTATTTTTTATACCGTCACCTTTAGGTATGAGGTAACAGTAGAAACGTTTGCAACGCCCCCTTTGATGACTCCTCGGCCAACCTCAATCGATTCCTCCCATACAAAATTACATATTCAAACCGACAATTTCAGGATGCTTAAATTTGGTAAGTTATCTAATCTTTTGATGGTTTAAAATCCTCGTAAAAGCTAAACGTTTGCCACAACCTCTCTAGTATCTCCCATAAAATTGACCGAAAACTCCTACATAGTTCTACACTTATATCTTTATGTTAAGTACACTGAATTTAGTGAAAATTTGCACAACGTTGACCTACGAATAAATATCGGGCTGCCCTGCGGGTACCTCCTATAAAAAAATGCCAATTACCCAAAATGTATATGTTTCCAATAATTTATGAAAAAAAACTTCTCAAGAAGTTCTAAATAGTTTACTTTTAATATTTTGCATTCATAGGTGAAACTTAAGAAACTGGGTGTTTTATTAAACTCATTAGACTAATTTTGTATAAAAATCGATTAGTTTCAATAACTTGAGACATAAATAATACCATACATAAGGTTAGGATATTTATCGGTCAACTAATCTGACTGAATCTGCCCTTGATTTGTTTAATGTTTTGTATACTTTTAATATTAAAATTATATTTTTATAAAAAAATAATTGAAATTAAAATATTTACAACCTCTAACGGATGAGTGTTTTTATATGTCAAGATTCAGTTTCAGAATCAAGATATTTTTTGGTCAATGTCAAGAATTTTACAATTTTAAATCTGGCAAGCCTAACTTTAGGGTACATGTTTGCAAAATTTCACCAAATTCGGAGAATAGACCCACGTTTTATGTTATCGCTTCTCTTGGAGTTAATCTATAGAAAAAATTAATAAGTTAAATTTTAAGTATGGAAAATAATTTTTTCTACAACATTTTTATTTCAAATATTTAAATATATTTTTATAATTTTGCTAATATTGGGGTTTTTACTTTTCCTTTTTTATTTTTACAACCAGTTTGTTTTTTAAATAAAAAAAAAAATAAATAATGTTTGAACATTTTTTTTTAATATCGTACAAAAAATTTTTGAATTATTTTTAATAAGAAAATTTAGTTTTTTATAAACCCAAACCTTTTTATCTCCAAAAGGATGCTTGTCAACAAAAATTAAAAATAAAAAAAATTATTTTTATAATTTAGGATAATAAAAATGGTTTTTCGAAAAAATTTAATTTAATTTCAATTTGTTTTTTATCGGTACCCTAAATAAATAAAAACGGTTAGTTTAATAATTTAGCAATATATGTAATTGAGTTTTTTTTTTTTGTAAAATATAAATTATTATTTCTACTTGTTTCGTTTTATTTTTTTTTTTTTATTAGAATACATTTTTTATTCCATTCTTAAATACTTGTAGTTATATCATGGACCTTCATATGTAACTTAATTTTTGAAAACTTTCACATTTATTTAATATATATAATTTCTTGATGTATTTAATTTTGTTTAGAAAAAAAAATTGCACAATTTTAAGAAGGAAATACTTTTTTTAGTGATGGTTACACGACTATTTTGATATTTCCCCTTCGCCAAATAGAAGACTTTGATTTTTAATGTCCAATACTACTTACGGTTATAATAAGTAATCAAATGTATACACAAAAATAAAAACAAAAGTTGTTTATTTCAATCGCTTTTAATCCAATTCTACTTTCATTTCATATCAAAAACAAATTCACTCAAAAACGCTGACCCATATCTTAAACACACATTCAATTGTATCACAAATGACAATCATAAACTAGCACTTTTACTTTTTTACACACGTTTATTTGTTTGTTTTTTCTTAGCTATCTGCTTATTTGTCTTGCAAAGCTTCAAATTAGATTTAGATTAAAAATTTTTAATTGTCGTCTGTATGCCTTTTTTGGTTTAATCGTTAAATCGTGTGATCTACGCACTAAACCGGATATTTAAAAAGAAAGATCTTAAGTTTTTTTTCTTTCAGTCTGACTCGTACGTGGAAAAGTTAGTTTTCTTTTCGTGGTGCCACACTGCCAATAAACACCAAAAATATGCATTTGATATGATTTTGAACTTGTTTACAATTTGTTAGCACCGCCAACCACTTTTCTTATAGAAATTGAAAATTTTATTTTTTTTTTCGATTTACTAGTTTTGTTTTTGTTTGCTTTTGCCTTACTTTATTTTCTTTTTTTAGTTTTTCTTTTAGATTCTTCAGTTTTTTAACTTTGTTGTTTAAAACAATTGCACAAATTGTTTTGAATTTTAACCGCCGTCCTGAAGTTGTTGACGTTTAATAGCCGTTGCGAGTGTTGCGAGACCTGTTAACCGTCCGACCGAATTGTTCAAAAGTTGTTATTTGACTGTTTGGCCGCTAACGAAAACCTTCCGTTTTATAAGAGTTTAATATCAACAAAGAAAACAAGAGATATGAAAATGAAAATTTGTATGTGAGCTACAATACGAGCTCCAAGTCAGCCAGCCCGCCAAACGCTCACTGCGCTCTATGGAGGCATTTGTTGCAGATTATGATGGTGAGTTAAACTAAGAGTTTTCTTTATTTGCTTAATATTATTTTGGTCACAGCTGGACATAAACCAACGACATGTGGTAGGGAGTTGAATATATCAGTTGTATGAAGCTGTTTTGTTTAAAATTAGAAATAAAATGGTTTTAGCATTATGAAAGAGAGCAAGAAAATAATTCTAATGTAAAGATTACCTTTTTCACTTTATTCTAGACAAATATATAATTTAATATCAAAATCAAATGTACCAAATCTGTTTGATGTATCTGAAAAACTATAAGATATTTTTGTTAGAATTGCTACAATGTGCCAGAATTTTTGAATTTTGAAATATCCACATTACTTATTGATGGTTATATACAATAGAGAGGGTAAATTTTTTTTCGCCCAAACGGTTATAAAGAGCTTAATCTACTTTGAATTCTAAAAAATTTGCACAAGAAACCATGAGTCAAAAATCAAAATCGAACCCTGGTTTTTAAGAGAATCTTTACGTTTAGGGGAAAAATCAACAACGAGGCCAACAACTGCCCTGGAATAGCAGGTTGGATAGTTCAAATAATTTTTTCCCAGTAATTTTTTCCTCCTAAAATTTTCCCCCAAACATACCTACACCCCATCTTCACTCCCTAAGGGGGCTCCCTTATAGAAAATTTGTTTTTATAAAAGTTGCTCCCACCACTGCCCCTGTGTCGCCCCTAGAGGAGTCAAATTTATAACCAGCCCAAATATTTTTTCAACCCCAACATTTTTTCAGAGTAACCTTATACCTAGGGTTGGAGATAGAGTCAACCCTTAAGGTGGTCCCCATACATTTTTTTTATTTTTAAATTTTTTTTTGTGAAATCAGGTCCTGATGTTTCCATAGTGGTTCCAGGGGGTAAAATGTACGACCGCCCCCATAAGTTTTTCCCTCCTAACATTTTTTCCGAACATACCTACCCCCTATCCTCAGCAACTTAGGGGGCACCCATACAAAATGCACTTAAAACGACTAAAACACAAAAAAATCTCCGCAAAATAATATTTCTGTTAAAATTCGTTTCGTTTTTATTGGGGGTAATTAATAGTGCCCCCCCCCCCTTATTTCGGAGTCTCTCCCGGGAATAAGGGTATTCTCGGGATTATACTAAAAAATTGTACTTTTATTGTATATATAAGTACTTTTATTGTACCGAATTGTACAAATTTCTGTACTAAATAATAAAATTCTTTGTACCAAAATGTACTTGTATTATACAAAACAGTAAATTTTTTGTAACACAAAGTACATTTATTTTACCATAAAATACATTTATTGAACCACAAAGAACATTTATTGTACCATAAAGTACTTTTACTGTACAAAGTAGTACAAATTTACTTTTTTATTGTACCATAATGTACTTTCATGGTGCCAAAAAGTACAATTTACTACAATATAAGTACTTTTATTGTACCAAAAAGTAATGTTATTGTACTTTAAAGAAACTTTGTACCCAAAAGTTAATTTATTTTACCGAAAAGTACAATTTATTGTACCAAAAATTACTTTTATTTTACCAAAAAGTACATTTATTGTACCCAAAAGTACAATTTATTGTTTCATAAAGTACTTGTATTGTACCAAAAAGTGCTGTTATTGCATTAAAAATTGTACAGTTAATTGTACCAATATGTACGTTTACTGAACCAAAGTACATTTATTAAACAACAAAGTAATTTTAAAATACTTAAGCGTACTTTTATTCATTTTTATACTATGAGGTATAATTTGTTGTACCATACTTTATTGTCCCAAATAGTACAACTTATTACACTAATAATTACTTTTATTGTACGAAAAAGTATTATTTTTTTGCACCAAATAGTAATTTTATTGAACATAACGGAAACTTTTGTACCAACAAAAAAATTTATTGTACAGAAAAGTACAATTTATTGTACCAAAAATAACTTTTATTTTACCAAAAAGTACATTTACTGTACCAATAATATTGTACTAAAAAGTACTTTTATGGTAAAAAAATTTTACAATGTATTGTGCCAAAATGTACGTTTACTCTTCAAAATATTAAAATTTATTGTACAAAAAAGTAGAATTTGTTTGTACCCAAAAGTACTTTTATTATACTAAAAAGTACTTTTATTGTACCAATTAGTAAAATTTATTGTACCAAATAGTATTTTTATACGCCGAAAAGTACTTCTATTGTACCAAAAAGTACTTTAATTGTACCAAAAAGTACATTTATTTTTTCAAATAGTAGTTGTATTGTACCAAAAAGTACTTTCATTGTATTAAAAAGTATGTTTATTGTACCGAATAATACGAATTTCTGTACCATATAGTGAGCTCATTGTCCCAAAATGTACATTTACTGTAACGTGTAATAAAATATGTACCAAAGAGTAAATTTATTGCACTAAAAAGTATAATTTTTTTAACTCAAAAGTACTTTTATTGCACAAAAACGTACTTTTATTGTACCTAATAGTACAATCCGAATAGTACAAAATTCTGCACCAAATAGTACAATTTATTGTACCAAAATGTACAAAGTACTTTAATTGTTCCAAAATGTTATTTTATTGTATTAAAAAATACTTTTTTTGTACCAAAATTACTTCATTTGTAACAAAAAGTACATTTAATGTATTTTTACTTTACCCCATAGTAAAATTTATTGAACCAAAAATTACAATTATTGTACTAAAAAGTACAATTATTTATAACAAAAAGCATAATTTATTATACCATAAGGTAATTTTAATGTACCAAACATTACAATTTATTGTACCAAAAAAGTACCTTTTTTGCAACGAAAAGTACTTATATTGTACCAAAAGTATTCTAATTGTACCTAAAAGGTACCAAATAGTACAATAACTTGCACTAATAATTACAACATAAATAACTTTTATTGTACCAAATAGTACAAATAAATGTACCAAAGTACCCAAGATGTATTTTTATTGCACCACAAAGTACTTTTATCGGACCTTTTTTACTGAAACTTATCATCCACGTGGAAATAACAAAAATATTCATGCATTCGACGACATGATTTTTATTCTACCCAATAGTACAATTAAATGTACCAAAAAGTCCTTTTATTGTACCAGTTGCACTAAGAAATACTTTTATTGCACCAAGAAGCTCTTTTATAGCACCTCTACTCAAATTTATCATCCACATGAAAATAACAAAATTACACCATCGTGAGAAATTCGATGACGTGTGAAATAGATATATCTGTTTTACATACATGAAGATTGGTCGGGTTATGGCCAACACATAAATAAAATTATATTTTTATACTTTTGTCTGAGTGTTAGATGGAGACTCGTCACTTCTCGGGAATGACTCTTTTAATTGTAATTTCTACATTGGCAACCGTATGCAATAATCGAGTTCGTTTCTTAAGTCTTTTGTTTTTGAAGCACTATAGTGCCATTTTTATGTCTATAAATGTATTCAAACATTTAGAAAATCCTTAACTTTAAAGTACACATTTAGATTGCTAACATTTATTAATGAAGAATTTTATTTCTTAATATCTCTCTATACGTTTGATATACTAATACTCTGACCATTTCTACCTATTTCGCTCAACCAATAACTAAGAATTTTAAATTCAATACAGTCGCAACTTTTGCTATATTTCTCTTTCCCTATAAACGATACCCTACACATAAACATCTACTCTGAACAGATTCAATGCAATCGAGTATACGGCTAAGAAGCTAATATACAACACACAGACAAACATTTGATTACTAGAATTTTTTTTTATTTTTTTAAGTATTTCATAAATAATAATATTGTTAAATATGTCAAAAAAAATTGTACATCAAAAATATAGCAACTGTTCTGAAATCGTTACAGGATAATACATTTTATATTAAAATTAAATATTTGCTAATAAAGTTCCTATAACTGCATCATAGTGATTAAGCTACACTTTTCCAGCTACTTTCCCATGAATTTCCTCTTTATACTTTTCGTAAACAATACACTTCACTCGAAAAGACTTCGAGCACCCCCAATATGTTGGCTCTAATCCGTATGAGAGACACAATAGACTCGAGCGATACTCTTATAACAAACGCAGTAGCTGCGCGTTTGAAATTCTCATAACGTCAGCGGTTATTTGAAAACCGTTTCGAAAAATATAACAATAGTGAATTTAAAAAATACACAATATGAAGTAATAATAAAACACGAGCAAAAACATTGAATGCATTTTTCAGTTTTGCCTTTAGCTGTATTATAGCACTTATTGGTTATTTCGTTTTGTTTTTCTCTGCGTTTTTTCTTCCTAACATCGTTTTCAACACCTTTGAAATAAAACAACAAAGAAAATACAAACGCTGCCATGGAAGCCATTGGAAGTAATGTAAAGTGTGCACCGCCAAGATGTGAACCCAAAGATATTCATGTCATTTTTAAGCGCCGAATATGGAGCGAACGCAGCAACATACTGCCGTAGATGCAAAATGGTATATTGCCGTTAGCATTAGCGTATTTTTCGCTGTGTGTTTGATTCAAACGATCATAATGTGTTAATTTCTTTAATGAACCCTAATGAATATTACTCGCATGAGGTATTGGTAATTTTTTACTTAACGTAAATAGTGATCAACTTAAATCCTTTACAAAGTCTTTGGGGTTTGAGGGTGTTTGCGAACTGAACATATGGTTAATTGTGTACAATCATTAAAATTTCAATTTCAATTATCAAATTATTGTTTTATTGGAACATATAGTATGTTATGCCCCCAACACTTGTTACGTGTTTAGTTTTAAGCTGATTTATGTGCGAACACATGCAAATGGCAAGCGAAACTGCGACGAAATTACATTTGAGTTTATCACGACAAAACTAGGTATCTATCATAGTATTATAACAGTTGAGCAAGTTTATTCTTAATATAGTCTTTTGTTAACAAATGTTATAAAGGGTTCCTTCGATATAGAATATTTCTCAAGTGCAATACATACTATGCTACAACGCCTGGCAAAACCGAACGCGCGCACACGTAAATATTATGTGTATTTGTATGTGAAGCAAGTGAAGTGCTGCTTTCACACCAATTAAGCATAGCTTCGTGTGAATTTCCGATCATATCTGTGTGAAAAACACGATTACGATTGCTGATCTCGCGAGGCTATGGAGTGCCTGGGACTGCTGTACCTTATTGTAAATTCCAAGTTTTTGAGCAGAGGAGTGAATATCGAGGGCTCAGTAAAAACAAAAACTGTTTGGTTACAAGCTGCTATATACTGTAAATGGTGCATGAAGATTTGGAAAATATTTCTAAATCTATAAAGGATATATGATAAAAATTATAAAAAAATTAAAGAGTGTAGTATAGATTTGTGCATCCAACATTTTTCTAATGAAATTTTTAGGCATTTCGACATTTTGACATTTTTTTTTATTGCACCAAACAGTACTTTTATCGGACCTCTTCTACTCAAATTTATCATCCACATGAAAATTAAAGAAATATTCAACCGTGAGACATATGACTACGTGCAAAATCGATCTATCCATTTTACGTACATAAAGCGTGGTTCGGTTATGGCCAACACACAACTAAACTTATATTTTCATACTTTTGTCTAAGCGTTAGATCGAGACGCGTCGCTTCGCGACGAATTATTTTCATATTCGCTACCGTATACAATAATCGAGTTTGTTTCTTAAGTCTTTGGAGTTTGAAGTACTATAGTGCCTTTTTTATGCCTATAAATGCATTCAATATCTAAATATATGTCTAGAAATACAGTTTTCCTCAGACGATCTTAGCGAATACATAAAATTAGTAAAATTGGTAAAATTTGTCGAGTTAGTAAAATAAGTAAAATTAGTCTAATTAAAAAATCTGGTAAAATTTGTGAAATTTGTAAACTTAGTAAAATTTGTATTATTATTAAAAAAAAGAGTAAAATTAGTAAAAATTAGTAAAATTAGTAAAATTAGTAAAATTAGTAAAATTAGTAAAATTAGTAAATTAGTAAAATTAGTAAAATTAGTAAAATTAGTAAAATTAGTAAAATTAGTGAAATTAGTAAAATTAGTAAAATTAAATAAAATTACAAAATTGGTAAAATTAGTAAAATTTAGTATAATTGCAAAATTGGTATAATTAGTAAAATTAGTACACTTAGTAAAATTAGTAAAATTAGTAAAATTAGTAAAATTAGTAAAATTAGTAAAATTAGTAAAATTAGTAAAATTAGTAAAATTAGTAAAATTAGTACAGTTAGTAAAATAAAAATTTTTTTTTTTTAAATTAGTAAAATTAGTATAATTGGTATAATTAGTAAAATATGTAAAGAGAATAAAATAAGTTACATTTGTAAAATTAGTAACATTTTTAAAATTAGTTAAATTAGGAAAATTAGTAAAATACGTAAAATTTTTAAAATTAGTAAATTTAGTATAATTGGTATAATTTGTAGAATTAGTTAAATTAGTAAAATTTAGTAAAATTAGTAAAATTGGTATAATTTAGAAAAATTAGGTAAATTGGTATAATTAGTAAAATATGTAAAGTGGATAAAATTAGTTACATTATACTACACTATAGTGCCTTTTTTATGCATATAAATGTAATCAATATCTAAATATATGTCTAGAAATACAGTTTTTCTCAGACGATCTTAGCGAATATATAAATATAGTAAAATTGGTAAAATTTGTCAAGTTAGTAAAATAAGTAAAATTAATAAAATTAGTCAAATTAAAAAATCTAGTAAAATTAGTAAAATTTTTGACATTTGTAAACCTAGTAAAATTTGTTAAATTTGTACTATTCTTAAAAATGAGTAAAATTAGTAAAAATTAGTAAAAATTAGAAAAATTAGTAAAATTAGTAAAATTAGTAAATTTAGTAAAATTAGTAAAATTAGTAAAATTGGTATAATTTGTAAAATTAGTAAAATTAGTAAAATTTAGTAAAATTACAAAATTGGTATATTTAGTAAAATTACAAAATTGCAAAATTGGTATAATTAGTAAAATATATAAAATGAGTAAAATATATAAAATGGATAAAATTTGTAACATTTGTAAAATTAGTAAAATAAGTCCAATTAGTAAAATTAGAAATATTAGTAAAATTATGAAAATTAGTAAAATTAGTAAAAATAAGTCAATTAAGGAAAATTAGACAAATTAAAAAATTTTGTAAACTAAGAAAAATTAATAAAATTTGATAAATTAGTAGAATTAGTACTGTTAGTACAATTAGTACAATTAGTAAAATAAGTCACTTTAGCCAAAGTAGCCAAATAAGGAAAATTAAAAAAATAAGTAAAATTAAAAAAAGTTTTAATTAGTAAAATATGTAAAATTCAAAATTATTGAAATTAGTAAAATTATTGAAATGACCAAAATTAGTAAAATTAATTAAATTAGTAAAATTTGCAAACGTAGTAAAATTGGGGAAATTCGAAGAACAATTAAATTTGCAAACTTAGTACAAATAATTAAATGAGTAAAATAAGTAATACAAGTAAAATTCCATTGGGACGGGTGTGACTATGTTACATAAATTTTTGCTTACAATTCATAATAGAAAATTTATTATTATAAATAAGCTGGGATTACCAAGAATTTTAAGTATTAACACGTTTAGCCAAGTAGACACTAAAAGAATTTGATTTCTGCTCAGAATGCCCATTAGAAAACAAACACGGATGTTAAGGTCACTTTCAGGTTAAATTCTGTAAAATTTTTCGTAGAAAGTTCACAATTATAGTGATGTAGGTAATTGTTTATATTGTTTTTGATTGTGTTAAGTACTTATTGTTCGCAAATAACTACTTTTTTTTATTAAAATCTTTTTACAAAAAAGACGGTTGTAAAACCATTATACGACGGGTGTGACCTAGTAAATTAAACTGCAAAAGTATGAAGAATTTAAAGTTTTTATAGAGTTCAATTACACAATTATGCAACAACTTGAGGGTAATTGTCTCAGGGGTTAAAGGAACCAATATCAAACGGTAGCATTTGATGGTAGTAACAAAACCATAAACTCCATTTTGCTCCACTACGACACAATTTTTCTTACAGTGGTTTTAAGTTTGACTTTTTTTTTTGTCAAAATTCGAATAAAAGAATATGAAAAATCATATCTAAAATTACATTTGGAATAGTTCATATCTTCGAAGACCTACATATATTAAAATTTTCAGGGGAATATTTCCACGGAAAATTTTAATCTTCTCAAACATACCTACTCCCATCGTCACCCCCTAAGGGGGCTTCCATACACCAAATTTCAATAAAATTAGCTTCCACCGCTCTAACTTCCCTAAAGCAGTCCCTAGAAGACCGACCCCAATAACTTTGATACTCCAATAGTTTCTTAAAACATATCTACCCTCTATTTCCAACCCTTAAGGTGGTTTCCATAAAATTTATTTGTTTTTATATATATTTTTTAAATTAGCTCCAGCCGCTCTCATGGTGCCACCTAGAGGGATAAAATATATGGCCGACCCCCGCTAGTATTTCCCTCCTAACATTTTTCTCTAACATACCTACACCCTATCTTTACACTCAAAGAGGCTCTCATTCAAAATGAACTTATGTAAACACTTGCCTTTACCATGGCATATGGCAGCCAAATGATTTCTGTATATGTTAAACATAGTGGTTCGTGTCTCGGCTAGTTAAAATGATAATTTAACTTCATACACTTTTTTTTAACAACTTGTTACATCTCTAGTGTCATAAATTTCGAGATAAATACACAACACCAAAATAAAATTTCGTACCATTCTAAGATAACCTACAAATAAAGTCATACGTATGGACTTGCAAGTCACACCTATAACATGACAATTAACAGATTGTTAAACCTACTTCTCAAACCATCATCTAAATGACAACAAATATTATATGACAATCATAACAGGAAATTATAATCTGATTGATATATATGTATGATAAATACACACGACCTTAAACCAAAAACTCACAACTCATTTCCATCCACAGTCGATAACTTAATAATAAAAAAACTAAATAAAATTGCGAAAAATCGCTCTGCACGCGTATGGCAAAATATGGATGCATATTTTGAGAGTCAATATTAACATGTTAGATAGATACGAGTATTTTTATGTATGTTGGCCACATCATATATAGTATATTTAGATGCAAATGCACTACAAACTAAATATGTTTTCACTTAACATATTTGGATTGCAGTTAGCTATCATCTAGCACATATCTGTGTGTATCCACCCTGGTTGCATATTGGCCTAATATGGCCATAATAAATTCGCGTGACATTTATCGCCCACCAACAGATGCCATCGTGAGAACTGGGTAAATTAATAGGTCATACTATTGTTATACGAAAGAAAACTGAAGGGCAAAAACAAATTGCCGGCTGTTGAAGGTTGTGACAACAGCGTGTTTCAGCCTTGAAGCGCCGTTACAAATTTAATATTTTTATATTTCCCATAATCCCAGAAAGATTAATTTGTATGATTTGTATGAATTTGCACCAACTGGAAACTATCTAAATATTAAAATTGATCTCCATAATTATTTCACACAATAAACTATATATTAACTATACATGCTGATACATTGTTGCTGCTGTTGCTATCGAAATAATAACAGTTTTTTTTCAAAAAGCAAACTGTCACATGACTAACTTGTCTTGTAAACTGTCTCTTGCACAATTTTTGTAAAATCTTAACAGAAGCTTTGGATTTTCTTTAATGCTCAGTTACCATTCCAAATTGGCAAAAAAAAAAGGAAAAATTGTTATTGGAATTTAATGATTTTTGACATGTCATTTTTTGGTTAGAGACAAAATTGCCTACATTCGGTTATTTAAGTGTTTTACGCAATTTGCAAAAACGCAAAATTGACAACGGCATTAGTAACGCTTGATGTGAAATCATTTAACGGGTCATTACGCTGTCTTGACACTAGACGTTATTGCAGTGGTATTATGTTTGAATGTAATTTAATTATGGTAAGTTGGAATAAATAAAAATTAATAAAATTAAAAACAAAATAATAATGTTATTAAAATTAGTAAAATTAATGACGGCGAAACCTAAAACCCAGGCACGTCAGCTCAGAGTGACCGGTACCCTGGTCAGCGTCTGACCCAGAATGGGCGGCTGCAATAAAATCCTGGCAGGAGGAGAAAACTGCCACGTGGTGCGATGGGCTTGCAACCCGCCACTGACGTTTATACTATTGCAATGAAAAGAAGTAAGATAAGAATAAAACGGACCCCCCAAAATGTTGACGACCACCGCAAACGAATTAAGGACCATGATATGAGGATATGCACCTGGAATGTTAGAACACTGTATAGACCAGGTGCCTCCATCCAACTGGCGGAAGTCCTCGAAAAATACAAGGCTGACATAACCGCTTTACAGGAAATCCGGTGGACGGGACACGGGTGCTCGCGCATGAAGACGTGCGACATCTACTATAGTGGCCATGCGGACAAGCACGAGTTTGGTTGTGGATTTGTGGTTGGCAAAAGACTGCGACACCTAGTCTCAAGGTTCAACCCGGTGTGTGAACGTATAGCCACCATAAAAGTCAAAACAAAGTTTTTCCACATAACACTTATATGTGCCCATGTTACGACAGAAGAGAAAAGCGATGAGGACAAAGACGAGTTCTACGAGAGCCTAGAAAATGTATATGACCGTAGCCCCAGCCATGACATCAAAATTGTACTAGGCGATTTTAATTCTAAAATAGGCAGGGAGACCGCATTTGAGCCTACAATCAGAAAATTCAGTCTGCACACCGAAACGTCGAACAATGGCATCAGACTGATTGATTTCTCTGCGGCAAGAAATATGGTAGTTAGCAGCACTAGATTTGAACATAAAAATATTCATAAGGCAACATGGTTATCTCCAGATCAATTGACGAGGAATCAGATAGATCACGTGGTAGTCGATGGAAGGCACGCATCGAGTGTTCTGGACGTACGAGTGATCAGGGGTGCGAACATTGACTCTGATCACTTCCTTACCGTAGTTAAGGTACGCACTAGGCTAAGCATGGCGAAAAACGTACGTAAACAGGCACAACGAAAGCTGGACATCGGTAAACTGCGGACCACAGAGGTAACGGATGCCTACTCCAACCACCTAACTCAACTGTTGCGGAATGCTCCAACCCCTTATAATATAACCTCGCAGTGGCAATATATAGCCGACTCCATAGAACGGACTGCGAGAAGCGTACTTGGGTACTCAAAGCCGTCTCAAGAAGATGCCTGGTACGATGATGAATGTCGCAATGCCACGATAGAGACGGATGCTGCATACAGGGCAAAACTGCAGCCAATGGCAACGCGAGCTGTTCGTGAACGGCACAGGGAGAAGAGACGACAGGCAACTCGTCTTTTTAGAAGAAAAAAGAAGGAGCTGAAGAAGAGACAGGATGAGTGTACTGAGTTGCTCCGAAGTAGAGGGGAAAATTCTACAAGAGAGTTAAAACGAGAATGCGTGGAACAGGATTGCCCTCCTGCAAGGGCAGCGATGGTCAACTAGTGACAAACCCGGATAGCGTTCTGAAGATATGGAGAGACCACTTTAGAAATTTACTGGATACTGACACCAATCCAGAAGACCCCGCTCCAATCCATGACGATGGTATTAACTGTCCACCTCCGAGCCAGAGCGAGATACGTATGGCCATCTCCCGCCTTAAAAACAACAAAGCTGCTGGAGCCGATGGTCTCCCTGCTGAATTGTTTAAGGCTGGCGGGGAGGAGCTGATTAGGAGCATGCATCAGCTCATGGAGAACATCTGGCAAGAGGAGAGCATGCCCGGGGATTGGAGTCTCAGTCTGTTATGTCCCATATACAAGAAAGGAGATCGTAGTGAATGTAAGAACTATCGTGGAATAAGCCTATTACCAATTGCGTACAAGGTCCTTTCAAGCATATTGTATGAACGTCTAAAGCCAATTGTAGAAAAACTAATTGGACCATATCAGTGCGGCTTTAGACCTGGAAAATCTACGACGGATCAAATATTCACCTTACGACAGATCCTGGAAAAAACCCATGGAAAGCAGATGCCTTCGACTCTCCGATAAGGAATAGGCTTTATGAGACCATGTCTGAGTTTGGTATTCCTGCAAAGCTGATTCGACTTTGCAAATGTACCTTAGACAACATCAAATCCTCTGTTAAGATTGGTAAGGATCAGTCTGAACCATTTAACACGGAAAGAGGTCTCAGGCAGGGCGATAGCCTGTCCTGTACACTATTTAATATCGTTATGGAGAAGGTAATGAGAAAAGCTGGTGTCAACATGTCTGGCACCATATTCCACAAAAGCCACATGCCACTAGCCTATGCCGATGATATAGACATCATTGGTCGAAATCTGCGGGATGTTACTGTAGTTTTCTCATCACTAGAAAAGGAGTCAGCAAAAATGGGTTTAGCGGTCAACGAGGACAAAACAAAAATAATGATTTCGACGAACAAAGAGTCCTCTAGTTGGGGACGCACCGTGAACGTTGACAATTATTGTTTTGAGGTAGTCGACGAGTTTACCTACCTCGGATCTTCCGTCAACAAGAAAAATAATGTCAGCCAAGAAATTAAACGGAGAATAGTGCTAGCCAATAGATGTTTCTACGGACTTTGGCAGCACTTTAGTAACTCCACCTTATCTCGGAATACTAAGAAACAGCTTTACCAGGTGCTAATCTTACCCGTTCTTTTGTATGCTGCCGAATCATGGGTGCTTACGACAACGGACATACAAAACCTGGGAGTATTCGAGAGAAAAGTAAAAGTACTCCGAAAAATTTATGGACCTATCTGTGTCGACGGCGAGTTTCGCCATCGGATGAACCATGAGCTGTATGAGCTTTACCACGACATCGACGTAGCTAAAAGAGTCAGAATGCAACGACTACGATGGCTGGGTCATGTTGCCAGGATGGATGTAAATGTTCCAGCGAGAAAGGGGTTTGAAGGCGAACCTGAAGGACGGCGCAGAGCAGGGAGACCCAAACTCCGTTGGAAGGACCAAGTGGTAGGCGACGTGCCACCATCTGTTAGGACTAACTGGAGAACACACGCACAAGACCGAAGCGTGTGGAATTCTTTATTACTTCAGGCCTCAAACTTATGAACCATGTTCGTAAGTTGTAATGGGCCACTTAAGTAAGTAAGTAAGTAAGTAAAATTAATGAAATACATAAAATTAACAAAATCAATAAAATTAATAAAGTTAATAAAATTAATAAAATTTACCAAAATAATAAAATTAAAAAAATTTGTAAAATTAGTAAAATTTATAAAATTAATAAAATCAATAAAAAAATTAATAAAATTATAAAATTAACGAAATTAATAAAATTAATAAAATTAATAAAAGTAATAAAATTAATAAAAATTAATAAAATTAATGAAATTAATAAATTTAATGTAATTTGTAAAATTAATAAAATTAAAAACAAGTAAAGCTGTAAGTAAAGCTGTGATAACTTAATTTTTAAAATTATGTATATGATGTCTTAAATTTTCGTCTATAGTAATAACATTTTGTTTGCCACTTTTTATTAATATCCACCCCTTTCTCATGAATTCAAATTTGTTAATGTACAATAATGACCATTAAACAAGATGACTTTACGCTCATGCGTATTAAGAAATTATATCATGCACATGTAAGATGTAATGGTATATTTTACATACTCCAGATTACAAAATAGCGTATAACACACCGCCGCATCGCCAACTATCTTACTTCATTCATATACACTTACAAATCTTTCAAAATCTTTACTTATTTTCGTAACTTCATTCATGGTGTTCGTTGACAATTCCAAGGAAATGGATACTTTTCAATTATTTTGCCGCCACTTTATAATGTGTATGTGAGCTATATAAAGTTAACATTTGTTTTCCAACGATAAAAGTGAAAGGGATACAAAAATTCCTTCAATTTCATTGTTATCAAATAACCATTTTAGAGTATTTTACCACCTTTTATTGCCATTTGGTGTGAAATCACAATTGGTGAATGTCATTGTCTTCTCACAGAGAGAGAGAGAGAGAGTGGGAGAGGTTGCGATATGTAAATCTTGGTGTTGATTGCGAATGGGGGAAGAAAAGTTTATCATAACAAATTAGTCAAGCTATGATTAACAGGATTAAATGCAACAGTGGTATAATTTAACACCTCTTAAAATGTATTGTGTGTGTGTGTGCATTGGGGAAGTGGGATGTCTGCATTACTTTTATTTTGCTCAATGTCAAGGAAATGATATGCTTGGAATGTTATTTGTAGATATATTTTCGGCATAACACTTCATCAAAGTAGTTTGCCAGCCAGGACATTCATATTTGGATCTCTAACACAATCCACATAGTGGAGAATGCTATAAATGAAAATGAAATTAATTGAATTTGAGTATATTTGAAATTTATTTAATTTGAATATCTAGGAAATAAGTTAGGAGAGCATTTTTGTAATAACATCGTAAAATTCCTGTCCATTACAATATTAACAGCAATGAAAGAAAGTTCAAAACGGCGTTTGTTTTTCATAACATCTCCAAGTGTCGATGCAGGAAATACAATTGCCCGTTGAGGTAAACATTTCCAAATGGTGTAAGAAAAATGTATAGATGTCGAGACAGCTATAATCACCAATTTATCTATTTATAATAGGAAATTTAAAAAACAAAAATGTTTTTATATGATAGCTCACAATCTTATCTTTGTTGTCTTATTAATTCTTGAATTTTAAATATTCTCTATGATGTTTAACTTTAAAAAATGAATTTCCCCTTACACCCCATGGATGAGGTAAACGAATGCGAACTACAGCTGTGTGAGAATCTGTTTAGCCATATTGACTTGACTCTATACTGCGAATATGTTGACCACAACATCGGGTAAGGCAGCCGATAAAAGAAAATGTAGATGACTGGAAACAGGAATCGAACCATGGATTTCCCGCATAAAATCCGCGTGTTCTAACCATCCTGCTGCGGACGGCCTCTTTTTATGATAGCTAGGCTGCATAGACGATGAGATTAAAGATGCATTTTACGAGCGACATTAAAATTGTTCTGGGAGACTTTAATGCAAAAATAGGATGGGAAGATGTTCTTGATCCATCGATCGGCAAACTCAGCCTGCAGACCGACACGTCAGACAACGGGTTTAGGCTCGGTGGAACCAGATTCCAGCACAAAGATATCCACAAGGCAACTTGGCTATCCCCCGATCAAAACACCAAAAATCAAATTGATCATGTGGTAATTGATGGCAGGCATGCATCTAGTGTCATGGACGTGCGTGTGATCCGTGGTGCTAATATTGGCTCGGATCATTACCTGGTTGCAGCCAAGGTGCGCACAAGATTGAGCAGAGCGAAAAACGCACGTAACCAAACACAAAGAAAGGTGGACATCGCGAAGCTGTAAACCCCAGTGGTAGCTACTGCCTACTCCAACCAGCTCTCCCAACTTTTACGACACAACGCCTCTACTTCTGACGTTCCCGATACGCAGTGGCAGCATATTGCGCATTCCATGACAACCGCCGCAACAACCGTGCTAGGATATGAAAAACGGCGCTCAGACGAATCCTGGTACGATGTCGCATAGCGTCTGAGGAACAGGATGCGAGGATATAGAGCGGTACAGGGATAGAGGTGAGGCCCGAAAATTTTACCAGAAAGTAAGAGCAAATGGCTAGATACGCAGAGTGTGCTGCACATATGGAGAGAACAATTCCAGCAACTGCTGGTTCCAGAAGGCAGCGCACGTATAAATTGCCCACCACCAATTTAAGCCGAGGTAAAAAGAGTAATATTCTGGCTGAAAATTAATCAAGCAGCCAGTGTCGGCCTTCAACCCCGATGACGAGGAGCTGATAACGAGCATGTACTAGCACCTACGCAAGGTTTGGCTTATGAAATCTAAGCATATTATGCACTGTGCTGAAAAAGTGTGTCCTTCAATTGCTATGTGAAAGACTTATCTTAGATCTGGTAATTCAACAACTGGCCAGATATTCACACTTCGGCTAATTATAGAAAAGATCCAAGAGAAACTTATCGACACGTACGATCTTTTCGTCGAATATAAAGCTGCCTTCAACAGCCCAATACGGCAGAAACTACTCAAAGCCATGGCTGATTTTGGTATTCCAGAGAATGATAAGTCTTTGCGGAATAACGTTGACTGACACGAAGTCTTCTGTAAAGATTAGCACGGACCTTACGGAGCCATTCAATACCAGACGGCCTATCATGTAACCTCTTCAACATGTAATGGAGATGATAATGAGGAAAACTGCAGTAAACACGAGTGGTACGATATTCAACAAAAGCCAAATGCTACCCCGGTACACCGATGACGTACACATCATCGGTCAAAAACTGCGAGTTGTGACTGCAGCCTTCTCAGGTATACAGAAGGAATCAGCGAAATTGGGTCTAATGATGAACGAGGTCAATACGATGTTATTAGTTTTAACGAAGAAAGAATCTACTCGTTTTGGCCACAGCTTGAGTGTTCAAAACCGAAATCGGTTTAATCGGTTTTTTGATGTCGGTTAACCGGTTTTTCAAAAAGGAGTATTTAGGACCGGCCGTGGCATAGTGGTTACCGTGCGGGAGATCACAGGTTCAACCCCTGGCTACAGGCTTATTCGATAATCTTTGGGCAAATCTCAAAGGATGCTTCATTAAAATTTTCTTATGCAATACGAAAATTTGTTGGAAAATTGCTGCCACATGAATGTTTTCTCTCATCTTGAATTATGTATTTGAAAAACGAATTGTTGGAAAACTTATCTTTCGAATAAACTGGAAACCGGTTTTCTTATCAATTTAAGTATTTGAACACTATAGCCACAACCAACCGTCCACTCAACCATAGAAGGGGTTTTCCATAAATTTCCATACATTTTTTGTATAGATAAAATTTTTCTAAAAAACCATAAATTCACATTTCATATTTAAACATTTCCTACAAAACTGCTTCATTAGATCTTTGAAATTAAGTGGTCGAAAAATAGGGGTGTCATCTCACTGATAATTTCTTATATCATTCTTTGTACAGAATTGTACCTAAGGCTTAAATAATATTAATATATCTATGTAAAAAATCAAGCTCGACTAGTTTTATCTAATGATATCTTCTGCCACAGTGTAATATGGTAACGGTTCGACACCTATGTCAGTAAGCTAATGCCATTAATTAGATCAAGCTACACCTTCTAGATTTAATTGATTTAAATAAAAATTAAAAAAGAAACCGCTATAAAATATTCAATCGTTATGGATTTCTCTCACACTTTTAAGTGCCTGTCAAACAAAATCGCCATAAATTGTGCTACCATTAGATCAAATACATATAAGGAAATTACAATTGCACAACCGATAATTAACATTGTTAAAACTATTGGTATTGTTATTGGTTGTCGTTGTCAGTTTAGTGGATTTGTTTTTTTTTTATTAAAAAGCCTTAATAGTGACATTAGCCATATTGACATTGCTCAAATGCCAATTGTTTATCACCGATCAAAAATCAAAGTCTGACAAAAAAATCTATCTACACTAGCGGAGAATTCTTTTTGGCTAATTGTCGATTGTTTGCTGGGTACATAAAAAGCAACAATTGTCGCATTGGATGACAACAATATATATACTCGTATAGTGATACACATGTTATACATATGTATTAAACTATAATACATAAATAAATAAATAGCAAATAGATATAAATCTTTGGCTGTTTAAGATTCAACGACAACAACAACAAAAGTGTTGATTTCAAAGACAACAGAATGACTGGCAGGTGCCTTTTGTCGTTGTTGTTGTTGTTGTTGTATGCAATGGATACTTTAGAATGGTAACGGTTCGATTAACGGAACTCTTGCAGAATGACAATTAGCGCAGAGAATTGGGAGTTGGCTAGACTAAATACAATGGATTGGAGATTGGAAGGCAGGGAAGGTTACCCAAGCAATTACATAATTCTAATATGAAAAATATCCTTTTATTTCTTGACTATAGTAAAAACACTCCTCATATTATTAGTTTTATTAAAAGGGGTGTGAATCGCGATATTTTCATACTGATTTCATTAAAATTTTAGAATTTTCGGCACATAATTTGGCCTTTATTTGATTTATTCGATACAGGCTTGTTAATGCCCAAACTACAGAGACCCAAACATGCTGTGTGTTAGTTTTTTTCTGCTACATAGTATGTTATTAAGTTAATTGATCTGGAAACTGTTGTTGAAGTTTATGACCACATCAAAAATCATTTTCAAATCTCACGTTCGCTCACACACCCACTCGCTCTAGCCGACAAACCCAAATATATGTGTGTGGAAGTCGTCATTATGTATATGGTAACGGTGACTGTCAATGTCTTCCAGTATGGCTAATAGCCCCACCAGCTGCAATTTGGCTACCAAGAAAATTGACTCAAGATGCCAACAAAAGATTTTGAAAACCACAAATTGAAATGAAATCAAATTGCATGAAATACCCTGACGTTTCAACTTTGGAACCTGTTGTACCACCAAAAACAAAACTAAAAGTAAATGCTATAATGGGTTACTCTTTTATGTTTTGTTTTAACGCCAGTTATGCGAATCATGTGACGATGCTTAGCCTTACACTATATAAAGACAGAGCATGACGGAACCTATTATTTTGCTTACGTTAATAGGGGTGGTGGCGGCCGTTCGCATTTGCTGGCCATTACGGGCAGTCGTCGTCGTCGTTGGTCATTCCAAACGCCTTATTTTTAAGTGCTAGTGAACTGGGTGAGCTTTCTTACAGGCCAGGCGACGTGTGTGTTGTAAGTTCCAAAATAGATTTTTATTTTTAACTTAAACCTTGGTGCAATTGTTTTCATTGTTATTTGAAATCATTTGTTACGTTATCGAGTTATCTTAACATTTCCTCGCTTTTATTGTCTATGGATAAAAGAAGTGTGTGTAAGAAAAGTGTGTTTTCATGTCGCCGATTAAGTGTAATTTGCCTAAAAACTGTAATGGCATGGGGAGGCTATAGTTTTGTTTTAAGTTACTTAAGTGAAATTTCAAATGAAATTAAGAGGTTAACTACGAGCATTGTAAAATAGTTTTCTCATTTTCTTGAACGTTGAAGGACGGTAATTGTAGGCAATTGTGTTTAAAGCATATAATTGATCCGGATGTAATATGTAATGCTCGCTTAATAAGACCTGAAAGGGTTCTACTCACAGATTGCTGTTTTGGACGGTAATGGTTTGTATCTTCTGATTTGTTAATAGTTAATATTTGAAAACCCACATTTTGGAATACCCGGTTTTACCAGTTTAAAACTAAAAATTAGCAAAACGGACAACTACGGACCCCAAAGAGGTCCAACCCATTTATACGAACATGAGTTTGTCTTTGTTTGTTTGCATTTTTTAGTACTGTATAGACTCGAAAAAGACTTAACCGTATCTTTTGAAATTTTCACAGAACGTAGCTGTGTGCTCGATAGCGAAAATAGGGTACCTGCCCATTGGACCGAAATATCTGGAGGACTCCAATAATTTGACTGGATGCATTTTGCAGTAAAGTGGGCGGGATCGGATCAGTAGGCTTAGTATAAAACTTGAAACTTTAAAAGGTTGTATCTCATGAACTATAAAACGTATAAAGATGGTGTTTGGTATGTGTGTTGGTACAGTATAAATTACAGCCAGGGTGGAAGTGGGTTGTGTCACTCCCCATTTAAAAATAAAAAAAACATTATAAAATACATAATAACAGCTTGATCGTCCTAACAATTTTACAGTATAATAGAGATATAACCAGAATATTTGGAACTAAGTCGGTAAAAAAGGCCGAAGCGCCGCCACACACGTCAATATTTGCCTATTACATATTTGCGAGAAAAAAATACAATTCCTTAATAGGACATTAGTAAAAAATATAGGATTTCCTAAAACCCTTACCTTTGACCTCTTTGGGGCACGGGAAATAGCTGTCCGATTTTACTCAAAGTTTAAAAAAATTCTTTATATATTTGAAACTCATTTCATATACATCCAGAATGAAGATGAAACAAACAATCAACGCACAATTTCTCATGTTAAAAAATGGAATTCTAGCAGCCAGGACTCGGTATAAGAACCAGTATTCGGTACTATATCGATATGTTTTATTTTATAATTTCCGAAAAACAGAACAAAACCAGTTAACCGAGTTTTTTGGTAAATCAAGTATTGAAAAACCGAATTGTTGGAAGAAAGTACTTTTCGAATAAAACTGAATTGGGTTTTCTCAAAAAGTCAGGTATTTTAACACTATAGTTAATAGTAAATAGTAACTAGTTAATAGTTTATTTCATAACAGAATTCCCACATATAAAGTTACCTGGCCTTTGCTATTACAGTTTTCAGATATGTGGTTATAAATATTTATTTTGTATGAATGGTGCCCCGAACACAATTACGATCATGCCCATCTATATATATAAAAAATTGTTGCAAGTGTGTTGTGACTTTATAACTCACGAACGGCTGGACCGATTTGCATAAACCCCGGGTGGTTTATATTTACAATTCGGTCCAATTGGACAAAGGGGCGTGGCACCGCCATACAACTTGAAAATCAAAAGGGCTGTATCTCATGAACTATCAGAGGTATGAAGATGAGATTTGGTATATATGTTGTTGGAGCAGTATTAATTACAGCCAAGGTGGAAGTGGGCGGTGCCACGCCCCCTTTTCAAAATTCGCTCTAACGGCCCAAATGGTACTGTTGACCTGTTGATAGTCCCTGGCAATAATAGATTGTGATTGGATAAAGGGGCGTGGCACCGCTGATACAACTTGAAAATCAAAAGGGATATATCTCATGAACTATCAGAGGTATGAAGATGAGATTTGGTATATATGTTGTTGGAGCAGTATTAATTACAGCCAGCGTGAAAGTGGGCGGTGCCACGCCCCCTTTTTAAAACCGCTCTGCAGGCGTTCCCAATAGACAGATTGATACGAAAATTTTACCAAGTGGTACTGATGACCTGTAGATAGTCCCTGGCTATATTTGGTTGTGATTGGATAAAGGGGCGTGGCACCGCCCATACAACATGAAAATATAAAGGGCTATATCTCATGAACTATAAGAGGTATGAAGATGAGATTTGTTACATATGTTGTTGTTGCAGTATAAATTACAGTAAGAGTGGAAGTGGGCTGTACCATACCCCTTTTAAAGTAAACAGTTATTACTGTCAAAATTCCACAGTATATTGCAGTTCGCCTAGAGATATGAACAGTAAGGTGGGCTAGTTTTTTTTATTCGCAAAAATTGTAACCAAATCTACGATGAATTGTTAGAAAATGTCACCAATAAACTTTGTGTGTAATATCAATTCCTAGCTCGCGCTGGGAAAGCTTAATTTAGTGCAGAAAATTTAAATTTTGATAGAAGTGTCTTAAAGCTGAAGTCTGTACGCTTCCAATAATCATGAGGCAACGAACGTCACTTCCAAAAGAAGTGCAAAACGGAGTAAATAAACGAAAAATCCTTTTATCTTAAAAAAAGAATCAGCTAGGATTTTGATTCATGTGGATTTTTAATGTACAATTGACACCCAACAAAACCCCATTTACCGATTTTGTTGCCATTTTAGGTCAACCAATTCGTCATTCAGGCGAGGTGTGTGAAGTGTGATAGACTTTCATTGAGATTTTCTTTAAAAAATCACCATGTAAAGACTACACAAGAACAACGTTTACAAATCTTGCAAAATTAATTTCAAAATGCGCGTTATGTTTGCCCTTTGTGAAGTTTATGGTGCATATACGCATCCATCTGAGCAGCTAATAGAAGCCATCAGCGCTGTAGACGTAAGTGTGACAGGGGACTCGAATTTATCGAACCGACGCCGTTCTCGGCAACTCGGTCTCTGCAAATGCTGAGGAAAGATCTTGGCCTATATTCATATAAAATCCAACTGGTAGAAGAACTAAAACCAGTGGACGATCAATTGATTTTTTTTATTTATCATGTCATTGCACATTATTTGAAGGAGAAATGGTTCCAACACGACGGCGTAAAATGCCATACAGCGCGTGAGATCATCACTTTGTAAAGCCAAACGTTGGTGACCGAATTATCTCATAGAATGGTTATACGAGTTCAATACAAAGATAGTATTCGGAAATATTCTAGATCCATGTAAGAAGAAGACATGGCAAAAGAGGTTTTTATGACTAAAGGCATAAAGCTTCAAACGAAATTTCCATTTTCGGTCAATAGGCGGAGAAGGCATGTCAAAAGTGTTTTTTACGCCCAAAGAGATAGTTAGTATACAGACGGTTACCGCTACTACATTGAATTTTGATGTTAAACGGAATGTCTGTTTCCGATTTGTAAAAGATATGACTGCTGAAGAATTTGTTACTATCGTCATAGAGCCTATGATATTTAGAATTTAAAACAACAACACTTAATTTGTTATCTTTCATATTAAGGAGTTGCTTGAAATTAGTTACATAAGTTAATAAACTCAACATATCATTATCGAACTTAAGTACCGTTTTCAAAGTACTTTGTAGACCTAAATGTAAAATATATTACAAGTTAAAATGCAATATTCGCCATTGCCGGGCCCACTAGTTTTTTTTTTTAAAATTAACCACATTAGTGACAAAGGCACCCATACAAAGATAGAAACTAGTCTGTAACAGTCTCATTTGAAACATTTTTAGATGTACCATGCCAACTAATCGGATCACCCTAACTACACAGATTTGTAAAAAAAACACCCGACATATCGTCGGTATACAGAAAAAAATAAAATGATTTAAGTCTAGACCTTTTATAGCTGAAACAAAATCCAAATTTCGACTATATCTCTTTTCGTCAAAACTAACCAAGTCCATCAAATTCGTAGGCGATTGTGTTGATCTAAGTAATATTCATATCTAAACCAAATTCCCAAGTCAAAACTACATTGTTTACAAATTCACTTTGTATGAAAAGTGCTACGCACACTTCACAGACACAAAATAAATAAATTTTTTAACCCCCAGGTTCAGCAGTTATATGCAATTAATTATACATTTTGATACAATAATTTGTACTTTTTGGTACAATAAATTGTATTTTTTGTTACAATCAATATTTACTTTTCTTTTTTAAATCAAAACAATACTTTTATTAACTTGCTTTCATGTATAAATCAAGCACTTGAAAAACAACAGCCAACAGATCATGTCAGTAGTGTAATTTGTTAAAAATATTCTGCTAAAACCTCATATATTGAAATATACGATTACTACATGTGTACTAAATTGTATCTCTCTAAAGGTAAAATACAGATTGACGACGTCCACCGATCGAAAATATCTACATGTTGTACCGGGTACTATATACATGTCAAATTGTATCTTTCTAGGGTTAAACAACAGTTTTGCCATTATCCTGTGTCTTCTTAGAGAAAATACAAATGTCGCCTTCAATTTGGAACCTGAAGTGCCGAGTTCTATCTGTGTACTAAAAAATACAATTTTGCTGCGCCCTCTCGATCCACTGATCCAAAATTAAAATGTCGTCTGCATTTTCATATTCGTGTTGCCGAGATCAATCAGGGTATAAAATTTTATCTCTCTAGTACAAGTCTTGACACGCCCCCTCTGCCTACGGATCCAAAATTAAAATTTTGTATGTACATTCATAATCATATTGCCGAGTAATACCTGTGTACCAAACTTTATTTCTCTACGGTTAAAATACAGTTTTACCAAGCATTATCTGTTTAAATTGAAATTTTAAGAGAATATTACCATAGATTATGGGAAAGTTTCTAGAATATTATTCGTTAATATAAAGCGAATAGAGTGACAATCTCTGTTAAGATAACAGATGTCCCTATTTGCTTGGTTTATTTATTTCTACATGAACAACGACTGAACGATGAAACCAATAGTTTTTTTTTTTTAAATAACTAATTTATGAATTTTTTCGTTTCGAACGGCATGCATATATTAACTGTGAAGTATTTGCAATTAAAGTTTCAACACATGTTCTGATGACATCTCTTGTATTAGTACGCCTTAGTTAGTGCGCTATATCAGTGCTGTGCTGAAAGCATAAAGCATTCTCGTACACCAACTTGTTAATTATTTGAAGATTTCTAATCATCCAAAGCCAATGTAAATGTAAAAGTAGCGATATTTCCAAAACTCGCTTTTGTAGCGATTTTATCTCTGTTTCAATTTCTTTGCATTCTCATTAAGTGCATTTCGTTTTTCATACATCTGTTTCAAATGAAATTACACGAAATTTGCCATCTGTCCATTCCATCACTTTACATCAAATTCACGATTTTATTACCCATAATTTATAACACTTAAAAATTAATTTTATTCGATTAAGTAACAATATTACAAATCAATATAATTATTCCATTATATTTAAATCATTTTCGTGATGATAGATCTTGTGACAGATAGCAACAAATCGATATTGTTTCAAAAGTATTCAATTAAAAACATCATCGAGAGAAACCTTTAGTCATCATTAAATGTAGCATATTATATAATTGACGCTAAGAGTGCAAAGTAATACTTGCAATTACATCCAATGTTTTTTTTATTCGTTTGCTTCATTTTTTTCTAAATGCCGGTTAAATAAATCTTTCATTTAAATTATGTCACAGCGCGGCGGCGACCCACAACATTATTGACATGTAGGCAGTCATTTAAAAATGTGTAATCAAATATGAAAAATAAACACATTGGGGTGTACTGTTAGCGCCTTTGAATCTAAAACTGTGATACCTAAAGAAATGACTATGAGAATTTTGTAATTTGGTATAAAGACATGTTTCAGGATTTTGTGTAAACCATTACCGCTTATTCAAACTTTTTTTTATTTTTTTACCAAATATTTATGCCTTAGAGTTTTTTTGTCCAAAAAATTCTTATCTCACAGCAGAATTAATTTGCAATCACTATTAACACTTTTCATTATTGCACTCCTTTAAATGCCTGTCGATCGTTGCGGGACATTTGAATTCGCCCTCTATTTGCCAATTGTTGTAACTTCAGACATTAAATAGCTAAATTGTTAAAGCACCTGGCTTGGTGGTATGCAGCAGCATTGCAGCAGTACTGCCAAAAGGTTTTGAGACACGATTGTTTAAAACAAGTATTTCAATTCAACGTTTTCTTACTCTAGAGAAATAACAAATCTATAGTTGGTCTTTTTTTTTAATTTATGCATGTTAAACTAACTTGAAATCATAACAAAACACTTTATACAAATAAAAAAAATAAAAATGTCAACGTTAGCCCCACAAAGCGCAAAGAACTACTATTAAGCAACAACACAGCGAACAAGTGGAATATGCAGTTTCAATTACCATTGAAACGTTTAACCCAGTAATCATTTATTGGTAATACTTTCGTTCATTCGAAATGTAAAAATATAAAAATATAAAAATATAAAAATATAAAAATATAAAAATATAAAAATATAAAAATATAAAAATATAAAAATATAAAAATATAAAAATATAAAAATATAAAAATATAAAAATATAAAAATATAAAAATATAAAAATATAAAAATATAAAAATATAAAAATATAAAAATATAAAAATATAAAAATATAAAAATATAAAAATATAAAAATATAAAAATATAAAAATATAAAAATATAAAAATATAAAAATATAAAAATATAAAAATATAAAAATATAAAAATATAAAAATATAAAAATATAAAAATATATAAATAATAATAAATATATATAATGGAGCATAAAGCCATACATGGCAAATTTCCACACCAACTGGAACTCGAAAATGTGGATAAACATGCCTCCACAATATGTTTCCAATACGGACAACTGTTTCCGGAAACGGAAGGATTTTTAATGGCCATACAGGATGGGATAATGCACACCAAGCATTTCCGCCGAGTTATCCTGCATGAAGACATTGATAATCACTGCCGGCGATGTGGCCAGGCTGCGGAAACTACAGAACACATCATCAATGGTTGTTCGATAATGGCGAGTACGGCCTACCTCAAAAGGCACAATGACGTGGCGAAAATAATCCATCAAAACCTTGCGATTAGAAGTGGTTTCTTGGAGGAAAAACTTCCATATTTCAGATATGAACCGGAGGTAGTGCTAACGAGCAGAAACTTTAAACTGTATTGGGACCGATCAATGTCAACAGATCGGACAATTAACGCCAACAGACCAGACATAATTTGGATAGACAAATGCAGAAAGGTTGGATACGTTATAGATGTCGCAGTTCCACTTTCGGATAACGTGAATCGAACCATTAGTGAAAAAATATCTAAATATGCAGACTTAGCGTTTGAAGTAAAGCAAAGGGAACATCTAACAACTGTGCAAACTATCCCAATTGTGATATCGAGTACTGGAATTGTGGTAAACTCTGTTTCGCAACATCTCGACGAATTGGGGCTTTCATCGCATTTACATGAAATGTCGAAAGCCATTGCCTTGGGAACATGCCGGATTATGAGGATGTTTTTAGGCTGATGTTACGCCCCACGTCGTAAAACAGTAATATGTGGAAATGATCAATTATAACTTTTATATTATAAATTCAATACTATTCAATATAATTCACTTCAATTTAATTCAAATCAAATCAATTCAATTTAATTCAATTCAATTCAATTCAATTCAATTCAAAAAAAATAAACACTTTAACATGAAGTGCTGAAGTGACTTGTGGCCGAGACCACCGTCATGTTCAGCTTAAATGGACCCCAGCTCGCGCGGTATCTGGGGGGGAAAGAGGCGTGGGTAAAAATATAAAAATATAAAAATATAAAAATATAAAAATATAAAAATATAGAAATATAAAAATAATAAAAGTATAAAAAGTATAAAAACATAAAAATATAAAAATAAAAAAATATAAAAATATAAAAATATAAAAATATAAAAATATAAAAATATAAAAATATAAAAATATAAAAATATAAAAATATAAAAATATAAAAATATAAAAATATAAAAATATAAAAATATAAAAATATAAAAATATAAAAATATAAAAATATAAAAATATAAAAATATAAAAATATAAAAATATAAAAATATAAAAATATAAAAATATAAAAATATAAAAATATAAAAATATAAAAATATAAAAATATAAAAATATAAAAATATAAAAATATAAAAATATAAAAATATAAAAATATAAAAATATAAAAATATAAAAATATAAAAATATAAAAATATAAAAATATAAAAATATAAAAATATAAAAATATAAAAATATAAAAATATAAAAATATAAAAATATAAAAATATAAAAATATAAAAATATAAAATATAAAAATATAAAAATATAAAAATATAAAAATATAAAAATATAAAAATATAAAAATATAAAAATATAAAAATATAAAAATATAAAAATATAAAAATATAAAAATATAAAAATATAAAAATATAAAAGTATAAAAGTATAAAAATATAAAAATATATAAAAATATAAAAATATAAAAATATAAAAATAAAAAATAAAAAATATAAAAATGATTATATTTATCAATTTTGCTGGTACGTTTCTAGAACATAGGGGTCTCCATATGGATTCTCTGCATATACTGTCGAAGGCTGTGCTGAAGTCCACGAAACAGACTTGAATATTGGACTGCCATTCTTTGACTTCCTCGAGGATTACATGGAGCGAGACGATGTAATCCGTGCAAGAGCGACTGGTGCGGAAACCAGCTTGCTGTCTGCGGAGAGTTAATTCCAGCTTGTCTTGAATTCTGTTGAGTAACAGTTTTGCTAAAATTTTGGAAGGAGAGCTTAGAAGCGTAATGCCCTTGTAATTCTTACATTGAGAAAGATCGCCCTTTTCGGTACTTTGATCAGGGTCCCAACCAGCCAGTTTTTACAACGACGTTTTCATACATTTTTTTTGTTTCCCTATTTAGTGGAGTTTTTTACTTTGCCTAAGTTTTAACAAACACTTACTTCTATTCGATTGGTTGTACCGATAAACGTTCTTCAACAAAGTTGTTCCAAACATTTTGGGCTTCAACTTTTGGGAACAATCGTAAATCTAAAACTTGGTTTGATTCAGAAAACCTGTAGAAAGCAATTTTCGTAATTGGAATCTAATACACAATACGACTTATATGACACTGTTCCACACCATTTATGACTCATGAACGAAGATATATACAAGTGATAGTAGAGACCATGTATAGTAAAACTTTTTCATCCGCAGCTTTCGTTTCATTGTTTTCAAGGACTTTTCCTTTTTTACAGGATATTACATTTTTAACCATTTTTTTCTATATTTTTTATAATTGTACAATGGTGATAGGGATATCAAATAAAAGAAGACAATCTCAACATTTTATAATTTGCCTTTTCAAGAGTAATATTTGCAAAATAAGTCCTTTTAAATTTGTATCCCTGAATATCCTTAAAAATTTTGAATAAAAAAATTTAGAAAAAACTACATATTAGAAGGATTGATAACGTGCTGCTACACATACTAAAATTGCATTATTCTATCTTTATTAGTTTAGTTATCAAAATTATTAATTGTATTTTTTCAAATTTTTTATTAATGCTAGTTTTAAACGATGTTCAAGGGTAACAATTCAAAATGACATTTCCTGCATACAAAAATAATAAAATGCTGAGAATGTCTTATTTTAATTGATATTTATATCACCATATAAAAAACGCTGTATACCACTGCAGTTCGGTTCCTCGTACCCGAACAAGGGTAAAACCGTCCTCAGCCTTGTCTTCGAAAAAATTAGCCTATCACAGTGTTATTTGTCATCATATAATTGCTGCGCAAATAAATAAATTGTCAGTAGGTACCACAAATATAATGTTTTCAATAGTGTTAATTAGCAAAATGTTTGCTGGGTTCTCGATAGAACAACCTAATGTCAAGCTGGTGTTTGAAAAGGATGTGATCTATATTTAAATTGTTTGTTTTATTTTTTTTTTGGTTTTTTCTTGGTTACCAGTTTTTTTTCTCACATGTATATTTTTTACTTATAATAAAAGGCGTTTACATTTGTGTTTGGTTTTTTTTTATAAAACAATATCAATAAAGCATTTTCTTAACGCTATCTTACTCACTGTAGTGGAAATTGAGAATAAAAGCGATAAATAAATCAATGTGTCAACGGGTATTCTGTCATAGACAGTTAAAAAAAATAAACGGAACTTATCACTTATATCTGCAAATGCGGCAAAATCTATTGAATTGGTAACTACTTAAAAGTGATATTGGCACAATACGTTTTTCTTTTATATTTGGCGTTGCACAAATCCAAAATCAATTATATCGATAATGTAGTGTGTTTTTGTTGTTTATCCAAACTGTAGCAATGCCTTTTCATTCATTTTGGACATAATGCTAATAAACTGTACTTCTTATCCACTCCTTTTGTTTCGCCAATTAACGATTTCCAAACTCCACATGATTTTCAGGGAAACACCCTAAACTAGTGTGGGTTCACAACATGATATTTTTGTAAGCATTTTATTCTTTATTCTATTAACATTTCAATTCCTTTTTTAGTGAATTACTAGTGCAATTGCCACAATCATTTTAGACTGGAAATCTATTGCATACAAATGCATTAAATGTGACTTTCTAACTTTGTACCCTAATATTTCCAATATGTAAAATGTTTTGATTACTTGTCATATGTGCATTATGACCACTATTCTTATATTCAAAGATGTATATTATGTAACATACAATTTAATGTTATATCAGTAGGAAATATAAAAAAAAACTAATATTTAAAATACTGCTGCGTTTTTATTTTTTAACTTTAAGTTAACATTGAAAAAAATACACTTTCATTCAAACAAAAATATTCAACTTGGAGATGCGGGGCATCGATCCCCGTACCTCTCACATGCTAAGCGAGCGCTCTACCATCTGAGCTACATCCCCTTACACTTAGACCTCGCCTAACAGATCAGGCGCAACACTAAGACAGAAGTGTTTATTCAACTGGAATTGAATTGTGTATGTTTGCATATCAACCCCGTGAAGACAACATAAGATATCAATTTAAAAAGACGATAAATGCAAACAATAAATATTAACTGGTTTATGTTAATACGGTGTCAGAATATTTTGAAACGCACCAGAACAATATCAGCATGGCGGCTCAATGGTCTAGGGGTATGATTCTCGCTTTGGGTGCGAGAGGTCCCGGGTTCAAATCCCGGTTGAGCCCAACGCAATATTTTTTGCTTAAAATAATTGAAATTTCTGGTTTTATTGGAATCATCGTTCATATGACTAACATGGGGGGAGGCGATGATATTATTTGTGAGCGAATTTTGATGTTAAAGGGTGGGCCATTTTTAACCATGTTCCCGACACACATTGGCAGCACATTGTGAATTCTATGACCACTGCCGCAACGACCGTACTGGGTTATGAAAAACCACGCTTAGACAAGCTCTGGTACGATGATGAATGTCGCGAAATGTCTGAAAAAATGGATGCTGCATACAAGACAAAACTGTAGCTGTGGAAGAAAAGAGACAGCCAGGATATTGAAAACTACAGGCATAGCGGTGAAGCCCGAAAGATCTACAAAAAGGTTTTGCGACAAGGATCCCCACCTGTAAGGACAGAGGCGGAAATCTGGTCACGGACACTCAGAGTGTGCTGCAAATATGGAGCGCACACTTTCGATCTCTACTCTTTCCCGAAGGCAGCATAAGTGATGAAATCATAGACGACGGAGTAGATTGTCCACCACCGAGCCAAAACGAGATCAGCACGGCGATCACAAGGCTTTAAAATAACAAAGCTGCCAGAGCCGATGGACTACAGGCAGAGCTTTTTAAAGCCGGCAGCTCATAAACACGATCAAGGCTTAAGGAATGCATGCCCGATGATTGGAATCTGAATGTTCTTTATCCTGAGCTTAAGAAAGTCGATCCAAGTGTGTGTATTAACTATCGCTTGATCAGCCTTTTACCCATCGCTTACAAGGTCATATCTAGTGTGTTATGTGAAAGACTAAAGCCCATCCTGGCGAACCTGATTGGACCTTATCGGTGTGACTTTAAACCTGGTAAAGCCACGGCCGACCAGATATTCATACTGTGACACATCCTGGAGAAGACCCAAGAAATGCAGATCGACACCTACCAACTGTTTTTCGACTACAAAGCTGCATTCGGCAGTGCGATACTACAGAAACTATTAGATGTTATGGCTGAGTTTGGTATCCTCTCGAAGGTGATACGACTTTGCGGGATGACACGAAGTCTTCAGTGAAAATAGGCACAAATGTAACAGAGCCATTTTATGCCAAGCGAGGCATTAGACAAGGCAAAAGTCTTTCCTGCCATCTCTTTAACAGCGTAATGGAGATGATCATGCGGAAGGCTGCAGTAAACAGGAATGGTACCATCTTCAACAAAAGTCACATGTTGCTCGCGTATCTCGTTGATATAGATATCATTGGCCTTGGATTGCCTTGGATTGGACTGCGGCTTTTTCGAGCATTAAAAAGCAGTCGGCGGAAGTGGGTCTGGTGAAAAATGAGGACAAAACCACGATATCTGTTTCAACGAACAAAGAGTCCACTCGTTTGGGACGCTGCGTAAACGTTGGCAACTATAACTTTGAAGTGGTAGATGATTTTGTCTACCTCGGTTCCGCCACAAATAATGTCAGCCTGGAAATAAAAAGACGAGTATGTACGAGTAAGCAAGCGATTTAATGACAATGCGCTCTCTCGAAGGACAAGGATCCAATCCAACTCTACCAGACTCTGACCTGTCTTGCTCTGCAGCGCAGAATCCTGGGTAATGACGCAAACGGATCAATCTATTCTGGGAGTCTTCGAGAGAAAAATACTACGCAAAATATTTGGACCCATCATCGTTAACGGCGAGTGTCTTCGTCGAATGAACCTGGTCTTAAATTTCGGATTCTTATTTCAGCAAATTGGACTAGTCGTTCTTGAGTTATGCCTCCCAAACGTTTAAAAACTTTATGCCTAAACAGATGGGTTAACATGCTCCAATCGTGACCCTTCTTTACTGCTTACTTAATTTCTCTTTACACCCCATGAATAAGGTATGGTAAAGTTTCTCGCGTTGTTGTGAATTAACACGCTTTCTATTTGTAGATTCACAACACTTATAATGCAAAGTTTCTAACAAGAACATCGAGGGGGCCGGCAACGAAAGAAAAATTTGTTTTTTTATTTTTTAGATGACTGGAGCCAGGAATTAAACCTGGGATCTCCCGCATGGTAGTCGCGTGCTCTAACCATCATGCCACGGCCGGTCTCAAACTTTGGCTATCCCAAAATCTGCAAAGACATAATTTTTGGGCGGTCAGACCTACAAAATTCAGTAATTTTTTTCCCAAAATAACTGGCGGATACCCTGCTGCTGAATCCTAACAGTAATAATGCGTGACCCGATTCCGATTGCCGCTAGAAGGCAGCTTCTCGCAAATTAATGGCACTTTTAGCCGCTATGGATTATGCATGGTGCGTAGGCTCTTCATGTTTAGTATAGTATCTAGTGCCGCTTCGTCCAGCACCCGTTACCCACAGTGATGCTATCCGCTATAAACTACTAACATTAGTTTACTATTTCTGCCTAAGCCACGATCTCGAACATTAACATTTGTGTCCAATACCCTTCGTCATACAAGGCAGCCATAAGTTACAATGGGAAGTAATACCACAGTGTATATCTAATATGCCATTGCAGGTTTGAGTCCCCAGCTTTTTCCCACAGAGTTTCGACGGGCGTATAGGGCACTTAAACCCTTTTTCGATCTTTACTCCGTTACGTTTCCTATTTAGTTTCCTATCCAAAATGAAGCATAAATATTTCGCCTCAGAGGAGAGTTTCAGTTCGACACCATCTAAACCCAGCAATCTGAAACTCTCAATATGGTATTTTGCGCTTGAATACTACTAACTCCGTTTTTTGTGGATTGACATTCAAACCACAACTTGTGATCCATTCCGATAAAATCCGTAGGTCATCTTGTATGAGGTCGCTAAAAGTCGAATCAAATCTCCCAGGTCTATGGAACTTATGACATGCCACCTTACTATATATATATATGCAATTGAGAAGATCTTATGAAATTAAAGATGTGAGATAACTTATTAATAGAGCAAAAAAAATATGCATTTTTTCCTGGACATCCTAAAATGGGAACGGTTAAGTTATCTTTACGAATCATGAAATTTCCTTTAAAATGGCTGTCATTCCTAATTGCATATTATACGAAAAAATCGTGATTTTGCATATTTATGCGCATATTTTAGCAAATTTTACGGTAAATGCATGGGCTTGTTGCATATTTTAGGTTTTTTGATTAACAGCCAGATATTTCAGCAAATTTTACAATGAATGCATATTTTAGCTTTTTTTTATTAACAACCGCATATTTCAGCATATTTTGCAATAAATGCATGTGCAATATAAAATATGGAACAAATTTTATATTTTTTGATTAACAACCATTTAGAAAAGTAAAACACATAAACTGCAGTTGCTATGATGAATCTCTATAAAGAAAATAAGTGTTCAATTGTATTATGTTCTCTAAAAGAATAGAGATTTTTGGGTATTTTCCTATTTAATGAAAATTTCAAAACTAATTATTCGTTAAGAGAAAAAAAAAATCTTAAGACACAACCGGGAAGGCTTAAAGTATTTTAGAAAAATTAAAATTAATTTATGAATTTTTTTTCGTTTTTTTTTTTTGCAAAATTACATTCATATTTTATTTTTAATAAAACTTTGGAAATTTTTTATTTTATGTGAAATTGAATTTTAATATGAGCATATTTTTGATTTTTTAGTGCATAAAATTCCTTGCCCTACTTATTAACAACTAACGTAAATTATCCCCTCCTCCATACATTTGAAATATAACATTAATATATTTATATTTCAAGCCATTAAGTTCTAAGCAAGTAACCGCTGCATAATGTCATATTATGTGGACAACTATTGAACATATTGTCTACGCCAGCCAACGGAAATTTGGGCGTCAATCTTAAGTGTGAAATAATGTTTCTTAATTTCATTGTCTCTACATTCTATTCTTAATTGGCCTCTCAATCATAGCTCTTTCCTAAAACGCTTGTACAAAATACTTTGTGCAGACCAAAAGTTGTTTGACTTTGTTTACCAAATTGTCTTCAATTGTAAATCTTTTCGCGACACTAAAGTGAGAAAACGCAATACATCAATGTGTTTACGTTATTTTATGGTCATTTTGTTGAACGGCTAAATTATCGGGATGTCCACACCACTCAACTGTAATATTTGTCATTTAGCGAAATGTTTTATAACATACATAAGAAAAATCTAAAGCCTAAAACCTTAGAAAAAAACCATAACATTTCCTAAATTTCCTATAATTAAGGTGGAGCTCTGGCAAAACAGTCAGGTGAAACTTCACATACATACAATTCCAGACTTACAAGTCCACATGGAGATAATTAAAAAAAATAAAAATATACATAAAGTGTATCAGTTTAAAGTTTATGTAAAAAACAGAGTTAAGCGCAAGCAAACTGTCCAACGCCATTCTGTTACTATTCCACTCGGACTGCAATTTCCTTGTTGGGCAACGTTAACTTTTGTCTATAGCCGATTTACCTTTTGCGCTGTTTGAGTTCTGCCAATTTTGTAAAATTTAATGTGTAATTTTCATTTCCAATGTATAGTACTTTTTGTTTTTTGTTACCCAGCGACATTATGACATAAATGAACACATGACTATATATGAAATATATCTTTGGTGAAAAAGAGAAAAACAAAAAATAAATAATATTTCTGATTCACATTCAACAAACCATAATGTGTTAATATGTTGCCAAGACGAAACTTGTATAAAAGTTCATTCAGTTAATGGTAATAAAATGAAAAGATAATATTAAAAGTTTATATCTAAATCGATTCTAAGATAATCTCTTGATGAAATAAGTTAAATTTTAATAACATTTAAAGTAATTGAAATTAATCGATTTATAAATGAAATAACATGTATTAAGTGGATAACATGTCGGGAGTGTGATACAAGGTAAAGTGATCCTTGCCAATTGCACTTCAAGTCTACTCACAGAGCTCCGTATTCGTGGTACTACTGCGGACGGAGTACTTTCACATGATGACGCCAGGAAACGTGCCTTTGACACCCGTCAGAGCACGACTAACCTAAAACCCAGTCACGTCGGCTCAGAGTGAGCGGTACCCTCGTCAGCGTCTGACCCAGAATGGGCGGCAGTAATAAAATCCTGGCAGGAGAAGAAAACTACGACGTGATGCGCAGGGCTTCCAACCCGCCACCGATGTTTAAACTATTCCAATGAAAAGAAGTAAGAAAATAATAAAATGGACCCCCCACAATGTTTACGACCACCGCAAACGAATTAAGGACAATGATTTGAGGACATGTACCTGGAATGTTAGAACACTGGATAGACCTGGTGCCTCCATCCAACAGGTGGAAGTCCTCAAAGAATACAAGGCTGACATAACCGCATTACAGGTTATCCGGTAGACGAAACACGGGTGCTCGCGCATGATAGCGTGCGACATCTACTATAGTGGCCATGCGGACAAGCACGAGTTTGGATGTGGATTTGTGGTTGACAAGAGACTGCGACAACTAGTCTTAAGGTTCAACTAGGTGTGTGAACGACTAGCCGCCATAAGAGTCAAAACAAAGTTTTTGCCCATGCTCCGACAGAAAAGAAAAGCGATGAGGACACAGACGAGTTCTACGAGAACCTGAAAAATGTATATGACCGTAGCTCGAGCCACGACATCAAAATGGTACAAGGCGATTTTAATATTAAAATAGGCAGGAAGACCGCATTTGAGCCTACCATCGTAAACATTCAGTCTGCACACCGAAACGTCGAACAATGGCCTCAGACTGATTGATTTCTCTGCGGCAAGAAATATGGTAGTAGCAGCACTAGATTTGACCATAAAAATATTCATAAGGCAACATGGTTATCTCCAGATCAATTTATGAGGAATCAAATATATCACCTGGTAGTCGATGGAAGGCATGCATTGAGTGTTCTGGACGTACGAGTGATCAGGGGAGCGAACATTAACTCCGATCACTACCTTACCGCAGTTAAGGTACGTACAAGGCTAAGCATGGCGAAAAACGCACGTAACCAGGCACAACGAAAGCTGGACATCGGTAAACTGCGGACCACAGAGGTAGCAGACGCCTACTTAACACACCGAACTCCACTGCTACGGAATTCCCAATCCCTGATAATATTATCTTGCTGTGGCAATATATAGCCGACTCCTTAGAACGGGCTGCGAGTAGCGTACTTGGGTACTCAAAGCCGTCTCAAGAAGATGCTGTTCGTAAACGGCACAAGGAGAAGAGACGAGAGGCAACTCGTCTTTTTAGACAGAAAAAGAAGGAGCTGAAGAAGAGGCAGGAAGCGTGCACAGAGTTGCTCCTAAGTAGAGGAGAAACCCGAAAATTCTACCAGGAGTTAAGGCGAGAATGCGTGGAACAGGGTTGCCATCCTGAAAGGACAGCAATGGTCTGCTAGTGGCGGACCCGGATAACGTTCTGAAGGTATGGAGAGAGAGGAAGCCCGAAAATTCTACCAGACAGTTAAGGCGAGAATGCATGGAACAGGTCAGCTAGTGGCGTACCCGGATAACATTCTAAAGATATGGAGAGCTCATTTCAGAAATTTACTGGATACTGGAGGGACATCACTCCAGAAGACCCTGCTCCAATCCATGACGATAGTGTTTATTGTCCGCCTCCGAGCCAGAGCGAGATACGTGTGGCAAAATCCCGCCTTAAAAATAACAAAGCGGCTGGAGCCGATGGTCTCCCTGCTGAATTGTTTAAGGCTGGGTGGGGAGGAGGTGATTAGGAGCATGCATTAGCTCATGGAGAACATCTGGCAAAAGGAGAGCATGCCCGGGGATTGGAGTCTCAGTCTGCTATGTCCCATATACAAGAAAGGAGATCGTAGTGAATGTAAGAACTACCGTGGAATAAGCCTATTACCAATTGCGTACAAGATCCTTTTAAGCATATTGTGTGAACGTCTAAAGCCAATTGTAGAAAAACTTATTGGACCATATCAGTGCGGCTTTAGACCTGGAAAATCTACGACGGATCAAATATTCACCTTACGACAAATCCTGGAAAAACCCATGAAAAGCAGATCGACACCTACTACCTTTTTGCTGCATTCGACTCTCCGATAAGGAATAGACTTTTAGATTCGACTTTGCAGATGTACCTTGGAAAACACCAAATCCTCGGTTAAGATTGGTAAAGATCAGTCTGAACCATTCAAAACGGAAAGAGGTCCCAGGCAGGGCGATAGCTTGTCCTTACACTATTTAATATATTTATGGAGGTGATGAGAAAGCCAGGTGTCAACATGTCTGGCACCAAATTCCACAAGAGCCACATGCCACTAGTGGCCGATGATATAGACATCATTGGCCGTAATCTGCGGGATGTAACTGAAATTTTTTCATCACAAGGAAAGAAATCAGCAAACATGGGTTTAGCGGTCAACGAGGACAAAACAAAAATAATGATTTCGACGAACAGAGTCCTCTCGATGGGGACGCAACGTGAACGTTGACAATTATTGTTTTGAGGTGAGAAAAAATATATGAAAATATCTGTGTCGTCAGCGAGTTTCGGCATCGAATGAACCATGAGCTGTATGAGCCTTATCACGACATCGACGTAGCTAAAAGAGACAGAATCCGATGACTACGATGGCTGGGATATATTGCCAGGATGGTTGTAAATGCTCCAGAGAGAAAGGTATTTGAAGGCGAACCTAAAGGACGGTGCAGAGCAAGGAGACCCAAACTTCGACGGACCAAGTGGTAGCCGACGTATCACCATCTAGTAGGGCTAACTGGAGAACGCACACAGAAGAACAAAGCATGTGGAATTCTTTAATACTTCAGGCCTCAAATTTATGAACCATGTAAGTTGTAATGGGCCACTTAAGTAAGCAAGTAAGCCTCGTCTATTACGAATCGGAAAAGCGATTATTTTACGAATCAAAAAAAAACGATTATATTACGAATCGTAATAACGAGTCCTTTCAAGTTGCAAAATCTATTAATCATCCTTATATAAAAAACATTTGCCCTGCATGCCAAAAATTAACCCAAAGATTGTTATGAATTATTCAATTTCTTATTTATATGAAAAAGTTAAACAATCGAATTTTTATCGCTTAAACGATTGGTAAAAACATTGCTTTTACGATACTTTAACGAATGTTCACCAGCGATTCGATAATGTTATCATTTTCAAATGTTGTTTTAGAATTCTATCGCATTTGTATCGGTTATACGATTACAAAACGAATCGCTTTTACGATTCCTTTGCAAATGTTCACAAGTGATTCTAAAATGTTATCATTTTCGAGTTCGATTTAGAATCGCTTTTTACGAATCGCTTTAGAGAATTGACAACGAATCTTTAGCAAGTTACCCCTCTCCACCAGGTTTGTCGGGATTATGTACTTATGTAAAAGTAAAAAGTATGAAAGTGTGAACTTTTGCAGCAAATATTCCTTAATTCATTGTAATAGTATAAAAAAATTGGTTCTGCTGATATTAGCCTAAGATGGTTTTTGAATAATATGGTATAATGTCGTTAGTATTAATTGGGTACACCATATAATTACAAGTATTTTGCAATTATTAAAATAACATCTAAATAACATCTATCAAACAAATTGATTATAGTGCGGTCACCACCCACACATAGAAATTTAATCGACAGATCGTGCATTCGAATGTTGCAACAGATATGATACTTCCTTACATTTCGGTCCTGGAAATATGGTCAAACCTTATTTGCCACATACGAAATAATAATATTTCATTAGTGCCTTATAAATGTCAATTCTAAATCCATATTTGGATACACACAAGAGAGAAACATTGTTTAAAAGTATTTGTTTTTTGTTCCTTTTTTTGCACAAAAATTGTGAAAAACTCATATAATCACATGTCAGACATAAACTATTTACAGCAAGCTGGTTTGTGACCATGTCTGCAAACGATTTTAAAGGCCAAGTATAACAAGTTTATTAGATACCACAGCAAGAAATCGAATGGGTCAACCAACAATTGATTGTCTAGCGACTAGAGTAGAACAATTTTATATATAAAAGCCGTTGTGTAGTTATCATTTGCGTTGTATGGAAATTGAAAATATGGCATATGAGAATTTCATACATAACTAAGTCAGTAGATGGAGTCAATGTAAGCTCTACATATTTTGTCTATATAATTAGTGACCCCACCACCATCACCACCAGTGATACCACATATGTACGATGGACAATAGAGCTTTAATAAATAATTACTTTGCTTTGTAGTCGAATTTGTGCAATTACAATGACGGCTGTTTAATGGTTTAGAACGTAAAAGTGATTGGCCACCATCAGCCACCAACTACCAGCCAACATCAACACCTCCTTTGGTACCGCTTTGGTTGCCTGTAATGCAATTCTGGTTATTCTCAGCCAAAAAGGTTATTTACGCGGCTGTATCACTTACTTGGAACGAATTCTTTTTGTATTTGCAGCGAGTAAACACTCGAAAAGTTCAATCAGCAAACACCCTAAGGAGTGGTTCGATTACAACACAGTACTGGCTTTAGAGACAGACAATAACAAGAACAGCTAGTATAATAATATGTATATAAATAGTAAATAGTATCTTATAAATACAAAATGTTAACACACAGCTCGGTATATGTTGTTGTGGCTCTGTTTATGTTTCGGAAGCGCAAATGTTGTTGGCCAATGCGCTTTGTTTGATTTGAATTTTGGGCCATTTACATGAGAAGTCATAGGTTGTTTACTTATACAGATCAAAATCGTTTTGGTAATAGGTAATTGTGGTCAGTGGGTGGATGGATTAATCAGGGTTGTACTAGGTGTTGTGTAATATTAAGGGGGCCTTTTTTAAGTATGCGGGCAACGCTTCACTATTGCCGGAGCTACAAATATACAAGTTTTTAAAGTGTGAACACGATGATTAAGGGAACGTGTCACCAAGTGTAATCGGCATCCTTGATATAACCCTTAAGCTTGAATGAATAATATTAAATCAAGTAGACATTTAAATTAATAAATAAATTATGTAAAGAAGATGTGGTCGTCGATGTGGACGAGATTGTTCCTAAGATGAGTCCAATAGAACTTGCCCAGGATATATTTAAGGAGTGGTCTGAGTCATGTTCCTCGACGTCAGTCCTAAGACAAGTACTGTAGAATAGACATAAGAATGGTTCAAGTTATGGCTCACACCACCATTGACAAAGCCATATTAAAGTGACGTGCCCTCTTCATATACATACTTACTTACTAAAGTGGCCAGTTACAACTTACGAACGTGGTTCATAAATTTAAGGCCTGTAGTATTAAAGAATTCCACACGCTTCGGTCGTCGGCGTGCGTTCTCCAGTTATTCCTACTAGATGTTGGCGCAGCGCGAACCACTTGGTGCTTCCAACAAAGTTTAGGTCTCCCTGCTTTGCGCCGTTCTTCAAGTTTGCCTTCAAACACCTTTCTCTTTGGAGCATTTACATCCATGCTGGCAACATGTCCCAGCCATCGTAGTCGTTGAATTCTGATTCTTTTAGCTACGTTGATGTCGTGGTAAAGCTCATACAGCTCATGATTCATCCGATAGCGAAAATCGCTGTCAGTGGCATGTGGCTCATGTGGAGTATGGTGCCAGACATGTTGACACCAGCCTTTCTCCTCACCTCTCCACTACCCTACCAGAGACCTCTTTTGGTGTTGAATGGTTCAGAGTGATCCGTACCAATCTTAACCGAGGATTTGGTGTTTTTTTAAAGGTACATCTGCAAAATCAAATAAGCTTTGCAGGAACACCAAACCCTGTCGAAGGCATCTTTGTAGTCGACAAAGAGGTGGTAGGTGTCGATCTGCTTTTCATGAGCTTTTCCAGGATTTAGTAAATATTTGATTCGTCTTAGATTTACCAGGTCTTAAGCCGCACTGATAAGGTCCAATTTGCTATTCTACAATTGGCTTTAGATTTTCACACAATATGCTCGAAAGGACCATGTACGCAATTGGTAATAGGCTGATTCCACGGTAGTTCTTACACTCACAACGATCTCCATTCTTGTATATTGAACATAACAGACTAAGACTCCTACCCCCGGGCATGCTCTCCTGTAGTCAGAAGTTCTCTAAGAGCTGATACATGCTCCTTATCACCTCCTCTCTACCTAGCCTTAAATAATTCAGCAGGGAGACCATTCGCTCCAGTCGCTTTCTTATTTTTAGGCGGGATTTTGCCACCCCGTTTCTCGCTTTGGCTAGTAGGTGGACAGTTAAATCTATCGTCATGGATTACAGCAAAGTCTTCTGTAGTGTTTCCGTATCCAATAGATTGCAGAAATGTTATCTTCATATCTTCAGCACGTTATCCGGGTCCATCACTAGCTGGCCATCGCTGTCCTTGCAGGAAGGCAACCCTGTTTCACGCATTCTCGCCTTAACTCTCTGGTAGAATTTTCGGGCTTCCCCTCTACTTCGGAGCAATTCTCTGCACTCATCCTGCCTCTTCTTCAGCTCCTTCTTTTTCCGTCTAAAAATACGAGTTGCCTCTCGTGCCTTCTCCCTGTGCCGTTGACGAATGGCTCGCGTTGCCATTGGCTGCAGTTTCGCCCTATATGCAGCATCCGTCTCTCTCGTGGAATTAGGACATTCATCGTCGTACCAGGCATCTTCTTGAGACGGCTTTGAGTACCCAAGTACGCTTCTTGCATTCCGTCCTATGAAGTCGGCTTTAAATTGCCACTGCGAGGTAATATTATCAGGGGTTGGAGCATTCCGCAGCAGTTAGTTAGGTGGTTGGTGTAGGCGTCCGCTACCTCTATGGTCCGCAGTTTACCGATGTCCAGCTTTCGTTGTGCCTGATTACCTGATAAGTGTCGAGATAATCAGCATGTCTAGTAAAAGCTTCTCAAACAGTAACGTTTGCATTCGTCGATAAACAAGTATGTTAGGTGCCGTTTGTTGTGAATCTAAAAATAGAAAGCGTGTTAATTCACAACAACGCGAGAAGCTATCCCATACCTTATTCATGGGGTGTAAAGGGAAATTAAGTTTTTTATATATTTTTTCAGCTACATTTAAATATGTTCTCGACTGCCTAGTGTACGGACTTGTGTATAGGTGGCAAATAGCCTGTTCATATCTCTAGGCCATCTGTGACATACTATGAAATTTCCAGGACGATCAAATATATTATTATAGCTGTTAAAACGGTTTCTTTTGAAAGACCGCCTACTTCCACTCTGGATGTAATTCATAGTGTACTAACAACATATATACCAAACCTCGTCTTCATACCTCTGATAGTTCATGAGATATAGCCATTTTAAATTTCAAGTTGTATGGGCGATGGCACGCCCCTTTATCCATTCGAAACCAAGTATAGCTAGGGACTATTAGCAGGTCATCAGGTGATTCATAACAATCGGTCTATTAAAAAAGTAGTCAGAGCGATTTTGAAAAGGGGGCGTGTCACCGCCCACTTACACTTTGGCTGTAATTCATATTGTACCAAAAACATATATTAATACCTCTGATAGTTCATGAGATATATAGGCATTTTAAATTTCAAGTTGTGTAGGCGTTGGCACGCCCTTTTAACCAATCAAGTATAGCCAGGGACTATAAACTGGTCATCAGTGCCAGATTGTGATATTTTCATGAAAAGGAGGCGTGTCACCGTCCAATTACATTGGAACTGTATGAACAACATATTTATCAAATATCATCTTCATACCTCTGTTAGTTGATGAGATACAGCCGTTTATAGTTTCAGGTATTATGCCTCACATACTGATCCGAAATTTTCTGGCAAATGCATCCACACAAATTACCAAGGCGATTGGTCAAACAAATATCCAGATATTGCGTTCTTAGGTTCAAAGGGCGGTGCCACGCCTACTTTATATATCAATAGTTCAAGCAGCCTGTTTTCACCACTGACCACATACCTATATTCTGTGAAGATCGGACCAGCCGTTTTCACGTCTTTACGGTACTAAAAATGCAAACAAACAAACCAAGCAACTCGAACTCATTTTAATATATATTGCTCATTTAGTGCAAGATCAGAATAACTCATATTTATATCTTTATATATACTCGTTTGAGAGCTATAAGCGTAGTGTGTCTTTAAAAAGGGCCCCGTTCAAACAACAACCACAGAAGTTACCACCTTATTCAGCTCCTGCCACCCACACCTCTTTTAATTGTATCCGCTTTTAAGTGTTATGATTATTTGCCTTAGCATACGGTAAATATTGGCACAATGCTTCTTCGTCCATAGTAAATTACCAGCTAATGGTAATTTGTGGTCTTATTACCTTACATAGCTCAAATCTGTTTACAACAGTCCAAGATATTCACTCGGCATGATGATAACACACTTTTGGTTCCTAATACATCTAATTTCCTTGCTTCTATCCAACGACACTCATGGGTATGGTATGAATCTCATCATACCAAACGTACGCACTGAATATGGAGAACAAATTGCATGCACCATTGCTTTGCTGCAGAAATATTTTTGTTCGGGGGAATCTCTAACGGGTTCGGTGTTACATGTGAGTGTGACCTCTGACACGAGTCATGTGCAAAAATCCTTCTTGAAGGATCTGCAAGCTGACAACGGATATCCTTGGTCTATTGTGATAGAAGAGGCTAAGCGGCGTGAAGATTTGGCCGAGGCAGAATTTGTGGCTCTTGAAAAGCCTCAGTGTTATTTCATAATCATTGAGAACATCGAAGATGACGATATAGAGGACATTCTTAAGATTTTGAAAATGAAAATCAACTGGAATCCTGTGGCTCAATTTGTAGTATACGTTACCACGGTAGAGGAAACGGAGGAGGAGATGACCGACACAATGAGTGAAATCTTGTTGAATTTTATGAATAAGAAAATCTACAACGTTAATGTGCTCGGTCTGTCTAAGGAAACGGACTACGTCTATGGAAAGACAGTGTTTCCCTATCATCCGGATAACAATTGTGGCAAGCGAGTTATTAATATCGTAACACTGGATATATGTGAGTTTCATGGGAATGAGTTTGACAAGGAAGGGGTTAAAGAAGTAGAGGAAAAGAAGGGGGTTGAAGAAACTCAAGAAAGTGAGGTGGTCAAATATGAAGGTGGAGACAGTAAAAAAGATGATGAAGAAGTAGAGGAATATACAACGTTAGCAGAAGCGGCAAATCAAGAAAGTGATGTGGTCGAAAATATAGGTGGAGGCAGTGAGAAAGATGATGAAGAAGTCGAGGAACATACGTTAGCAGAAGCGACAAATCAAGAGGGTACACTGGTTAATGGAAATAAAAAGCCAACAACGATAAAGGATGAGGGAGGAAATCAAGAAAAAGATTCGGCAACAACTGTAACAGAAACACAAACTTTGGACGAAATCAGTGAAAGTCCGATAGTTATCGAAACTACGACTGAAATGTATTTACATACAGATACCACTACACAAACAGAAGTGGAAAGTGAAGACGCGTCGACAGTTGAATTCTCAATAAATACTTCTTTGCAAACTTCGACTGATGTAGCTCAATCCCAAACCACCGCAAGAGGCACAGAAACTGAGGACGTAGACGCATCGACATTTGAATTTCCAACAAATACTTCCATGGTCGATAATTATGACTCAACTGAAGTAGCACTAAGTAAAACCTCTGCCGTACAGACAATCCAGCAAGACTTTACACAATTCACCAACTCATTGAAATCTGAAAATACACCAACCGAACAATTCATCTCAAATTCTTTTCCGCCAGTAAATGATGGTGATTTTGAACTTAATATCCAACAAAAATCTGCTGTTGGAAGCACCGATGATGACCCTATAACAACCACTAACATCCTATCCACAGAGTATCCAAAAGACATGAAAATTATGGCAGATTTTAAAATTTCACAACGCAAATTGTTACCCCTCACCTCAACTGCAGTTTCTTCAAAACGTCCTAAATTCCATATAACAGAAGTGCAGCGCTCTTTATTCCTTGATAAATTTCCCAATGATTTGAATGGTTGCCCCATAAAAGCCGGCTTTCGTCCATTGGAGCCTTATATATTTAAGGAAATGCTAGTAGATTCAGATAATTCAGTTTCCAATTCAAATGACTCTATGGGTGCATATGAAAATGTGGATGATGTCGTCTATGAAGCTTACGATGGCGTTTCGCCGGATTACGATGAGGATGTTTCTGGAGAAGTACATGAAATCCAGTTGAATGGTATTGAATATCAATTGGTACGAACTGTCAGTGAACGACTGCACATCAGTATCAATATGAGAGCGGAGAATACAAATTTGTATCAACTTTTTCAGCAATTGATAGATGGGTAAGGATTTGTGGGGGCACTTTACTTCATACTCTTATACTTTATACTTTATACTTTATACTTTATACTTTATACTTTATACTTTATACTTTATACTTTATACTTTATACTTTATACTTTATACTTTATACTTTATACTTTATACTTTATACTTTATACTTTATACTTTATACTTTATACTTTATACTTTATACTTTATACTTTATACTTTATACTTTATACTTTATACTTTATACTTTATACTTTATACTTTATACTTTATACTTTATACTTTATACTTTATACTTTATACTTTATACTTTATACTTTATACTTTATACTTTATACTTTATACTTTATACTTTATACTTTATACTTTATACTTTATACTTTATACTTTATACTTTATACTTTATACTTTATACTTTATACTTTATACTTTATACTTTATACTTTATACTTTATACTTTATACTTTATACTTTATACTTTATACTTTATACTTTATACTTTATACTTTATACTTTATACTTTATACTTTATACTTTATACTTTATACTTTATACTTTATACTTTATACTTTATACTTTATACTTTATACTTTATACTTTATACTTTATACTTTATACTTTATACTTTATACTTTATACTTTATACTTTATACTTTATACTTTATACTTTATACTTTATACTTTATACTTTATACTTTATACTTTATACTTTATACTTTATACTTTATACTTTATACTTTATACTTTATACTTTATACTTTATACTTTATACTTTATACTTTATACTTTATACTTTATACTTTATACTTTATACTTTATACTTTATACTTTATACTTTATACTTTATACTTTATACTTTATACTTTATACTTTATACTTTATACTTTATACTTTATACTTTATACTTTATACTTTATACTTTATACTTTATACTTTATACTTTATACTTTATACTTTATACTTTATACTTTATACTTTATACTTTATACTTTATACTTTATACTTTATACTTTATACTTTATACTTTATACTTTATACTTTATACTTTATACTTTATACTTTATACTTTATACTTTATACTTTATACTTTATACTTTATACTTTATACTTTATACTTTATACTTTATACTTTATACTTTATACTTTATACTTTATACTTTATACTTTATACTTTATACTTTATACTTTATACTTTATACTTTATACTTTATACTTTATACTTTATACTTTATACTTTATACTTTATACTTTATACTTTTTCCCCATTCACTTCAGTGACATCGAAATGGTACTTGGCGGCATCGACGAGGACCCCATTATCAGTCGTCATCTCTCTACCACCATTCCATATCATCAGGACGACTTGACGTGGTGCGTGGCCAAAGCTCAACGTTCGCACAATCTCTTCAACTTTGTGACCGCCTTTCAGTTGGATACGTGGTTACTTACCTTCATTTTCATACTTACGGCATCGTTAAGTATACTGCTCTCGCAGAGATACCTGCAGATGCGCAAGACCTACCTAAACAATTACTTTACCATTAATTTATACGTCATGGGCTCCATTATAAATCAGGGCATAAATTTGCCCCGTTTACCCACTAGCCTAAAAGTCAGCTTTGGCACGATCTTCTTTATGAATCTCATGTTCAGTAATACATATCAAAGTTTTCTCATCAGTATCCTGACCACGCCCATATCAGCATACCAAATCAGCAATGCTCGAGATATTTATGAAAATCGTTTGTACGTCATGGGCAGTGTGGACAATGTGCGTCATTTAAGCAAAGAAGACGAGGTAGGTGGATGTTGGGGGAGGGGTGTAAAATAAATCAAATCATTTCGAGTGTGACCGTTTGCTTTTTCTTTTCTTTTTTTTCTCTATCACTGCCTATCAACTAAACTCCAAGGTTTTCCGCTACATCCGTCAACAATTTCAAATGTGCTACAACATCGAAGAATGTCTGCAGCGCACTGCCACCGACAACAAATTGGCTGTGGCCGTTTCACGCCAATACTCCTTCTACAACCCTCGCATACCGCGTGATCATTTGTTCTGCTTCGATCGCAATGAGAATATTTACGTATACTTGGTAACGATGCTGTTGCCGAAGAAATTTCATTTGTTGCACAAAATCAATCTGATCATTCAAAACATCATCGAGTCGGGCCACATACAAAAATGGGCGCGGGACTTGGATATGAGGCGCAAGATTACCGAAGCAATGAATCGTGCCCACGAGGAACAATTCAAGAGTTTAACCCTTATACAAGTTGTCGGTCCCTTTGCTTTAGCCGGATTTCTGTTAGCATTTGCGCTTTTTGTGTTTGTATTAGAATGTGTGGTCTATTGGCTGGTGGTGCATTGCCGGACTAGATTGAAAATTGCTAAATATTTACATAAGAAATGGAAGTAAAAGAAATCTGCATGTGTTAACGAATATTAGATTCTTAGAAAAAATCGCACAGGAAAGTTATTAATGTCATAATGCACAAAGTGTTTATTGATATCCCAGGGAGGAATTGGAGTATTGTAATGAATAAAAACACTATAAATCAGTAGTAATAAAATTGCGAAAATCAATAATAAAATTTGCTTTTGCAATGAAAGACTTCACAGTCAGATGTAACTGTGAACTGAGATATACACTAGGGTGGTAGTAAAAATCGATGTTGGATTTTTGCCGGTCCCAAGCGACTTTGCTAAAAAAAATTCAATTGTAATAAAAAATCCAACACGCAGCACTGTCTCAAGTCTTACTACTTTTACGTAATATCACGTTACATACACAGTACTACATTTTTCAGCTCATTGATAACACAGTGCAACACACTTTTTCGGGGGTGAACCAAACCAATATCAAACGATAGCATTTGACCTTAGTAACAAATCCCTTAACTCCATTTTGCTCCACTACGTCACAATTTTTTTTTACAGTGGTTTAAAGTTTGATTTTTTTGGTCAAAAGTCGAATCAAAGAATATAAAAAATCATCTGTAAAAATACGTTTGGGGTATTTCATGTCTTCGGAGACCTATATTAAAACAATCAGGGGAATATTTTCTTGGAACACTTTAACCCTCTAGCTCCCACCCGAATGGGACATAAACCAATATAAAACGATAGCATTTGACCTGAGTAATAAAACCCTAAACTACATTTTGCTCCACTACGTCACAATTTTTGTATACAGTGGGCTAAAGTTTGATTTTTTTAGACAAAGGTCAAATAAAAGAAAATGAAAAATCATGTGTAAAAATAGATTTGGGATAGTTCATGTCTTCGGAGACCTAAGTACATTAAAATTTTCCGGGGAATATTTCCTCATTTTAACCCTCTATCTGCCACTCATTTTGAACATTTTGAGAAATTTGACTTTTAAGCTGTTTTTCAAAATTCATCCTAAGGGTAAGAGCTGGAGGGTTCAAATGTTCTGATGAAATGTTCCTCTGAAAATTTTAATGCATGTCTCGGCAGACATGAATTATCCCAAACCTATTTTTAAACATGATTTTTCATTTTCTTTTATTTGACTTTTGTATAAAAAAATCCAACTTTAACCCACTGTATACAAAATTTGTGACGTAGTGGATCAGAATGGAGTTTAGGGTTTTATTACTGAGGTCAAATGCTATCGTTTGATATTGTTTTAGTTCACACCCAAAAAAGTGCGTTGCACTGTTTGCTCAAAAATAGACTTTTTAATAATTCATTAACATTTCATTTTGATTTTATTTTGGAACCTTTGACTCGTAGAGGTTATTTGTCTTCGGTGACTCTTATTGACATTTTCCAGAGAATATTTCTATCGAAGATTCTAATCCTTGGCCTCCGTCCAAAGTTGACTTTTAAACAGTTTTTCAAAATTGGGCCAAAAATGTCCCATTCGGGAGGGAGCTAGAGGGTTAAAATGTTCCGAGAAAATATTCCCCTGATTCTTTAAATATAGGTCTCCGAAGACATGAAATACACCAAACGTACTTTTACAGATGATTTTTCATATTCATTGATTCAACTTTTGACCAAAAAAATCAAACTTCAAACCACTGTAAAAAAAATTTGTGACGTAGTGGGGCAAAATGGAGTTTAGGGTTTTGTTACTGAGGTCAAATGCTATCGTTTGATATTGGTTTGGTTGACCCCTGAGACAATGACCATCAAATTGTGTCATAGTGTAATTATTATGGCATGTAACTTGGCAAAACGAATGATGCAGAACTTATTCTATTTGGGGCTACTTTTAAGTGCAGTTTTCAGAATTGATTCCCAAAATAATGAAAATCGATTAAAACATCTCGCTTTTATTTACAATTAAGTGAAGGTATCTTAATATGACAAAAATTTTGATTTTTTGATACAATGAATATGCATGAATTTAAAAAATTTGTTTGAAGATATGTACAAACTTCTTTGAAAAAACGTTGATGACTTTGTATGATTCTTAGAATTAATAAAAGTAAGTAACAACCAAAAGGTAATTTTAATTATATGATTGCCGTAGCTGCTCCGCACAGTGTCGTGTTTTCAAACAAACGGAGGCCAAAAATAAAAGCTGTTAACATAAAAAAGGAAAATTAGTACACATTGATTTTATAAAAAGGAAAGAAAAATAAAAAACCAAGTTTTGTGAAAATTGACCCAAGGACACGCTCACCTCCCATATATCCTGAAATGAAAAATACCTAAATTTTTTTAAAAATCTTGTTGGTATTGAACCTAATTTAGCTCGATTTGTCTCTGATATATTACTGACAACTGTGTTGAATTATATTAAAATATCTCGAAGGACACGTCCATCTCCCATATATCCTGAAATGGACACAACGTATATTTTTCAAAATTGTTGTTGGTATTGAACCAAATTTGACTCAATTTGTCTTTGATATATTACTCACAACTGTGTTGAATTATATCAAATTAACACGAAGGACACGCCCACAACCCATATATCCTGAAAGAAAAAAACTTAAATTTTCCAAAATTGTCGTTGGTATTAAACAAAATTTAGCTCGATTTGTCTGTGATATTCTACGGATAACTGTGTTGAATTATACGAAATTATCTCAAAGGACACGCCCATCCCCAAATATCCTGAAATGGAAAAAACGTATATTTTTCAAATTTGTTGTTAGTATTAAACCAAATTTAGCTTAATTTGTCTCTGATATATTACTGATAACTGTGTTGAATTATATCAAAATATCTCATAGGACACGCCCACCTTCCATATATCCTGAAATGGAAGAACTTATATTTTCTAAAATTATTTTTTGGTATTGAACTAAATTCGTCTCAATTTGTTTCTGATATATTACTGATAACTATGTTGATTTATATAAAATTATCTAAAAGGACACGACCACCTCCCATATGTGCTGAAATGGAAAATAATTTAAATATTCCAAAATTGTGGTTGGTATTAAACAAAATTTAGCTCGATTTGTCTCTGATATTTTACTGATAACTGTGTTGGATAATATGAAATTATCTCAAAGAACACGGACATATATCCTGAAATTGGAAAAAATAGTTGATTTTCCAAAATTGTTGTTAGTATTCAACCAAATTTGCCTCAAATTGTCTCTGATATATTACTGACAACTATTTATTTCAAAGGACACGCCCACCTCCCACATATCCTGATATGAAAAAAACTTATATTTTCCAAAATTGTTGTTGGTATTTAACCAAATGTTGCTCGATTTGACTCTGATATATTAATGACAACTGTGTCGAATTATATCAAATTATCTCGAAGGACACGCCCACCTCTCATTTATCCTGAAATATAAAAAAACATAATTTTCCATAATTGTTGTTAGTATTGAACCAAATTTGCCTCAATTTCTCTCTGATATATTACTGACAACTGTATTGAATTATATCAAATTATCTCAAAGGACACGGACGGCTCCCATATATCCTTAAAGGAAAAAAAGTATATTTTCCAAAATGTTGTTGGTATTGAACCCAATTTGGGTCAATTTGTCTCTGACTGGCCGTGGCATAGTGGTAAGAACACGCGACTACCATGCGGGAGATCGCAGGTTCAAAACCGGCTCCAGTATTCTAAAAAAAAAATTTGTGCTTTCATTGTCGGCTCCCCTCGAATGTTGTTGACAGCAACATCGCAGTATATGTGTCGAGTCAATCGGCGTGTCTAGTAAGAGCTTCTCAAACAGTGACGTTCGCATTCGTCGATAAACAAGTAGGTGCCGTTAGTTGTGAATCTAAAAATAGAAAGCGTGTTAATTCACAACAACGCGAAAAGCTATCCCATACCTCAATTATGGGGTGCAAAGGTAAATTAAGTTTTTTTTTGTCTCTGATATACTACTGCGTTGAATTATATCAAATTATCTCTAAGGATACGGACACCTCCCATATATCCTGAATGGAAAAAACTTTTAATTTTCCAAAATTTTTGTTAGTTTTGAAGAAAGTTAAACTCGATTTGTCTCTGATATATTAGACACAACTGTGTTGAATTATATTAAATTGTCTCAAAGGACACGCCCACCTCCCATATATCCTGAAATCAAAAAAACTGTAATTTTTAAAAATTGTTGATGGTATTGAATCAAATTTGCCTCAATTTGTCTCTGATATATTAGTCACAACTGTGTTGAATTATATCAAATTATCTCATATGACACTCCCACCTCCCATATATCCTGAAATCAAAAAAAAATAAATCCTTAAATGGAAAAAACTTATATTTTCCAAAATGTCATACATTTACTTAATTGTGAATAAAAGCGAAACTCGAAAATCGATTTTCATGGTATATGTCTCATTTGTTCTTGGGTTATGTTGCATTACGTGAAAGTAGTAAGACTTCACACTTTTTTCCGTTTTGGATTTTTATTATTTTTTTTTTTCGTAAGTTTATTTATAACTGCGAAACTGTTAAATATGCATAGATATCGTATATGAACGGATGAAAAAACTATTAATTCTTAAATTTCGGATTTTTGTTTCATCATAATTGGACTAGTCGTTCTTGAGTTATGCCACCCAAACTTGCCCTAAAAGCTTTAAGCTTAAAGCGGCAAGGGTTAACATACTTTAATCGTGCTCAAACTTTTGCTATCCTAAAATCTGCAGACTTATAATTTTGGGTCACCGAAAAAATTCTGAATTTTTTTCCCCCATATAACTTCCGACCACCCTAACACAGTACAACATATGATTTTGGGACTCAGTTCTAAGAACTGCATATGGAAGTAGCCTCAAAAAGAGGAATCTCTGCATCATTTGTTTTGTCAAGTGACATGGCATAATAATTTAATATCGATTTGAAGTAAGTTAGTATTGTATTGGAAAATTTGTCACGTTTTATATACTTCAGTTATTACTATGGTTCAGTTTTTAAGACATAATACGCACTATTGCTTGACACAAATTGAAGTGAGAACTTTACAGCTGAGGCCCCACACACACACACACACACACTTAGTTCATTTAAAACATTCAATTTCAAATATAAAAATTTTATATTTCTTTGTTAAACTGAACAGTTGAGTTGAACTGACATGAAATACCCACACACGTTATGTTTTAACTGACAGTCTTAATAGTTCAGTTGAAACTGACAATTGGTCTCCAAACATGAGTGGTGAGTTTTGGAGACCAAAAATCCATATTTATGGAAATCTGATATAGAAAATTTATATTGATGTTACCAAATCACTATAAAAATGATATCACTCATGTCAAAATTTCTGATTTGGATACAGGAAATTCCAAAATGTCACAGTTTTTTATTAAATTTTAATAGAGGTCTCCGTCATATGCTTAAAGGGGTTATTTGTCGAGACATAATCCTTTTGCCAATTTTTAATTTTCCCCGTTATTATTTTATAACCAAATTTTTCTGCTCCAATAAATTATTTTTCCATATAAGGTATAACAAGTGCTGGAGACACAAATTCCGTACAATTTCCTCAGCATCACCTGGCACAAATAGAACTTTTGCATAGCGAATGCTGTAGTAACACAGCTGGTAAACATTTTAAAGTAGTCCATTAAAAAGTTTCAATTCATTAGAGATAGCATCAAAATCCAGCATACACATAATTCCAGCGATTGTACACCAACTATTGTTGCCAACGTAGGCAATTCGTTTCTATTTTCAAACAATTTTTCGCATTTTAATTTTTTTCGTTGAAGCATTTGAAAAATAAAATTCACATAATTTCAAAATTATGAAAAGATTTAGACTAACGTGTAGGCGAGCGAGGGCGATCGAGGCGATCGTAATCAAATGAAGAAATGAATACAGGTCCGTTTGTGTATACAGCTATTTGTTGAGAAAGCCCACCAAACAACCAACCACCCACACTAGAGGCGACTAAGTAGAAATGCCGCCACAAAGAACACAAAACTGAATATGAATGGTTGAATCCTCCACTTGTGTTAGTCAAGATCCATGCACAGGCTGGCCGTCTGTCAGTCAGTCAGTCTTGTCGGTCGGTCATTCATACACTTGGTATCGTATCTAATATTTATCTATTATCTATTTGCACACCACATTTAGTACGTTTGCTTGTACTTGCATATATCCAAAATGTGGCAAAAACCATATGAAATATTTCCAAAAATAATAAAAAATTTGTAGAGATATAACCAAATACCAACATAATGGTACACTCACTCATTCACACAAACGACCGTCCATTCTACTTTGATGTACTCTTATTCGCATTTGCCACTTGAATGTGTGAGTGAGTCCATAAACTGCTCAAACATATTTTCAATTAATTAGTATTCATGTGTATGTATACAAATAAGACAGTCTACCAAAGAGCAGGAAACGGACATGCGCGCACTGCTTAGAGACCGCTATGGTGCTACAAACATTCGACCATAGGTGTGTTTGGAGATTCCATAACATCTTTACTTTTTTTTGGCTCTCTGGTCGCTGAAAAATGCATCATTGCTGACCAATCCCTCTCTCTCTCTCTAACACTCATGCAGAAAGAATATGATGTTCTTTGTATAGAAAAAACCTAAATACATATACAAAATTTGTTTGCTAAAAATATGAACACACATTAGTTTGGATAAAACAAAAATTAAATATGATGATGCTATGTTTGTCTGTATACGAATATATATAAGTATGGACATTTGTACCCTCCCAAATGTTTATAGACACTAGTCCATTGGCATATACATATGTATACTACATCTCTATACTCGCAACAAATTTCACTTTGGTATATCTTGAAAATAAACAAAACCAACAACAAAGTAAATAATTTTCTTCGTAGTAAATGAAGCAAATTAGCGGAGGAAAGATAATGTTTGATCTTATCTGTGGTATTTTAATGCAATTTTTAATTTTATTTACATTTAGACTTATTTACATGCCGGTTGTTGTGTTTGTGTGGAGATGTTGGATATTCAGAAAATATGTATGTTCATAGGTACTGTACCTGATCTTTCTTACATCACCCACCGTACGTGACATTAAGAATGAAGATACTTAAATAGATTTTTCAAAAATTCTTCATAATTTGTTGTTACATTTATTTACACATAATTTTTTTTAATAAATAATACACTTTTATCGATAATACAATACAACAACATGTTGCTATAGATTTTCATCTAGCAGAGCACAAATTTGCAAACAGAATAGTGTCAAAGTACACAATATGAAAAAAAAATCGCGTCTGAATAGTTAAATTTGAATAATGTATTTTTATTTAGTTAAATTCAATTTTATTTCTAAAATATTTCAAGTGGCACCTAACAGTAGTTAGTTATAATATGTTTTTTAAATTTTCAAATGAAAATCATGAAACGCTGTTACGAAATTAAAATATAAAAAAAAAACAATTTCTCTTTGCGTTAAATGGGATATGAAAGATTTTTCCGAATTTGAGTGAGGCAGCAATCTTCTATTTTTAGACTCCCTACACAGACCCCACAGTTTTACGACGATTTCGAACGACATCTTTTTGAATGTGTACCTGACCAATACTGATTGGCTTTGTTAAGTACCGATTGATCAGAAAACTAATTAGAAAGTTTTGGAAGGACTCGAATCCGGACCATTAGTTTATTGTTATCATCGGTCTCTTTAAAAAATTAATACAATTTACCAAATATCCAGAATTAAATTATTAATTATTTTGCTTAGAACCTTTATTATATGTTTAAGTTTCATAATATCAAAAAAGATTATAAATAAAAAATTTTATTTAAGACGTATGAGGGACATTTTCCGTTATGCAATAAGTATACGCCATAGTAACTATGCGTAAGTATATCAATCATACGTAGAGTTTCTCTTTTTCCCGGACTTTTCATTTCCTGGGAAACCGAGAAAAATTAAATTTTTCGTTGCTTTTCCACTTGCTTCGTAAAATTATAAATTCTTTTTTATCGAGTAATTTAATAGTCTATTACTTGATACAACATTTGCATTTGTTATGGTATCGGTTAAAATATCCTCAAATGGTCTTTCGGTGTCATAAATAGGAATTTCGTCTGATTCCAGAACTTCGCCGGTAACGTCTTCTTTAAAAAGTCGAGTTCAGCGCACGCGATCACATTAAGTTTTGAAGCAGTTTGAAATAAGTTATTAGCATTCTTATCAAATACTGTTGATTCTTTAAGATACTTCAATAAAGTATAAAGTCGCTTGCCCCTTCTTTCTTCAATTCGCTTCTTTAATGCTTCTAAAATTTGCTCTGACAAATACGTTTTAATTTCCCGGGTAACCGGGAATTAAAAATAACCGGAAATCCCGGGAGAGAAACTCCAATCATACGTCACCACAACTGAAAATGGACGTATGTATTTTTTAATAACACAGTACAACACATGATTTTGGGACTCAATTCTGAGAACTGCACGTGATAATAGCCCCAAAAGAAGAAGTTCTGCATCATTCGTGTTGTCAAGTTACATGCCATAATAATTTAATATCGATTTGAAGTTAGTAAGTATCGTATAGGGGAACTTGTCACGTTTTAGGCTCTTTTGTTATATTGTTATATGGTATGATTATCATAAGTAATATTTCACGTAAAGCATACGCCACGGAGTACAACAATTTTATTGTAACTTGTACAAAATAAACCCAGTTCAAAATCATTTGATGAATGGAGAAGTGTAACTGTTGCTTATGTAAGGAAACAGATTAAAGAAATTGTAATTCTTATTTTTTTTAATTGTTTCATTTAAATCGGACTAGTGGTTCTCGAGTTATGTTAAACAAAAGAACCAGATTAAAGGAATTGTAATTCTTAATTTTTTTTAAAATTTGTTTTAGCTAAATCGGGCTAGCGGTTCTCGAGTTATGTCAAAAAAAAGAGCCTAAAACGTGACAAATTCCCCTATACGATACTTACTAACTGCAAATCGATCAAACAATGTATTGTAAAACAAATGCACTTAAATATGTTTTGCTCGACAGTGAATGATTCGAAGCTTTTTATACCAAAGTGTATTTAGGGTGGTCGGAATTTATATGGGAAAATTTCAGAATTTGGTCGGTGCCAACCTCCAAAAATGATAAGTCTATGCTGATTTAAGGATAGCCAAAGTTTGAGCACGATTGGAGTAAGTCAATCCGTGCTCAATGGGCTAAAAGCTTTGAAGCTCCTACAGCCAAGTTTGGGGAGCATAACTCAAGAACGACTAGTTCAGTGATCGGCAGCCCAATACTACCACAAAATGAGTTTGTGTTGGTGAGTTACCCTTTTTTACTCGCTGAACGTAGTGAAGGAAATTGTTATATAGTTTTTTCATAACTATAAACATAAATGTAATATTAAAATCCAAAAAATAATTGATAAATATTAAAGGCCCGCACATGGCAACAACAAGCATCAACACAATCTCATCGGACGAATGCTCAAGCTAGACTGAATGCATTTGTTCGTGTGTGTGTGAGAATACATGTGTGGCTCTCTCGGTCATGTCGCCCATGGGCTACCTTAAGCCGTTGACGGGACTAGTCCAATTTTGATGAAACGAAAATCCGAAATTTAAGAATTAAAATTCTTTTAATCTCTTCATATATGATATCTCAAGATTTCTCTTTGCTTAAAAATTCTATTTAAAAATTAAGAAAAAATCCATAACGGAAATAAGTGTCAAGTCTTAGTACTACCACGTAATTCCACATAACCTATGAACAAAATGAGAAATAAATAATGAAAATCGATTATCGCGTTTCGCTTTTATTAACAACTAAGTGAATGTATCTCATTTTGGAAAATATAAGTTTTTTCCATTTCAGGATATATGGGAGGTGGGTTTGTCCTTTAAGATAATTTCATATTATTTAACACAGTTGTCAGTAATATATCAGAGACAAATCGAGTTGAATTTGGTACAATACTAACAACAATTTTGGAAAACATAATTTTTTTATTTATTATGTCCTTCGAGATAATTTAAGTTTACAAGTTGAGACAAGTTTTCTGACTTGTATTAGTAAAGGCAAATACTTAAATTTTATTAAATTAAAATGTCCAAAGCTTATCTTATTTTTATTTATGATTAAACGAACTACAAAATTGCATTGATGATCTGGTCACCTCTTTGATTTGGTCACCATTTTTATCATAAAATATTTGTTACAACAGTAAATAACAATAATAAAAAATGATCAGTTGGCTGCAAAATTTTGATTTTATTTTATTGAAGTTTTAATGTAATTTCGTGACCAACAATTTTTTGTGTATGAACTTCATAATATTCCCTAATTTCGCAAATAATAATTTTTGAAAAAAAATTTGTTATAAATTATTAAAAAGTAAATTTATGTCACATCATGCGACGTTACTTCACGTTTCACAAAATAGGCTGTACAAAGAAATTCAAAAAAGTTTTTGAAGTTTAGCAAATTGTTAAACAAATTTATAATATTCCAAAAACAATGCAATGCAATTTTGTCAATTTTTGACAAGAGGTTGTATGGATTATGTTGACTTGTTGTCTTCGTTTATACCATTTTCGCACCGGTGTTTTTGGGCTTCTCGATGATTTCTTGCTTTTAACATTTAAGGTTGTGATAATGTGTAGAGAAGGCACAGCAAAAGGTGCTGATGATGATAGTTTGCCAGCTGTCAACATAATCCATTTCAAACAACTCTTGTAAAACAAACTCTATTAGCAATAATAGAAAGATCTTGAACCGAACAATGAAAACACATTCATTATTTTCACATATAGATCAACAATACAAAACAAGAGCAAAATTCCATATCATCTTAAAAATGTTTTTACCAAAAAGTTCCGACACAATTTTTTTTTGTCACGTAACGTCATCCTCTTTATTTGCAAATATTTTAGGTCCATTAGTTCAGACGATTTTTTGGCTAAATATATAGCTTTTTATATATTACACAAAAAAATTAAGAAGAAATTAAAAAATAAAGTTTTTAATTGTTTGTCATCTCATTGAAACGTACGACTTGCTACATATGTGACTAAGGAATTGCATATATTCATTGCATCAAAAACTCAAAATTTTTGTCAAAATAAGATACAATATTTTTTTTTTAAGTACCCTGAATTCAGCCGTATTTTGCGATACATGAACGCTTATGAAAATTTGACTCAGTAAACAATATTAACTATATCGACTTACCCCTTATGGTATCTCCCATACAAAATGACCTATTTTTGGAAAAGTAATATTTCTCCCATAACATAATTTTTTCTTTTTATAGTAGGCAAAACCTCAAAATACCGAACTATTTGATACACCCTTCTGATACCTCCCATACATATGACCAAAATTGCCCCCATAGTACTTCATGCATATTTTTTTGTAATACACTGAATTTAGTAAAATTTTGCACAAGGTAAAAGTTTATTGAACGTTGATTTGCGAAAAAAAAAAATCGGACACGTTGTGCTGCTTTACTGGTACCCCTATACAAATTAGTCAATTTCGCGAAAATTAATATTTGTCCAATAATTTCATAAAATAAAGTTCTTGAAACGTTATAAATAATTTAATTTAATTTTTGTATTTATTAGTGAATCACCCATTTAGAAGAACTTAAATTATTAATTTCAATAACTCAAGACTTCAATAATATCATACATTGGGTGAGGGTATTTATCTGTCAGTTTACCTGACTGTACTGTACAGGTTTTATATCTTATCTGTCGTTAATATCTGAAATTTAAATATTCGTCCAATTTGACTATAAGCCACTTATTTAAATCAAAATTTGGATTCAGTATAAATAAGAAATTTAAAACAATAAAATTAACTAAACTGAAAAAGAAGAAGTACATACATATGTATTTAATAATATTTAATTAAATTCCAAGATGCTGCTACTAACGCTGCTTGCCATTGCACTCTGCATATATATGTTAATAATAATAATCACAATGCAATTTAATTAAATTCAATTTAAACGCTCAAATACGTTACATTTGAGTCACAGACATTAATCAAATTTATAATTGAAAAAACCAAACGACAGTGTGACAAAAACACTCCTCCTGTCAATTTTCCTCGATAATTTCGCGCGTTCGTTTCTTGTTGTTGTTTTTGCGATATTTGCGCAAAGATTTTGTGTGTTTCTTCGTCGCAATGCTACACAACAGATGATATTCAAAGATCTTTGAATAAATATTCGGAATGACATAAGAATGCGTCTATTTTCAGTACAATGTATAGAAATTATTAAATAAACATAAAAAATAGACAACAACAACAGCAAATACACAACCGCAAGTATTCGCACAAAAAGATATACTCGTACATATGTACATATAGAGAGGTAAAATAGTATAAACAAATTCACAATCACCAACAAAATGAAAAACAATAATACAACAACAACAGCTACAACAAAAATCAGTCTAAAGCAGCGCACCTTTTAAGGATCGAATGCATTATAATGCAGACGACTCGACTCACTCACTCACTCACTCATCGTTTGTAATCATCATCATTATGATAATGAGGCAGATGACGATGGAGATAAAGATAATGATGACGATGACGATAACGATAACGATAACGATAACGATGATCATGATGTTGATGTTTATCATCATTAGTGAACATTTTTAAGACCAATAGTAAAATCCACAAAACATATGTGAAAATAAAATGTCGGAAAAATTATGATAAGCGACGACCAACCAATACAACACTAAAGCGGACTACGGTGACTGCCTTAATGTATTGTAATTATTATTATTTTTAAATTGTAAAAATTGTGCCAAAAATTATTAATACGCCACCAACAACAAAACTTGCAGCAGTGGAAATGTGTTGGACACAGTATTTGCTAATTAAGTTATAAATTTTCTTAGGGGAAATGCATCATAAATTATGATATAAAATCACAAACACATTATTATACTGTGTATATTGGTTTTCTTCGTAAACACTAATTGTATGAATTTTTTATGTGCACGAGTGGTTTTAAGCTAAACTAATTTTTATTTCTGCCGGCCGCCAATGGTTATTTATAATGTACATAATTCGATACTTAAGTGATTAGTAATAAAGATGTTATTCAAATATTTGAAAGTATAGATAATGTTGTTTATTATTTTCTAACTAAGTGCAGCGTTCCATGATTGGTACGGAACAAATCGTACGCATTTGATAAGTTAAGATCTTATGAGAATTAGTTATTAAGAATTACTTAACACTATGACGGATCATAATTTATACATTATTGAAACTGGTATCTGTATAAATCTTTAATATTGTTTATATGTGGTGTGTATGTAACGGGTAAACTCAAAAAATACTGGACCGATTTAAACATTTGCTTTTTATAAACATCATAGTTAGGCTAAATAATAGAATAAACTGTCTATGAAAGTGCTTTCTGCCCAAGCAAATACTATGGAAATTTAGATTCTTCGACTGTAGTGCAACGACCTTATGACCCTTAAAAAATAAAATTATTAAAAGCGGTCCTGTGTAATTTTAGTTTACCCGTTGCATACCCCTTTTAGTTAGTACCTCCCATAGGATTTTTTTTTTTTTTTTTTTTTATTGTTATAAGCGATCTATGTACAAATACATTTCAGAATTTAATAGGCCTCAGCGCCTTAAAGGCATTTTTGAGGCAAGTTGGCAAAAAACATGTACAAAATATATATACATTATAGATTATATAAGTATCATTATATTATATAACAAAAAAAAATTTATAATACGTATATAAGTTTAAGTAACAATTGTTTAGTTCAAGATTATGTGACTTATAAAAGAAGCGTTTCAAGATTTTGTGAAAGTTGTGCTTTTAGCTCGGTTTTGAAAAGAGATATTCTGCGTATATTTTTCAAATTACCAGTTAAATTGTTATACTCAAGACTACCCATGTATTCAATGCGTTGTTTTGTAGTTTCAAGTCTGCACCTAGGAGTTCGCAGGTTTTGCTGGTGCCTCGTATTAAAAGCTGATTGATTTTGTGTAAAATTTACGGTACGATGACCTAGACTATTCAAACTCTTAAAACATATATAAGTAATTGATATTTCTATAGCACATGAATAGGAAATATCGATTTGCAGACATCACCGTATAAAGACAAAGTTGAATAATATGTTGGTAAATTGTATATCGTTTTCAATGCTTTATTCTGCATGACTTGTAGCGATTTCAATATATTTGTCTTTCTATATCCATATATTATTGCCATATAGTTCAAGTGACTTTGGACTAGGGCTTGATATATCAGCAATTTGTTTTTCACATTCAATTTATGCTTCATTTTGTATAAAATACCAATAGCCGGGGCAATCTTTGATTTGACTTCGCATATATGAGAATCCCATGCAAGGTTACTTTGCAAAGTAATACCAAGGTACTTTACTTCATGGATTTCAGTAATTATAGTACCATCAACGAAAATACTAAAATTATTGTTTAAAGCACAAGCATGTGGCCTAAATCTTATCAATTTAGTTTTATTCGCATTAAGGACTAATTTATTCAGCCTGGAATACTCAACTATTAGGGAAACATCCCGTTCCATATTAGTCTTTAAAGCCAAATCATATTTGTAGGGATAGAATAGGCAAACATCATCTGCAAACATATATAAACGACCGGTAAGATTTAATTTATGTATATCATTCATAAAAATTGAAAATAATAGTGGTCCCAAACAGCTACCCTGCGGTACACCACATTCAACATTTAACATTTCACTCCTGCAACTAGAGACTTGCACAAACTGCTTCCTATTTAGCAAGTAATCCTCAAATAATTTCAACTCCTTTCCCATAATTCCATAACATTTTAACTTCTGCAGCATGATTTCATGATCCACTAAATCAATTGCATATGAAATTAACAACATTCACAACCGCTTCTTCAGATTTGAATCCATAGTTTTACATATCCACATATATTTTTGTAAGTACACTGAATTCAGTCAAACTTTGCGTAATAAATCGCTTATGAAACTTTGACTCAGGAATAAATATTGACTATATCGACTAACAACACTATGCAACAAATGACGACTTTTTGTAAAATACAAAAACGGGATAGTATAGGTTCGATTCTACTATCGAAGGGTAATAAAACCCTATACTCAGTTTGGCGAGATTGGTGACCAATTTTTTTTTATGGGCCCCTAAAGATTTTCAAAATCAGTGAGCCCGATGAAAAATAGTGTCATCAGTTTTTGTCCAACAGCTAACTCACACTTCGTGATAGCGCTAGACTGTATTCGGCAATAATGTTGATATTCATCCACGTTACTGGCTTATAAGTGCGTAAAGGTTCGAAAAACCGGTATCAACGTGGACTTTATCAGCTATTTAGGTTGCCTAGACACGATCAGATTGGATTGATATGTTCACGAAAGTTGTTTATCTTTACCAGGGCTACAATTTTGGCGAACAGTGTTAGAGAAAAATTTGGACTCTCTCAAAGTAATGCTCAAAAAAGTGAAAAAGTAATAAATTCTTCTTCAATTTTTTTTTAAAAAGGGCAGGAATAACCAACCTTTTTGACATAATTTGTTAACAAAGTTAGTGCGCAAAACTCCCAGCTACATTATTGCCGAATACAGTCTAGCGCTATCACGAAGTGTGAGTTAGCTGTTGGACAAAAACTGATGACACCTTTTTTCATGGGGCTCACTGATTTTGAGAATCTTTAGGGTCACCAATCTCACCAAACTGAGTATGGGGTTTTATTACCCTTCGACAGTAGAATCGAACCTATACTATCCCGTTTTTGTATTTTTTTCACTGTTGCACTGTGTAATTAGTTCCAAGTTCCAAACGGACATATGGAGGACATTTGAATTTGGTCAGTTTAATTATTTTGTATTAGTAGACAAACCATCTGAAAACCAAAAGCTTTACCACACCCTGGTATCTCCTATATAAAAAACCGAATTGATCCTCACATTTTCGCATACATATCTTTCCTTCTAAGTACACTAAATTCACTCTGAATTCACTTTTTGTGTATGATGTACGCTTTTGAAACATTGACTCAGGAAGGAATAAAGACTATATCGACTGACCCCTTCTGGTACCTCCCATACAAAATTACTCATTTTTGAAAATGAGATATTTCTGTCATAACTTCTAAACAGACTAGTGGGGAATATTTAAATTGAAATCTTAAGACAATGAACTATTCGAAACCATCTTCTGGTACCTCACATACAAATGACCGAAACTGTTCCACAGTTCTACATACATATCTTTTTGAATTCAGTCATATTTTGCACAAGATGTACGCTTATGAAAATTTGACTCAGGAATGAATATAGACTATATCGGCTGACCCCTTCTGGTACCTCCCATACAAAATTACCTATTTTTGAAAAATTATATCATTTGCATTTTATTCGAGAACGATACTCGCCATAGATTCGGGCACGAAATCGTGAGGGGGAGAAAATCCACATTCGTTTTTGAATCGTAAAAGCGATCCTTTTACGAATCGTTATAACTCAAGTTGCAAAATCATTTTTCCCCTATAGGAGATTCCATGGGAGCGGCAAGAGCTGATTTCATACAAATCTTATAAAAATAAAAAAATGTATAGGGGCCACCATAAGGGTTGAAGATAGAGGGTCGATATGTTCTGAGAAACTGTTGGAGTTGTAAAAATATTGGGGGACTGTCATACATTTGACTCCTCTGAGGGTAGTAAGAGCGATGGGAACAAATTTTATAAAAATTTTATTTTTGTGTGGTAGCCCCTTTAGGGGTTGAAGTTGGGTATGTTTAGGTATGTTTGGGAAGACCCGGGGCAGTTGGGAGTCTTGTTGTGGATTTGTTCCCCAAAACGAAAAGTTGCTCGTCAATAACCGGAGGCTCGATTTTGATTTTGAGCAATTTATTTTTTTTTTCAAGGTCAATTTTTCTTAGAATTCATCGTAGATTGCGATTTTGATAACCGATTGGTCGAGGAAAAAATTAGCAAATTATATTCTTTATTTTTTCTCCATTTTAATTTTGAATTTCCCCAAAAAATATTCTACACCTTGATATGCCCTATGTTGCATTATATTTTTATCAATGATGCACATACTCAACAACCATAACTAACTCCATGAATCTCTATAAAGTTGTTATACATTTCACAATTTTTTGTTCCCTTTAAAATGTAATGCCTTAAAACCAAGGGTCGGAAAACAATACTTTTTTTGTTTCTAACAAAAATAAATAACGTAGAAGTTGAAAAATATTTCTCAACACATGAGTTCAATATGTTTTCTAACAATGTTTGTTTGAAAACATAACTCTCATGTTCAAAATAAATAATGAACAATGATGGAAAAACTATAAATTTTTTATTTTCAACAAAGATAAATAACATTCAAGTTGAATATTTTTTTCATTTCTATATATACATGAAAAAACTGACGATGGGTTCTATAAAGATGCATCAAGTTGATTATTTCACAGTATTCAGCAAAACTCAAAATACCTGGCCTCTGTTATTGGCGATGGTATAGTATCGATCATATCTCATTCATTAGATGTAAGGGAAAATACATAGCTCTAAGAGTTTTCTGAAATTTTAGATTTTCTCCCAAAAATATTTGTTGAAATTCTGAAGATGCTGTATTACATTTGTATAGTTATGACTTATCTAAATACAAACATATTTCTTGCGTTTAATTTGGTCGGGACAATATTTATGATATTCCAGTTTCGGTACGATATTTAAAAGTTCATTATTTTTTTGTAAATGAACGTTCAATATTTTTTTCAACAATGATAAATAACTTTATTTTGAACAATTGTTCGTTATTTAGTTTTTTCATCGGTTGAAAATTTTTTATTGAACACAAGAGTTCAATATAATTTCGAACATTTGTTGAATTCAAATAGAACAATTGAAAGAAACATTTGATTTTGAACTTGAAAGTTCGTTTTTTTATGAGGAAAAAATTAAAAAATACCGTATTTTGGTATTAATATCGGATGTCTGACTTAAAACGAAACCAAAAACCAAATGTTTTTACAAATACTACAAATGTTTTAAAAAATACTCGAGTATTTTTTGTTTCCTTTGCTTACTTTACTTTTTTTTGAAGCTTTAATTTATTGTGTTTGCTTTTTCCAAATATAAGTAAATACAAATTCTCCTGCTCAATAAGAAAAACACAAATTGTATTTCTTTTCGTTTTTCGTTTAAATTTACTTGGTTTGGTCGTCGAACAGTATTTTAAAAACAGGAAGAGTAGTTTGAAAAACCAAATATATTTGAAATCAAATACATTTGTTGCTATGCCCTAATACCTACCTTCTGTCATCACCCCCTAAGTGGGCTCTCATACAAAATACACTTTAAACAACCAAAACAAAAAAATCTCCACAAATAATATTTCCGTTAAAATTTTTCGTTTTTATTGAGGGTAATTTTTTTTTTTTTTTTGGAGTACCCTTAGGGGGTTTATGTATGGAAAAGGTATGTTCAAGAAAAATGTTAGGAGGGAAATACTAGTGAGGGTCGGTCATACAATTTATCGCTCTAGGATGCACCTTGGGAGCAGCAGGAGCTGATTTCATAAAATAAAAAAATTCTGTGGGGACCAACTTAAGGGTTAAGATAGAGGGTAGAGTAGAGTACAAAGTACTTGATTCCAGTACAAAATTTTAAGGGTATTTTCTAAATTTAAGCATAATCTGTACTAGATTTATGTAAGAACTGTACTCAATTTAATCCAGTTGTGTACTTGATTTAAGAAAACTTGCATTTGATTTAAGTCCTGATCCGTACTTATTATAGCGTGTTCTGTACTTGATTTGGTTTAAGCCATATTTACGCTTAATTTAAGCTTGATCAGTACTTGCTTTTAACCTAACCCATACTTGATATAGGCCATACTCACGCTTGATTTAAGCTTGATCAGTACTTGATTTTAGCCTAATCTTTACTTGATTTAAAGCTCACCAGCGCTTCAATTCAGTAAGAACAACAACATAAGTTATATTTTTAATTAATTTTATTAGTAATTATGATTATATATTACATATTAGAAGACGATCCCTGCTGTCAAAGTATTTCAAATATGATTATACATATAAGGTTTATTTAATGTTCATTCTGAAAAATCTTTACTCGATTTCAAGTATTGTTTACTTATTTTAATCTTTTTTACGCTTGATATTTTGACCGTAGCCCGTTCTGTACTTAAATCAAGTATAAACGTACTTAAATTTTTAAGTACGATTTTGGACAAAAATTTAATTTTTTTTCTTAAATTTATCCAGTCTTTTTTTCTATGTAGATATGATCTGGGTTTCTTAAAATGTATCGTAGTTTACGATTTTGATAGCCACTTGGTGCATTTCTTTTTACTCCGTACAAATTGACCCACTCTCATTATTAGTTTTGGGTTCTTTTAAATGGGCGCCAAGAATTATAAATTAATTTTGAAAATTTCTATATGGAAGCCCCCTTATAAGGGTGAACATGGTGGAGGCGGTCGTTCATTTGAACCCTCTAGGCGTGATTTCGGGGCAGTTGCGTGGCTTGTTGTGTATTTTTTCCCCAATCCGAAAAGTTTCTCGTTGAAAACTGGGGGCTCGATTTTGATTTTAGACCCACGGTTTCTTGGGCAAATTTTCTTAGAATTAATCGTAGATTACGAAATTTTACCCCTCTAGGGGCGAATCCGGGTAGTTAGAGAGGTGGGAGCAAAGTTTATAAAAAAAATTCTGTATGGGCGCCCCTTAGATGATGAAGATGGGAGGTTAGGTATGTTTAGGAACAATGTTAGGAGGGAAAAATGAATGGGGGTCGATCATACATTTGAAACCTGTATAAGCGATTCCGGGCAGTTGCGGGGCTTCTTGTGAATTTTTTCCCCAATACAAAAAGTTTATATTTGAAAACCGGGGGCTCGATGTTGATTTCTTGAGCAAATCGTCTTAGAATTCATTGTAGATTACGATTTTGATAACTTTTTGTGCATTTTTTACACCATACAAATTGACCTACTCTTATGCCTACATCTGAAAGCCGCTAAAAATTAATGATTTTCAATATAAACGGAATAATGTAGGTCCACTTTCCTCCAAGCCGTTCTTTTAATGAAATAAAAGGTGGAAATATCTTCTTTTTTGGAACAGGAAGAAGTTTTTATTCTAGAAAGTGTATGTATTAAATATGAAGACATTTGTTCGGATAGGAACAATTTAATGCGAAATAATCGATTTAGATTGTATGAGGGGTGGGCGTAGCCGATTCTGATGAAATTCCAATTTTTTTTAATTTAGTCGATAAAATGCTCGAAGCCAATATCCCATGATATCGGATCACTCCTTATAGTTTTTGCACAAAAATGTATAAAGTGATCCCACTTTGCGTTGTGCTGTCCATAGTTGCCAAACTATCTAATCAGTACCCTTTTGCTTTGATTTTTTACTATCATTACAAACCTTAAGTTTTATATTCTCCACGAAATTATCGAGAAGATAAAACACACTAGTGCGAAAATGGCATCAACGAGGATCACACGTCACTTGATTCGCACAAGCTCTTAAGATTTGCATACTTAATTGGAGAATTTATACGCTTAAATTCAAGTACGTTTTTTGCAAAAAAAAAAGAAATTTAAACTTAAATTTAGAATGCCAATTAATTGTGGGGAGAAAACATTAAGCTAAGAGAGTAAATGTTATTTCTTTCTCAAACATCTTTTTCTCAGAGATTTATGTAAGATTTTTTATTCTTACTTTGATTCAGATATTACTTGATATTTATTCTACGAATTTTTTGCTTGATAGTTGACAAGTTCGTTCTTAATATTCTCCAATTAAGTTCGTACATACTTAATTAAAGAATTTCTTTCTTATTTTAATAATTTCTACAGAGATTAATGTAAGATTTTTATTTTTACTTTAAGTCAGAAAAACTTGATATTAATTCTAAGCTTTACTTTAAAGTTAAGAAGTTCGTACTTAAAATTCTGTAATTAAGTTCGTACAAACTTAATTGCAGAATTTCATTCTTATTATAATAATTTCTACGCTTACATTTTTTGAACATATCTCGTTTTTTACTTGATTTAAGAAAAATTGGCACTGTTCGTACTTAAATACTTAAGTACTTTTTATGCAAAATATAAGAATTTTAAATTAAAATTTAGAACGCGTTTTTTTCTGTTTAGTAATATAGTTTCACTCATACATCTCCTAATTAAATTAATAAATAATACTAATAGTAATAAAAGAATAACTTTTTTAAATCATAATATGTACACTGTATACATTTCCATCCATTTCCACTGATACAACCCCAGCACATAACCTTGCTTCAAGCACTGACCTTCCTCAATAAGATCTCGTCGATAAGTCATAAATTTTCACAGATTTCCAGAAATGTAAAATATTTGTATAACTTATAAATGTATGGGTATAAATATTCAATAGAAATCAAATCTCAATGTTTGGTACAAGAGATCTTCTAGGATAATGTTATTTAGTTATTATTATTCAGAATTTCTGAATTCATCAGCTACGGACAAAAAGAAAATCCTTTAATGCACTTGTCAGCTGTTGTTGAACAAAATTTAAGCAACAAAACACACACACACATCACAAACTTGTCACCACATCATATGTGACAGAGCGGCTGCAAGACAAACCCACTAGATCGAGTTATCGGTCAGGTGTAAACAAAGCAACAGAGAAATTGAAAATGTTGGCATGCATCATCGACAAAATATTTATCCAAAAAAAAGTCAACAGCAAACTCTGACCAACTAACCAACCACCTCTCAGCCATTTATCTATTCTCTGCTAGATTGTCACCAAAAAGAATTATATCGGTGATAAAAATAGAAAAATCATAAACCAAAAATATAACATTTTCGTCGATACGATTTAATGCCAAATTTCAACTAAATATGTCTTAATATTATTTTGTTGATTCTAACAGCATTTTTTTGGCGCCCAACTGAGGAGTCTTTCACACTCTCTCTCACTCTATCTCTTGTATGCTCGGTCAAGATATTTTTGGTTAATATTGGAATATATGTATGAGTTTCCACCTTCTCCACAAACTTATTGAGATGGTATTGGTATTGCTGTTTGTATGATCGAATAAAATTTAAAAAAAAAATAAAAATTGTACGATTTTTGTTTTCGGAACAAATCGGAACAACCACCTACTTGCAAAATGCCAACAACCACAACAAAAACAAAATATATATTATTTTTAGCTACAATTTGTATAGAAAATTGAAAAATGTTGTATGAGAGAGAGAGAGAAAATTAATTAAATGATCAATGCAGAAAGAGGGAGAGGAAATTAACATTTCCAATATCTAGCTATGATGATGAATAACACTTAAATTATTTGAAATATGTAGGGAAAACTTTTTTTGTTAAATATTTTAATTGAATCATTCAATTGCAGAAAATATGCACTTATGTTAAATATATTGTCTGGTTATAATGTTGTTTATTGCCAGGTGGGGGAGGGAGGGGGGGTTAAATTTTTTTTTTAATGATTTTCTATTTTTGTTTTCTGTTTATTAATTTTATATTTTGTGTTTTTTTTTTCTTAAATTTTATTCAAACGATTTTTCCACCCAATCCATGTATGGGTTGAGATTCCACTAAGGCGATGGCCACAATATTGTGTTTTATGTGTAATAATTTGTGATATCGAGAGAGAGAGCGATGCGGTACGAATATCGCTCGCCTCTATGGTTTGCAAAGAGATCTCAGATCACGCACGGATACAATTATTCTAATGTTAAAATGTTTGTATGTTTTTTTAAATTTCTATGTGGTGGGTATGCATAATTTGAAAATATTTTCTTAAGATCTCACATGGAGGATATAAACAAACTGTGTGTGGGTATACAAAAATAAATATTAAACCAACACCAAGAGAGCAAGTGAGAGTGGTCGAGAGAGAGAACGCCTAAGAGAAAGAGTAAAGCCTTAGGCAACGTTAAATGTCTTTAGTAGACATTGAGAGCGCAGAGAAGATTTCCATCACCATCTGTATTTTCGAAATATTGAAAATTTCAAAATCGCCTCCACCCAACATCCCAACATCGCCTTCACAAATTTCCCCTTTATGTATGCAACGCCTGCGCGTTTTTATGTTTGTAGTTGTGCTTGAGCTAACAATGTATGGGTGGCCCTGTGCCTCGGTGTGAGTGTTGAAAACTATATGAAAATATTGTTTCGATATATGAATTCCAATGCTTGGTATAAATATTAGTACAACAGAATCCAGAAGTCACTCGCAGTTCTACAGCGAAAGTGTTGATTAGTCTCTTAGTTTTTCTCTTTGTTGAAACGGTTAGTATTGAATTCAAATAAAAGAATATACAAAAAATAAAAAGTATTGAAAAAAATAAAGGTGCAAAATCTGAAAAGTGTTGGATTATTGTGTTGGTGGTGCATTAAGAACGAACAATTTTATCTAAAAGTGATATATTATGGATACGAATTGGCCCCCCAAAAAGGATTACCTCATGAAATTTGGAATATAATATCCTGGATTATGAAAATTATTTTTAAAAAAAAAAAAACAAAACTTATGTAAAAAATTGTTATACACATTTATGGAAAATCTATATTTAGAATTTGCCAAAATTTATTATATTCCAAATTCAAGGAAAATCTACGGAGCATTGAAAATGTTACGCGATAAGATCAAATTTCATTGTGATTACGATTTTTTTAAAACTTGGGAATTTTTTTTGGAATTATTGAAACTCAACTATAACAAACAGAATTTAATAAAGATTTAACAAGTGGAAAACTATGTAAAATTTAAAACACAAATCTAGAAAATTTGAATATAAAAATTATGACAATTTTAAAATAAATATTTTTGAAATATTAAAAATTTTAAATTTGAAAATTTAAGAAACATATTGAGACTATTCAGAACTGTACGATAAATATAAAATACATTTTAAAATTAAACGATTAAAAAATATTAAAAATTTTGAATTTTAAAGAAAATAAAATATATTTGAGAAAAAAATTAATAAAAATTTAAAAAAAAACTATATATTTAAAAAAAAATAAGATTTTCATACATAGATACAAGTTTTGGAAAGTTTTCAACAATTGTATAAATAACAAATTTTGTAATTTTTTTTATTTTTAAAAATGTTTATGAAAGTAATAAAACTAATTCCTGCCAAATTTTGAAAATTAGAAATATCTGATATCATGTTTCAAGACATTGACCAATTAGCAAATAAAATATTGAAAAAACAATTCCAATCATACCCAAAATTCAAAAGTTTAAAAAAAAATATCGAATCAAATTTTATATTTATTTTATATTAAAAATAAAAAAACAGGATTTTTAAAAAAATCATAACTGTTATTATATTTTTAAATATCACGTTAATATATAATTATTCCAAAATTTTTTTTAAAAAATAAATTTTTATTACAATCAATGTTCATTTATTTAGAGATCTCCAGAATTTTCCAAATTGATTTCGAAATACGAATATTTTATAATTACTAAAGAAATACAACATTTCAAAAAGAAAATCATTTAAAATCTTACAACAGTAAAAATTTTTTAATTATTACCGATGAGATCCAAAATAAACAACAAATATGCAAATCACTTGGTATCAAATTGTACTTTACAAAAAAAAACACAACAATTTTTTAAGCGTTAACGCTTTACTTTATATAAATCTCTATAAAACAGCCTTCTTCTAAAAATTTTTAATTAAGGCACTAAAAAATCTAATTTTTATATCACTAGTAAATATTGATATCACTATCACTCAAATAATATCTCTTTCGATATTCCAAAAACGACAACAAAACATTCTCAATGTCAGTCAAAATAATCAAATAGAAAGTCAATACTTTCAAATTTCTTTAAAATTTCAAGTTTGCAATATTCCAAATTAAAGAAAGTGTCTCGCCGAAAAATCTTACAAAGTTCTGGTAAAAATACCATATCGTGATTTTTCTCAGAATCTCCAACAATATTTCAACCAAAAATCTTTCATAAAACTGACTTCGGTCATTATCTACCGTTCGTATGGCTGCATTATTTAAATCATTGTTGGCACATTTTCCAGCACTTTTCACTTGTCACTTTTATTGTTTCTTCTACTTCTTCGCCTATGCCTACTTCTTATGCGGGCACACTTCTATTCTCATTCTAATCAGTTTGTTTTGCCTCTCCTCTCCAGTAACAACACAAAAACTCCAAAATGTGTGATGATGAAGTTGCTGCTCTAGTCGTTGACAATGGCTCCGGTATGTGCAAGGCCGGTTTCGCCGGTGACGATGCTCCCCGCGCTGTCTTCCCCTCCATTGTTGGTCGTCCCCGCCATCAAGGTGTGATGGTCGGTATGGGCCAAAAGGACTCCTATGTCGGTGATGAAGCTCAATCCAAGAGAGGTATCTTGACCCTCAAGTACCCCATTGAGCACGGTATCATCACCAACTGGGATGATATGGAAAAGATCTGGCATCACACTTTCTACAATGAATTGCGTGTCGCTCCTGAAGAGCACCCCGTCTTGTTGACTGAAGCTCCCTTGAACCCCAAGGCTAACCGTGAGAAGATGACCCAAATCATGTTTGAAACCTTCAACAGCCCCGCCATGTATGTTGCCATCCAAGCTGTGCTCTCCTTGTACGCTTCCGGTCGTACCACCGGTATCGTCTTGGACTCTGGTGATGGTGTCTCCCACACCGTACCCATCTATGAAGGTTATGCCTTGCCCCATGCCATCCTCCGTTTGGACTTGGCTGGTCGCGATTTGACCGACTACTTGATGAAGATCTTGACTGAACGTGGCTACTCTTTCACCACCACCGCTGAGCGTGAAATCGTTCGTGACATCAAGGAGAAATTGTGCTATGTTGCCTTGGACTTCGAACAAGAAATGGCCACCGCTGCTGCCTCCACCTCCTTGGAGAAATCCTATGAACTTCCCGACGGTCAAGTCATCACCATCGGTAATGAACGTTTCCGTTGCCCTGAATCCCTCTTCCAACCCTCATTCTTGGGTATGGAATCTTGCGGTATCCACGAAACCGTCTACAACTCCATCATGAAGTGCGACGTTGATATCCGTAAGGACTTGTACGCCAACATTGTCATGTCTGGTGGCACCACCATGTACCCCGGTATTGCCGATCGTATGCAAAAGGAAATCACTGCCTTGGCCCCATCCACCATCAAGATCAAGATCATCGCTCCCCCAGAACGCAAATACTCCGTCTGGATCGGTGGTTCCATCTTGGCTTCCTTGTCTACCTTCCAACAGATGTGGATCTCCAAGCAAGAATACGACGAATCCGGCCCCGGCATCGTCCACCGCAAGTGCTTCTAAGCGTTGCGCCCCTAAAGCACCCCGGCCACATTCAAGATCTTCTGTGGTCGCTAGTGGTACCTTCTTACCTGATGATGATGGTGTTGCGGCTGTTGATCGCTGTCTTGGTGATCAGCTGCTGCCGCCACCACCTATCAAGGAGGCACACAAATCCATTGACGCTATCGAACATCCCAGCACAGTCAATGAGTTTACTATTTTCATTTTAACCTTAAATAATTATTTTATTTTTTAATTATTATTATTATTTTTAAGTTTAAATCAAAATCAAAACAAACTGAAGAACAAAAGGAGAAGAAAGAACAAAAAAAAATAATGTAAATTTTTTAGAAATATGCGAGAAAATAAAAGATAAAATTGAGAGATATAAACCAATATACACTAAAAGAAATCAATAGCAGTGTTAATAATTAGTATCACAAGAGTGGTGTAGTGATGGATTAGGGGGGGGTGAAGGGATTCTGACTTGCATATACATCTGTTGGGTATGTTGCATCAATAATTCATTGACGAATCTAAAAATATTCAAATTGTTTTTCTACCAGTACACACTCTCGTTGTGGCAGATAAACACTGCAGCATCTTGTGAATGTGGCAGCCAGATGTTGAACATGTGGTGCAGTGTGCGTGTGGGACTGTTTGGCCCCCAATAGCATTTTTTGAACAGAGTTTCAAGTACACTTGAACGATATAAGATACCACCACCGCCACCACCAGACTAAACGCACTTACTATAAGTGTCTGCCTGCCTGCCTGGACCCTAAGGAGTTCTTCGTTCATTCACTGGCTGGTAGTATTGAGTTCCTGGGTGAGTCAAACTCTATTGCACGCCATATGAGATCATTTCCTTAGTTTCACCTTGTGTGTGTTTTCCCCCCTATGACGTGGGAGAGCCAGAGAGGAGGTCTTCAAATGGTGTCTGGTTTTTGTTTATTTTAAAATACAAACAATTTGTTGTTGTGTAATTTCCTCCATGCTGTATTTGAAATTCTAAAAATATCACAACGATACACGAAGACTGAGTGTATCCATCGGATACATATTGCATATTTGGCATCGATAGCGTAGAAATGCTATTTGGCAGGAGGCTATATACGAGAGAATTGTATAAGATATTTTCTGTTTATATGTACGTATGTATATTTTGGAATGTTATGTACTCTATGTATTCGATTTGTTTATGTTTTTTTGTTTTCAAATGCTTATAGTATATTAATGATATCACCGCTCGCGCACCGCATTAATGATAATGAACCCGAAATATGGCATTATGTATAATATAAAATGTCATATATCAGAATTTTGCATAAACATTTTTGTTATTGTTCTTAGTCAACAACGTATCTTCTTTTACAAAAAAAAACATTAACTGTACTATGTTTTCAGATATTTTTTTGTCAAAATGTCTTTTTAGAAATAATTCGGTAACTTGTGAACAGATAATGGTATTTCGATGAAAATTAAAATGGTTACAACTGAGGTCTTTTCCAGACGATTTTTGTCTCTCAAAAAGAGCATTTATGAAACGATTTAGAAGACTTACATGTACATTAGGGCGACAGCGAAATGTATAGAGGATTTTTTTTGCACTTGATGTAAATAATTTATGATGCCCCAAAGTGGTCAAAGGTCAGGTTCTTATTAAATCCTATGTTTTTTCCTAACGTTCGATTAAGGAATTGTATTTTTTTTCTTGCAAATATGTAATAGTCAAATATTGACGATTGTGGGCGGTGCACAGTGGAAAATTTTAGCCCTTATCGGATCAAAAATCTGTAACTTTTTTGTTCTTAGAGATAGAGTTCTGAAATTTTGCACGAATAATCTTAAATGTATGTGCTATTATTCTATAAAATATGAGCCAAAACTTTTGGCTCCAGTCATTTTTTTTCAATTTCGAATACTATCAAAATGTTTTCTGGGGAAAGGACACATTTTACTCATAACACAAGTCAACATAATTGAAAATATTCTACAGTGCTTGTAAAAATAGGATCCTTCAATTAATTATAAATAAAAAAAATTTTAAGTATGGATCGATTTTCATGAATCCTATCTACTTTAATTCACAATATATGTAGATATGTCAATACTTTTTGCAGTTTTCGCATTTTTTCATATTTTTTTTGTTGTTCTTGGGTTTTGACAACATAAGTGGTCTCAAAATATTGACAAATTTACTTAAAAATTATTTTAAAAAAATATCAATCGAATTTAAAAATTTTACCATTTTTGAATTTAGGTAGCCATGATTAAAGATGCCAACACTACAGAGTCAAAAATCACTACATACAGGAACAAAAAAAGCACCAGTAAAACCAATACAAAATATTGTAAAAGAAAAAATGTAAACAAAAGATTTATTCATACACTAGTGGGCCCGGCAATGCTTCGCTATTGCATATTAGCTTGTAATATATTTCACATTATTGTTTTAAATTGTAAATATGATAGGCTCTATGACGATAGTAAAAAGTTCATCATCAAAGTCATATCAATAGTTTCGACAGTTGTCTGTATGTAGGGAGAATAAACACTTCTTTCACAAATCGGAAACAGAAATTCCTCTAAAGATCAAAATTAAATTTTTATATTTATCTGTAGTAGCGGGAACCGTCTGTATACGAACTATGTCTTTGGGAGTAAAAATCACTTTTGTTATGCCTTCTCCTCCTATTGAACGCAAATGAAAATTTCGTTTGAAGCTTCATGCCTTTAGCCATAAAAACCTCCTTTGCCATGTCTTCTTCTCATACGGACCAAGAATATACCCGAATACTCTGTATATATTGAACTCGTATTACCATTTTTTGAGATAATTCGGTCACCAACATTTGGCTTAACAAAGTGATGATATCGTGCGCTGCATGGCATATTACGCCGTCGTGTTGGAACCATTTCTCCTTCAAATAATGTGCAATCACATGATAAATAAAAAAAATCAATTGATCGTCCACTTGCTCTAGTTCTTCTACCAGTTGGATTTTATATGAATGTAGACTAAGATCTTTCCTCAGCATTTGCAGAGACCGAGTTGCTGAGAACGGCGTCGGTTCGAAAAATTCGAGTCCCCTGTCACACTTACGTCTACAGCGTCGATGGTGATATTTTCTTTAAAAACAAAAAAATCTCTATCTGAAATCTTCCTGCTTCCCAGCGCGAGCTAGGAATTGATTTTAGACACAAATTTTATTGGTGAAATTTTCTTACAATTCATCGTAGATTCCGATTTAGGTTAGGATTTTTGCGAATAAAAAAATTGGCCCACATTACTATTCATATCTCTGGGCGAACTGCAATATACTGTGGAATTTTGACAGTTATAACTACTTATTTTTAAAGGGGTGTAGCACAGCCTACTTCCACCCTTACTGTAATTCATACTGCAAAAAATTGGCCCACCTTACTATTCATATTTCTAGGCGAACTGCAATATACTGTGGAATTTTGACAGTTATTACTACTTATTTTAAAAGGGGTGTAGCACAGCCCACTTCCACCCTTACTGTAATTCATTCTGCAACAATAACATATGTAACAAATTACATCTTAATACCTCTGATAGTTCATGAGATATAGCCTTTTTTACTTCAAGTTTTATGGGCGGTGCCACGCTCCTTTATCCAATCACAACTAAGTACAGCCAGAGACTAACAACAGGACATCAGTACCACTTTCTAAAATTATCTTATAAATCAGTCTATTATAAAAGCCGTCAGAGAGATTTTTTAAAAAGGGGCGAGGCGTCGCCTTCTTCCTACCTGGCACTAATTAATACTGCTCCAACAACATATATACCAAATCTCATCTTCATACCTATGATAGTTCATGAGATATAGCCCTTTCGATTTTCAAGTTGTATGGGCGGTGCCACGCTCCTTTATCCAATCACAACCAAATCTAGCCAGGAACTACCTACAAGTCAACAGTACCACTTGTTTAAATTTTCGTATCAATCGGTGTATTAGAAAAGCCGTCAGAGCGATTTTTGAAAAGAGGGCGTGGCACCGCCTACTTCCACCCTGCCTGTAATAAATAATGATCCAACAACATATATACGAAATCTCATCTTCATACCTCTGATAGTTCATGAGATATAGCCTTTTTTACTTCAAGTTTTATGGGCGGTGCCACGCTCCTTTATCCAATCACAACTAAGTACAGCCAGAGACTAACAACAGGACATCAGTACCACTTTCTAAAATTTTCGTATCAATCGGTCTATTAGAAAAGCCGTTATAGCGATTTTTGAAAAGGGGGCGTGGCACCGCCCTCTTCCACCTTGGCTGTAATTAATACTGCTCCAACAACATATATACCAAGTCTCATCTTCATACCTCTGATAGTTCATGAGATACAGCCCTTTTGATTTTCAAGTTGTATGGGCGGTGCCACGCCTCTTTGTCCAATTGGACCGAATTGTAAATCTAAACCATCTGGGGCGCCACCCAAACGCATACAAAAAAATTTATGCAAATCGGTCCAGCCGTTAAGGAGGAGTTCAGTCACAACACACGTACGGTAGAATTTTATATATAAAGAATATCAATTAAGAATAAAATTGATTTATTTTAAAAATATGTGATGTTTTATAAAAAGTGGAAGTTTTTTTTTTATTTTTTTTTATAAAAACAGTTTCTCTTGTCTTAAATAACTTATTTTTTGTTTACATTATTATATAATCTTGAATAACGAACCATTTTTCATATATCTAATGAAAAAGTGTGATCAAATCGCGATATTTTAAGCTTAAAACTTATCTTTAACTTGTTTAAATTTATTTATTTTTCTTATTTATAAAAAAGCCCTTAAGGATTCGCTTTTGGTGCGGAAACTTTTTTTTACCGAATTCCCCACATGGTAAAAAACATTCCCCCATTCGTTTAAATAAACGTTGTAATAAAAAGTTCAAAAATGTATAAATTATTTTAAATATTTCGTCATCTGATAAAGTGATATTAATTTCATTAGCATCCGAATTAAATCGTCCACTAATTGCTGCAGGTATTTCATAATTATAACAACTGTTTTGTATGTATTAGAGAATTAATATCGTTTGAAAAAATATTTGATGTGAAAATCACCACAATCGCTATGCTGAAACGCAAAAATCACTGCTGTAGCGGTTTTTTTTTTTAAATCCCTACTTATCTAAAATAGTGCTTTTTGGAAGTCAAAAATTACCACAAGTAGCGAGAAAACCACCAAGTTGGCATCTCTGGCCATGATACATCAAATCTATAAAGTATTAATTCAAGCGTTTTTTGCTGTTGAATTGTGTAATAGATAAAAGAACAGATTACCACCAAAGTGCTTAACTGAACACGGTTTCAGCGACTTTAAAATTTGTATGAACATTAAAAAAATTGAGAAATTTTGCTGAAAATTTAATTTTAGGTACAACTATTGACCAGCAATAAAAATTCTTTAAATAAGTAGCTCAAAAGCCAAATCTATTAACGACAATAATTAATTTTTTTAAATTTAATTTTCAAATCACAAAGAAATTCAGTATTTTTCTCTACTAAAAACAAATGTTTCCATTAATAAAAATTAAAACTACTGATCATTTCATACATCTTTAAATATGTAACATCATTTATTTGACTTTATAATTAAAAAACAATATCAGCTAAATGATTAATGGAGTAAATCGAATTGGCAAGTGAAGCATTCAAATATTTTTGTAATGGTGCGAGTAAAGAAACAGAACCAAAAAACATCACCATCACCATTTATACCAATAATGTACATTTATTGTTAGTTTGGCAACCCTATATTTTCTACCACTCATCCTCATTTAACATTGTTTGTAATTCAATAAAATTAAAAAAACAATATCACTTATATGATAAATAGAGTTAATCGATTTTGCAAGTGAAGCATTTAAATATCATTGTAATGGTATAAATAGAAACAGAACCATAAAATATCACCCATCTCAATTAAACCAATAATGCGTATTTATTGTTAGTTTGGCAACCCTGTTTAGCTCTTCCACTCATTCTCTTTTAACATTCCTTGTAATTTATCAAAAGTTTAATAAAAAAACAACGTCAGCTATATGATTAATGGAGTTAACCGATTTGGCAAGTGAAGCATTTAAATATCACTGTAATGGTATAGAAACAAAACCATAAAACATCACCAATCGCAATTATACCAAAAATACACATTTATTGTTAGTTTGGCAACCCTGCTTAACTCTCCCACTCATTCTCACTCATTTAATAGTATTTGTAAACTTTCGTTGTTTCCCAGTGTGCCATGCGGATCAGGATCGGATCCGATACTGATCCGATTCTACGGACATTTTATCCGAATCGGATTCCGGATCGGATCCGATCCTGATCCGATTTCGTTTGAAATTCCTTTTTTAAATCGGATCCGTTTTTTATCCGCATTTGAGTCCGATCCGGATCCGGATCGGAATCCGATTCGGATCCGAAACTGATTTCCGATCCGGATCCGAAACTGATTCCGATCCGGATCCGGATCGGACTCAAATGCGGATAAAAAACGGATCCGGTTTAAAAAAGGAATTTCAAACGAAATCGGATCCGGATCGGATCCGATCCGGAATCCGATTCGGATAAAATGTCCGTAGAATCGGATCCGATCCTGATCCGCATGGCGCACAAAAACGGAAATCATGTAATGAAAAAGTGTTTAAAATTGACACAATTAAAAAAATTTCAGGAAAACATGTGAAACATGTGAAAACTAATATCTTAATATATATAAATTACGTGTCACGTTGTTTGTCCGCGATGGACTCCTAAACTACTTAACCGATTTGAATCAAATTTGCACACCGAGTTCGGTTTGATCCAACTTGAAAGATAGGATAGCTTACATCTTAAAGGGGGCGGCGCCACGCCCCTTTTTTCAAATATCGCTCAGACGTCTTTTCTAATAGACCGATTGATACAAAAATTTTACCATGAGGTACTGTTGACCTGTAGATAGTTCCTGACTTCATTTGGTTGTAATTGGATAAAGGGGCGTGGCACCGCCCATACAACTTGAAAATTAAAAAGGCTATATTTCATGAACTATCAGAGGTATGAAGGTGAGATTTGGTATATATGTTGTTGGAGCAGTATAAATTACATCCAGGGAGGAAGTGGGCGGTGCCATGCCCTCTTTTCAAAAATCGCTCTAACGGCTTTTATAATAGGTCGATTAATACAAAAATTTTAGCATGACGTACTGTTGACCTGTAGATAGTTCCTGACTTCATTTGGTTGTAATTGGATAAAGGGGCGTGGCACCGCCCATACAACTTGAAAATTAAAAAGGCTATATTTCATGAACTATCAGAGGTATGAAGATGAGATTTGTTATATATGTTGATGGAGCAGTATAAATTACATCCAGGGAGGAAGTGGGCGGTGCCATGCCCTCTTTTCAAAAATCGCTCTAACGGCTTTTCTAATAGATCGATTGATACGAAAATCTTACCAAGTGGTACTGTTGACCTGTTGATAGTCCCAGGCTATATTTGGTTGTGCTTGAATAAAGGGGCGTGGCACCGCCCATTCAACTTGAAAATTAAAAGGGCTTGCAGTATGAATTACAGTAAGGGTGGAAATGGGCTGTTCCACACCCTTTTTAAAACAAACGGTTACAACTGTCAAAATTCCACAGTATATTGCTGTTCAACTAGAGATATGAACAGTAAGGTGGGCCAATTTTTTTATTCGCACAAATCGTAACCAAAATCGGAATCTTCGATGATTTTTAAGAAAATTTCACCAATAAACTTTGTGTCTAAAATCAATTCCTAGCTCGCGTTGGCAAGCATGAAGATTTCAGATAGAGATTTTTTTTGTTTTTAAATGAGCACAAACCGAAAACTTCAGATATATATTTTTACAGACCTTCTGCGTAAAACTGACTTCCCAACGAACTAAATGAGGTATTACAGAAGCAAATCTATGTATTGGTTAAAAAGTTATGGCCTCTGAGAGTTGGCATACAGAAATTAAGTTTTTAAAAATCATTTTTCAGAATATTTGCTCATTGCTAAAAAAAAAATCTCTACCTGAAATCTTCATGCTTCTCAGCGCGAACTAGGAATTGATTTTAGATATATAGTTTCTTAGTAAAATTTTCTAAGAATTCTTCGTACATTCCAATACTGATATACGGTTAACAGGTTGTTTTTTTTTTTTTGACGCGAACTAATTAATTCGCCCTAATGATCAGGCTATTTCGAATAAAATAAGTTAAAAGTGCCGAGGCGCTGCCCACGCACTTCAATAGTTAACTTTTTACCTGTATCAAATAATGGTCCGTACACCAGGCAGTTGAGGATGCGCAGACTAAAATAGTGATTTTTTTTAATTTTCTTTACAGGTATGTATTTTTCAATTACTTCTCAGGAGAGCGAATCGGTAATAAATCATATAGATAGAAAAATTAAGCAATATTCATTGTAGTTATACTAATTTTTATAGTATATCAGATGTAACATTAGCAAACAATTGAAAATAACCTATGCATGGGGTATTTTCTTGACATATTGAACTTCTGATAGGTATAAGTGTAAATCTAGCTGTCATATAGCTGTGCTGTGTAATAGACTTTCTTTTAGTATACTTTGCAAAATCACCATGTAAAAACTAAACAAGAACAAAGTTTACAAATCATGCAAATTTATTTTCAAAATGCACGTTCTGTTCGCCAAACTTATGGAGCCCTTTATGAAGTTGAGGGTGCATGTAATGATGCATCTGAGCAGCTAATAGAAGCCATCGACGCTGTAGACGTTAGTATGACAGGGGACTCGAATTTATCGAACCGACTTCATTCTCTGGAACTCGGTCTCTGCAAATGCTGAGGAAAGACCTTGGCCTACGTTCATATAAAATCCAACTGGTAGAAGAAGTAGAGCCAATGGACGATCAATTGATTTTTTTATTTATCATGTCATTGAACATTATTTGAAGGAGAAATGGTTCTAACACGACGCTGTAACATGCCATACAGCGCGTGAGACCATCACTTTGCTAAGCCAAACGTTGGTGACCGAATTATCTCAAAAAATGGTAATACGAGTTCAATACAAAAACAGTATTACGGATTATTCTTGATCCGTGTGAGAAGAAGACATGACAAAAGAAGTTTTTATGGCTAAAGGCATAAAGCTTCAAACGGAATTTTCATTTGCGGTCAGTAGGAGAAGGCATAACAAAAAATGTTTTTTTATGACCAAAGAGATAGTTAGTATACAGATGGTTCACGCTACTACGGATCAAGATAAATAATTTTGACCTTTAGAGATATGTATGTTTCCGATTTGTGAAAGAAGTGGTTTTTCGCCCTACATACTGAAAAAACTTAATCTACATTTTTATTAGCATTAACAACAATAAAACTTAAGTAGTAAACTTTAATGTTAAGGAGTTACTTTAAATAAGTTACATAAGTAAGTAAACTCAACATATTTTTGTCGAGCTTTAGTGCCGTTTTCAAAGTACTTTGTAGACCTAAGTGTGAAATATATTACAAGTTAATATGCAATAGCGAAGCATTGCCGGGCCCACTAGTTATGTTATATATGTTTATATTATACAATTTAATTACAATTGTATAATACTTCCTACAATAAAAAAAAATAATATGAATGCATTTTCAACCAAGTTTGAGAATTTTTACCATAATTATGATTTCACGGATTCCGTTTTGTCGGATCCGGAACTGATCAGTTTCGGATCCGACTGCGCGGATTCCGTTTTGTCGGATCCGGATCTGATCAGTTTCGGATCCGACTGCGCGGATTCCGTTTTGTCGGATCCGGATCTGATCAGTTTCGGATCCGACTGCGCGGATTCCGTTTTGTCGGATCCGGATCTGATCAGTTTCGGATCCGACTGCGCGGATTCCGTTTAGTCGGATCCGGAACTGATCAGATTCGGATCCGACTGCGCGGATTCCGTTTTGTCGGATCCGGATCTGATCAGTTTCGGATCCGACTGCGCGGATTCCGTTTTGTCGGATCCGGATCTGATTAGTTTCGGATCCGACTGCGCGGATTCCGTTTTGTCGGATCCGGATCTGATCAGTTTCGGATCCGACTGCGCGGATTCCGTTTTGTCGGATCCGATACTGATCAGTTTCGGATCCGCGTCCGCATTTGTGCACATTGGGTTACTACTGTTTCTGTTCGCCTGGTACAAAAACATTGTATGCAAATGCAAAAAGGCAGTTTGTGATGTGCATTACTCACACTTTTACACACACACATGCTACGCTGACTCAGAAGAGCTGTTTTAATGTTCTGTTCGCCTGGTATTTTTTCAGAAATGCAAATGCGAAAAGACAGCGAATACGAATGTGTGAATGTATGTATGTGTGTGGCTCATTGTATGTGTGTGTATATAACGAATGCTGGCGACTTTCAGCATTTTCTGTTCGCCTAGTATTTTCTTATAGGCGTTAGTGAATGCATAGTTTTTTTTGTATACGTTAGGAATATCTAACCATACATAATTGACGTTAAATTTTATATTATTTTTTCTAATTAAATTGTATTTTTTGCATTTTCTTTCCAGCATTCAATCTACCATAATGTCACTAATTCCATCATGTCCATAGCATTGCATACTCACCTTCTCAACACACATAAACTAAAACCACAATTTAGCATAATTTGTATATGGGGAATATTTATTTAAATAGTATATTTATTGTATGATTTTGTTTATTGTATATATACGATTGTTGTTTTTTTTATTTTAATAACTATGTATTTGTATATATAGAATGTATATGCTTAAAAAATACATATATAAAATATCGTTGTTTTGTTGTATTTGAATATGTTTAGCGATATATAATTGCCGATGGGGATTTAATTGTTGTTGGTTGGTGGTTTTATGTTTAATTTTTCTTCTGCTTTATTGCTTTGTATATAATACTTTAAAAGATGGGTATACAATTACACCAAAAATACAGTTGGAGTAGGTAAAAGAATATTGAATATAGAAAATACATTGGATTGATTGATCAACAAGAAAAAAACCAAACCAAATAGAAAACATACACAGATTACTACATACTGCATAAGACAATATTAACTACTTAGTATAACAAATATATATACTATAAATGGAAGGAATAAAATGTAGAGCAGCATATAAAACAAAACGGGAATGTTTCAATAAAAAATATAAACATTACACAAAAATAAATGCCTTTTCTATAACGTTGGGTTTCTGATCATTCTAAAAAGGGGGACGTCGTATTACAGTAATTCACGTACTTGCCAGTCTTTTAAGGCTCTGTTTGTGAAAGGATTATTCATCATTATCATTATTTGTATTTAAGTACTTAATTTAAGTGGGGTTGTTTTAGCTGCTTTTAAGGCACTGATATTCTAATAAACTTTTTCAAAGTTTTTGTTTTTTACTTTCCTAATTTAACTTTGTTGTATTTTTAATTTTCATTGTCTTTTGATTTTCAGAGTTAAAGAATTGCTGTTTACACAATTTAAAAACTATTAAATATAAATTCAAGATCATCATTGTTTTGTTTTAAGTAGAATAAATAAGTAATAGAGAAGAGACACACAAATTAACATTAAATAAGTAATAGTTGAGACATAAAACACATATTTATAATAATAATTAAATGAAATTGGAAATTCATTAAAAACTATATCATTAATATTATTAGTATTCGGCTTACAACTGTGTTGTAATAACGGACTTTCGTATGATCGTTGGCTCTTTGCCTTTCGGTGCCGACACTACTTCGGAGGAGACCAGCCAAGGTGAGACCATTGCGTCATTATGTGTTGATATAACGTGGTTGTTATGATGCTGCTGCTGCTGCAGCTGATGATGAAGATGATGTTTTTGCAAATGCGGCTATAATGATAGGGGGAAAATTGAAATGGAAAATAATTTAGTTATTATTTTAGATAATAGTAATAAGTTTCTGTTTTAGTGTACAAAAATCTCCCTGAAGTCTATATTTGTATATAAAAATTGTCTTAATTCCCTTTGGATATACCATTTCTGACTTGTTTTTTTTTCGCTCAGATAAATGATGAGAGCCTTTTTGAAAAGGAAATAGAGTGGTTTTGTCGCACTATTCTTTCCAACAAAAAAAATATTCGCACAGAAAAGTATTCAACAGGAGAATTGTCTGACAAAATTCTCTTCACATAAAAAATTGCCGAGTACAGCGAATACGAAACACTTCTTTATGTATTCCCAGAAATATTCTCTTTCAAAAGTATGAATTTAATTCACATTGATAAAATATTTACTTGTATGACTATTTATGACTCTCAGCAATAAAGTATTTTACACGTAAAGGATTTCAATGATTTTAAATAATACAAAAAAGAAATAAAAGACAATTACAAAAAAAAGCAACAAATAAAGCAAAATGCAAAACATAAATATGTATAATCAAAAGCAAAAACAAACAGAAAAACAAACCTTATTATCGTAAATACTTTCATTTCTATCATTTGATTGCAATGGCTGGTGATGATGAAGAAGAGCGGAATTTTGTTTATTTATGGCATCACGTTGTTTCTGCTGACGTTCCTGTTCACTCAATGTGGAAAACAACAGCGTACCCACCGATGGAGTGGCAGTATGTGACGTCGACGACGAAGGAGCTGTGGATGACAATGCCGAGTCCACTTCGCTGAAGCCATTGTTTTGTTTGTTGGCACCGCCGCTGCTATTCATCTCCATGCTGCCTTTTACATTATTATTGATAATATTATTAATGAAAATTTCATTTATTAACATTTCCGCTGTAGTCGACGTTAATGTGGGTGTTGTGGGCTTAGTCGGTAGTGGTGGTGGTGCTGTCGTTGAAGAGGGCGACAATGATGCACTTGTCGCCGACTCCTGAATATTAGTGTTGGCCGATGATGTTAGTACGGCAGATGCGAATGCGGATGCAGACAATGACGTCGGTGTCGGTGTTGTTGGTGTGGTCAAAAATACACTCGGCTTTGTGGCATTGGTTGATGATAGATTAAGGCTATTGCCGCCGCCGCCGGCATTTGTGCTCATGGACAGACCACCAATGTTGTGGTTGTTGCTGTTATGTGTATTATTATGTTGGGCGAAAGTGGACATGGAGGACGTTGTAGAAGATGATGGTAAAGGTATAGTATTCATGATAGTTAAAGAGTTTGGTGGAGATGTGGTAGAGGAGGTGTTATGCTGATGATGAAGATGGGTGCTGGGATTTGTAGTGTTGAAGTCTGATAAGAAGGTGGCATTCGCAAATGGAGATGTTGGTGTTGTGGTGGTAGTATTAGACGAATTACCATTGTGACTTGTGCCAGTGCCAGTTAAACCAAACAAATTATTACCAGAATTGAGAGACACCAATGTCGTCGGCTTCTGCTCCGTTATGCTCAACGTTAACTTATCGCCCCCCTTTGGTAAGTTGGGTTGTACGTTTTAAATTGTAGCACACATACAGTATTCAAATTATAGCACAATAATAACAATAACAACAAAGTAAAACAGATGTGCATGAAAAAAAGAGAATAAATAAAATAACATGTAATGTAATAAATAAAAAAAATGAAAGTGATTGGCAAACACAAACAAACGAAATAAAAACAATAACATAATAAAAGGCATAACGCGCAACATTGCATGAAAAGCCTTTGCTAATAAAGTTATTAGTTGTATTTTTTCGCGTTCTATATATAGAAATCCTATTAAGAAGCCAAGCTGCAGCATCGCCGCCGCCGCATAGAATGTTGTACTTACCACTGAAATGTAGGTGGCATTGAGTGAGTCCGGTCCGTCATTGCTGTGGTGTGTGATGTTGTTGTTGGTATTGCAACTGATGTTGTTGTTATTGTTGTTGTTGTTGCTGCCGCTAACCGACGAAGCTGCAGGCACAAACATTTGATTCGTTAGTTTTGCATTCGTGTTCGCTCCAAGCTCTTCCTCGACTCGTGCTGTAAATAAAGAAATCGTATTAGAAGTTGTAAATAAAATGGGTTCACCAGTAGACATATTAAATGTTGGTGAATGTAGTTTATGTGTTCATTGACTTATTTAATTTTTTTGTAGTTACATAATAAATTCGTAATCGTAATCTATGATAAATTCTAAAAAAAATTGCCCAAGAAACCATGGTTCATAAATCAAAATCAAGCCATCGGTTTTTAACAAGAAATTTTTCGTATTCGGAAAAAATATGACTGACCCCCAGTCATTTTTTTCTAATAACATTTTTCCCAAACATACCTACCCCCCCCCCCTTTTTTTCACCCCTTAAGGGGGCTCCCATGCAGAATTTTTTTTTTATAAAATTTGCTCCCACCGCTCTAACTGCCCCGGAGTCACCACTAGAAGAGTCAAATGTGTGACCAGTCCCCAATATTTTTTCAACCTCAACAGTTTCTCAGATCATATCTAACCTCTATCTTTAACCCTAAAGGTGGTCCTCATAGAATTTTTTTTTATTTTTATATTTTTTTATGAAATCGTTCTTGCTTTTTGGTACAACAAAAGTACATTTGCATGCGATAAATGTACTTTTTGGTACAATAAAAGCATTTTTTGGTACAATAAATTGTAATATACAATACAATAAAAGTGCTTTTTGGTACAACAAATGTATTCTTTGGTATATTCAAAGTACTTTTAGTTTAATAAATGGTACTTTTTGGTGCAGTAAGTATTTTTGGTATAATAAATTGTAGATTTTGTTAAACAATTTACAATTTTCAACAAAAGAAAATGTACTTTTTAGTACAATAAAAGAACCTTTTGGTAAAATAAATGTACTTTTTGGTACAATAAAAATACTTTTTTGTACTATAGATTGTACTTTTTGATACAATTAAAATACTTTTTGGTACTATTTGGTTAAAAAAAATACTTTTAAAAAATTACTTTTTGGTACAAACAAATTTTGTTTCGAATCATTTACTATCGTGTATAACTTTTTTTTGATCAAAACTCACACTCATTCGATCTCTTGATTTTGTTTTGTTTCTTTAACAAAACAACACCGTTGTTGTTGTTGTTGCTGAAATTGACAGCCCTTGGCCGAATAGTTCGGGTCAATCCGGTACATAGAACCGGGTGCCAAGTGAATGCAGGGCGGTGATCTATTCTTGTTGTGGAGACAATTTCTTCACTGGACGTAACCTGAAAATATCATCAGTGAAGTCCATAACAACACTCTTCACCACCTGGACGATGGAGGTAATCCCAATTTAGGCGTCGTAATCGATGGTGTCCGACTGTGAACCACCCAAAATTTTTGGGGGTCACCTTTGACAGCCTATTAACCTCCTCAGCTTATGCCACTGCCTGCGAAGCAGGAACAAGGTCCTCAAAGCGCTAGCCGGCAGCACTTAGGGTATGAAAAAAGATACCTTGTTGGCTACCTTCAGTGGTGAACTATGCTGCTACAGTGTGGTCTCCTTCACTGAGTAATACCCATTGGATAAATATTCAAAGCTGCTAAAATGACCCTACGGACTGTAACGGGTTGCATGAACTCTACCTAAATGAGGAAACGTAGGTTCTCCCAGTCAGGGAACATAAGGTCATGCTCACCAAACAGTTCCTCCTGGGATGTCATCGAAGGAAGGACCTTTAGGTATGCGAGAAGAGCATACGCGATTATAGAGACGCCATCAATACCGCGGTTTCTGGTTACCGCATGAATGTCGTTCTTGTAGGTCGGCCACCTGCCGCGGAACACAGGAGCCGAGGTGGAGGAATAGGCTTAATGCCTACTGGTCCCGCATAGACCGTGCTGTCCTTAATATATGCCCAGCATGTGGTCAGGGTCCCCATGGTACCCTCCACACTTTCAGCTTAACAGCCCACCCGAATTCAATTAGCCCAATGGATTTATGGACTAATCTAGTGAAAGCAGCCCAATTTTTAGGCTTGGACCTCAATAAAGAACCCCCGGATTAAAATTTCATAGTTTAAGCTGTTGCAAAAACAACAACAACATGGCTTAATTTTAGAATCAAAACAATAACATGTCTTGAAAAAAAAATGGGCTTGAAACCGTTTTAAGTGAACCTGTTTATACAGTATTTGAATTTATATCCTATAAAAACGGTCGTTTTAAGAATTATAGCTGCAGGCACCGACAAAGAAGTTATTGCAACATTAACAACTTAAAGAAATGCTGCTCGAATCACTTTATTGCTGATAAATACTGGGATAGTTAAAATATTTTATTAATGTACATATTTGACCTTAAATTCCAAAAAGAAAATAGTGTAATTGTACAATTTTTAATTTTTTAGCTATTCCTATTATTGTAGAATTTGAATATCATATTACCTTAGGACAATAAATGAAATTAGAATTTAAGAGAAAAATATATGTAAAAAAATTCCTAAACAGATTTTTCTTATCAAAATTTACAATTTGTTTTTTTTTTACACTTACCTTTTAAAATGTTGCATTTTATATGACCCGGTGGTAATGCTCCTGCGCCAACATTAGCCAATTTCACTTGATTATTCGGTTTTTCGGCATTCGATAGACGTTTCAGTGTTTCCGTATTATGATCCATATCAAATGTTTTGTTAATTGTAACCCTAAACAGCACGTAGCGACAATTACAATAAGAAATATAAATATTTGTTACAAATGAGAAAGCATACAGAAGTAGTAAATGCAATAATATATACAATATATATAAACATTAAAACACATGTGTCATTGGTACTCTACCTGATACTGTTAGCATCGTTAATAGCTTCAGTAGCTAAAACTGATGGGGATGGGTCTTTAACTATGGACTTTAGTAATGAATCTAGCTCTTTATCTTTATCCGACAAGCCACTCTTAATGCTGCACAAAATACAATAACAAAAAGTAGATAGATACAAAAAATATATATAAGCAACAAAATAACAAGAAACGCATACACAACAACAAACAACATCACGATGGTGGGATAATGATTGATACGGTCAACATAAAAAGTGATTAGACTAAAAAAAAAAAATAGCAGCGCGCACAAAACAAATAGCAACACATGTTAATGATAATGACGATGCTTTCGGACGATGATATTCGGAACACAAAATAGACGAACAGTACGAGTGTGTAACCAGAAAAATGATATTGAAACAGTGCCAAAAACTGTCTTGAGATGATAATTAAATGGTTTGTAATAATGCAAAATTACAATGTTTTTGTTGTTCTCACAATATAATTAACCAAAAAAACTAAAATTAAATAATTTTTAATGGTTTTCAAACAAGTGTGTAATTTCTTTTCTCGTCGCGTACAATTTCGGACAGTGTGATTAAACATAAAGTTGGTGACATATATAGCATGTGTAGTCATTTGTCTCGTTTTTAGTAAGATAGATTAGAAAAGAATGGTCATCAGTCGAAAGAATAGAACATACCTTAGGCCAGAATGTATGGACGCCTTGCCAAATGAACCATTGTGAGAGGCATTGTTACGGAATGGATTTGTTTCCTCAAAGTTTTTAATATTATTTGGGGAGTATGGAGCTATATTGGAAGCACCGCTGGAACAATCAGCATCCAGTCTAGAAAGTAAAAAAGATAATGAATGTGTTAGTATGATTTTGAAAAATAAAAAATCAATTTATATATCCGGTTAAAGCAATGATAAAAAGGGGTTAGTAGTACTAAGAAGAAGTCTATTCAGATTTTTCTTTACTTATGGTATATGCTGTAATATTATTTGTTTTCTAATAAAGTCGACCAATAATGTGTTCCATTTGTCTAATTTTTATTGGAATAAAGCTTAACAATAATCCGATCGAGATATAATCGAGTAGTAATATCCTGTAGGTATTCCTTAGCTAAAATTTTTTTACAATTCTTAATTTTGCCATTAGCTATTTTTAGCTATTTATTATAGCCATGAATCAAATCAAGGCTAAATTGAAATTTCAAAAATTAATTTGTATTTAAAATAGCAAGTAACTTCTAGACATGTCCACGAACTTTATTAAATTCTTTTTTGTTAAGTTTTGTTTGAAAAATATCATTTTCGAAAAAATGGCGTAAGACAGACTTTAAAGTTATCTAATATGAATTTTTTGGTACATTTACTGAAACAGTCTGACAAATGGAGTTGATTTAAACTAAAATCTGTGCTCTAAGATTTTTAAAAACTGAAATTTTTACTAAAAAAATACTAAAAAAATACTATTTACGTTAAGTAGATTTTTTTCTATAAAACACAAAAAAAACATTTAAAATGTAAATCTTTCTGTGACTTAAATAAAAAAAACTTGATGATGAAGATGATTGCATAACTTGTGCTCAACCTAACTATTTATCAACAGAAAAAGTTGTTTTCTTATAAAACATGTAAACAACAATAACAAAAAACATCTACTTACTTTACAGTTAAACCGGCTGCTTTACCAAACGAACCAATTTTACTGTACGCTGGATCATCAGTACTCGAATTCGAACGTATCGAATTGCGGCCTAATGAAGCGCAGGGATTCGTATGCGAACCCGAATGTATTGAACTACCGCAAATGGCATCATCGAACATAGACGTATTATTATGTATTACGGTCTGAACTGAAGGCGACGGTGTAATCGTACTAATGGTGGGGTGATTGTCAACGGAGGCAGTGGATAGGATAGAATCGACGGTAGTATTTAATATTTCCGTGGTAGGCGGTGCGGGTGACGGTTGAGCCGGCGTTGCTGCTGCAGCAGCAGCTGCCGCTCTGGCATTAACTGATGCCAAAGCAGATGCGGCATTTTCCTGTGATGCCTTTTGATGCCTTTCACGCAATAGATGCGATTGTCGGCTGGCGAAACGTTGTGACGGTCTACGTTCAAATTGTACAGTACGCCTAGCGCGGCTTTGTTGTGTAGCCTGAAACTCCGTGCGACCGGAGTAACGAAAACGTGAACCCATGCGGAAGAAGTTTTGTCGTGCAGATGGACCTTTGACAGGCGCTCTCAGACGGAAGAATGTATGATGTTCAACGGCACATTTCCACAAATGCTTGCAGGCTTTTTCATTGTACAGACGAAAGACGAATGTATGCTCCTGTTCACGACCTTCATCATCATCCTCGATGACAATCAATGTGAGCTTTTTCTTTTTAAAATCGAGTTTGCTGATCTTAGGCCAAAAGAACAAACCAATCTTCTGATCGCGTTCGAATACTAAAATACCAGTGGGCGTTAAACCCAAATGATATTCGCAGCCGTCTTTTCCCTGTAACACAATGAAATACAAAGCTATTAAATATACATAAACATATACATAAGTTATAAAAATTACCAGCACTGTGTGCATATCAACGCCATACATATCCAACCATTTGGCTTTATTCAAAAAAGCCGTTTCAGCTTGTGCTGGCGTTAAGCCACGACATGTTTTATACTCTTCCAAAATATCAATCTCCAATTCCTCTGATTGTTCCGGCACAAAACGAAACTCCGATACTGTGGCAGCGGAATGCGTCTGTTCGTCAAAATCGCCCAATTCAGCTGCAAATAAATTTCACACAAAATTAGTTTTTACTAATACATAGTACTAAGAGTGACCTAACTGCTGCTACTTACATTGCAATGCTAGGGCACATAGTTCAGACGCTTTGTCATCGGGACACTCCAAACGACCCTCGAGTAAATCATGTTTTAGTTGTAGGAAAAATAAATAACGTGTCAGCTCCTCACGCAACGTATTAGGTTCGGAAGAATAAAATTTCACTTTCAGACGGAATGTATAAGGCGGACCAACTAAAATAGTAAAATAGCGGGGTAAGAAATTGTTAAAAAGTTTAAAGTATTTTTATGGCATACTTACTTTTAACTTGTTTCTTAATGGGCTTAGTGGGATCCAACCAATGTTTTACATGATTGGCATCCATAAATTGCAAACCAAAATAGTCCTTTTCGATAATGTCAAGATTATAAAATACTTGTTCGTAAAGAAAGCTGCCCAGGGCCTTTTTCTGAAAGAAGGAAACAAATTAAGAGATTAGAGAAAAAAATTATATACATTACTCTAAGACGGATCTGATATTACTATGCAGCGACAATAAAACTTTGCAATACAAGTAACAGTATAGAACACAACATAAGTTACAAGTTACAAGTTACATTTATTGAGCCTTTTTATGTACAATAAGTGAATTTAGAAATACATTTGGAAAAGCAGATAGACTAAAGGCTATAAAGTATTGCCTTAACTACATAAGGATGAAAACAGTGCCAAACTTGAATATAAACTGATAATACAAAAGTAAAACATAATATATGAAAACGTCCTTGCTCCCGGGACTCCATTAATTTGAGAGCTTAAAGACTCAGTTATTAGACGTAAAGCTAAATAATATACACAAAATTTAATTATAAATATATATAAATAAAATATATAAAACAAACCAAAAAAATAAAATAAAAAATATAAAATAAATTATTAAAGATAAGAACAAACAGAGGAGTTAACCTCTGTGAGTAGAACACAACATAATGTGGCAAAGAAATCGATTTCAGAAATTTTTAGAAATGTTTTAAACAAATTGATAGCATCAATTCGTAACAAAGGGGTCTGAAGATGAACTCGTCATGGAGTTGGAAACGCGCCATCCTAGTGCGTGACAATGAATTGACCATTAATAACAACAATAAAAAATCTTTTCTGATCGTTTAGCCAAAGTATCATATGATACACTAACACTACAATCATATCCATAGACTAATAAAATGTCAACCACATATTCATATCATATGCCACAAGGCTTCAATCTCTTTTGAGAATCAACTTTACAGATGCTGCAATCAGTAAGAGTTTTAATAACTCTTTAATTAAATCTTCCCATACTCTTGATTTATAAGAAACTTTTACTTTTTTCGTGCAACACATGTAATAAATGTTGTATAAGACTAGACATATACATATATCAAATGCATGTTTATAACTCCATAAAGTCCTTGTCCTTTGGTGGTTAATGGTTACTAATTAGTAGACCAATACTATTTTAATTTATTGATTTAAACATAATAAAACAAAATGTCTATGTATGCAAACTTATTCTGTCTATGATTTAACCAAAAATTTTTAATTTATTGTATGATGTCATAGTCAAATAGTTTACGCTATTTAGTATGTAGATAAGAATTGACTCGCTAAACAGTTCAAATATTGTATCAATGTTGATTTTTATTAAATTCATAGGACCATTCGATATGTAAGTCTGCATGTTATGCTGTCGTTAAGTAATTCTGTGAGTGTGAATGAATTAATGTCATTCATTGGTCTCTTTTAAATCCGAAACACACCAAACCCGGGTTATATCTTATACAATATATATTAATCAAAATAATATTATGGTTGAGCATAAAACAATGATTGATACTAAATAAACTAGACATTAATTGCACTAAACATGGTAAAACACCAGAATACCTATGTATGTGACGATGTTCAATATGTTGGTGAATCAGAACCGTAGGGTCGCAGAAATGCATTAGACTTTAGAATCAAGCGAGCAACTAAAACAACAGTCCAACATTTTTTACTTTTTAAGGTTCTTAAAATTGCCAACTATCTGCCCAATAATGTTAAAACGAAATCAAATTTTAAAACATTTTAAATCATATTATGGGTAATTCCATAGTTACATACATGATAGGTCGTGCGTTTCAATGAGAAGAAAAACAGTGAAAAACTGGATTTTTTTATTACTATTATCTTTTTGTGTAATACTTAGGAAGCTCTATTTTTAGTAAGAGAGACGAAATCCCCTGAACTGATGGTCCTAAAATATTAGCAAATAAAGACAACGTGACAAAAATAGAAGAAATTTTTTCTTCTTTCTCAAAAACACAAACTAGTGCGAATTGAGTCGGACTTTTTTGATAAAACCGTTTTTAGTATGATTTGGAATATTAAAAATTTGTTTCAAAATTTGAACTTCAAAAACTTTTTTAAATTTTTTTGTACAACCTATTTTATGAAACGTGGCATGACGTTGCGTGATGTGGCATAAATTTCCTTTTTAATAATTTCAGATAAAATTATTTTCAAAAACAAAATTATTTGCGAATTTAGAGAATATTATGAATTTTATAAAACAAAAATTGTTAATCTCATGATTTATGTTACCTTAGTTACATTAGAACTTCAATAAAATAAAAACAAAATTTTGCAGCTTACTGATCATTTTTTTTACAATTATTGAAGTTATATGCTGTTGTAACAAATATTTTATGTTAAGAGTGCACTTGCATCATCAGTAAAAATTTTATTAAAAACTCAAGGAGGTGACCAGATCGTTAATGCAATTTTGATGTCCGTTTAATCATAAATAAAAATAAGATAAGCTTTTTCATTTAATTTCATTTAATAAAATATAAGTATTCGTCTTAACTAATACAAGACAGAAAAAAAATGTTTCCAACTTTTTTTTTTCGATCGCGGTGGGCCATTCTGTGGGAATACCCATATGTAATTTGTATAAGAAATGATTACTTAATATATGAATGAAGTTATGTAATATGTAATAATTGTATGTAATTATGTATGTGTTTTTCACGATTTAAAAGCTTCGTGAGTAGATTCTCCATTTGTTGAATATTGTATTGTAATTAATTTCATTTTTTAGCTAGAAACTAATAATTGTAATTTAATTACAATATAATAAAATTATCTGCATTAGCTTTGATCCCAAAGATTTACTCCTCACAGCTAGACTGTATGTATTTATACCTATGCCTATTAAATTTAAAATAAAAGGAATTGTAAGAATTATTAATGATCCTTAGATAAGGAAAATACAATTATTTTATTCGGGAAGACTTCAAAAATTTTATGAAAAGTGGAAGTCAGCTTTCAAATACATATAGAAAAATGTTCTGTCACTCGTTCCATTTTCAAAAACAAATTATTGCATTATTTCAATATTGTACAAAAATAACTTTGCAACTATTCTCCAAAAATGTATTAATTGATAACACAGTGCAGTAGTAAAATCTTGAACCAATTGAGACCTCCAAAATCTGAAAGCTTATGATGGTAGAAGAAAGTCCCTAGCTGAGTTTTGAATTATTAGGTAAGGTTATTTTTTTAATTCATTTTTGAAGTTTTTGAAAATCATGTACTGATTCTGAAGTTTATATCTCGTGAACTATTCGTAATTTTGATGCCTCTCTTCGGCAAATTTTTAGTTCTTAATCAGATCTAAAAATTTTACCTTCAGATAAAATAAAAAAACAACAACATCTCACTCAAAACAACAAAACTGTAAAAAAAATGTCATCATTTTGTCTTTTTATTTATTATTTATTAATTCTATTTTGTACCTATTTCATTTTAAAAAACATAGCATTTTTAATTTCGATAAACGTACAATTGGTCCTTTATTGAATTTTTGATGACTTTGTGGGGCTATAACTATGTGAAGGAGTCATGAAATGGAGTCGGCTTGTTCAGAAGAGTTGTTTGTTTTGCTTTTGACTATCTTTTTGTTTTGTAATGTCTGGTTGAGTTCGTAGCAACTTCTGAAATAAGTGTGAAATACCATTGAAGAATATGACGAAATTTTTTGACAGTTTTGCTGATCTGAGTGAGATGTTGTTGTTTTTTTGATTTTATCTCAAGGTAAAATTTTTAGACCTGTTTAAAGGCTAAAAATTTGCTGAAGACGGAAAAGCAATATTTGGAATAGTTCATGAGATATAGACTGAAGAATCAGTACATGTTCTTTGAAAAATGTACTAAAATCCTAATCCCAGTCGAAAACTTTAAAAATGAATAAAACGAAAACCTTAGCTAATAATTCAAAACCCAGTTAGAGTTTTTCTTCTACTATCAAAAGCTTTCAGATTTTGTGGGTTTCAATTGGTTCAAGAGATTAAAGTTGGAAAATGTGCTACTGTGTAATCTTTACTAAAATATATATATATATATATCTATATATATAAAAAATTGTTGCAAGTGTGTTGTGACTTCATAACTCACGAACGGCTGGACCGATTTGCATAAATTTTTTTGTATGCGTTTGGGTGGCGCCCCGTGTGGTTTATATTTACAATTCGGTCCAATTGGACAAAGGGGCGTGGCACCGCCCATTCAACTTGAAAATCAAAAGGGCTGTATCTCATGAACTATCAGAGGTATGAAGATGAGATTTGGTACATATGTTGTTGGAACAGTATTAATTACTGCCAAGGTGGAAGCGGGCGGTGCCACGCCCCCTTTTCAAAAATCGCTCTAACGGCTTTTCTTATAGACCGATTGATACGAAAATTTTACCAAATGGCACAGTTGACCTGTTGATAGTCCCTGGCTATAATAGAATGTGATTGGATAACGGGGCGTGGCACCGCTGATACAACTTAAAACATCAAAAGGGCTATATCTCATGAACTATCAGAGGTATGAAGATGAGATTTGGTATATATGCTGTTGGAGCAGTACTAATTACAGCCAGCGTGGAAGTGGGGGGTGCCACGCCCCCTTTTCAAAACCGCTCTGCAGGCTTTCCCAATAGACAGATTGATACGAAAATTTTACCAAGTGGTACTGATGACCTGTTGATAGTCCCTGGCTATATTTGGTTGTGATTGGATAAAGGGGCGTGGCACCGCCCATACAACATGAAAATAAAAAGGGCTATATCTCATGAACTATAAGAGGTATGAAGATGAGATTTGTTACATATGTTGTTGTTGCAGTATAAATTACAGTTAGAGTGGAAGTGGGCTGTACCACACCCCTTTTAAAATAAACAGTTATAACTGTCAAAATTCCACAGTATATTATGTGGGCCAGATTTTTTATTCGCAAAAATTGTAACCAAATCTACGAAGAATTGTTAGAAAATGTCACCAATAAACTTTGTGTGTAATATCAATTCCTAGCTCGCGCTGGGAAAGCTTAATTTAGTGCAGACAACTAAAATTTTGATAGAAGTTTCTTTAAGCTGAAGTCTGTACGCTTTCAATAATCATGGGGCAACGAACGTCACTTCCAAAAGAAGCGCAAAACGGAGTAAATAAACGAAAAATCCTTTTATCTTAAAAAAAGTATCAGCTAGGATTTTGATTCATGTGGATTTTTAATGTACAATTGACACCCAACAAAACCCCATTTAACGTTTTTGTTGCCATTTTAGGTCAACCAAATCGTCATTCAGGCGAGGTGTGTGAAGTGTGATAGACTTTCATTGAGTCTTTCTTTGAAAAATCACCATGTAAAGATTACACAAGAACAACGTTTACAAATCTTGCAAATTTATTTTCGAAATGCGCGTTCTGTTTGCCCTTTGTGAAGTTTATGGTGCATATACTCATCCATCTGAGCAGCTAATAGAAGCCATCGACGCTGTAGATGTAAGTGTGACAGGGGACTCGAATTTATCGAACCGACGCCGTTCTCAGCAACTCGGTCTCTGCAAATGCTGAGGTAAGATCTTGGCCTATATTCATATATCCAACTGGTAGAAGAACTAAAACCAGTGGACGATCAATTGATTTTTTTCATTTATCATGTCATTGCACATTATTTAAAGGAGAAATGGTTCCAACACGACGGCGTAAAATGCCATACAGCGCGTGAGATCATCACTTTGTAAAGCCGTTGGTGACCGAATTATCTCATAGAATGGTAATATGAGTTCAATACAAAGATAGTATTCGGAAATAATATTGATCCATGAGAGAAGAAGACATTGCAAAAGAGGTTTTTATGGCTAAAGGCATAAAGCTTCAAACGAAATTTCCATTTTCGGTCAATAGGCGGAGAAGGCATGTCAAAAGTGTTTTTTACGCCCAAAGAGATAGTTAGTATACAGACGGTTACCGCTACTACATTGAATTTTGATCTTAAACGGAATGTCTGTTTCCGATTTGTAAAAGATATGACTTTGCTGATGAACTTTTTACTATCGTCATAGAGCCTATGATATTTAGAATTTAAAACAACAACACTTAATTTGTTAACTTTCATGTTAAGGAGTTGCTTGAAATTAGTTACATAAGTTAATAAACTCAACATATCATTATCGAGCTTAAGTACCGTTTTCAAAGTACTTTGTAGACCTAAATGTGAAATATATTACAAGTTAAAATGCAATAGCGAAGCATTGCCGGGCCCACTAGTTTCGTATATAAAATTGTTTAAACGTTGGCTGAATGTGTATGTTAAGCGCCTCAGAGACGAGTAATGCCGCAGTAAGATGGTCTGTGGTGAAAAGAAATAAATGAGGAATAAATTTAAAACTATTTGGCTGTTAACGCCACTTGTATTAATACATTTTGTGCCGCAGATCGGCCAAATATGAGTATTGGTAAATTTTAAACAACATGGGAATGGATCTGTCACACGGACAATGCAGTCTGAAAATCAAAATCAAAAAAAAATGATTTTCAATATGAACACCTATCAATCACACATGGTTCATCGGCATGAACTGCGGCAGTTATCGTCTATATAAAGATATATTGCTTTAGGGTTTAATACTTATACTACGAAGTTGTTGACGACAACATAGAGGGGGCCGGCAATAAAAAAAGTAATTTTTTATTTTTTTAGATGACAGAAGCCAGGAGTTAAACCTGGAATCTCCCGCATGGTAGTCGCGTGTTCTAACCATCATGCCACAGCCGGTCCCGGTACCACCTATTTATCCTTTAATGGAATATTCGCCGATTATCTTTAAGTGGTTCCTCTTTTGCACCTGTGGTCAAGGGCGAGGAATTGCGGCTCACATGTCGTATGTTGCTTTATACCCTCAGTTGAGATGTCTCTGTTTTCACTGGCATTTGATAAATTCGGTGTTGTATTGTCGAACGTGGAACATCATATATGTTTTGCTAGCTATTTGAACATATTTTGAACCTTTCCTTATATCATGCACTGCGTCTTGTAGGGATTTTTCACAAGTGGACTATTTTCCTTATTGGTCATTTTGAATACCCAAAATGCCTAAGAAATGCCTTAAAATGTCTTCCCACCTTGGGACCTCTTGCAGCAAAAATACTAATAATATAAGATGAAAATAAGCTGCCGACTTAGGGTATCTTATTAGATATACACTGTGCCGACTGCTAGATATATTAAATTTTAACACATTTTCTGTATAACCAGAGCAAAGGGTGACGGTTAATCTAAAATATTTTAAATTTTGAGCTTAATCACAGAGTAATCCAATAAATTTTTTTATATCAAGAACATCAACCTTCACTCTAGTTTACAATAACAAATTTGCATTTAATTTTCAGATCATATGAATTAATACAAAATCAATTCAATTCAAATGAACTGGAAACGAATAGAGGTGGTTAGAAGCAATGGGATGACAAATTGAATAGAATTGAGAAAAGCGTGCTGTTGCGTTCCTTGACACCATCTCAGTCTACTAGCATTAGTTGAGATCAAATTATACTACCAGTGTTATCTAGCCGATATTCAAGTAGACCTTGCATTTGCATTATAATTTAAAATTTCGAAGGCGAATATCTCGAAATGAACCTTTTGTACTTCTAACGCCATCAATTGCAACTCATTTTGCCAAATACACATGAACTGATTCAAATTTCATTCAATTAGTTTTTTAAGGTGAATAGAATTCATTTAAAATTTTGTCAATTGAGCTCGCTTGGAACTACTTCAATAGGTTTAAAGTTGTTGCATTCTAACTAGCTCAGTTCTGTAAAACAGGATTAACTTAAAGAAAAGCCACAAGTTTATAAATATAAACAAAATGTAGCAACGAAAAAAAACAGTACATATAACATGTACATCGTTGTTAATTTTTAACTGATAATAACCCTTCTAATCACAACCATTCACTTTGATTCTACTATACAAAAGTTTACTTATGATTGTTCTCACATTATGCCATAAGATGTTGTTAATTTTTTTCGACTTCATGATTGTTACTTTATATTGTTATAATATATGTGTAATGAGCATTATATTTTCAACCTATGCACAATCAAATTTTGACCTTACCGACGATTCAATAGAGAGATCTGTATTATCCAACAGTATGACGCGGCAATCAATCTTATTCTTATTCACCGGTATCCTTTGGGGTTTTATGTGTGATGAGCTTGTGCCACCACCAGTCACAAAGGGTCCTCCGCCTCTGCCATCGGTGCGATCATTGGCATTCCCACCACCTGAACTTTCTACATAATTATTGCGAGCTTTGCGACGGCTTAAGAACCGCAACATTTTGAAAGACGGGGGCGGTAGCGGGTGCTATAGGTGTTGATAATTACGATGGTAGTGATGATGAAGATGACACAGAGACAACGGAAGGCCGCAAGAGAGAGGTAGGGTGGAGAGAGTGTCTGTTAGCACTTTTAATTGTGTGTGAACGGCAATGAAACCAGTGAAGACAATGCTCAAACAAACGTCAAAGTTGAAGCTAATGATGATGGGTCGCCGCTATGTCCGATGATGTTAATAGAAGATGCCTGCTATTGGCGTTTGTAATTCTAATTTTATGTGATTTTGCAACCACCTTTTTGTGTGACACAAATACTTTTACTGGCACTGTGACGTATTGCACTTTTCTATGGATCACAAAAGAAAGCATTCCCGTATTTTTCTCCAGCTCTCGTTAAATAAAGATGTGTCTCTTGGCAACTACTGCTCCAGCAACAACTCCTGGTTTCTTTTGTTTTTCGGCTTTAAGCTGCATACACTGGCGAGCTTTGTAAACTTGAAATTGATTTTTTTTTTTGCAGTTGCACTAATCTTGATCCTGTTTTATTTTGTGTGGTGGTGGTGATGCTACTTCTACTCCCCTGATGGAGTAGACTGCGGTGACGAAGTCAACTACGAAGGCGACACGCTGAAGGCAGAGGAAAGAAAAGTCAGCTTATACTTTCTTGCTAAAGTAAACTTAGATTGTTTTGCTTCTGGTTAACGCCGCAGACTCTGTCGCTGTTTTTGTTATGATGATGATGACAACGGTGGTGGTGGTGGTGTTGTTGGTAGTAGTAGTAGTAGTAGTAGTAGTAGTTTTCCCCACAATTACTACACTAATTCTGTGGCTGTTGCTGCCTCTTCTCTATTTTGGCCAACTAAGCGACCATCAACAGCAACAACAACAACGGCAAACACATTAAAACCGTCAGTCAAGCAGCCAGTCTGTTAAGCAGCCCGAGCCAACAAGTATAAACACACAATACGGCACAGCATAACACAAAACTCTATTCCGAGATTACTTAAGTTAAGACCAAACCGACGACAACTACAACTACAGCGGCAATAAAGACACTAACACCGACTGAAAACGCGTTTCTAGAAGGCGGAGGCTTGATTTTTCTTCTTAGCACACATAAATTGATTAACGCGAACGAACAAAACGAATGAACCACCACTGAGGGAGCGACAGCAGCCACAAATTAGATTTTTTTCACTTGTTTATTTTGTATGCGAAACTTCCTTAAAACACTTGAGATTTCTATTTTTTCGTATAGCTTGAAGCCTTGTGTTGTTGTTCTGGTTTATTTTATTGGCGTTAACACAAAAATAATAAATAATTTTAATAAAAAACTAAAACGTAAAACGAAACAAAAATCTAAACCGAGAAGAAGAAAAAATTACTTTGACGCAGTGATGAGAGAAACAGAGTACAATTGCATTGCTGGGAGAGCAGTGGTTGGCAAAGAGTCATTGGTACTATTTGGTACATATTATTTAGGAAGTAGTAATTATTAGTTACTATATGTCGTCCTCAAAATTAATATATATATCACAAATAAAGTTAATATTTAATAAACTTTACAAAATATAGGTTATATAATATAAATTGCATTATTTATTACCAAAGGTATCTAATGTTTTTATGCACAATCTTGAATTGTTGACTATCATCTCTGACTGCCTTTTAGCCAATCTGGCCACATATGACATATGGTTTGTTTTCATCCGGCAGCATTGTGTAAACAATAAAGGAATGTGCTGCAATAGTACATTTGGTACATCGTATATTGCAATATATTAAAAAATGCTATTTAAATTACAAATATTTCACAAAAAATATATATATTGCAAAAATATGAATAACAACATTAGTACAAATTTAAAAACATGTAAAATAACATTAAAAAGAAGAAAAAACAAATCAAAATAATTGCAAAAATCATACCTAGATTACATTAAAAGGTAAAATAATAAATAAAAAAATAATAAAAAAATATTTGTATTCTTTTTTTTTCAAAATATATTTATTCTAACTCAAATTATAATTAAAATGTTTATATCAAAAATTTTTTTGGACGAAAATTATTACAGAAATTATTCTGGACGTAATACTAGGTTGATCGATTCTTCGAAATTTTTTAGAAACCGGTTTTCTGTTTCTTCGAAAAATTGCAATTCAAAATAATCCGGTTTCAGTTATTTTATAAAAACCGGTTAACCGGTGTTAAACCGAGTGTACTTGTAGAATATATCGTCGTATTCTGCAAAAATGTCTCAAATCAATGGACTTATGATACAAAGTGTCCCAATAGTAATAGAATATGCCTTGTAGAGAAATCCTATGTATATTTAAAATAGTTTTGTAGTTATTGTATCAAAACATAGGCAGCCATAAACTTTCAATCATCAGTAACTCAGAAACACAAAAAGTGGACTTGAGTCGTTTTTGCAGAATGTCGACGATATAGTTAATAAAGCATCAAGACATTAGTCAAAATACAAAAAGTCCTCAAAAATATTTGGAGCATTTATTTTCAAATGGTATTTTGGGTTTTCAATACTTTTAATAGAAGTATTAAATTCATGTTCCAAATTATATTCAGAATCATCAGAGTTTATAAATATTTTTTCAAGTCTTTAATACATTAAAACTCACAAATTTATAAAAACATATCCTTAAAAAAACCGGGTATTCAATGGTAAAAACCCAGTTTCTTTAATATTCGAAAAGTGAACTTTTCAAAAAAAACCAACTAAGAACCGGGCCGATATAATACCGTCATTTGATTTAAACTATTTTTTTGTTATGACAGGAGCAAATTTTTAAATATATTCGCTTTTATAAAAAAATCACTAGCACTAATATATTTTGATGCAAAATTTTAAATTGAATATTCAAGTTTTGACGCGGCAGAATTGGAATAATCAAGTTTTGTTATGTTTTCTAGAGGATAAACAATAAAAACATATAACTTTTAATTAACTTCTGGTTTCATCATATTAATAAGATTTTGCTCCAAAAATGTAAATTTGAATTGGGTAATGTAATTTTGTTTTCTGGTGTAATTTTAGTAAACTCAGTTCGGCCGAAAGTGGAATAATCAAGTTTTGAAAAGTAACTTCTCAATTATTTTAACAGATGTCCAATTTAAAAATAATACCGAAAATTAATACCGGAACCGGCCGTGGCATAGTGGTTAGAACACGCGACTACCATGCGGGAGATCGCAGGTTCAAACCTGGCTCCAGTCATCTTAAAAAAAAGAAATAAAATTTTCTTTCATTGTCGGCTCCCCTCGAATGTTGTTGACAGCAGCTTCGCAGTATTAAGCGTCGATTCAATCGTCGTGTCTAGTAAGAGCTTCTCAGACAGTGACGTTCGCATTCGTCGATAAACAAGTAGGTGCCGTTAGTTGTGAATCTAAAAATAGAAAGCGTGTTAATTCACAACAACGCGAGAAGCTATCCCATACCTCATTCATGGGGTGCAAAGGGAAGTTACGTTTTTACGTACCGAAAATTAATAAAGACTTACAGCCTAAGCCACTATGTCGAATGTTAACGTTCGCTTGCAATTTATGCAATAAACAGCTGATTTGCTATACATATTACAGCTGTTTACCGCATAAAATGCAAGCAAACGTCAGGGGGTTAAGATAGGACTCTGACCAAGTTTTGCTATCTTTGGAGACACAGAAGAAGATAATTTCATAATACGCCGCATATTATGCACATCAACCTAAAACCTTAAAAAAAAGTTATAATCAGAACAAACTTTGATAATTTTTGCCTACATTTTTTTTTTTAATTTTTACGTTCCAATTTATTTTACAAAAAATACCACATGTTTTCCATGCCGTAAACGCAATCGATATGCTTACGCTTAATGTCTCATTTAGGTAGCCATAATATGAATGCAAGCGTTTGCCGCTATTGTGAATGATTTCGCACTTTCCGTCCCAGTTTAGGTTCGTTTCAGGTAGAAAGAATCCTAGCACGAAAAACAAAAGACACAAAAAGTAAATATACATTTTTCATTTTTTTCCCCTAACAATTGCAGATAAGTAATTGTTTTTCTTACATCAACTCTCACAGTTACAACAGAAACATCTACAGAGGAATTCGGAAGATTGTAGGTAATTATTTCTAGTAATACAAAAATCTTAAATTGATAAACAAAATTTGTTTTTTTTTTTACACAGTATATAGATTTGACCTCATAATCGATGAACAAACACAAAACTAAGCAAAGGAGGAGTTATCATCAAAACAAATAGAGAAAACACCGAACCGAGAAATAAAAAAAACACGCAATCGGTAAAGAAGACACCATGGATTTGGTGGATCACAATCCCTATGGCAATGGTTTGCAATATGTGGGTTTTAATCAAGATCAAGGTAAATACCCGCAATTTTGTGTAAAACGTAAATATGTTGATGCATTATGCGCTAATGCAACTGTTTTTTTTTGTGTATCTTCTCTTTTCTTTTCATCAAAAGGCTGTTTCGCATGTGCCACAGATTCGGGCTTTCGAGTTTTCAACAGTGATCCATTGAAGGAGAAAGAACGTCAATACTATCCAGAAGGAGGTTTAAGCTATGTTGAAATGTTATTCCGCTGCAATTATTTGGCTGTCGTTGGCGGCGGCATACGTCCTTTGTATCCGCCAAACAAATTAATCATTTGGGATGATCTGAAGAAGGCACCGGCTATTTCCTTAGATTTCAATCAACCTGTTAAAGCGGTGCGCTTGAGGCGTGACCGTATTGTTGTGGTGTTTGCGGGTTTCATTAAGGTCTTTACGTTCACCCAACAACCACGTCAGTTGCATGTCTTCGAGACGAATGCAAATCCACACGGTTTATGTGTTTTGTGTCCACATAGCAATAAAAGTCTGTTAGCATTCCCAGCAAGGCGTACAGGACATGTACAGGTAATTGAAATTAAACTGTATTTATTTAAATTAGTAAATCAGGATTGAAAAATAATGAAAACGAAGGTGGAATGAACCATAAAAAATTAAGGAATAAGCGATGAATGATTCAAGTATTCGGTCGTAATCGGTCATTGTAGAAGATTTGAAGTTGTTGCATTTATAGGTTTTTGATGCTTTAATAATTTAAATAAACACACTTTGCTGAGACGTAATCAATGGCATATACATTAGGGTGGGTCGATAAAAAAAGTTGTGCCGGTCACCCCCTAGAATGAAAGATAATTTAAAAACTAATTCAAAAAAAATTTTTTTTTTTTTTGCCACGCCCCTTGACCCCGCGCATTGGGTTTTTTGTTTCCTGTGTCTCCATTTATAGTCCGATCGTAATGTGTGACATATCAGTGTTTTTGGACTGACAACAGCTACATTTTCTTCTCTGATCACTTTTGACTCCGACGTCAAATTCTAGAAGTTTCTACCGGAATCTCGGTTTTTACCCCCCCAAGTCAAATTTTTTTCGTAACGATAAAAAAGTTTTTTAAATTCCATGATATTTTCTCTTTTACGGTATATATTTTTATTCAAAAACAAAAAAGTTACAGAGGTTTAAAAAAATCAATTTGACTTCGCTAAAGGCCAAAGCTCATTGTTTACAAATGTTGGCGTGGTCGTATTTTGCTTTTTAAACCTCTGTAACTTTTTTGTTTATGAATAAAAATATATACTGTAAATGAGAAAATATCATGGAATCTAAAAAGCTTTTTTATCGTTACGAAAAAAATTTGACTTAGGGGGTAAAAACCGAGATTCCGGAAGAAACTTCTAGAACTTGACGTCGGAGTCAAAAGTGTTCAGAGAAGAAAATGTAGCTGTTGTCAGTCCAAAAACATTGATATGTCACACATTACGATCGGACTATAAATGGAGACACAGGAAACAAAAAACCCAATGCGCGGGGTCAAGGGGCGTGGCAAAAAAAAATAATTTTTTTTATTGAATTCCTTTTTAAATTATCTTTTATTCTAGGGGGTGACCGGCAAAACTTTTTTTATTTGTATGAAGTGCGACCCACCTTAATATACATTCTATGGATAATATTTTCAAGAATACTTCAACAAATGCTTATTAAATGCGTTTCTGGAAAATACCTTAAGACAAACATTGCAGCGATGAATTTTATAATAGACTTATTCTATAGCCCAATAATGTCATCCAATAGCTGCCGACAAATATGGCAATATTAAATTTCAATTTTGAGCTGTCTTAAAGATTTGGGGCTAATAACCATTAGATTGTGATTTCAAAATTCAGCATGAGCAAAATAGTTGCAAATTTTTAGTATCGATCAATATTTTTAAACATTTTGAAAGTTAAAAGACACTATAGCCAAACTTATAGATACTCTAAAGGCAGTCTTGTGAGACTAACATACATGGTGTCATGTGAAAACATATTGGTTTTCCAATGCCACTCAGTTGAATTTTAGAAAGAATGAAGGCCTTTATGGCTGTCATTTTCTTAAAAGTTGTTGATATTATAGCAGCTCTGAATTATCTGAGGTGTGATTCTTTGATACCATATTAAATAAGCCTTGTTAAATACTTTTAAATTTATATCCTATATTTAATGAAATTAGTCAGGTTTATAGAAACATCGAAATTGATATTGAAAAACTGATATTTATGTGTGATAATGCATTTTTTTCATCACAAATATATGCTATCAAAAGGCCACTAACTTTTATATCTGAACCATCGCATTTTCTGAATGGATATCCGCTATCCCTATAATGCGTTCGGATATATTAAATTTTGTTATTTATAAAACATTCCTAATAACATATTCTCTAATCTCTATATCTTTTTTGCCTCTCTTACAGATCGTTGATTTGGGCAACACCGAGCGTGCCCCCTTAGAAGTGGTAGCTCATGAGGCTAACATCTGCTGCATTGCTTTCAATCTACAAGGTACGCGCCTAGCCACAGCCAGTGAAAAGGGTACTCTTATACGCATTTTCGATACGGAGACGGGTAAAAAGATTAATGAATTGCGACGTGGCAGTAATCAGGCCACCATCTATTGCATTAATTTCAATCATGCCTCCACAATGTTGGTTGTATCATCAGATCATGGCACCATACATGTATTCAATTTAGATGATAGCAAACCAAAGGAATCATCGTTACCAATTGTACCCAAATATTTCTCAAGTCAATGGAGTTTTGTTAAATTCTCCATACCAAAAGAGCCGCCATGTATCTGTGCTTTCGGTTCGGATTCAAATTCTGTTATAGGTAAAGTATCATGTTAAAGAGTGTAATGGAAAGACTACTGCAAAAGTTATTTGGAATTTAGCAGTACTAAATTACAATAACCTTAAGAGGTTGTTAATGTAAGAGTTTAATTCTATATGCATTCCATTACTTAAGCTGCAGTCTTCTGCTCATACGTTAATAATATATAATCTTATACCTTTTTTTCATTTTCCTTTTTTTCCTAGCTATTTGCGCTGATGGTCATTATTATAAATTCCTTTTTAATAGCAAAGGTGAATGCAGCCGAGATGTTTGTACTCAATTCTTGGAACTACAAGATGACGATTAATTCACTCACTTGTGTCGCCCCCCAAGTACGCCTTTGACTCTACGACCTCTCCTTTCTTCCTTATTTCTTGTTCTATTGTTTGTGATGTCGCTTAGGTCTTCTGTATTTTTTTTATTTTGACGTTTCCTTTACAACTATTTTACACGCATAGAATTCCATATAAAAATGACTTATGATTGCTAGCGAAAAAGTAAAAAAAAGAACAAAAACAAAACATGTATATTTAAGAAGTGGAACAATGTTTTTAATGATGAGAAAAGAAGATGAACGAGTATCATACATGTTAAAAAATTTGCTTTATATTATGGAAAAAGTATAATATAACTAAAATATACACACACTTACATTAATTAGAAATGGTAGAATTAGAGTGGTGTTTTAATTGGTGCAATGAGGTTTTAAATGGTAACAATAAAAGTAAGTGAAAGACTCGAGAAATTTTTAACCGGCCGGCAAATGAAACTTTGCGACTTGAATTATAATTATTAGGGGTTTTAGGACCTGAAGCGATGAATTGAAATTTAGCTGGGTTTTGGGCAAATTTGTTTTTTAAAACATATTTTTAAAAATTATTAATTTTTGTTTTAATTTCACTGTATATAATTTTCTTAACAAAATTTTAACATAACTTTTTATTTTAAAAATTTTATTTTAGCGCAACTCATAGGAATTCGGACATGTTGCATCTACTGAGATTGTCGCACATACCGAACCCCATAGATCTACATTTAAATTTAATATTTCCTATGTTTTTAATATTTAACATATTAAAATTATAAATATTTTTTAAATATATATTTATTTTCACAAACAATTGAGAACATACAATTGTGTATTATATATGTATATGATTTTGCATGAAAAAAATAATTTTTTTCAAAGAATTCCAAAAATAAATTGAGAAAATCATAATCGGGATGTAGCAATAATTAAATGTGTGTACAAAAAAGTATTTTATAATACAAACATAGAATATTCCTTAAATAGATACTGCTATATTTAAAGTAAAAAGGGAGCATTTTATTTTTTTCTACATTAAAAAAAATATTTTTTGTTTAAAAAAAAACAACAATTTTTTTGTTTGGGTAATAAAAATTTAAAATTTTTATTATAAAAATGTATATCCCACTTTTTAATAAATTACCAAATTTTGTTTTAAATTGTTCTGAATTATAGACAAAACATAAAAACAAAAAATTTTATTTTTACAACTCAAACAAAATTTTTATAAAAATTATATTGTTTTTACTTTTTAAAATTAGTGATTCGGTCTCCCTCTCTATGGGCCCATTATCGCCTGCGTCATCTTTGATCTTGGTTTCCGTTTTTTATTGGGACCAAACCGTAAATGACGAAATTTTTACTTCTTCCAGCCAGACCTTGTACGGTAAAGTGCAATTCAGCCAAAAATTAGGCTGAATTGCAAAATATGGGTCGGAAGCCCGATTAAAAAAAATTTGCCATTGCCTTCGTCTTGGTCCCAAAACATTGAAATGTTAGGTCAATGTTGGCGCTCAGGCCCATGGGGCCCGGTGGTCAATAAAGGGCCCCCTTCGGTTCTATAATGACCCTCATCTTTTTTTCAACGTTTTCACTTTTATCCATTTTTTTTCAAATTTCTTTTTTATAATTTTCTTCAAATTTCATAGAACTTGTCAATTTTATGATTTTTAAAATTTCAATTTTTTTCTATTTTCTTTTTGCACTTTTTCTTGAATTTTTTAAAAATATTTCTTGAAATTGTCCACTTTTCCGCTTAATTTTTTAAATTTTTTCTTACATTTCTTTTTTTTAATTAAAAAAAATAAAAAAATTTAAAAATAAAAAATTTAAGTTTTCACACATTTTTGATGACATTTAATTTTTTAATTTTTCAATTTATCCTTAAATTTTTCTAATTTTCCATGATATTTTCTCATTTTTTGAAAATAATTACGGGGTATTTCAGAAAAAAAATATTTTCAAAAAATTGCGCTGTTTTTTCATTTTTCTATTATTTTTTAGAATTTTTCAATTTATTTCCTTAAATTTTTCAAATTTTTTCCATGAATTTTTCACACGGAAATTTAAATGGCTTTATCTCGTATGAGTCATTCCTAATGGCTCGTAACCCTAGGAACTTAAAAAAACAACCGTTGGATTCGTCTCGAAAATATCTTTCATTTGAGCACAAACACCCATGGGCCTTATCGCCAACTTAGACCTTGATTTGCGTTTTTTTTTTGGCGTATTTGGAGGGGAGTGACATTTATTTTGTGCTCCCGCCCCATATTCTGCACTTTTGCCAAAAATAATTTGTAATTAGCTAGCGCTGAAGTATTTTCTATTTAAAAAAAACTAATAGAAACATACCCTCTTACCATACACTTCTTATGCAGCCTTTGGCAACACTAAAATATTTTGTGCTATCATCTTACGGCTCATTAAACAATTCGCCAAAGAAGAAGCATTGTTTGACAACCGCAATTGTAGACGTGTTTATTTGTGGGATTCCAGCCGAAAATTTTTTACAGAAATAATTTTAATAAAATGTTGAATATTCAAACGCACATGGTAAATTGCCTATTTTGAGCCACCACCAGTGTCCTTTCGTTCTACTATACCATTATGATTTGCAGGATTTTGTGGGCCAACACAAGGCCGAGATGTACTCTCGATTCATCATCACTTTGTTCGGTGTTGTCGGCTTAATCTGGGGTGCCATCATCCAACAGTTCTCCCAAACCGTTTACATTTTGGGAGCCGGACTGGTATTGGCTTCATTGGTAAGTTCTATATTACTCAAAAGATCAATACTGAGAATTTATACTATGTGTGTGTTTGTTATTATTTTGTAGCTGACCATTCCTCCCTGGCCCATGTTCAGACGTAACCCCTTGAATTGGCAAAAACCGAAACCAGAACCCACGTCATCCATCAATGCTGGCAATGGTTCGGAAGAGAATAAACAAAAGAAAAAGAAATAGTGTCCATTCATAAAATCATTCCGTTATTGTAAACAAAATTTACGAATAAAATATAATTTATAAGAAATCTAAGGTCTCAGAAATAGTTTGATGTATGTTTTATTTGTTATTTTCTTTATATAGGTCTACGATATGATTTCAATTCGTTGTGATCATAGTACTTATGTATCAAATCATACATATTCGCAAAGAAATACATTAGATTATCGTATTGGCCATTGTAAGGAGCCTCGGGTTCGTGATTATCTTTACTTGCCTCTATTAAATGTGCCGTTTTGTAGAAACCTTCACCAATTTCTAAGTTATCTAAACCACGATAGAGACTATTTAGGCCCCAGGCATTAACGTGCACCTCCAACAGGAACTGATGCACCGCCTCTACAGTGGCTAAGTACCAGCGAGGACTACCTTTTTGATGTCGCCAAAATTGAGAGCACCTGTTTTGCAGTACCACGGGTTTTAAAGACTTTACACGATCGTCTTTGTAAATACCACGACTTTGATTCCAGGTACTATCTATGAATACCGCTTTCTTAACGGGCAAATTATCATATGTGTATAGCTTAGCTGTTGGAGATTCGAGCGCATCATTATCCTCTCCTACGATTTCCTCTACCCGTCTACGCAACAAAGTTCCCACATTATGACCTTTGGGATAGCCAAAATTATTTTCTTTGCACAGCCTTACGTTACGTTCAAATAGTTGAGGGACCGTTACACTCTCCACGCTGGGAAATATCAAGACAACTCCTTCTTCCTTCGTATAGTCCGGTATATCGGGGTATGTATAGATACGCACCTGGTCCGGCGCCAATACTGCCGCATGAATGGCCGTACTTTTGCCATCAATCTCTTTTTTGTGTTTTATTATATCAATTTTGAGGGGAATTTGCACCTTAGGGACTATGTCGACTAAATCGCCCACCGGTATGTAGCAGTTGTAACAGAAAAACTTCCGTGAACGATTGCATTGTGAGCAGTCGAAACGTCCCTCTATTGTATCGAGCACCGTGTGGTCACTCAGGCACATGTTGACGAAAGGATATTTTCGCGGACGTTTGATAATTTCTAGAGCGTGTGTCATCTTTGTTAGCTGGCTATAGAGTCTTATTGAAGTTTATTCTTCATTTAACTGTAAATTCGATGCGAAATTGTGAAATTAGTTGGATTTTACAAAATGTACACAGCCAAATGTAAATTAGGTTGTAAACAAATGCTCTCACACTCTTGCACCCGGGAAAACAGCTGTTGGCAACGAACAGGGTGATTTGATTGAAAGAGGTATGAATTCTGTGCATGACAAATTATACGTTACAAAACATTATGTTTTTAAAACACTGTGGAAATCTGGCCAATTAAGGGGTTACATGAAATATTAGTATTATTTTCAAAAAAAAGTGGTTAAGTAAAAATTACATGTTATATAGGGAAAAATGTAAATTTAGGGCAAAATATATCTAAAAAAAACAAAAATGCCATTTAAAACAAGCAAGCAAATTCAATATTGAAGGCGGATAGACCGTGGGTTATTTGAATACATTTTTTTGTCTGATTTTGTTTTCATAGTTTTTGACCAAAAATAATTGACACATTTGAAGATGCTTCACTAATTGAAGTAAAAAATTTATTTTTTTATTGGAGTAATCTTTTCGGTCAAAAAAAAAATTAAAAATTTAAATTTTAAAACTCAGAGAGTGGGGTTAACCTCCTTTTGGCAAGTGAATCATCCATTTTTGGGTGGGTATTCAATCAAAAGGTATTTAAAAGTTGATTTCTAAAAGTAAAATTTTTTTTTAAAAGTACATTTGAAAACAAAGGGAGGAAAATAAAAAGTTTATTAAAAAAAAATTAATATTAGGACGATTTGAGACAAATAGTAAAACATCGAAGTTTAATCAAAAATATAATTCATTGAATTTAAAATAGGAAAAAAAAATTTTTTGTAAAAAATTTTATTTAATAAAAAGGAAATAATTCGTTATTATTAAAAAATCTTTTTTAAATATTAAAAAAAAATTTTTTAAACGTAAAACTGTCTTCTTAAGCAAAGACGGAGCCGAAAGTGTGCCAAAGTCGAAAAACATAATTTTCCAGGAAATCAATTTTTTGCCGGGAAAAATTCCCCTATTCTCTACAGTCGGGAAAGAGAATAAAAAAAGAGCAATTTTAAGTATTCGGGTGTTCCGGCTGTTCTGCTTTGACAAAATTATCAAGCAGTTAAGAAACTCGTAGTTGTTCTTGTTTTTTTTGATAAAATTAAGAAAACTTTTAAATACAATAAAAGTACTTTAAAAAAAAATTTAAACAATTTAATTACCTTTTTAAAGTACTTTTTATTACTTTTTAATACAAAAATTACTTTACAATTACTGTTTGGTACAATCAATTTTAGGTTTTGGCAATATAAATTGTAAATTGTAAAAGAATTTAAAAAAAATTACACAATTTAATTACATATTGGTACAATAAAAGTACTTTTTGTTACATTTAAAATACTTTTTAATAAAAAGAAATTACTTTACAAGTACTTTTTGGTACGAACAATTTTTGGTTTTGGCAAAATAAATTGAACTTTTTGTTTTTAAAATTTACATTGTACTTTTTGGTACAATAAAATTACTTTTTGGTACAATAATATTACTCTTTAGTACAATAAATGTACTTTTTGGTGTAATCAATTTTGAGTAAAACAATATCCACCACATAGGGTTAGGGTATTTATCAGTCAGTTCACCTGACGGAAATTTCTGAACTGGTTTAAAATAATTTTTTTTTTTTAATTTTTTATTATGTTAATTATGTATTTTATTTAAATTTTTTATTTGCAAAACATCTTATAGATTTTGAAAAAACTGCAAACCAATCTTCAAACTTAAAACATAGTGAACAAATCCTATAAGTTTACGATTTTGAGGCACAAGCCGAGAGATATGACAAGTATTCTATATAACTGCATATTCTGTTAGAAAAGACTTATGGCTCAATCAGTCTTGACTTAACTTAACAAAACTTAGTAGAAGAGATCAGCTGATTAAATCTACTACATACATTTTGTATGAAAGTAGTTATTAATCATTTAACGTAACAAAACACTTATTTAGGAACTTCCAGAATACAGATTTCTCTAAAGTTTCTTATGTTTGGCGGCAAGCAGCTGATTTATTTCGGTATTGTTGTTTGCAAAGTTTGGTGGGAATTTTCAGATGGTCTTTACTGTTAAATTTAGTTAAGTTTATGGATCAATCAGTCTGGATTTAGATTCTTCTTACCAAACATGTTAAGAAACCAAAATTTTTTAAGCATTGACTGAGTCACAATTTTTCAAGTGAGGAAAGTAACAAAAAACCGGGTTTTTAACCGTAAGTCAAAATTTTGTAGAGAATTTAGCATAGGAGTGTCATCGGAGCGCTCTTGCTTATAAAGAAAGCGACGATGTCATTAAGTGCCATTTCACTTGTAATTACGTTATAAACGGTATTTTAAGCGATCTTGATAATACGCTATATTACGATAACAGTGACGATGTCAGTAGATGTCATTACAATCGGAGTTATAATGAGTGGCGATACTTTTAACATTACATACGCGTACTTTCTAAGTACTTAGATCGCTCGCTTACAATATCATACTGACCCAAGTTCCCTTAATTTTTTTCATTCTGTTGTAGGCTGCAATTATGAATTTATATTTTTTGTCATTCAAATTATACAAATTTATTAAAAATATGTACATTTTAAATGTAATCGATTTTTAAATTTTATTTTCTCTCTCTCTTTCTCTATAATGTGTGAGTGATGTATGTAAATATGGTTATATAATAAAAAGGTGTATATAATTTTAGACATAAACAAATGGCATCTAATTAAACTCTTCCGTTGCAATGTATGGTGTTCCTTCCTCTGCACGTTCTCATACCCTAGCTGCCTTTGTTCGTCTAGTTTGTACTATATTGATGATGGCTATAACAATCCAACCAAATACCGCCAGCCAGGCAAATATTAACGTTAGATGAAAACATATCGAACTATTGATGCGTCCATAGCGTCGACGTTCATAGGAAATACTCTCAACCAAATAATCCATAAAATCAAATATGGCTGAACACGAGAGACGACTCTTGAGCACGGGCACAATGTTGCCAACACCTTGAATTTCTTTGAGTAAAGCTTCACGATATTGTTTGCATGTCACTTCAAAGCCATCGGTGAAAATGGCTGCATAGATTAGAGTGTAAATGGCCATGACAGCGGCTATGATGCTAGTTGGAAACCAATAATAGGGTGATATGCCGTGATCGGTTAATTCGGATTCGGTGGTCACTACAATCATGTCACCAGATCTGTAGGGGGAAGAAATTAAACATATTAAATGATTACTGCAATTCGATTTTAAGAAATAAATAATAGAGGGAAAAGTAAGTGTATGAGTATAGATTTGTATAGAAATTGTTTACTTTGGCAACCCCAGATTTATCGGATCGGATTGAAGAAAAAAAGAAAAAGAATACTATTAAAACACCAGAAAACCAGAAGGCATGTTTTTAATAAACTCCCTTAAAAATTCATAAAATCTAATTATTTTGTTTTTATTTTTCCCCAAATTTACCGGAGTATTATTTTAATAAATTTCCCGGTAACCCAACAGAAATAAAAATAGATAGAACATAACGAGGCTTAACTCGAATTGGGACAAAATTGAGTGTGTTTCAAGTAAGAAATCTATATATATAAAAGAGGATGTGTGTATATATGTATGTAACGTATGGACTCGAAAACGGCTGGACCGATTTTGATGAAATTTTCAGGGAATCTTCCGAATAACCCCGCGAGTAACATAGGCTACACATTGTTTGGATTTTTCTACATTTAGGGGGTGAAAATGACAATATTCGATAACACAAGGTATTCCGCGCTTACAAGAAGTTAAAAATAATATATTATCAATCGATGATAAACAACTTTGTGTACTCTTTTAAGATACCTGCGTACGTCCATGGGAAAACCTTTAAAAAAATTCTTTAAATAACTCTCTGTATTCCAATATAACGGGACATCCAATATAACGGGATATGCAATAGCGAAGCATTGCCGGGCCCACTAGTTAACTATAAAACTAAACAATAAGTAAAAAAATCCACTTTCTTAGAGTTCCTTCCCAACTGATTTTCAGTAAGGATGTGCAATTTTTAACTGCTCTCCTGAATAAATTAAAAACAGACAAAGGCTGTTATGACTTGTGGTTAACTTAAAAACTGAAAATATATCAAACCAATACAGAACTGGTGAACTGACTGAATTTGACCAATTTTAAATCGAAATTAAAAAACTTAGCTTAATTTCCCTTTACACTCCAAGAATCATGTATGGGACAGCTTCTAGCGATGAATGCGAACGTCACTGTTTTAGAAGCTTTCACTAGACATGCAGATTGACTCGACACATACTGCGAAGTTGCTGTCGACAACAACGAGGGGGCCGGCAATGAAAGAAAAATGTAGATGACTGGAGACAGGAATTGAACCATGGATCTCCCGCATAATAGTTGCGTGTTCCAACCATCAAAAATCTCAAAAGAAATTATCCCAGGAACTATTGACTTTTTTATTAGGAATATCCAAATTTTTAGGAAATTTATTTGTTTGTTATTGAATTATACGACACCGGATGTGAGTTTTATAAAAGTTGTTTAATGAATGAAAAAGTTTTCATTGTACAAAAACGTTACAAACAAAACTTATATGATATAAAACGTTTCCTGAAAGAGTTATACAGTAATATTTTAAACAAGTACATATTGATAATTCAACACGCCTCCTCAATAAATAATTGTTTAAAATTCTAACCCTATCGATGTACAACAAAAATAATGTTTGATTTTAGGAACAGGCTTCGTAAGGTAATCTGCAGGCATCTGATCCGTTGAAATATATTTTATATCGACCACTTTCCTTTCTACAGCATCTCTTATAAAGTGGTACTTGTAATCGATGTGCTTTGTTCTTGAGTGATGAGACCCAAATTTTGCCATGTGTTGACCGCTTTGAGAATCACTATAAATGCTTATGGGATTTGGCTTCTTGAATCCCATTTCATCCAAAATGTATCCTAGATATATGGCTTCTTTGGCTGCTTCACTAAGAGCTACGTACTCGGCCTCTGCACTTGATGTAGCAATAACCTTTTGCTTTTTTGATTCCCAAGAAACAGCAGCACCTGCAAGAACAAAGCAAAAACCGGATTGTGACTTCCGGTCATTAACATCTTGAGCCCAGTTAGCATCTACAAAACCAGTTATTGGCAGACCATTCGCCTTATATTTCAGGACAGCTTTTTTAGTAGTATTTAAATATTTAACAATTTGTAAAGCACAGTTCCAATGTTGTCGTCTGGGATCTTTAGAAAACTGAGATAACATGTTAACGCTACATGATATATCTGGCCTACTGTATAATGCAATGTGAAGTAACGATCCAATAAGTTCCTGGTATTGATGTTCCTCTACTTTTTGTGCTTCTTCACGAATTTTTGGATCTTTCTCTAATAACATTTTAGATTGCATCGGTAATTTTGTTGGCTTACAATTTTCCAAACCATATTTCCTAACTAAACTTGAAATATAACCAGGTTGAGATATTGATAACTGTCCATCTTTGTAATCAATGCATAACCCTATGCAATTTCTTGGTTGGTTCATATCTCTAATGTCAAAATTAGCTTTCAAAGTATTCATCATCGTTTCTAATGTATCTTCATCATTATATGCAACTACCATGTCATCAACATACAGAGCCATTATTAGAATACTAGAATTTTCTCTTTTATAGTATACGCATTGATCATATTTAGACTGAATTAAACCAACTTTGTGAAGGACCGAATGGATCTTTTTGAACCATTGTCTGCCAGCTTGTTTCAATCCATATATTGCCTTTTTAAGCTTGCATACTTTGGTACGATTCGCTTCTTTCACAAAACCTTCTGGTTGATCCATATAGATTTCCTCATCGATATCTCCATTTAAAAAAGCGGTTGACACATCCAGTTGTTTTAGCTTTAAATTATTTTCAACTGCTAAAGCATACATTAACCTGAGTGAACTTTGACGAACTACAGGAGCATAGGTATCCATATAATCAACTCCATATTGTTGTGAATATCCTTTGGCCACTAATCTTGCCTTTCGCTTGTCTACTGATCCATCTGGATTGTATTTGGTAGTAAACACCCATTTGCAACCTACAGTTTTTCTTCCAGGAGGCAGCTCAGATAAATCCCACGTTCCATTCCCAATCAAGGAATTATATTCATTATTAATAGCTGCCAGCCAATCATTCTTATAAATAGACCCCTCTATGTCTTTGATGGTTTTAGGATTATCTTCAAAACAAACGTTTACGCTTTCGTGGCTCATGAACTTCCAGGACCTCAAACGAGATTTAATTGACTCAATTGGATTTGGTTGTTCTTCTCTTTGTATACATTCAGATGATTGATTATCGACTTCTTCTGAAGAATTTTCCGCATTGTCTTCTTCCGTTGTCTCATCAGCATCTGCTGCAGAAGCATCCTGAGATTCATGATCAGTTCCATTGTCTTCCTTGTTGAAATTTATTTGAATTTCTAAAAAATCGCAGTCATCATTAGCGTTTGATATTGTAACAGCAGCATTTGGATATTTTCCTTCAAAAATTTTGACATCACGGCTCTTTACAATTTGTCTGTCGCCAGATTTCCATAATCTGTACGCTTTCGATGTATCACAATAACCGACCAAGATGTATTCTACGCTTCTAGGCTCCCATTTACCCTTTCCATGTTTTTTATTTAATACAAATGATTTGCTTCCAATTTCCCGCAAGTGATGTACGTTTGGCTTTTTACCAGTCCAAATTTCAAATGGTGTTTTATCATTATTTAACTTAGTAGGACACCTATTACGAATATATGATGCTGTATGTATAAGTTCCGCCCATAATATTTGCGGCAAGTTGGCTTCTAACATCAAACACCTTGCCATTTCTACAAGTGTACGGTTCATCCGTTCAGCCACTCCATTTTGTTGCGGCGTGTACTCCACTGATCGTTGATGTATAATACCATTAGCTTTTAAATATTGGTTAACATCATTACCAATCATTTCCTTAGCGTTGTCAGTTCTTAAAATTTTTAATTTTTTCCCTGTTTCGACTTCAGCAAAATTTTTAAATTCTTTAAGCGCTTCTAAATATTCAGACTTATTTCTCAAAAATGTTACATAAACCTTGCGAGAAAAATCATCTATAAATGTTGCGAAATAAACCTTTCTCCCCAATGATTCAGTTTTCATTGGACCGCATATATCGGAGTGGACCAGTTCCATAACTTGGCGTGAAGATTTGTCACTCTTTTTAGGAAATTTATCACGGATTTGTTTTCCCCTTACACAAGTCTCACATTGGAAGTTAGTAATATCAATATTAGGCATTCCAGTAACCATATCAAGAGATTTTAATTTCTTCAAAGAATAATTATTAAGGTGGCCAAATCGTTTATGCCAAAGTTGTTCTATGCCGTGGTTTTGTTCGTTTACGTCATAGCAGTTATGAATTTCATCAATGTAAACTTTATAAAGACCATTATCTTTATATGCTTCAACCAATATTTCCTTATTTTTCATTATCCTTGCACATTTTCCCGACATTTCAACTGTACACCCGTTATCAGTTGCTTTACTAGTGGACATTAAATTATTTTTCAAATCTGGAACCCACAATGCATTAAAAAGCTTTATTTGTTTATGTGTTCCTTGTACCTTAATATTCAGTACAACAGTTCCTTGTCCTTTCACATGTAATTCCTTTTCATCAGCAAGTTTGACAATACCAGTGTACGATTGATCAAAATCTTCAAATAAGTTCTTTTGGTATGTCATGTGGGAAGTAGCTCCACTATCTAAGTACCATTCAGATCTGCGACAAACATTCTGAGCAATTTCATGGGTGACAACAAATCCATTAGAAATTGCAACATTAGTTCGACTTTTAAAAATATTTGTCTTACAATTTTTGGCCATATGTCCTTGTTTGCCACAACGATAACAATTAATAAAATTTGACATACCATTTTTATCCCCTTTGAAATTATTATTTCCAGATTTCTTGTTATTATAGTTATATTTCCTACCATATTTTGCCTTAAATGCCTCATCTGGTGTATTATTGTTGTCTTGCAGCTCCAACAGTCTCGATCTTAAAGTTTTCACTGTGGGGAAATCATTTGCTGTGTTGTAAGCTGCTTTCACTTCCTTGTAGTCATCCGATAATCCATCTAGCAAAATTATAACTTGCAGTTCATCTTCTATTTTACCATTCATTTCTTCGAGTTGCATGTAGTTTTCATCAAATTCTTCAATATATTTTGATATTGTTTGTCCAGCATACATCTTGTGATTCATTAATCTCCTGTACAATTCTGCCTTTTGTCTTTTCGATTTTCTGTCGTACGTTTCTTCTAGAAAATCCCAAATTTTTTTCGATGTATCAAAATTTCTCACCAATATAATAATTTTTGGTGCTAATGCCATCAGGATATCGGCTCTTGCATCCTGATCTTTTTCTGTCCATTCTTCGAGTAGATTTGGTTCAGCAGGAGCTGTAACGTTTCCTTTTACAATTTGAAGGAATCTGCTCTTCTGAAGCAAAGCTTCCATTTGAGTCTTCCATGTTGAATAATTAGTCCCATCAAAAACTGGTATTTTTCCAGCAAACGAAGTGGATGCCATTTTCTAATCCTTTTATATTTCCTTTTTATTTTATTTGTCCTCAGAATCTCTCAGCATGGAGTTCTGGGCCCATAACCTATTGAATTATACGACACCGGATGTGAGTTTTATAAAAGTTGTTTAATGAATGAAAAAGTTTTCATTGTACAAAAACGTTACAAACAAAACTTATATGATATAAAACGTTTCCTGAAAGAGTTATACAGTAATATTTTAAACAAGTACATATTGATAATTCAACATTTGTACAGGGCATACCAGTAGGGACAGCGCAATGTGGTTGATCTTTAAACGCCCTCCTTATGTGACGGAGGGTATATTATAATTTGATACCACCCAATAGTGTAACACATAGAAGGAGTCACTTTAGACCTTAGGGTTCTTTAAACCAAATTCGATTCATGACTTTTTAAGTCGTTTGAGCCATGTCCGGCTGTCTGACTTGCCGGCTGGTAGGCACGATAACATTCGAAGGAAACAACCAAATGTTTTGAAACTTAGCACGAGTTCATATTTCCCCAAAAATACTTACGGTATTACATGGCCACACCCCTTCTGGTACCTCCCTTTAAATATATCATTACGCCCACTTTAGAAATTGAGTAATAATATCAATACACCCAATGCGAACGTGGCCAAATTCTGTATTTTGTTAAGCTTTAACAGGGTAAAGTTTTCGAGAAAAACTTGATAGCCTAGGCAAGCCCATTCTGGGACTTCCCATACCCATCTGGTATCGCCCACTTTATAAGTTGAGTAATAATATCAATACACCCAACGCGATTGTGCAAAAATTCTGTATTTAGTAAAGCTTTAACAGGTTAAAAGTTTTCGAGAAAAAATTGGTAGGTAAGCCCATTCTGGTACTTCCCATACAAATATAGCACTCCGTCCACTTTATAAATCGAGTAATAATATCAATACACCCAACGCGATTGTGCACAAATTCTGTATTTAGTAATGCTATAGCAGGATAAAGTTTTGGAGAGAAACCCTGGAAGTCCAGCCACGCCCCTTCTGGTACCTCCTATACAAATGTATCACTCCGCCCACTTTAGAAATCGAAAAAAATATAAATACATCCAAATTCTGTATTTAGTGAACATTAATCAGGATAAAGTTTTGGAGAAAAAAACTGGATGTCTATCCACGCCTATTCTGGTACCTCCTATACAAATGTACCATTCCGCCCACTTTAGAGATGGAGATATAATACCAATACACCCAACGCGATGGTGCACAAATTCTGTATTTAGTGAACTTTAATCAGGATAAAATTTTGGAGAAAAAAAACTGGAAGTCTAGCCACGCCCCTTCTGGTATCTTCTATACAAATGTAACACTCCGCCCTCTTTAGAAATCAGGTAATAATATCAATATACTAGAAAATTTATATTTTACTGATGGTGAGTCGTAAGTCGGGTTTCCCGACTGAAACTTTCTTAGTGGTTTTTTTAAGTCAACATACATTAATTTTTAAATAATACGAAATTTGCCTGTATACAATTTGCCTGTGCACTAACGTGCAAAAAAGAGGTAATTTTGTATGGGAGGTACTAAAAGGGGTTGAGATAATGTTAATAATGGTAAATTTTTATAGTCCTTAAACGAAATTGGTCTTTAGAAACTTGGGGTCCAATTCGTCTGGTTCTCATATCAAATAATATATAGCATCATCCCTATGGGTGAGGGTATAAAAATGTTATATTACAAAAAAAAGGAAAGAGAGTGAAACGGTTGATAAAAAATCGAAAAATCAATAATACCTAGTACTACAAAACTTTTTGTCATATTACATGAAAGGTCAAGAAAATATACATTTTAGGATTTAAAGTAATTTTGTGATTTATGTAATAATTTTACGTTACGTAATTTTTAATTTAAATTTTATCTTGTATGTATGTAGTTTCCCTAACTTATCATTCTTTTATCATATGATGATTTTTTTTTTTCAATATTTGTGAATCATCAATTTGGGTTTCCTAAGCCTACACTTGCTTAACTTTACTTTACACCCCCTTAACGTATGGCTTCTCTAACTTTTCGTTTAACCCTCATATGATCAGTTATTATTTATTTTTTAATATTTATGCTAATTGTTATTATTGCACCAACTAGTTGAATCATCAATTGGGGTTTCCTAAGCCTACACTTGTTTGTCTTTACTTAACCTTTGACCACATTTGTATTTGAAACTATCGAATGTTGTTCAATTGTGTCAAATTTATGCACAAGTTATGTCAATGATCATTTAGCGTACTGGTGTAAGTCAGAGTGACTAAAACTTAAATAAGTACAATTGTATTACAATATATCGGTTTAGGAATAAATCAGTCATAGACAGTTTCCAATTGAAATTTTTTTTTGTTTAAAAAATTTTTTTAGTTATGAATATATTATATCATACAAAATGACCTATTTTTTGGAAAATAATTATTTTTCTCTCATAACTACCAAATAGATTACTGGAGGATATTTGAATTAGATCAGTTTAATTATCTTGTTATAGTTGACAAATCCTCAGAAAATCGAAACCATTGCAAATGTCTTCTGATATTTAAAGCGATACGTTGACCTACTTATGATCTGCCCAATTTCAACCAGTTATTCTAAATTTCATGTACTATTTGTTTTGCTTCTTACCTTTGTCGTATGGTTGTAGTTCCACTCTTTCTTTTGCCCGTTCCCAGACATACTCGATACACATGATAGATGCCCAAGACAATACAAAACATTAGGGGCAACAACAGACCGTAGGTGGCATAATGGCAATAGGCTACATGACCGCCCTCAAATGAAGTGTATGTGGAGCGAGCATGAAGATAGCAGCCACAATTGGTCTCAGGGCAAGCATTCAGAACGTAGCGCCAATGGGTCCATGCCACGGCCGACGTAATGCAGCATATCACCGATGAGGCAATGACCAGGGGATACAAGTAAGCCAAAGCACGTTCAGCACCATAAGACATGTTAACCAATTGTGTGTTGGCTTAGTTTGGTTTCGTAGTACAGTTTCACAGTTTTGTGGAGTTGTGTGTTTTTTTACGCAAGTAAATTTAAAGATACTTTTATATTTCTACCTGCAAACGATATTAGGCCTTAGTATCGTATTTAATTAAACTTTTAATTCAATTTTATTATTTTATGTATTTTTTTAACACACTTTTACTTTTGTTTTTGTTAGTACAATTTACTTTCTTTCGTTGTTGTTTTTTGTGGAATATAGAAATCAAAACAAACCAAGAGATACATAGGTGTGATCGAGTATTCGTCAGATAAACACGTTTAACTACTGCAAGTATTCAGCCATAACTGTCGCTTATTCTCTGAATGCGAGAACATAACAGCAACAGAGTCAGTCAGTTGCACACCGTAGTAAACTGGACGTAGTAAACAACAGCCAAAACGAACGAGTATCTATCTATTCACTCAAGCGCACTTAAACGTGGTAGTAGTGAGAGTATGTTGCTCTCTTGACTAACTGCACCAGATATCTGAGATACGTGTTTCCGAGCCTATATTTGTGTGCAAAAACTGTTTATACTCAGCTCAGATACCAGCACACCTGTGGAAGAGAGTTATCTTTAGATACACCACCGACACAAAAAAACACCTTTGTTTTCAAATTGACGCGATGTGAGTAATATTTCCTATTGGAGTACAACAGTTTTCGGGTTCGTTTTGTTTGTTACTTTTCTCGTTAACATTATGTAGGCAACTGAACGAAATGTATGTGGGGTTCTCCTGAAGAGGCTTCTGCAGTCGACGGTTGTAGAAGTCTTCTACTATGCGAGCGAGGATGATATGATAATGTCGGTGATATGTGCGGTAATGTACTTGAAAAACATGAGCTGTAAAAAATCGAATATGCATATGAAATATGCAAAATGCACAAAAAATAGATTATGTATGCGATATTTGTATGTAAGCGATCAAAAAAATTAAGAATTTGACGATAATACAGACACAACTTTTTTAAAGTAAATAATGAAACAAAATCAAAAACGAAGAAACGCTGAAGGTACACACAGCCGGGTTGGGCTGATGATATTGTTTTTCAAATCAATAGTGTAAAAGATTTCCCGATGTAAAATTTTTTTGTTATAAATAATTTCTAAATTTTTTGTACTATGAAAAATATGGGAAAAAGTTTGCAATTCCAATTTTGAACCTCGTAATCTTTGATACGAGAAACAGTGTAAAGAATTAAAGGAGACGAGTTGGACTAGCCCATGCGGAAGATCCCAGGTTCAACACCTGACCCAAGTCATCTACAAAAAAAAAAATACAAAAAAATTCTTTTATTTCCGGCCCTTCCGATGTTGTCGACAGCAACTTAACAGTATAAGTGTCGAGTCTATCTGCATGTTTAGTAAAAGCTTCCCAAACAATGACGTTCGCATTCGTCGATAAACAAGTAGGTGCCATTTATTGTTAATCTAAAATAGAAAGCGTGTTAATTCCCAACAACGCGAGAAGCTATTCCGTACCTCATTCATAGGGTGTGAAGGGAAATTAAGTTTTTTTTAAGAGTTGGACTTCTTGTATCTGAACATCAAATTCCTTTCAGGACTTTTTAAGACGACTGAGCCATGGTCGTCTGTCTGGCTGGCTGGAGGGCAGGATAACTCGAGGAAGCCTTCACTGACCTTATGAAAATTAAGCAGTATTATTATATGCCAAATTGTAGTTATGGGATTGAAAATGTGCGAAAATGCCCCACTCCTCCTGTACTTCTCCTAAAAATTACTTCTTTTTGGAAAATTGTAATTTCTGCCTTACCTTTCAAAAGGAAAACTAGAACTTTGTATGTTTAACTATTATGCGTCTTAAAAAAGCGAAACATTTGATAACCCTCTCCGGGTATCTGCCATACAAATAACCACATTCAGCCGTATACATGTACATTAGAGTGGGTCAATTTTTTTTTCGACCAAGCGGTTATCAGAATCGTAATCTACAATGAATTCTAAGAAAATTTTTACAAGAAACCACGGGTCAAAAATTAAAATCGAGGCCCCAGTTTTTACCGAGAAACTTTTCGTACTGGGGAAAAATCCACAACATCCTATAACTGCTCCGGAATCGACCCTAGAGGGTTCAAATGTATAACGAACTAACATTTTACCCAAACATACCTACACCCCATCTTCACCCCCTAAGTGTGCTCCAATACAAATTTTTTTTTTTATAAAATTTGTTGGATTTTATTACGATTTTAAATTTTTCTTTTTTATTGATACGAGGGCTGCTATATATATTTCTGGCCTAATAATGAAAATGCGAATATTTATCATCAAAAATTGTTTTATTGTTTTTCAAAGTATTCTCCAGCCTGATTTATACACTTTTGCATGCGCTCAAACCAATTGTCGAAGCACTTTTTCCACTCCGATTGAGACACCTCCAAAACATGGTTTTTGAACGCTTCAACAGCATCTTCTGGGCACGAAAATCGTTGACCACGCATTTTTTTCTTGATGTGCGGGAATAAAAAGAAGTCATTGGGTGCCAAGTCAGGGCTGTACGGCGGATGACCCATCAATTCGACGTTTTGGCCGGTCAAAAAGGCGCTGGTTTGAGCCGATGTGTGAGAGCTCGCGTTGTCATGGTGAAGAATGATTCGTCTTCTCTTGTTTGTTTTTCGAATTTCTCCGAAGACTTCAGGCAAACAAATTGTGGTGTACCACTCAGAATTGACCGTCCTTCGTTGCTTAAGCGGAACAGTCGCCACATGACCAGTTTTTCCGAAGAAACAGGCGACCATTTGCTTCGAAGTGCTTCTTCCACGAACAACTTTCGTTGGATTTGGCTCGTCTTCGAAGACCCACACGGTCGATTGTTGTTTTGTTTCGGGCTTATACGCATAGATCCAAGATTCGTCACCTGTGACGATCTTATGAACATCTTTTGAAGCACCGCGATCGTATTTTTTCAACATTTCTTTGCACCAATCGACACGAGCCTTTTTTTGAGCGATTGTCAAATTGTGCGGGATCCAACGACAACAAACCTTTTTTACGGTCAGGTGTTTATGTAATATCGAATGTATGCTGGTGGGAGAAATGCCCAAGGATGCCTCTATCTCCCGGTATCACATGACGATCTTGCATTATTAGTTCACGCACGGCATCAATGTTCTCTGGCACAACGGACGTTTTTGGACGACCTTCACGGAATTCGTCGTTGAGCGAACTGCGACCACGATTAAATTCGTTATACCAGTTTTTCACGGTGCTATATGATGGTGCTTGATCACCATACAAAGACTTAAGTTCATCGATGCACTCTTGTCTGGATAATCCACGTCGAAAGTTGTGAAAAATGATCGCACGAAAATGCTCACGTGTCAATTCCATTTTTTTAACGGAATTGAATTGTTCAAAGCTCTGTAAGTTTAACAATTCACGATTAAATGACAACACGTTCTGAGTGATGTTATGCTAAAAAATGTCAACGTTTCCAATGGAAATATCAGATTGCACCTGGCAACACTTATTGTTGCCTAGGCCAGAAATATATATAGCAGCCCTCGTAGTGCTCCCCATTGAACCTATCTTGGGAAACCGGGAGTAATATATTTCGCGGGATTCTCGGGAAATAAAAAAATATTTTTTCTTAATTTGATGGAACGCTGTTCAAACGCTAGTCCGTGAACGCACAAATTTCTATCATTTTAATATGAAATTTTTCAGTTTTCCCGTCTATCCCGGAACGGCATTTTTAAATGGTTCGCGAATTGGCAGTATAGAAGAACAACATAAGTCTAGCATTTCCACGAATTTTTGTGATATTTGCTTAAAAACTGCGGAAACAACTTCCTAATGGAATACTTTAGGATATTTAAGTTTCCGAAACCCTTGCAAAACTTCTTTGGGTTGCTCCCATACAAATGACCGAATGAGCAATAAATTTGGGGTATATTGGCCAAACCCTTTTTGGTAGTTCCCATACAATTTTTTGGAAAAAAAAAGATATTTCTCTTTAACTTGCAAACGGAAGACTGCAGTATATTTGAGTTTGGTCAGTTTAATTATCTAGTAGAAGCAGGCAGATTTTCAAAAAACCGAAACCTTTGCTACACCACTTCTAGTACCTCTGTTACAAATGACCAACCTTACTCATATACGCTTACGTACCGATCGTTGTTGAAAGTGCACTGAATTCGAAGTCAAATTCAAATTTTTATTCGTTTATTCGACGTTGAATTACGAATAGACCATATTGCCCTACCCCTAGTCAAATCTAAGGAACCAGGAAGTTTACCCCGCCTATTCTGCTAATCCAAATAAAAAATTACTATAAATCCAAAGATATAGAATTGATATTTTTGTCAGAAATTAAAATTCTGCACACTTCCTTTTTTCGGTACCCCAATACAAGTTTACCATACCTCCAGAGATATTCTATTGAACATTTTACTCATGTTGACGAATTGATTAACACTTCCCACGCTGCAACATTTAGTACAGTATTAATACATGTTTGTAAATGTCTGACAATACGACTGAATGTCCTATCTTCAACGGTTTACACTCCACAAGAAGGCAAGGAATAAAACATAAGTAATTGCACTTAAAAATTGGTTAAATTCAACAAATCGGAGTTAAGCAATATCCACCAGCATATTGATAATAGAACATAGGGTGAGGGTATTTATCAGGCAGTTCAACTTACTTTCTAAAATTTGTAATTTATACGTTGTTATTACTTTCTAATTGTTTCTTTTTAAAGTTCTCTATACAGTAGAACCTCGATAATCTTAGACATTTTAATTAAATTTTCATATTTAAGAGTAGATATTTAACTTACGAAAATGCACGTAAGTTGTTTCTTTCTTGCTAGCACAGATATCATTCCAATACAAGTTGTATGTAAGTATTTTGGCAGCCCTTTTAATACCACCCTCATACATCGGGAGAACCAAACATGTATTATCGATATTTTCTTTTTTTTTCAAGATAATGAAGAGTTAAAATTCAGCACAAACCAGGCAGTCCCATGTATCGTCATCGACAGTCAGCCAGCCAGTTACTCTTTGCATTCATTCATTAATGGATAAGATGATTCACACACATGTTATGAACGAGCATGAGGGCCACCACTCCACATACATAGTTACTCGTACATTGAATGCATATTTATTAATTAGAATTATTTATTAAATTATTTTTTGTTTGATCATTTCTAGACGTTCTATAAATAATAATGGCCATATTATTGTTTTCTTGTCGGACAGAAATAAGTGTAAGATTAATTGAGATAATACTCAATCAAACTGTTTTTTAATTTGAATGTGAAAAATTTGTAGTAAATTACATATGAATCTACAGTGTACGGCCAATCTATAGTGTAGCATTAAGTTTTAATTATGTGATTCATAGAAAACTATTAACAATGGCAACCAGACAGACGGATGGACAAGGCTGAAACATCTTCAAAAGACCTGAAACGAATTTGGTCTTAAAATAATTGGAAAACAACTTGTCTTCTTTAATGCGTTACACTTTTTCTGATATGAAATGACTTGCCAAAGGAAAAAAAGCTGATAAAGTTTTTTTAAAACCCTGTTAAATTATAAAGTTAAGTCAGTGAAAAAAAATTTAACAACGTAAGTAATGTTCAGAAGTGTTTATTTTTATTATTTGATGAATTTTTTTTCTATTAGAAAAAATATGAAATTTATTAGTGATGTAAAAAAAAATTCAAAAATAATACTTAAAAGCCAAATCGATTAACGTTCATTCAACATAAAACAATATTTGCTTTATATTTTGTAGAATTAATCAATTGTGGCAAGTGAAACGTTTAAATGGCACTAGTATTATTTTTCTCATACGCATTGTCATCTACAAAGTTTCCAATACAAATACTAATTGTTTAATTTTAACATATCTTAGTTACCGTCTCTGACAATAATTCAAAATATTTCTATGACATTCACCTTAGTAACAGCAAATTGCGTTCAATATTTATTTACGGTCTACAAATTCAACTGATGTTGCCGGAAACATCAGTTATTTTTTAGAAAAAATTCACATATTTAAAAAATGGACCACAAAAAGGATAACGAGACTCATAAACTAAATGTTTATGGTTACATCGATTACAAACAGCCTTTGGGCAAGCACCAGGATATGAGAACATCTACATATTTGGGCAGCAAACCTATGACCGATACTATGCTGGGCGACAAGATTCACGCTAGATTTAAGGAATCCCGGCCCTACACGGAAGACTCAGTATTAGACCAGACACGTATCAGTGATTACAAGGCTAATTACTTGTGGAAGGTGAGAGAGACACTTGAAAGACAAATATCAATACCTTAGGAAATTTATACAATTATTTACTTCATCCCAGTACGGCGATCCCGACGAAGTGCGCAATCCCACCGTGGATAGAATTGACTTTGTCAAACCTTTCTATGAATGTCAAATGAAATTTCTTAAACGACCCATGTTACCGGCCAGTAGTGTAGCACATTCAGATTATCTTTGGCATTCACTGCCACCGAGCGAGCCACCTTCACCCATAGCCATGCCTGCACCTGTAGCAACGACTAAAGTTAACATGGATCGAGAAAAACCAGGTTACACAAAATACTTAGATCCAGAAGCTACCACCTCTCGGCTGGACTTTTACCATCGTTCGCCTCAGGACATTATGAGTGGCATTGGAGCCATGGATAGTATAACATTTTGGAATTGGCAAAGTATGGAGAAGCGTACGAAAAAAGTCTTTCGTCAACATGATCGCCAACAATGTGATGCAAGGCCAGCGACGGAGTGCGTCAAGAGACGCTGTGAATTTCCTAGTATGGTTAAGGCTGTACCGCATTCAGGTCTAACCACTGAAGTGCGGGAAAACTATGTGGAACCCTATAAAAGAGCTAGTGAATATGATAGTACAAAAATACGCAACGCTTTGACATTTGTGGAGGCAGAACCGTCTGCAGGACGTTCGGAATATGGGATTTTGGGTTCTGGCGAGTGTACACGTAAATATGTTTGAGCGTAGGATTTTGGGGTTTTGGGATAGAGTAAAAGTGGGTTAGATGAACGAGATGGAACAATTGGGGGGGAAAAAATAAACAATGTACGAATGTAACAAAATCAAATTGTCATCTATTACTTTGGAGTATATTTTCTAAAATGACTATCAGCCCAATTCAAATCAATTTTTACTGGGAATATAATCCTTCTATTCTAAACAGTCGGGGAAATGAATAAAAGGGAAAGAATTTTAAATATTGAAGTTAGTCAAATTGTCCTGACAAAAATTTTAAATGTAAATTCTTGCTTTTTGGCACAATTAAAGTACTTTTTGGGACAATAAAAGTACTTCTTGGTACAATAAAAGTACTATTTGGTGCAATATATTGTACTTTTAGTGTACATGAAAAGTATTTTTTTGGTAAAATTACAGAACTTGTTGGTACCATTAATACACTTTTTGGTACATTAAATTGTACATTAAGATGCTTTAAATGTACTTTTTGTGCACAGTAAAAGTAATTTTTGGCTCCATAAAACCACTCTTAGTGTACAATAGAAGTACTTGTTGGTACAATTAAAGTACTTTTTGAAACAATAAATGTACATTTTGGATAAATAATTTTACTTTTAAAAAATTAACGTACTTTTTGGTATAAAAATTATACACTTTTTGGAAAAAAACAGTATTTTTGGTACAATAAATGTACTTTCAGATACAATAAAATAAAAAAAGTACTTTTTGCCACAATAAGTTCTTCTTGATAGTATAAAGGCAATTTAAGGTAGAATTGAAGATTAAAAGTACTTGTTGGCACAATAAATTGCACTTTTTTGTACAATAAATGTACTTTTTTGTACAATAAAAAAAATGTGCTTTCCGGCACAAAAAAGTGCTTTTTTACAAAAAATTTACTGTTTGATTCAATAAAGATATTTTTTGATACAATAAAGGTTTTTTTGGAATCATAAATTATATTTTTGGTGTACAAAAAAAGTACTTTTTGTAACAGTTAATGTACCTTTCGGTTCAATTTATTCACGTTTTGGTAAATAAATTATATATTAAGGTGCATTAAAAGTACATTTTGAAACCACTTTTTGTGTACAAAAAAATATTTTTTGGTACAGTTAAAGTACTTTTTAGTACATCATCATATACATTTTGATTGAATAAATTACATTTTGATACAATGAAAATACTTTTTGGTAAAAAAGTACTCTTTGGAACAAAATATTACTTTTTGGTAGAATAAAAATACCTCTTAGTACACTAAAATAATAAAAGTACTTTTTGCCACAGTAAAAGATCATTTTTATATCACAAAGGTACTTTTAGATAAATTAAAGAACAAAAGTACTTTTTGGGATTATAAATTGCACTTTTTGGTATAGTAAATGTAATTTTTTTCTACAATTAAAAAATAAATGTACTTTTTGGCACAATAAAGGTACTTTTTATACAACAAAGTTACTTTTTGGTTCAATGAAATTACTTTTTGGTACAATAAGGGTACTTTTTGGCATCAAACTATACCTTTGGTGTACAAAAAAAGTTCTTTTTGGTACAGTTAATGTACCTTTTGGTACAATAAATTGTACATTAAAGTACTTTTTAGTATAATAAAAGTACTATTTGGTACCAAAAAGTACTTTTACTGTTTTTATACTTTTATTATATTGCTTTTTAGTATAATATACTATTTTTTTTGGTATAATAAAAGTACTATTTGGTACCTTAAATATATTTTGGGAGTTTTTGATACAATAAAAGTTCTTTGTTGGTACAATAATAATACTTTTTGGGACAATAAGTTATTTCAGGTATATTGAAAGTTCTTTTGGTACAATAAAATTTTAATAATAAATTAAATTGATAAACTTTTTGGTAAAATAAATTGTACCTTTTGGTACAATAAAAGTACTTATTGGTACAAAAGTAAATTTTGGTCAAATAAATTTTACTTTTTTTACAATACAAGTACTTTTGTACATTGCTAGAATAAATGTACTTTGCGGTACGAAATGGTGCTTTTTAGTACAATAAAAGTACTATTAGGTACAATAAGTGTACCTTTTGGTACTACAACCAAAAATAAAGTACTTTTTGGTATAGTAAAAGTATTTTGCGGTAATATTATATAATAATATATAATGCAGTAATATATGTAAAAAATTGTCCAAAATATTGACAGGATTCAGGACATCGACGCCTAACATCACAACTCATTTATTTGAAATTCTAGCGAATTGCGAGCTAATCTTGTCAAAGTCTGATCATTACAATTTTAAATACATACAGTTTTAAGTACAGCATCCTTGAAATTTGTTGGCAGAATTATTTCCAAAATTTTTCATTAAATTCTCCCCTAATATACATTCGTTGTTGTTGTTGTAACAGCTGGAGGGATTAGCTGGGGTGATAATTCTTTATACCGATTTTCAATTAGATAACAAGGTTTTTGTCAATGATTGCTAGTTGTCGTTGTTTTTAAGTTTTAACCACCATTTTCTTTCAAGAGATGGCGCCATCTTTTGTCCTTGGTCCTTGCGCAATCTGTTTTTTTTGTAGTGGAAGCATCTAGGAAGAGTTTTGTTGGTTGGAGAACTGAAAAGTATTTGAAAAATAATTTTTTTTATCGATGTTGATGCTAGTGCCCCGGCCGGCAATCGAAACCGGCACCTTCGTATTGCAAGTCTACGTCGCTTCCACTGAGCTATCGAAGACCACATTTGTAATAGCCACTTTTTCACCTACGAAGATCGTTTAGAATATGGGAAAATTGAAAAGTGACGAAAATATCAAGTTGTCAACATCTTTTAGTGAATAATTTTAACTTGACTGAATATCAAGTTTAATATCAACTCCCAGTTTCAAATAAAAAACAATTGAACAACATAATTAAATGTATTATAACAATATTATATTTTATGTATACATATTTTTCTTCTATTTTTTGTTTGTTTGTTTTTGTGATAGTAATATATTGATTAGTTGATTTAGTTTGTTTTTATTTATTTGGTTATATTTATATATATTGTATATCGAATTTAAAATTAACATAAAAACACAGTTTAACTTTCTAATATTTGGACCTAAACAAGAAAATGTGTAAATAAATTTGACTGCAAACTTTCACGTACACGACAAACTAAAAAAAAAACACATTCTTACTTAACTAAAATACTAATATGTAATTTCATTCATTATTTACAAATCGAACAAATGAATAACAGAATACAAAACAAAATCGTTAAGAGACAAAAGACTTTCTATGTGATCAGTATCAAGATAAACTTAACATGGTCGCATTGATTAAGTACATAGACATTATACAGCTTTATAAGAACGTTGAAATTTAATTGTTTATGAAAATGATAACGAAATTTTAGGTAATAAGTTCTGTAAGTTGTAATTAGAACTTGACCGATGTATTCAATAACAATTATAAAAGAAAAATCGCTCAATATAACTTTTATGCATATCGCATGACAAATTTATTGCCAAGTAGCCATTGTGAAAAATAAAGGATCCCTTCATTTTTACAAAACTGGCTATGAATAAGATATATCTAATATCTCACCAGTCTTAAAAGATCACAGGAACGTAACGTAGCGGGAACAATTCCAAACCATGACACAAACAAACAAATAATACCAATCTTTAAAATAATCAAAAGGACTGAGGAAAAATGTTTCTGTCATTTTGGGTCAATTACACTTAAAAACAGTAAAAAAATCTCTGAAAACATTGACAGGTGCAAAAACACAAATATAGGTGACAAGTAATAATGCAAGCTTTTCTGGGGAGTTACTATTTTTTGTACCAACTAGCTCAAATCAGGAAATACATTTCTTTCGAAATGTTACAAATATCCGATTATCAACCTTTATACTCTACTTTCGGATGTGCTTCACATTGTATTTTAACTTTCAAAGATGTTTAACAGTTAATATTTTTACTCGTTAGATATTTAGCTAACGAATGAAAAACAAAAAACTTAGCAAATGCTGAAATAAGTAAGTATTTCTTACATTTATTTTCTTAGTTTAATAGATAAATATTAACTGAAATCTTTTTCAATAGGGAAAATGCAGCGAAAAATATGAACACCAAACAAAGGCAAAGGTAAAGTAGTCTAAGTTTGATCTCCAGCTCAGAACATTAATTTGATCTGGGGTGCCAATGTAATTATTGTAACATGTTTTAAATTCACACTTTTTGCAGCAAATACGATAACCGAAGTTACGTTACTGCCTGACATAATATTTTCGTTTTCAATTTCATACAAAAAAAAACCTCTCTTAAAACTGATAATAAATTCAACAGAAATACATTATACATCCCTCTCCCAATCATACATGTATATCTATATAGCTACTAGTTTTCTAGGCTACAACTAAAAATTAACTTTCACACACTCACACTTTCACAAATACACAAATCTAAGGACTAAACATGTTAAAATTTGGTTCTATATTAAAATATCATCACTGTAACTTGAAGCCACACATACACTTGCATTGTTGGAACGGTAAGTAGAGTTTTTCGACGACGTGGATGTCGTCGTCGTCATTAGCTTTTGGAACGGACGTTGATGCGTACGTTGGGAATGTTGTTGTTGCTGCTGCTGTTGCGAATTTAGCAGATTATGATGCTGCGATTTATGGTGCTGCTGCTGCGGATGCTGCTGGTGCAGATGATTCTGGTAGTTGTGATTTTGATTGTTGAGCAAACGTCATTTCTTTGTATTAATACTTGGCTTGGGCAGCGAATTGATGAATGAGGTATGTGTGGGTATAGCTGGTGCCACAAATCCCAGGTCGGGTATTAATGCTATACTGGGCGCTACTTTCGCTGAACCCACTTGAAACTGATTATTCTTCATAGAAGCCGAGGAGTGACGCTCAGGTGTAGGTACTGGTGCTGTGGAGAAATTTTGCATTATATGTATTTGTTGGGCTTGACCCGAGTGGGGACCGGATGTTTGAAAATGATTGTATTGTTGAGTATAATTGTTATTGTTATTTAGAAAATTTTTGGGTGGTTGGTGTTGACTGGCAGCAGAGTTAAGATTTAGGGGTCCTTTATGATATAAACTTAAGGGATTGTTATAAAAATTGGCATTTTGCCAGGCACCACTATTGAATTGGGGCACTCCCCGGTAGGCCGAACTTTGCTGTGTATTAGCCGATACTTGAGCAGCGGCCGAGGGTGGGGCACCCGATACAAAATCAGACCATTCGTCATCATTGTTAGAATTATTGTAATTCTGATGCGGTGGCATTCTATGGGGGTTGACTGGAGATCTGTGTTTGAAGGGAGATTTGGATGGACTCTTTGCTACCGCTAAGTTATTGTTGGTAAGTGCTTTATTATTATTTGCTACAGGCACTGACACAAAGTCAGACCAATCGTCGTCGTCGTTGTTGCCTTCGAGTTCTTTGTTTGCCACCGCAGCACTTATGGAAGGTGCGGTAACGACGTTGGGGTTGGCTTGGTGGGTTGGCGTTGACCTTTGCGATGAGCTAGAGTTATTCGATTTTAACGATTTGGGCTCGGGGAACAATTCCTCAATGCGTGCCAATTCTTCGGGGTTTATAGAAGTTGTTGAATCGCCCCATTCTATTTTTGGCTTTTGGGATTCCATTGATATGGCTTGAGGTATTAGAATGGCTGGACTTAGAATCATGCCACAAGACGAAACATTTGATGGTTTGGCTAGGTCTGACACAACAGAACTTGGATTGCTTGAAGATGATAATGAGGACTTTGAGCTTGTGGGAGCTGTCTGCGTAGCTGAAGGTGCAGCAGCGACAGGTTCACTTGACACCGATTGAAAATCAGAAAATTCCTCATTAAATTCATCGCCCACATCCGCTGCGATCTTTGGACTGCTGCCTTGCACCGCTGTAATATTGGCAAAGCCATTGGCATTTGTTGCTGACGTTTTCATAAGCGAGTCCATGGAGAAAGGCGAGTTGTATTCTATATCGCGATACTCTTTTTTCACCACGGTCTCATCGATTATAACGCCCATTGCTGCTTTTTCATAATCGAAATCGATATTTGTCGCTTTTGAAGGCGAAGTTGTGGACACAGATGATGATGACGATGAAGATGTATTTTCCGCTGTCTTTGGTGGTGTATAGATGTGTGTCTCTTTAAATGAGCCTGCAAATGTGGTTGACGTGATAACAACTTCAAGAGTGTCTTTTGAGAGATCCTCCGTCTCGTGCAGCTCGGTATTTCGCTTAAAATCATTTAGAATTTGTGTCACTGGCTGTGGCGTTGGTGGTGGCAATTCAACGTCTAACGCAGGTATGGATGCTGGTATAGGTGAAGAGAACGTATTCACTGATTCCATTTCACTAATGGGTGGTGTTTTCGATATTTTGTCTTCATTGTCTAGGCGATTTTCAAATATCGTTAGGGATTCAGGTGTTTCCAAAGCTATATAAGCACCAGAGGTTGCTTTGGGAACTGGAACATCTGGTGTAAATGTATGGTCTTGCGAAGCTGAAAAAAATAAATCGAAAAGATTGCATTAGATCAGGATGAGAGTATAACCTTAAGGTCGGATTACAAATAATAAGATTATTTTTGTGATTAATAAAGAGTAACTACAAAACTATAAACATGTAATTGTAGAAGTATACATATATTAAAATGTTTGTACCCAGTAGGGAAAAATACTAGTTCGGAACTAGTAAAATACTAGTTCTCCATAGGACAGTGAACTAGTTCACTTTTCATACAAGCAATTGTCTCATTTAACACGTAGTTGTCCTAGTCTTGGGGGGAATTGTCCCTTTTGTACTAGAATAGAACTAGTTCAAAAATTCTAGTTGGGCGGTAGTTGATTGTCTCCTTTGAACTAGTTTGGAACTACTTAAAAAAAGAACTAGTATTATTCTAGAAAATTTGAGCTAGTACTGTACTAGTATTTTAAATACGAAAATACGAAAAAAAACTTATACGACGTCCAAAATATATTTTAAAGTGTGTAAAAAATACAATATATTATTAAATAAATACATTAATTAAAATATATATTTTTTCATCTAAAAGCCACTTAGAATTTTTTGTCTTCTCGAAATATAACTTATGAAATTATTTAAAAATTCTCTATTTCTTAACTGGTTCAAGATTCGATAGTTTAGAACTATGTAGTTCTTTTTGGGATTAGTTCACAATTCCATACTTTTGAACTAGTACGTTTTTGAACTAGTTTGCGATTCCCTACTGGGTTGAGATACTACAATATATGAAAGAGTATATATCGACTTTATGAGTATTAAAACAATTTAACTTTGGCCCATATACTTTCAATACGAACAGAAAGTAGTTGAGCAATTTTTTTAAGATCAGAAACATTTTAATACTTAGGCTTGGGGGGAATTGTCCCTTTTGTACTAGAATAGAACTAGTTCAAAAATTCTAGTTGGGCGGTAGTTGATTGTCTCCTTTGAACTAGTTTGGAACTACTTAAAAAAAGAACTAGTATTATTCTAGAAAATTTGAGCTAGTACTGTACTAGTATTTTAAATACGAAAATACGAAAAAAAACTTATACGACGACCAAAATATATTTTAAAGTGTGTAAAAAATACAATATATTATTAAATAAATACATTAATTAAAATATATATTTTTTCATCTAAAAGCCACTTAGAATTTTTTGTCTTCTCGAAATATAACTTACGAAATTATTTAAAAATTCTCTATTTCTTAACTGGTTCAAGATTCGATAGTTTAGAACTATGTAGTTCTTTTTGGGATTAGTTCACAATTCCATACTTTTGAACTAGTACGTTTTTGAACTAGTTTGCGATTCCCTACTGGGTTGAGATACTACAATATATGAAAGAGTATATATCGACTTTATGAGTATTAAAACAATTTAACTTTGGCCCATATACTTTCAATACGAACAGAAAGTAGTTGAGCAATTTTTTTAAGATCAGAAACATTTTAGTACTTAAAATATCACGATTTTTATTTTACATAAATAATTAGGTAAAGAACTTACTTCTATAAAATTCCCTATAATACATCCTACAAATTGTGTTATTAAACGGAGACCAACACAAAAATCAAAGAAAAGGCAAATTAACTATGCCCCACACGTTTGAACGTCAACCCAATGTTCTTTACACTAAATGCGTTTATTAGAGCTTATATTGGAAATAATCGAGTCATGTTCTAATCTATGTTCCACCACATAACAAGATATGTATTATCAAATCTATTGAATAGTCTTATTAACGCACGAAAGAAACCAATACTAACTTAATGTTACTTAAAAGTTAGCTTATCATCAATGATAACTGACAGAAAATGTTATGCCATGGACAGACTAGAATAAATACTGTTAAGTACACTCAACTCTATTAGCAGGAATAAAACAAAATTATTATTCGGTAATAAAATTAAATCAAATGAATTATAATAACAAAAACTCAAAAAAAATAAAATGAACTATAAACAAAACCAGTACAGAAATTTCAGTCAGGTAAACTGACTGATAAATGCCATCACCCAATAATAATTCCTATTACAAGATAATTAATTACCAAATTTGATTATCCTCCAAGTGACAGTTTAGAAATTATGGGAGAAATATTAATTTTCCAAACAAGGTCATTTTGTATGGGAGGTACCAGAGGGTGATCCGGTATAATCCATATTCATTCCTGATTCAAATTATCATAACTGTACAACTTACGCAAAATTCGGCTGTATTCACTGTACTTACAAAAATATATGTATTTAAAACTATGGGGGTATGTTCGGTATTTTGTATGGGAGGTACCAGAAGGGGTGCGTCAAATAGTTGTTTTGCAAGGTTTTGCTTCCTACCACAAGATAAATTAATTGACCAATTTTCATTACCCCCCAAGTGTCCGTTTGGAAATTATGGGATAAATGTTAATTTTTCAAAAATAGGTAATTTTGTATGGGAGGTACCAGAAGGGGTGATCCAATATAATCCATATTCATTCCTGATTCAAATTTTCATAACTGTACAAGTTACGCCAAATTTGACTGAATTAATTGTACTTACAAAAAAAGATATGTATGTAGGACTACGAGGGTGAATTCGGGAATTTGTATGGGAGGTACCAGAAGGGGTGCGTCAAATAGTAAGGTTTTCTGAGGTTTTGCTTCCTATCGCGAGATATATTTCATTTCATATCATTTATTTATTTTTATGATGTATGGAAGCCATAAAAAGGCCAATTATATGACATCACATTAAAATACAAAAGTATCATACAAAGGTTTTTTCAAAAAAGTATATATATATATGTATAAATAAATATTAAAGACAAAATATATATGTTTACAACAGTTGTTTTTTTTATAATTATTAAAAATTTAAACTTAAAAGAAAACTAAAATAATAAGCAACCTTTTGTCATTATCCTCCAAGTGTCCGTTTGGAAGTTATGGGAGAAATATTAAATTTGCAAAAATAGGTAATTTTGTATGGGAGGTACCAGAAGGCGTGAACCGATTTAGTTCATATTCATTGCTGAGTCCAGTTTTCATATGCAAACATCATATGCAAAATTTGAGTGAATTCAGTTTAGTTACAAAAAAGATATGTATGTAAAACTATGAGGGTCAATTAGGTCATTTGTATGGGAGGTACCAGAAGGAGTATGGCAAAGGTTTCGGTTTTCGTAGTGTTTGTCTACTTTTGCAAGATAAATAAACTGACCAAATTTAAATATCCTACGATCGTCCGTTGGGAAGTTATGAAAGAAATATAAATTATCCAAAAATAGGTAATTTTGTATGGGAGGTACCAGAAGGGGTGGGGCTATTCCCAATCCCATAAGTTCGTTTTGAAAAATATTAATACTGGTAAATTTTCATACTGATCCGTTAAGGTTTACTCAAGTTATCCTGCTGACCAGCCATCCAGCCAGCCAGACAGACGGACATAGCTCAATCGTCTTAAAAAGTCCTGAAACGAATTTGGTCTTAAGATACTTGGGGTCTAACTCGTCTCCTTTAATGCGTTACACTTTTTTTCGTATCAAATGATATATACCCTCATCCCTAAGGGTGATGGTATAAAAATTAAAATAAAATGAAATGAAATGTAATAACAAAAGAATAGAATAGAATACATATATATATTATCTACCATATAAATAAAAATAAAAGTGGGCGTGACAAAACTTGCTTTATGCGCTAGAGAGATAAAATTTGGTATACAGGTAGCACTCGGCACTACTTTGGTATACGAAATTATATATAATTCGAAATAAAATATCACAAAACAAAGTAAAAATAAATAAAATAAAAGAAGACGAAAAAAATTTATACAAAATAAAATAAAAAACCAGTGAGAAAGTTTTAGTCGGGCAACCCGACTTACATATACCCTTACCCTCAGTAAAACATAAAATTTTCTATTATATTAATATTATTACTCGATTTCTAAAGTGGGCGAAGTACATTTGTATGGGAAGTACAAAAAGGGGCATGTCTTCCAGATTTTATTTTCTAAAACTTTATCCTGTTATAGCTTTACTAAATACAGAATTTGGGCACGATCGCGATGTTTGTATTGATATTTTCTTATTTTATCTGTTCATACGGGTCTCTTGGACCGAGTAAGAGCCAGTTCAACATTTTTTCCATCATAATTTCAAATATTTTTTTTTTGGTATATCCCGGAAATTGAAATGGCTCTAACTGAAGTACTTTTTGGTACAATAAATTGTACTTTTTGGAACAGAAAATCATATTCATTTAATATTTGCTTCTGTTTTCCTACTCAAAGCAATACTCGGTTATTAAGCTTTGCTCTTTTAATCAGTTACAGGCGACGCCCGACTTAACGAATACCCGGTTTAACGAAAAAGTTTTGAGATTGTTATAAAATTTTCATAAAATTCTCATGTTTTATTAAAAGAATAAATTAAACACCCGATTTATGTATATAAATTTTTCACTTCCGAGCGAAAAACTAAACTCAGAATTTGAAAAGATTTGCCCGGTTAACCGAACACTCTGTGTAACGAAAAAGTTTTGACATTGTTAAACTCGGAATTTATAAAGATTTACCCCCATTCATAAAAAATGCACACTTTGCTCTAAAAAATGTATCCAAAAAAAGCTTTTGCTAGACTTTCAGATTGACTCGACACAATACTGTGAAGTTGCTATCGGCAACATGGAGGTCGGCAACCTCGAAAAAAATGAAAGAAAGAAAATGTAGATGACTGGAGTCAGTAATCGAACCATGGATCTCCCGCATGATAGTCGGGTGTTCCAACCATCATGCCACGGCCGATGGAATTTTAATCAAGAAGTACATTTACCCATAATATAGTACATTTGAACATTTTTGTATTATAGGTAATAATAATAACTCCACAGCAACCTCACATACGACAAGAATTTCGTGTTACAATTTGTGGAAATAAATTTCCTAGGCATGATTTTTTTTATCTTAGTATTAATTCTTGTATTATAATCGCTATTTTACAAAACTCACCTTCAATTGTTTGCTCTGCTGTTGTTGCTGTTGCTGCACTAGATGCTTTCCAATCTATTTCTATATGATTATCCCTCTTGGTATTACCTAAATTATTTGTTATAGGCTTATTAAAATCACTATTATTATTTACAGAGACAGGTTCTACAGATGGACATGAGGATGTGGTGGTGGTGGTAGTGTTGGTATTGGTGTCAGCTCCACTACTGTTGGACGTTACAGGTTTCATGGGTTTTAAAGGATTAAAACTTAAATTTGCTGCAAATCGAGGCAATGAAGGATTCCAATTTTCACCATAAAGCTACGGGAGGAAGAAAAAGCGATAAAACTAATCGAATGCCAAAATTTCAACTACCAAATCCAAAGAGTACTACTTACAATATTACGTGAATCTATGCCCAAAGATTTGATAAAAGAGTGCCTCGTTTCAGAGTTTAACCATTGATATTCGAGAGCCTTGGCCGCATCTATGGACGTGAAAGGTATATCTTGAATTTTTTGGGCTTTTGGTTCTTCAATGGATTCGGTTGGCGTGGAGGGAGGGCTTCCAGAGGGATAAAACATAAGTTGTAAGATTTTCGATATGCGTTCGTTAAGATTTACTGATGGTTGCAGTGTAGCTGGTTTCGTAGCTATTTGACTAGATGGAATTGTTGTTTTTGCGATATGGGGAGCTGCCGCTGACATTGGTTCGGCTGTATTGAAATCGCCAAAATCATCATCATCGTCATCAGCATCTTCTTCTGCAATGCCGTCTTCTTTTATTGTATCTTCCCTGCTATCAGTTTCGTAAGTTCCCGCTGGTTGAAACTGCTTAGTATCAAGTTTTTCTGTCGCCGGTGTAATGTGATGTTGGTCAAAATCTGCGAAATCCCCAAAATCGTCATCATCATCATCTTCATTATCATTGTTAGTAGTAAGATTTGGGCCGGTTGTTATATCTAAATGCAAGTGTTTATCTGTGTCAACATCTTCTGTGCAGTTATCTTCAGGTTTATTTGCAACTTTATTAAATAACTCGACATTGAGATTATCTTCAGCCTCTGGCATATCTATATTATTACTTGAATATGAATATTCATTGTTTTGACTATTTTCTTGCGACTCCTTTTGACTTGAATCATTGCATGCGGTGACTTTGAAATTTCCTACGTCGTGAGTTGAGAAATCTTCAAATTCTTCATCTTCATTATCAAACGCAATTCCTTGTGTTTCTTGCGATGCATTTATGGTACCTGGAACTTGTGTCACCTGTACGTTTATGTTGGTTTTCTCTTCCGGATGGTTTTGTTGCATAAACTCGAAATTGTCGTCTTCTACTTCATTGCTTAATTCATTGGTCTTACTATTATTTACAGGTACTATGGTATTACATTTAGGTGACTGAGTTTGTGTTGATATCGAGGTAAAATCTTGAAAATCGGCAAAGTCTCCAAAATCATCATTATCATCGCCAGCCTGCTCATCTAGCGGGGGAGGTGAATCATCCAAGTTTTGCGCCAGAAAATCATGAGATGCAAAATCAGCAAAAGTTGTTTGTTTTCTTGAATCGTTGGTATTTGCTTTTGCCTCTTTGTTTTCTGCAGATGTTGCGGCTGTTGCTGTTGATTGTGGCTGCACATATTCTGATGGCCTAATTTCATGTATTGCGAAGAATTTACTCATATCATCTATTTCGGTGAAATTTTTAGGAGTTTTAGGAGAATACAACTCATCTTCACTCAAATCATCTTCCAAATCCTCAATTGATACAATGTTTGTCAACGGACTGACTACATTGTGTTTAACGATATCAGAATTGCTTGTTGCATTTATTGCTTGCGTAAGATGTTGTTTATTGGTCTCAGCTTCAGCATCTTTTTCTAAACCACCTGATACTATCGCTTCATTAGACATTTCAATGTTTTCGCTTTTAACATGATCATTCGAATGTTTCTCTTTTGTAACATCTTCCGTAAAGGTGGGTGTAACAACTGACACCTCTTCCCCTTGCTGTTCTTCTTCGTTGGTGATTTCTTTATCAGCTGGTCTTATTTGATTTGTAATACTATAGTTAAATGCCTCTACGATAGGGGTGCTCTGGCGTGTTGAATTGTTATTACTAGTAATTTCCTTAGATTTAGTCGAAGCTGTGTCATCCACTGGCGGTGGTGGCGAATGTGCTGTTAAGTGATTTGTATACGCTTCATCGGGTGGTGTAAGACCGTCATATATACTCATTGGAGGTAAATCTGTTACTGATGGTGGTCGAGGAGACGGCAGAGATTCTGAAATGAAGACAAAAATATAATAATTAGGTAAAAATTCATTTACACGTTATAAAATTAAAATATTTTAAGTTAAGACGTCACAGTTATTCAAAAGTATCTTAGCGCAGTATCCTTCAGCGAAGTTTTCCTAATATATTCAATTTTCTTTACACAAATATTCAACAAAGCAAATTTAGATACTAAAGTTATCTTTGTTAATATAGGAAAATTGAAGTAAAAAACAAATTGCAATATTACACCCAGTTTTGTAATGTAAGTGTTTATGTTTAATAAGTGTACGTGCTTATTTTATAACAATGCTATTCAGAAAAACAATAAATATATATATATATATTTAACTACGCTTAGAAAGTGTTTGGGTATTTAACAACAAAAAATAGAAAATGTTACAGAAAAATAAAAAAATATAAGTAAACGGAATAACTGAATAGTAACAAATTTCTTTATGCTGAAATATATTTAGAAAATAATCTTGCCGATTTGTGCCAAATGGAATATTTTTTATTTACTCTTCAGCAATTTTTCTTCTTAAATAAATAACATAAAAAATAATTAACAAAAAAAATAAAATAAATATAAAAAAATACAATAAATTAATAAATAAAATAAAATAAAATGAATAAAATAAGTAAAATAAATATAATAAATAAAAAATAATGTAAATAAAATTAAATAAAATAGAATAAAACAAAATAAAATAAATAATATAAATAAAATAATCAAAATAAAAAAAAAATAAATAGAACAAATAAAGTAAATAGAACAAATAAAATAAATAAAAAAATAAAATAAATAATATAAATAAAATAATAAAAATGAAATAAAAAAAATAAAATAAAAATATAAATAAAAAAAAATATTGCAATGAAAAGTAAGAAAATAATAAAACGGATCTCCCAAAATGTTGACGACCACCGTAAACGAATTATGCACCTAGAATGTTAGAACACTGTATAGACCAGGTGCCTTTTTCCAACTGGCGGAAGTCCTCGAAGAATACAAGGCTGACATAACCGCTTTACAGGAAATCCGCTGCTCACATCTACTATAGTGGCCATGAGAACAAGCACGAGTTTGGATGTGAATTTGTGGTTGGCAAGAGACTGCGGCACCTAGTCTCAAGGTTCAACCCGGTGTGTGAAAGTATAGCCACCATAAGATTCAAAACAAAGTTTTTCCACATAACACTTATATGTGTCCATACTTCGACAGAAGAAAAAAGCGATGAGGACAAAGACGAGTTCTACGAGAGCCTAGAAAATGTATATGACCGTAGCCCCAGCCATGACTTCAAAATTGTACTATGCGATTTTAGTACTCAAATAGACAAGAAGAGCACATTTGAGCCTACTATCGGAAAATTCAGTCTGCACACTGAAATGTCGAACAATGGCTGATTGATTTCTCTGCGACAAGAAATATGGTAGTCAGCAGCACTAGAGTTGACCATAAAAATATTCATTAGGCAACATGGTTATCTCCAGATCAATTAACGAGGAATCAGATAGATCACGTGGTAGTCGATGGAAGGCACGCATCGAGTGTTCTGTACGTACGAGTGATCAGGGGTTCGGACATTGACTCCGCACAAGGCTAAGCATGCCGAAAAACGTACGTAACCAGGCACAACGAAAGCTGGACATCGGTAAACTGCATACCATATAGGTAGCGGATGCCTACTGCAACCACCTTACTCAACAGTTACGGACTGCTCCAACCCCTGATAACATTACCTCGCAGTGGCAATATATAGCCGACTCCATAGAACGGACTGCGAGTAGCGAACTTGGGTACTCAAAGGCGTCTCAAGAAGATGCCTGGTACGACGATGAATGTCGCAATGTCACGAGTGAGAGACGGACTAAAACAGGTCAAAGATGGCAACTGCGCCCATAGATCCCTACAGAGCCCAAAAATGGTCTTTTGATTACTTTAATAAAAGGTCTTACTACCTCGATTGTAAATATGCCACTTTTAGGTCTCTACGACAATTCTGAACTACAAAATACCAATATTTGTACCTCCATAGACTTCCTTTCAGAATCAGTATGTGGAATCATTTAGACGGTTATTTTATTTAAAGTTTTTGTTGTTAATATCTCGCTAGGTACAATCAAAATTATAACTTTCGCTTGCGGAGCCTTATTCCCCTTAATAATTAAATGACGATTATATTCAATGTATTGAAAATTAAACAACAAAAAAAAAAACATTAAATAAAAAAAAAACAAAATTAATTTCCAATTCATTTGAATCAAATTGATTATGAATCAATTCAATGAAATAGTAATGAATTGAAATTCAATTTTTCTAAGCGAGTGTTGGTTGCTGTGTTCTAAATACAAAACTGAGTTCAATGACAAAACGTGAGTAATGCTTTATAGGTAATTCCATTTTGACGGTTGTGACCGTGATACTCATAATTCATTAAAAATGTATTATTAAAATGTTTTTAATAAAAACAAGTCTGCGATTCCCAAGGCTATAAATCTAAAAACTGGTGGAAACAGGAAAAACATAATTTCTGCTCTAAGTGGCCATTAGAAGACAGTGGCAGATGTGACCTTTCGTGGAATTGTCCTCATCTATATCTGCTTACACTAGTCGTTTTTAAAAATCTTTTCAATCAAGTGAGTTGCAAATGTATTCTTCTAATTCATATGAATCACTCAAAATCAATTGCTCTCAAATGAAATTAAAAGGAATTGCAATAAATTTTATAAATTTTATTTGGATTGAAAATTAATTAATACACGTGTTTGTCAATTCATTTGAATTGATTCAACTTGCATTCAATTCTTCTTCTTTTGGGAAAATAATTAATAAAATCATCTTTCTATAATATATCTTATATGGTCCTTTAAATAGTAATAGGAAAGAATACATAATTTAACTAAATCGCAATTAATTGTAACCAAAAGAGAATGATTAATATTCAGCTCTGATGCAAAAACAAACCCTTTTTTTCAAATTACAAAAATATATATTATATTTATTGATTTATTTATTTATATATTCCACATAGTAATACCTAAGCCTTCAAGGCCAAATAAATGTATTACAAAGGACCTTATACCTAAATAGATCTATAAACTGTACTTGAAACCAATCTTTGCATAATTCAAAAATTAATATCTTATATCTTATATGGTGCTTAGAATAGAATCGCTGTGATATCTTTAGTTCAAGTAACCACACATAGGAAATTATGATAACATACAAAGGGCTCCTATTTTGAGAGGAATGCTTTCAGCTTTTTGCAATAAAAAAAGGTCTCGTACAATCAAATAAAAATATTCGTATTTATGTTGTCTTGGCAAATCAGCAACTTTCGAAAATGTTTTCTACTATTAATGAAATGTGGTGGACATTAAACCAAAGCACGCCAAATGAGTACATTAAATATAATATTCAATTGACTTCCATAGATTTTTTAATTTCCTTAAAAAAATAACTTAAAACGTGATTCAAAAACTTTATGATTACGCCATATCTAAATTGTACTGAAATGTCATTACAACCAGAGCTGTAAACTTATCATTACAATTTGTACTCATTACTGCTCAATTACAAATACAAGTACATCTAAAAAGGAATTGAAAGTTAACTACAATTCTAATTACATGAGGAATTGGAATTGAAACTAAAAGTCTCAACTACACAGGTAATTGCACTTGAAAGTAATGATTCCTAATTACTTTTCAATTAGCTCAATTACTTTTTAATTACAAGGAATTGAAAGGAATTGACGGAATTGGGAGGAATTGGAAGGAATTAAGAGGAATTGCTGCAATTTGGAAAGGTCCGTTATGTTAATATATATTGCTCCCACTCTCCTTTTCTCTTTGTGACGACACACTGTGGAACTTACAATTTCTAGCCCTTATTTCAAAATTATTTCAATACCTTTCCAAATTGCAGCAATTCCTCTTAATTCCTTCCAATTCCGTCAATTCCTTTCAATTCCTTGTAATTAAAAAGTATTTGAGCTAATTGAAAAGTAATTAGGAATCATTACTTTCAAGTACAATTAACTGTGTAGTTGAGACTTTTAGTTTCAATTCCAATTCCTCATGTAATTAGAATTGTAGTTAACTTTTAAATACTTTCGAACATGGTAGGTAATGATTACTTGTACTTGAGTTTACAGCTCTGATTACAACGTTTCCTTCCTAAGACAACCCACATGTTAAAATTACTTATGCTGATACAGTTTTCGCTACTTCCACTTTATAAGTTTATTTTTTTTGAGTTGAGTTTTTGGAAGTCGGGTTAAACCGATACTCCGTTCCCTTCTACTAATCATTACATACATATGTACAATTCTGTAAGAATTACAATCAATATACATATTGTCCATTGTACTTACCATCATTACTTTTGCTATCGTCTACTGTTAAGAAATCACCAAACTCCTCATCTGGAGCGCCTCCCAACGTGGTTGGTAGAACGTCGACATCTTCATCCTCATCACCAAAATCTATGGGCGGTGGTGTACTGCATAATAATGGAGGTATCGGTGGAACATTGACCATCTTTCACAAAAAGCCCACTCAATAAGAAGATCACACAAAACCTCCTTGCAAAATGATCGATCGTTCAAAACTAATAACGAAATTTGAAACGCCAAGCGAGAGGGAGAGAGAGTGAGATTGAGAGAGGAGTGTGAAAGGCCCAGAGCGGCAAAGTTAAGGTGTTAACTGAACTGAGGAGAGCAATGCTAACTCGTACTTAAAGGTAACAACGTTGAATTGCAATCAGCCTAAAAAGAAAACAAAGCTGGTTGAGTCATATGTTTTTAAGCACACACAATTTGTTACAAATGTATCTTTCCACATTTGCAATGCAAAGGTGGCTCTCAAGCGTAGGAACTAACAGACAGGCAGGCAGTCATGCAGGGGGGGAGGCTTCGACGAGATTCCGTGTGACGTCCTCAGAAACACACAACGAAACGCCAAGAATTGTTTCGGGTCTCCTCTAATCTCAGTAGTACATGTTAGTTAGCGCAATACATGAGATACTCATTTTCTTACGTTTTTATCAGATTAGCACTTGAAATGTGGGAAGATACAGCTCAAAGTGAAAACGAAAAGAAAAACACACACAAAAAACAAATAACATTTCCGAAAAAAAAAACAAACAAAAGAAAACGCCACAAAATAGCCAGCAGCAGCAGATAGACAGACATACAGACGGACGGACGGCCAGAAGCACAACCAACAAAAATATCAATAACGTTTTTTCGTCATATACAGGTTTTTCTTTTCATTTCTAGCGTTTCCTTCTTGCCAAAACTCGCTTCATACACACCTGTGTTGCAACAAAATCCGCATAAAAAATGAACTATCGTAAAATATCCGTATCAAAGTTGTGGAAAATTGTTTGGTTTTCACTGTTTACTTTGTTTTTATTGTATTTTTTCCATAAAATAATATTGGTGTTCCGCGTAATTGACACACAACTTTTTTCCTTCAGTCCATTCACAAAAATTACACTATACTAAAAAGGGGTTATCGATGCATAAGAATTTCAATGCCCTGCCGTCGGATGCAACCGTGTGTGTAGGAGTCAGTGATGAGACAAGTGGTTAGAGGGTACAGCTGTTGTTATTGGATATTTGGATGGTAATTTGACATATGACAAAAATTCAATTAAAACTGTAGCTGATTTAAAAGGACAAAATTGTTTTTATATTTGTTTAAACAACGGAAAAGGTTGGAAATCTGATGTAACGGTAAAATTGCGTTTTACTAACGCAATCTTGCAAAAATGTCATCCTCTCATAAATAACCACTAAACACACAATAATCAAGGTTAAAGTTGTCACCGGGAACCGTGGTGGCATGGGAAGCCTAAAATAGGTGCTCTTTGGATCCTTTACAAATCCTTATGTAACAGCTGTAAGAACATCAATTATAAGAAAAAAACACATATAAGATTGATTTCTAAATACAACTTGGTAAAAAAAATATTTCGTTTAAGAAAAACATTTATAATAATAAAACTGATAACAGGAATATGTGTCAAACACCAAATATCAGATGTTAAATACAATATAAAATATAATTTTTCACATGTAAAATAAACAAAATTTTCTATAAAAAACAAGTTATAAATATTATAAAAATGTTTATAAAAAATTATTTTCTTTTAAACAATAATTGCTTAAAAGAAAAAATCGCAATTTGAGGTATTTTTCAAATTTCTGATATAAGTTACCTACAGTTTTATCACGATTTCAGCCGTGCTATTATTAGGTATCTTCGATAATTCTGGTCCAAGGTCCAGATATTTTATGTTTGTAAATAAATATTTTATTTTTAAATTTATTTTGTTCAAAACTTTAAACTTTTCGTATGCTGTATCATGTTAAGCTCCCATTAGACGACGTGTATTTTACATATGACATGATAGTTTTCCCAGTGTAAAATTTATACATGTCGTGTGACCCCTTTCAAACACTGCTTGTGTAAAACAATGTGTTAGATAACATATGTATACATTTCATTTAGAGCGTGCTCTATTTTGATATGTAATACATATCGGCAATCAGCTGTTTTTGAAAAACAACAAAGCGTTTGCCGACAAAAAGTTGAAAAGGATAAGTATTTTATTTAAAATCGTAAATAGAACAATGAATGAGTGTTTTTCAACATATTTTTAGTTGAATTGGGCTAATTAAGCTGTGTTTGGCGATGATAAGATATAGCAAAGTCAGCTGTTAATGATAAACACATGTATACATACACAAGCACGTCTGAACGCAAAAATTAAAAACCAAATGTACACTCCATTTTGACAGACATGCAGAATTACATATCGGTTTTTGAAATGACAAGCCATGTGTAAAATACACGTCGTCTAATGGCAGCTTTAGAGATACATTTATCTTCATAGGCGTCCCTCGGAAGCAGTGGGTTTAATAAGTTTTTTATGTCAAGATTAAAATTAAATAAAACAAATTGTAAAAATGTCAAGTTTTAAAAAAATATTCTCAGCTTACCAAAGGTGCCGTATTTTAAACTTCCTAGATCAACGGCGTCATAATTGGCCGTGTTTTTCGGTTTGCTGGGACTGAACATTAGATGGTGGCATCCTCACTTTTACCAGCCAGACGACGTCCGGTAAAATGTAAATTAGTTTTTTTTTAAACTACATAAGCTGCCAAATTGAATGGCAGTAATGGAACCTATAACAAATTTTTAAATGTAACTATTAATCTGAAGATTTTTGCGACAAATCAATAGGCAAACTTCTTTTTAATTTTGAAATTTAATAAATTTTATTTTGTTATTTTTGAAATTAAAGGTTCTTTATTTTTTTTTGTAATTTTGTAAATAAAAGTACTTACCAATATAAAAATTATAGTTTTTCCACAAGTCTTCGTGTCACTTTTAAGCGAAAATAGAGTTATTTTTATAATATTTTCTTTTTTAGAAATAAATACCTTTAAAAATTTTCAATATATTTAGTTTTACTATTTTTTTTTTACTATTTTTGATAATTTTTTATTTTTGTTAAGGTCCTTTTATCTGCCGTAAAGTACTAAACAACAGCCATCTAATTTCAGTAATTTCAAACTTTTTCTGATTTCGACTCATAAAAAGCTGGAAAATTATCTATAATTGAATGTGAGATATAATATGCTCGAATTATACTGTTTTACAGTAAGTACTTATCATTAGAAGCCAAATGCCATCACTTATGATTCTCTTAGATTATTGTGAATGACTTCTTAAATGCATAACACATAGTTTGAAAACCACTGATGCTAAAACATATGTTTCTGACATCACAGCAGAGCAGCAAAGTCGACGACCAGAGCCAATTTTCTTCAATACATTTTGTGAATTATTTAATTGTTGCAACAGATTGTGTATAAAAACCGCAATAATTGCAACAAATTAGCAGACATGAGACACGCTCAATTCATCGCTCGCACCGTTTTGGTGCAAAACAATAATATTGAGGAAGCCTGCCGCCTATTAAATCGCATTTTGGGCAAGGAGGAAATTTTCGATCAATATCGACGCACACGTTATTACGAGAAACCATTCCAGGTAAGCAGGCATACCAAATCATTTTGGAAAATTTAATTTTATCCCATCCCATATTACAGGTCAGACGTCGTGTCAATTTCGAGAAGTGCAAAGCTATTTACAATGAGGACATGAATCGCAAGATTCAATTTGTTCTGCGTAAAAATCGTGTTGACCCTTTTCCCGGCTGCAGTTAGAATTGGAGCTGGTGTATTCAATTCAAATGTGTAGTGCAAATAATATTAAGTTATTCGTGAAATAAATTTGTTAAAATTGAAAAAAACTAAGTGTACAATGTGTTCCCCTTAAATGAAAGCAGCTATGGGTCTTTGAGGTTGGTGCCGGAAATGCAGTTTACATTACATACTAGAAATTTCTGTGGCGGAGCTCTTTGTTACTGTTATGCAAGTTTGCCCGAATAGCCTGAAATGTATATGATTGGTTTGGTATGGAATGTGTCAAAAAGAACTCGAAATTCAAAATAGAACTTCAAAATTTACCAAAATTTGTCATCCCATTAATGGGATGATGGCCTTTAAGTAAATATACTATAAGATAAGAGATTTCTTAGGAAATTCTTAAGAAAATGGCTGAGGTTCAGGGATAAAAGAAAGCGTATTTTAATATGGTAATAAGTTAATATAAAAGATAAATAATATTAATATTAAGATAAAATTCTGTTTAATTTAAATAAGTAACTTCTTGCTATCATATTTCGGGATAGAAATATATAAAAGTACTTCATAATTATCATACAATAAAAGTACTTTTTGGCTCAATGGCTCAATTAAAGTACTTTCTGGTATATTAAAAGTACTTTTTGGTACAAAAAATGCACTTCGTATTACATCAAAAGTATATTTGGGTACTATAAAAGTACATTGGAGTACAATTAAACAACTTATTAAGACAATAAAACATCTGAAGTGGTGCAAAAAAGTACTTTTTGGTAAAATTGAAGTACATTATGGTACTATAAATGTACTTTTTGGTACAATAATAGTACATTGTCGTGCATTTTTGCAGTAAAATTAAAGTTCTTATTGTAGTAAAATTTTGTACAAATAAAGAAGTTTCTATTATAACAAAAGTTGTTTTAGGTACAATAAAATTACTTCGTGGTACATGAAAAGTATATTTTATTACTATAAAAGTACATTGCAGTACAATAAAATTACTTATAAGTACAATAAAATTCCTTTTTGGTACAATAAAAGTACTTTAGGGTATAATTAAGTAAATGTAATACATGTAATTGTACTTTTTGGCACAATAATAGTACATTGCCATGCATCAAAAGTACTTATTGATACAAAAAGTAGTACAATTAAAGTTCTAAATGTAGTACATTTTTATACAAGAAATGTTATTTTTGATGTAATAAAAGTCTTTCGCTACATCAAAATAAATGTAATAAAGGTACTTTGTGATACAATAAAATCACCTTTTAGTACAATTAAAGTACTTTTTGTTACAATAAAAGTGCATTTTTGGACAATAACTACTTTTCTTGTAAAACAAAAGTACTTTGTGGTACATCAAAAGTACTTTTTGGTGCAAACAATATCATTGAACAATAAAAGTACTCTCCGCCACAATCAAAGTACTTTTTGATGCAACAATAGTACTTTCTGGTACAAAAAGAATTCTTTCTGGTATATTGAAAGTACTTTTTGGACGTCTTTACCTTAAGTCTAAAAATATTAAATACGATTAAAATGTTCCAATTTTTTTGAAATTAACTAAGTTTACAATCTTAAACCTAGTTTCTTCCCTGGCAGTAGTTTTTCATTTTCGAAGTTCGTTTATACAAAAAATAAAATTTGCGTGCGATTTTTTAAAAATTTTATAACATCAATAGGTGGATTAAAAAAAGAGTATTGGCATAATGCGTTTGAATTTGACCCAAAAAGGCTTGGTCTTATACAAAAACCGTAGGCTGAAGTGCAGAATAAGGGCGGGAGCCCGATTAAAAAAAAATATGCCATTGTCGTCGTCTTGATCCTCAAACATCGGAATGGTAGGTCGAAGTTGGTGCTTAGGCCCATGGGGCCCGGTGGGATCAAAAAAGGGGCCACCTTCGGTTCTATGATGACTCCCCATGTGCGGGCACTTAAATTAAAGATATTTTGAGACGAATCCAACGGTGCTATTTTTAAGTACATACGTGTCTCCTGCAAGTAAGAGCCATTTAAATTTCCGGGATATAACAAAACAACAAAAAAATACCGCGATTTTTTTAAAAATATTTTTTGCCTGCGGCGACATTACTCCAGACATATCCATTTTCACTCTTATTTACAAAAAAAAAAAATTATTTTTAAAAAAATCGCGAGATTTTTTTAAATGTAATTAAAAACTATTTAATTCCCCATCACAGAAAAAAATTGTCATATATTGTTTTTAATATTTTTTTAAAGTATTAAAGATTACACAGTACAACATTTTTCAGCTCATTGAAAGTAGCCCCAAAAAGAAGAAGTTCATTCGTTTTGTCACGTTAGATGCCATAGTAATTTAATATCGTTTTGAAGTTAGTAAGTATCGTATAGGGGAATTTGTCACGTTTTAGGATCTTTTGTTATATTGTTATATGGTGGCGTATGATAGTCATAAGTAATATTCCACATAAATCATACGCCACGGAGTACAACAGTTTTAGACTCTTTTGTTTGACATAACACAAATACTATATGGTGGCGTATTTATAGTCATAAGTAATATTCCACATAAATCATACGCACGGAGTACAAAAGTTTTATTGTAGCACTTTACAATAAATCTCAGAATTGAGTCCCAAAATCATGTATTGTACTGTGTTATTTATATTTGGACAAGTAAATGTTAAGTTTATTCGCTATTCATTGCTTAACATATGCGAGCCTACCAAGCACATAGGGTGAGGATAATTATCAGTCAGTTCACCAGACTGAAATTTCTCCACTGATTTTTGTTAATCCCCTTATTCAATATTGTTTGATTAACTGTGCGTTAAGTGGGTGTTGTTTCCATCCTTGAGGCCATGTGTTTTTATAGCATCAACGAAATTTGTTTTGTTTAATCATTAATTTACATTTGCGGACCGGACCGACCATATGCTTCAATCAAGTCCTCGACCGCTCTTGTGCGAGCAAATGGTCTGAAATCCCTTCTTTGTTCGTATGTTGACTGTTTTTGTTTCACCAACAACAACAACAACAATAACAGATCTAAAAATAGAAATAACCACAAAATGCCAGCGTTAAGAGGGCCCGATGATGGTATTCGTTGGCTGTTGTTATTCTCGGCTTTGTCAGGATAATACTAATGAACCAATGATACAGCCACCATAAAACGGCAGCAGCAGCAGTGGCAGCAACAGCGACAGCAGTGGTTTGAACTACGTAATAAAAATAATAACAATCCAACGAAGAAGTGAAAACAGACCTCCTCAACCTGTTAGAAAAATTAAAGTAAAACAAAAGCAGAGAGCGACCGACCGACCCAAACGAACTCTCAATTCATCACGCGAAAGGAAATGTGGGGTCACAGAGCTTTCAGGCAGCTTTTTCGGCCCAAAGGGGACTCGCAAAAGCTCTACTGTGTGTGAGCTGAACATCAGTTGTCATAGGTTCAGGAACATCATTATACGGCGATGGACGTTTAAAGTGTTTTAAACCGTCGACCAGAAACGTTGTGTGTGACAACAAGCGGATATACGGAAAATGTGTTAAAGCAAAAAAAAAAAACAGGAAAAAAATAAAACAAGAACGTAATTAAAGACCATAACAATTTTCAAAACGGGTCATAAATATACTATACTAGAGGAACAAGAAGAGGAAGCAACGGCAACGACGACGACGACAACAACAAAAGATATACTGTGTAACTTTAAGAAATTCATACGTGTTGTTACATATATAACAAATTAAATACATTGAAATCCCAAGAAAAAAAAGGTGAATAATTCCTCGTGAAAACAATAAAAAGAAATGAAAACAAAAAAAAACTATACAAATACGGGTGTTTAAATACTAAACTAAGTAGACCGACATATAAGTGTTTGTTATAGTACAAAGGGTTACGGTGGTGTATGAGTGATTTAAATTAAATTAATTGCCCGCAGGTGTTAGGATGATTTCGGGTACAAATGATTCCCCTCCTGGGCGTATAAATGCTACATATTATTGCAATGGGGGGCCGATTTTAAAGGAAATGGATCATAAAGGCATTATGATGAATTTCGTTGAAATTTACTATAAATTGTACAGCTTTAAATGACCGTCACTTGGAATGCAAATAAAGTAGAAAAAACTCTTGTGTGCTAACACTTTATATTAAAATGTAAATAGTTATTTAAATGCAAAACTCTTGTACATGTAGAGAAGGGCTATATTTTATATTTTAAACGAATTAGTCAAGAGATTTATAAGCTCAGTTAAAAAGATATGTGTAAATGGTACTCTGATGAGGACGAAATATTATATGCTCCACTGCATTTCGGTGCAGATGTATTTGAGGGGTCATAAAACCCCATTAAAACCGAATATGAGGAATGAAAGATAATCCAAAACTACACTTTAACATTCAACAACAACGAAATAGTAATTTGCTTAGTTTATCTTTAACTCCAACAACAGGCAAAATAATAGCGTTGCAAAGCTAAAATTGGCAGTAATAGCGGCTTGGGACTCCTTAGAAAGTCCAATCCCAAAAAGCCTTATAAATAGTATGACCGAAATACATTTTTGTACTTTTTCGAAATAAGAGAGGTCATATGTATTATTAAAAATATGTTTTTTATTTTAAATTTGGTTTTTGTTTTAATAAGAGGTTTTTTTATCATTAAAAACTACTGAGTTTAATTTGATAATCACCCCAAAAAGTAAAGAAATTTACAAAAGATATACTAGATAATTACTGTTTTGTTGTTGTTGGATGAACAAGTGTAGTTTTGGATTATTTTGTATTCCTGATATTCGGTTTTTGGATTATGACCGCTAAAATACATCTGCACCGAAATACAGTGGAGCGTAGAATTTTTCGCTCATCAGTGTATAAACAGATTTTAGGAAGGGCTTTGAATAAGACCTTTGTGGGAAAAACTAAGGAAACTAAGCACTAGAATTGCTGCCCGCTGTTTGTGGTATAATCCTATAACGAATTTCTCTGCAGCGAATTTCCCTCTATAACGAATTTTTTTTCCAAAAACACAACAGTTTCCTATTGTTTCCACACATTTTTACCTATTTATAACGAATTTCTGTATTTCTAAAATTTTACTATACATTCCATGAATGAAATTGTGGCAAAAATTCTCTTATGCACTGGAGTTAATACGCTTATACTTTTAAAGCTACGAAGAAAGGACCAATAGTTCAAGGAAGATTTACAATTGAAATATTGAGTCCGACCGTGGCGTGATGGTTTAAACATGCGACAATTAGTTTGAGCAGCTCAAAGTTCGAACATAGCTATCAACAATTCTTTGATTGGCAGTCTTCTCAATATTGTAGACAGCAAATTTCTTTTATTCGAGTCAATCGGCAATGATCTAGAAACCCTTTTAGAATAAGCTGACGTTCGAAATCTTCCTAAGAGTTTAGGTCCCGTTTGTGTAAATCTAAAAAAGTAGAAACGTGTTGACTTACTAAAAAGCAAGAAGTTCCCCCATATTTCATTTCATGCCGTAACTTGTGAATGGATTGTTGTATCGATGAAATTTCATAATATGAAAACTGTTTTTTCCATCCATGATCCTATGCAAAGTTTTATTTATACCAAAGAGTATTTAGAGTAAGTTTATTGTAGCAAATAGTACAATTACTTGTCCCAAAAAGTATATTTTATATGTTAAAAACTACTTTTATTATACCAAATAGTATAATTCTTTTACCAAAAAATAAAATTTATTGTAAATTTGTTGTACTTAAAAGTACAAATTATTGTACCAAATAATACATTTTATTGCACCAAAAAGTACTTATATTGTATCAAATAATACAAATTAGTATGTCAAACAATACAATTTATTGCACCAAAAAGTACAATTTATTGTACCTAATACTTACTTACTAACTTAATTTCCCTTTGCACCCCATGAATGAGGTATGGGATAGCTTCTCGCGTTGTTGTGAATTAACACGCTTTCTATTTTATATTCACATTTAACGGCACCTACATGTTTATCGACCGTTTGAGAAGCTCTTACTAGACACGCCGATTGACTCGACACTTATACTGCGAAGTTGATGTCAACATGGTAGTCGCGTGTTCTAACCACTATGCCATGGCTGGTCCCAATGTATTAATTATTGTACCTAATAGTACAATTTAATTATGGTACAGTACCAAAAAATACTACTTATTATAACAAATAATACAATTTATTGTAACGAAAAGTACTTATATTGTATCAAATAGTACAATTTAATGTGCCTAAATGTGATTTATTTGTATCAATAAGTAAAATTTATTGTACCAAAAAATTCAATTAATTGTATCGGAACGTATAATTTATTGTACTCAAAGTACAATTTATCGTACCAAAGGTTCAATTTATGGTACCAAAAAGTACAATTTATAGTACCAAAAATTATAATTCATTGTACCATACACTAATGTATAATTTATGGTACCGAAAAGTACAATTTATGGTATCAAAAAGAACAATTTTTAGTGGAAAAAGAAATAATTTATTATACCAAATATTAAAATTTTTAGTAACAAAAAGTACAAATTATTGTGGCAAATAGTAAAATTTATTGTTCCAAATAGTACAAATAATAGTACGGATAAGTACAATTTATGAAACCAAAAGTGACATTAATTGTACCAAATAGTTAAATTTATTATAGTACAATACCATTAACTACTTTTATTGTACCAGCTAGTACAATTAATTGTACCAAAAAGTACTTTAACATGTGAAATTTTTGTTAACGCATTTAAAAACACTATTGTTTTTTGCATACAAAAGGTACAGATATTATACCATAAAGTAATTTCTGATGCAAAAATAACTGCATGGATTACACTGTGAGAAAAATGGTAGGGGTCAGTGATCGAAAAGGGTTCAAACTACCGGGGAAAGTTATATCGGTAAAAAAGAAGTTATACGTGTCCCGGTGTTTCGCTGGGTCACGTCTAGGAATCGAGATATATCGATTTGAAGTTAATAACTATCATATAGGGGAAATTGTCACCTTTGGTGGTCTTTTTTTTTTGACATAACTCGAGAACCACTAGTTCGATTTTGCTCCAACAAATTTAATTAAATTCAATTAATAATTAAAAATTACAATTCCTTTAATCTGTTCATATCACGTTTTTCTATATAAGCAACAGTTTCATTTTCCCATTCATCAAATGATTTTGAATTGGGTTTATTTTGTAACAGTTACAATAGAACTGTTGTACTCCGTGGCGTATGATTTAAGTGAAATATTACTTATGATATTCATACGCCACCATATAACAATATAACAAATGAGTCTAAAACTTGAGATATTCCCCTATATGATAGTTACTAACTTCAAATCGATATATCTCGATTCCTAGACGTGACCCTGCGAAACGCCGGACCACGTATAACTTGTTTTTGACCGATATAACATTTTCCTTTGGTTTCGTCCCATTCCGATTTTGACTGTCGCATAGTGTTATTAAGCTCTTCTAGCAAAAGAAAAGCAAAAGGTAGACTTCAAAAAAATTCTAATGATGCACTGCTTTTATCAGGCAGTTATTATAGTTTTGGTTATGTTTCATAAGATGTTTCATAGTCTTGGACACCTCCTCATCCTCACAAACACGGCAATAGTCCGGTATGGCTCTATCTATCCCATTTGCCTGTGCCTTTCGAGATCGGCTGTATTAGTTTTCAGTTTCATTTCAGTTTTTTCGATGCAAAAATCGTAACTTTCAAACCAATCGAGACAATCGAAAAATTTAAAAGGCATATAAAAGATAACACAAGGGAACAAAATTTAACTTTTTGAGTGTTGTTTGGAATTCTATAGCTGTTTTTTACTAATTTGAGGTCGCTGATTTTAAATCTAATCTCCATTTTTCTCCATCAGCTCGAATTTTTAAGTTACAGGTACTAATCGTATTTTCGCCTATTTTCCAAAAAATTATAGTTCAAAAAATCATAATTTTTTTTTCATAATCCCGATTTTAAAATTTTGTTTTTTTTAAAGATATCATTGTTACCTTTTGAAAAAAATCAAATTTTTTAATACCACAAAAAAAAAATGACTGAGTAAAGCCATTTTTATTCAAAAAAAATTACAAAAAAAATTAAACATTTTAATTTTCTTCACGCTGAAAGTTAATCGGTTGGGGGCAAATTGTTCTTTTTATTAGCTTTATTGAATATCATATTAAAGTAGCTTTCTAAAACATGTATGTACGTAATAATCGATTGAAAATTGAATGAGTTATGCTAAGTTCGGTGATAACAGATTTTCCGAATTTTTTTGTTTCTACCACAAAAAAATTAAAATTTTGTATTTTTAAAAATCATGACAAATTTGCAAATTTATTTATAGTTTAATTTATAGTTTTGCCTCCTATTACAATATTAATTAACTGACCAAATTTAATTAATCGTCAGGTTTCAATTTGGAAGTTAAGGGAGAAATATTAATTTTCCAAAAATAGGTCATTTTGTATAGGAGCTACCAGAAGGGGTGATCCGATATAGTGCAAATTCATTCCAGATTCATATTTTTATAACCATAAAACTTACGCATAGTTTGACTGAATTCCGTGTACTTACAAAAAAGATATGTATGTAAGACTATTGGGGTGAGTTCGGTCATTTGTATGGGAGGTACCAAAAGGGGTATGGCAACGGTTTCGGTTTGTTTAGGGTTTGCCTACTTTTGTAAGATAAATAAACTGACCAAATTTAAATAACCTCCGGTAGTCTATTTGGCAGCTATCGAAGATATATTAGTTATCCCATTTACATTCCCATAAGTTCGTTTCGAAAAATTTTAATACTGATAAATTTTCATAACGATCCGTTAAGGTTTGCTCGAGTTACACTTTCCCAAACATATTAATAAATGTTATTTCTGTATGGAAATCGCGATTTTTGTAAATTTAGTTATCTCAGTAAATTGTTGACAAAATCAAAAGTTGTGCACAGATTTCAATGAATTAAAGCTCATTTGATTCAAACTATATTAAACGAAATGTTTTAAGACCAACACTGTGATTTTTGTTGCATTATTTTTTTTTATGAATTTTTAAAAAACAATTTATTTTTTTTGTAAAATTTTTGTTTTTTTTTTTAAAACTACAACGGTATCTCTGAAACTACTAGGCCAAATTAAAACAATGTAGGCACGGGTTAAAGATAATGTTGTTGACGAGTTTAAGTTTTATTTTTTAATTGAATATGGTGAACCGTTTTCAAGTTATTTACATATTTGTAGTGGAAGTACCTTAGTTTTGGAAATAACGGTATATCGATACGAAAAAACCAAGTGCAGATTTGGATTCAGCGTCCCAAATTTCCTTTAAAACAATATTCAGTTCTTTAACAACAAATACCTTGTTCCCTTGTGTAATTTATCAAGCTATAGAATGACTGTTTGAAATGGGTTCTACGCCTTTGAGGCGCCTACTTATGGGTTAGCAAAGTTGAAGTTTGTGAAAAAAATCAATGTTATAGAAAGTAAAATAAAATATTTTGTAAAATTTTTGATTTTTTATGTTTTAAAGGCTTTTATGAATAAAAATTATTTAAAAAAATATTTGAAAAATTTTATTTTTTTTTTATTTAATTTATTAAATATTATATTAAAAAAATATTTGAAAATTTTTTTTTTTTTATTTATTTTATTAAATATTTTTTTTTTAAATTTTCTTAAAAAAACGGAACAATAACAATAAGGATGGCTTCAGCACGGTTATATGTCATAAATTGCAAAGTCTTTTTTCATAATTTACCTAAAAATTGGTCTGTTTTTATAACACTGAAAATCAGTCAACTTTGAAGAGCTATATCTTCTGAACCAAAAATCTGATTGTAATAAGAAGTACACATGTAATCGGTGGACAATTTCCTATAAAATAGGTTTATTCAATATTTTTTAGGGGCACATGTGTCGGTCCTCGAGATCCAGCATCTGCTGGATGTTTTTCACATAACTAAGCCATAGGTAACAAATGGGCGGGTGAACATCTTCCAGAGAGTCATGATTAGGCATTGTAGTGCCTTCTTTGGCCAATAGGTCTACAGATTCATTACCAGGAATCTAGCAATGTCTAACTTCTCCTTACAGCTCCTCACCAGGTGTGATTTACACAATGTAGAATTGATCGCCATTATTGCAGCCACAGATACTACCCATAATAAAATCAAGCAGTTAAAGGAAATTAACAACAATACCAAAACAATATATTTTATTTAACTGCATAAATTTTTAAATTTCTCTTATAAATATTTCAAAAAAATCAGCTACAACCATTTATTTAGGCCTATTCAAACTTCATTATATAGATATAATCAACCCTTTGGTATGTTGAGGCTTTTGATAGCGGGAGTTTAACAACTTACTTAGAATTAAAATTTTTTTTATTCTAATCTCGTTGTATAAATGCTTTTTAGTATAGACTAACATTAAGTCTAGTTACAGCGCATTTTGTATTTCTTTATAACTAACTTAGTTTTTAAAAATTTCAGTGTATGAAGTTTAGCGGAAAATAGTCGTATTAAAAGTTCCTCACAGCGTATGAGTAATTTAAAGTAAATTGTTTCTTATACGTATGAGTGCTATTAAATCAATTAATACTTCCGCCACCACATCCCCAAGCACTTTATTGTGAGCGTTTATTTTGTTGTATACCTTAAATATACCTATAGATATAGAATTATCTTTATAGCGTCATTTGTGAAATCACACAACTTTAAAAGCGTTAATTGATTTTAGGTTTCTATGTTATTTGCGCCAGAGGACTATTGTATCATCAATCTTATCTCTAGCGATTGTGGTGGTAGTGGGTAGGATATAGAACAATAAGTCATATAAACGCACACACTTTAAACTTCTTACCATCTCCATGGCACATACAATATTGGCTCAAAGACAGTCTTTAGTATTGCCCCGATTTTGTTAGCCAGCCCATGTGCAGTGTTATTGTATTGTCAGGCATACATATACATCCATATGTATATGCGTACACATGTGCATGTGTATGCGTGTATGCATGTTTGGCAACTTCCGTTCGTTCGTTTGGCTCCTTTTTGCTGTAGGCTTTAGTGCTGTGCTCACTCCGCCTCCTCCCCCCTCTCCCTGGTGACCCTATAGCCCCATGGTCGCCGTTCCATTACCACTTTGTTTTATTGTTATATTTTTCTCTCCGATTTTTAGTCTATTGTTTGGCAAGAAATTTAAAACGACAACCTATATTCATACTCGTCGTATATGTAGTCATATGTATGAAAGTATGTATATATGTATGTTTGTATGTCTATATGTGTATGTCTGTTAAGTTACCGCTGTATTGTTGTGTATTGGGGGATATTTTTTTCTGGTTACCATACGTTGTTGTATTTCTCGTTCTCTTTTTTTTCTTCGTCTGTTTGATTTTGGTCTTTTGTTGCCATTCGCTTTTTTTCAGTTTTACTATTGATTTTACTGTTATTGCCCGATTGTTTTGTTATTTTTAGCCAAATGTATCAAAAGTCTTCAGTTCGTGTTGGATTTCCTTTCTCGTACTTGCACCACATTTCCGCGCTCCGTTGACTGTCCGATGTGTCAAATTGGTTTAGATTTTGGACACAAACTAAACTATGTAGTTAGGTAAGATAATATTATATTTGCATTTTGGTTTTTTTGCGGTGTTAATTACACTAAACTGAAAATGTATAATAATAAAGAGGGAAAATTGTGCATTAACAGGCAGGCGCTAAATTAGAGCGAGTTTCAGCTTTTTGCAGAAAATGCTTTATAACTATCAGTTTTCTGTGTGGTCTTGAATAGCTGAGTACGTGCAAAGCTAATAATATTGTATTTGGTAGATCGTTCTAACGTGTACAATTTGGGGAAAATGTGAATATCCTTAGAATTCTTAATAAAATTCGTACTTTGCTATAAATGTTCTTTACAAATTCGGGTGAAACCAAATCTCTATTATTAAATTTAGCAGATACATATAAATGGGACCGGCCATGGCATAGTGGTTAGAACACGCGTCTACCATGCGGGAGATCACAGGTTCAACTCATGGCTCCAGTTATCTTAAAAGAAAAATTTTCTTTCATTGTCGGCTCCCCTCAAATGTCGACAGCAACTTCGCAGTATTAGTGTCGAGTCAATGTTATGTCTAGTAAGAGCTTCTCAAACAGTGACGTTCGCATTCGTCGATAAACAAGTAGATGCCGTTAGTTGTGAATCTAAAAATAGAAAGCGTGTTAATTCACAACATCGCGAGAAGCTATCCCATACCTCATTCATGGGGTGTAAAGGGAAATAAAGTAAGTTACATAGGAATGGGAGACACGAAAATTTTATATTTTTTTTTAAATAAATATGCAATCAAATTCACCAAAACTGTTGCTTATGTTATACTTTAGCATTAAGATTATACAAGAACTCTTTAAACAGTCTCAAGCCTATTCCTTTTTTTTCCAAAACATTTGATTGTTTTGATTCTGCGAACAAGACATGTGCGTTGTACACGACAACGGTGTTCATAGCCTATGCCCTGTAAAAAATCCTATGACTATTGAAAGTAGTTTGTGTAGTTATTATATCAAAACACAAGCTTTAAATCATCAAAATCTCAGAAACACAAAAAGTGGACTAGATAACCTTTTTCCAGGATACCAACGATATATCCAGTAGGTATCAGTTTAACTTTAGGACATTACTTATTGCTTTGCCCGCCCTACGTTTAATTCTGAATAATTCATAGCATCATATAAATTAACTTAATATCTACCGGTTCTTAAAGTTTTCAAATGCCACCTTTAAAATATCATTATTATTAAAATATTTTCCACAACAAACACTCTAAGATTGAGCAGTCTTTGCACAATGTCTGTTCACTTGACTTCGTAATAGGTATTATAAGCAAATGTAATTTATTACTATCTGCAGGCTATAAATATCAATTATATTGTAGATATTAGTCAAACGAATTATATTTTAATACTCAACTAAATACATATTGCAATATCCTTGACGTCCATAAAATTAGATGAATTAATACATGTGAAAACTGGATTTACAAAATTGTTATATGTTTACTACGAACACACAAATAAATTTGAAAAGATAACACGCTACGCAAAAAGATAGAAATTATGTAGTTAAACACTTACATATAATCTTAACGAAGAGATGTGGCCGATGATAAGGGATGGGGTAATATGGTCATAAAGATCTATGCAAATTCTGAAGGTAAATTTATCATTGCTGGTGGGAACTGTTGAAGGAATTTATAAAGCAAAAAAAATAATCTTAGATGTGGCACATTGAGATCAAACTCCATTTTTGGAACAGCATTTATATTGATGAAATGATTTGTTCCTCTTTGCCTCTATGAAGCCATTGAATTGGCAGAACATTTCAGGGGCCAAAGTATTCGGACAATCATTACACTATGCATCAGAATGAAAACAAATTTTGACATTAGTCAAATGAATCGACTCATGGCTCAGATTTTAAGTACTTAGTGTGAATTGATTTTTTTTTAAATAAATATAAAGAGCTATTATTTATTGATATAGATAACAAAAACATTTTAAACAAAATTTAAAAAAAATTTATATTTTTTTATTAATAACATTGTGCGACAGCCAAAATCGGAATGGGATAAAACCCCCAAGAAAATTTATATCGGTCAAAAAAAAGTTATACGTATCCCGGCGTTTCGCTAGGTCCCATCTAGGAATCGAGATATATCGATTTAAACTTAGTAAGTGTCGTATAGGGGAATTTGTCACTTTTTAGGCTCTTTCATTTGACATATCTCAGGAACGACTTGTCCAGATTTGATGAAACAAAAATCCGAAGGAAAAATATTCCTTTAATCTATTTATATGTATATAATTTCACTGTATAAGCAGCAGTTTCGTAAATTTATGAAAAATTTGCCTAACAAGTTATTTTTTTATATTTAAAAAATAATAAAACATTTAAACACAAAAAAGTGTCAAGTCTTGCTACTGTCACGTAATGTTACATAACCTATGACTAAAATTAAACATATATAATGAAAATCGATGAATGTGCCTCGCTTTTATTCGCAATAATGGTAAGATATATTATTCTTACAAAAAAATTTTTGATACAATGAATATGGATTTTCGTACTGAATGAATTTAAAAAATGTGTTGAGGATATGTACAAAATTCTTTAGAAAAAAAAACGTTGATGACTTTGTATAACTCTTAGAATTAATAAAAGTAAGTAATAACAAAGGTTATTTCATTTTTATGATTAAGGTAGCTACTCCGCACGGTGTCGTGATTTCATACAAACGGAGGCCAAAAATAAAAGGAATTTTCAAAAAAAAAAAGAAAATTGGTACACATTGCTTTTTTAAATAGGAAAAAAACTAAGTTTGGTGAAAATCGGCTCAAGGACACGCCCATATATTTCCATATATTCTGAAATGAAAAAAACTTAGTTTTTACAAAATTTTTGTTGGTATCGAACCAAATTTGGCTCAATTTGTCTCTGATATATAACTGAAAACCGTGCTGAATTAAATTAAATTATGTCGAAGGACACGCCCACCTCCCATATATGCTGAAAAATTTGTAGTATTGTAGCAAATTTAGCTCGCTTTGTCTCTAATACATTACTGAAAACTCTGTTAAATTGTATCAAATTATCTCAAAGGACACGCCCATCTCCCACATATCCTGAAATGGAAATAACTTATATTTTCCAAAATTGTTGTTGGTATTGAGGCAAACTCAATTTATCTCTGATATATTTCTGACAACTGTGTTGAATTATATCAAACTAGCTTTCCCGGCTCGCGTTGCTTCACCCGTACTTACAATGAACCTTCTTATGACTTTAAGCAATGCAGGTAAAATGCCAACGCTTCATAAGACGAACGAATACCCCATTTACGTAATTCTAGCTTTATCTCATGGGTCTGAGTGATTGTACCGCTTTAGTCCCTTTATATCTCAAAAAGTACGAATTTTAAAAGATATATTCGTATCGCACATTAAAATTGTCCGGTACCCCCTCTAACTCCATAGCCTATATATGCTTATAGCTTTAGCCGTTTGGTCGTGGCGATGGTACCAGTTTACCCTGTGTTCGAATTTAGAAAAACCCCATCTGACAGTTCTTTTATTCTATAGGGAGCAATTCTATATTCATTTTCGTAACTCTACCTTTATGTATTTTTGAGACTACCTTAAGTCGTTTATTACCATTTTTATCCCTTTTCAGTCCTTTTTATCTCTAAAAGGTGAGAATTTCGAAAACCCTCCTTGCTTCGTTCTAATTCCATAGCGAGCAAGCCTATATAACTTATCATGATTACATCAAAAGCCGTTTGGTCTGGGCGATAGTAACACTTTTATCCCATTTTTTTTAAAAAAATACTTCAATCCAATTTAATAGTAAGCATTTCCATATCAATTTTTGCGATTATACCATAAGCCGATTGGTTTAGGCGATAGTACAACTTTTATCGGTTATTGGTAATTTTATACCCATAAAAGTACGAGTTTCAAAAATCCGTTCTTAGATGAAGTTTACTCAAAAAGGGGAACAAACATCCCAAATTTCATCATCCTATCTACAGACAGTAGACAATTTTAAATATATTGATTATGATAATGTTATTACAATCGTTCTATAAATATGACCGACATAAAAATTGTTTCAAAAGGGGCGTGGTACTGCCCATTTTCCAGCGAGACGTAATCCGCAATTTACCATTTACATATGCAGCAAATCTCATCTTCATACCTTTAATGGCTCGCGCAACATTACCGATTGAAATATTGCGGTGCCATGCCCCTTTGTCCAAGTATGTTTTCATGTAGCCTATGATAGAGACCCTACGGATACTACTACACAGTGAAAATTTCATTGCAATCGGTTAAACTATTTCGCCCAGATAACGATTTTTTAAAATGGGCATGGCACCGCCCATTTTCCAACGAGACGTAATCCTCTTTATATCAGTAACATATGTAGCAAATCTCATATTCATACCTCTAATGGCTCTTGAGATACGACCGATTAAAATTTCGGTTTGTGTGGGCGGTGCCACGCCCCTTTGTCTAATTATGTTTTATTGTAGCCTATGATAGAGGCCCTATGGACAGTATCACACATAGAAACTTCAATTGCAATCGGTCCATTTATTTTGCCAAAATAACTATTTTTGAAAAAGGGTGTGGCACCGCCCACTTTCTGCAAACAAAGTATTTTTTTCTTATACGACCGATATACGTACCAAATCTCGACATCGTACCTATAATGATTCAAAAGATACAGTCATTTTAAAATTACAGTTGTATGGGGCAGTGCCACGCCCATTTTACCCCCTTTCAGTCTGAATTTCCAAAAATCCCTTCTTAGTGCGCGCCTATGTCATAAAAGAATCCTACATTCTAAATTTCACGGTTTTAGCTTTAGCCGTTTGGGCTGGGGAGTGATCAGTCAGTCACCCAAGCCTTTTATATATATAGATAGATTATCTCGAAAATTGGTCGGTTAATTTTCATTGTTATAGGAGGCGAAACCTTAGAAAACCTAACTATTCGACACACCCCTTCTGGTACCGCCTATACAAATGACCGAACTCACCCCCATAGTCTTCGATACATGTCTTTTTTGAAAGTACACTGAATTCAGTAAAATTTTGCGTTAGTTGTACGGTTATGAAAATTTGAATCAGGAATGAATATGGATTATATCGGATCACCCCTTCCTTCCTACCTCCCATGCGAAATGACCCTGAAATGACACCGGCACCTGGGGGATAATCAAATTTTGTCAGTTAATTTATCTTGTAATAGGAGGCAAAACTTCAGCAACCCTAACTATTTGACACACCAATTTTGCCAAGGTAAGCTTTCATTAAACGTTAATTTTCAAAAAACAAATCAGACACGTTGTGCTGCCCCTAATTTAACCTCCGGTATAAATAAGTCAATTTTTTTTTAATTTTTGCTCCACAAGCAGACAAAATATAATACATAAGTAATTTTATTCTATTAATACCTATTAATTTCAATAACTCACGACTTAAACAATATCATATATTGGCTGATGGTATATACCAGTCAGTTTGACTGACTACGAAACTGTTGATTATTCAGAAAAATTATATAAAAGAAATTGGTTTAGTCGTCCGTGAATTATGCCCCCAAACTTGCCTGTATGAACTTCAAAGCTTTAAGCCCAAAGGGTTAACATACTTTAATCGTGCTGGTATGGTATACCGAGATATAACCGTGTTAAAATATAGAAAAAGTGCTATTAACGCAGTCAACTTGACAAAACGAATGATGTAGAGATTCTTATTTTTGGGGCTACTTTCACGTGCATTTCTAAGAATTGAGTCCCATATCCATGAGCTGAAAAATGTTTTACGGAGTTAAAGTGGGAGTACTGATGTTTTATTGGTGTTGCATAGTGTTTTTGTTTAACTGTAACATTAGTTACTCACACCTTAAGCAATAATTTTAAGTAACGACAAAATTACAACAAAGCTTATGATCCCCCGTCATCCTTCACTACTGCTATACAAGTCACACACCGATGTATTGCCAAATGAAAACAAATTTGTAACATAACGCCTAAGTATTAGTGAAGATTATCGCACGTTTTTGTGTTGTTGCGTTTGTTAAGATATTAAAATTCTTTTAGCACACTTTTCATGTTGTTTCTTCGCATGATATTCCTTATTTGTCATTCTTGAACGGTCGTAGTCTATTTTTAGCATTTCTACAGTGAGCGCGTTTCGTTAAAGTACTGTGCAGGGAGGTTTGTTTTTCATTTTTATTTTTCGCCTCAGTGTCTGTGAAACATTTCCACAAAATTACATTTGAATATTTAAAATGTCTTCTTGTTCTTCATCTTCTTTGTAGGTTCAGTTAAATCTTAACATCGCCTAAATATGAATTTGCATAATCCCCATTTGAAATTGGGCCTCGTCGTAACGTCGCTGTGGATATTGTCGTTGGCAGACATTACCGTGGCCTTTCCCTCGCTGGTCATGCCTCGTTTGCACAGTAAGTATTTTGGAATTGATTGCTGATTCTATTAAGAGTTGCTTTTATATGTATGTAAGTAAGTATATATTTAGTATAAGGATACCAAGTTGTCCTTCCCGCAAAATCACAAGACCTCATTTGCGTATTTCCACAATTTGTGCCACACTATCAAGAACCCTGTTTGTGTTATGAGGGTCATGGGGGGTGGGGCGGTCGAAGGGAGAATAGGGATTTGTGGTGCGCAAATTGTTGTCGTTGTTAACTTTTGCACAAGAACTTTTAAGTTGATTATTGATTTCTTTATTTTCTTGAAATTATTATCATCGGTGGCGTCTAGGGTGTTCAAAACCGAAACCGAAAAACCGTAAACCGGTTTTTTTATTTAAAACCGTATGCCGGTTTTTGCAAAAATGCCATTTTCGAATAACCGGTTTAACCGAGTTTTTTCCTTCGGGTACTCGGTTTTTTTATATTAGTTTGAAATTGAATTTTAAAATTTTACTAAGCTTCTAAAAGCATTCTTGTTTATAAAATGTAAAAAGTTTTTTCTAAATTAAATTGAAATTGAATTTTAAAACTGTAAAAAGCTTCTAAAAACATTCTCGTTTACAAACATTGAATACCCTAATTATATGTATTAGTACCGGAAAATATCCTACAAGCTAATCCTGTGTAAAGTAGTCTAAAAAGGCGGAAACGATGAAATTTTCTAACGAGCTTTTTAAAAGATTTTATCCTGCGATTTCCCCAACAACGGCAGAGTCTATTAACAGTTCAGATTGTGAGATGGGGAATCTCTTAATGATAGTCTTTGCAATGATTTAAACATGACAATTAATAACATCCAAAATCCACCAGTGAAAACAAATTGCAATGACACAAGTCTGTATGATGATTTCAACTATTTCGATAGATTTAATAAAAGGACAAAAAATCTCAACACAATAAGTGAGCGCGTGTTTTCTGTATCAAGCTTTATAAAAACGAAATTGAAGAATTGACCCAAAATTGAACACTTAAATGGCATGTTATTTCTTAAATACTATTTTAACCAGTAAGAAAGTTTCAGTCGAGTAAGCCGATTTACATATACCCTTACCCTCAGTAAAACATATAATTTTCTAGTATATTGATATCATTACTCGATTTCTAAAATGGGCGAAGTGGTACATTTGTATGGGAGGTACCAGAAGGGGCGTGGATAGACTTAAAGTTTTTTTCTTCAAAACTTTATCCTGATTTAGCTTTAATAAATACAGAATTTGGACACGATCACGTTGGGTGTATTGATATTACTAGTCCATCTCTGAAGTGGGCGGAATGGTGCATTTGTATGGGAGGTTCCAGCAGATACGTGGCTAGGCTTCCAAATTGGTTCTCCAAATTTTTATTCTGTTTAAGCAATACTAAATACAGGATTTTGTCACGATCGCGTTGGATCTATTAATAATATTAATCGATTTCTAAGTGGGTGGTACCTGATGGGTATTGGAGATACCACATGGGGCGTAGCTAGACTCCCAGTTTTTTCTCCAACACTTTGTCCTGCTATAGTTTTACTAAATGTAGGATTTGGGCACGATCGGATTAGGTGTATTGATATAACATACTAAATAAATGTATTTTTTTTAACCAAATTATTTTTTTAAAAGTATTTTTAACTTTTTAGGAAAAAACCGAAAAAAACCGGTTAAACCGGTTTTCTTTAAAATGCTGTATTCGAAATCCGATTTTTCTAAAAAATCAATTTTTCGAATAACTCGGAAACCGGGTTTCTGAAAAAAGGAGGTATTTGAACACTCTAGTGGCGTCATAGTCATTGCTCTTGTTTGTTGTTGTTGTTGTTGTCATTATTTGGCTTTAATCCAACTACTTAACAAAGATTTCTTTTTACCAACACTAAGGGTTGGGAATATAAACCCTTTAGGAAACGCTAAGCAATGGGTAGAAAATGAACTTTGCATTCAAAATGAAAAAAGTCTCAACAAAAACACTTTTGTTTTTGAAAAAATATATATCCATTTTGTCAAACACTTTCGCGTCGTTTCTAATCCTTTTTGAAATAAATTGAAATGTATTTACTATATGGCGTCTTTATATTTTTGTTGCATTGTCTTACTCCACACTGTCCCTCTCTCTCCGCTTAAATGATTAAGCTTGTTTACAAAAACAAACAGGGAAAGTGCTATTATTACAGCAATGTCGTATATCATTCGACAATAAATAAAGGAAAGCAACATAAATCGAACAATTGTAAAGCCATTAAAACTGCTGTTATTGTAATGTTCCTTCAAAGCAAACACTACGAGAGAAAAAAAACAACAACAATAAAATGGCACGTTTCCTTATGACCCCTTGCCTCAAGGACTACATGATGTAAAAGTTGTTTGTTTTTTTTTTTTGTTGCAGAGTGTCCACACACCACGATAAACTTGTTTAAATTCTATTTACAAATAGTTTTCTTTATTTGGTTTGCAAACATACCGCACATACGTACATATTTATTTATCTGAATCTCTTCCTTAGTGGGTTAATAATGGGTACAATGATATATGTATATTGGTTCCTTTGTATGCATACACGCACACACACACACACACTTACTCACATAGTTGCTATGATTGCGTTACCAATAGTTTCAGTTGGTTTACCCTCTTTGGCTGTAAGACCATCCAAGGCCAGTCATGCAAATAAATTTTCCTTTTATTCCTTATATACATTCGTATGGACTTTATGAATCCCAGTAAGTTGCGCTAAGAAATAAGTTTAAGCACAAAATATCTAAGCAGGAAGGGGTCTGCGCGTTTGACCTTTGTCGATGAGAGTTCAATTAAAGATAAATTGTTGTATGAATTTAGCAAAAAAAAAAATGGAAGCGTGTTTACTCGCGGCATGTGAGCAGCTCTCCCACATATATATCATGGCTGGTCAAGGGAAGTTGTTTTTTTTTATTTGAAAATTTAGATCTTTAGTAGAAATACGTAATTTTCAATGCAACAATCTAGTTATTAGTTAAATATACGAATTTATTATGGTAAAATCAAAAATGTAAAACATGATAAAAGAAAATCGCAAAAAAAATTTGATGACATTTGCACAATGCAAAATTTACAGATGTATTTCACAGTACACTATTTTTCAGCTCATTGATTTGGGACTCAATTCTGAGAACTGCATGTGAAAGAAGCTCCAAATAGAAGAAGTTCTACATCATTCGTTTTGTCAAGTTACATGCCATAATAAGGTAATATCGATTTCAAGTTAGTAAGTATCGTATAGGGGAATGAGTCACATTTTTGGCTCTTTTGTGTGACATAACTCGAGAACCACTAGTCCGATTTAGCTGAAACAAATTTAAAAAATTAAGAATTCCTTTAATCTGTTCATATAACGTTTCACAACATAAGCAACAGTTTCACTTTTCCATTCATCAAATGATTTTGGTTTATTTTGTAGCAGATACAATAAAACTGTTGTTCTCCGTGACGTATGTTACGTGGAATATTACATATGATAATCATACAACAACCATATAACTTACTTACTTACTTAACTGGTACTTCTATGCAATCCCAGTGGATTATATACCGCACGTAGACAAATATTATAAGCGCCTCGATCTTCCGCGCTTCTTCTCCAGTTAGTCACGCCGAGTTCTGTAAGGTTCTCAGTAACCTGGTCTTTCCAACGGAGTTTTGGTCGCCCTCTTCTGCGCCGTCCATCGAGTTCATTGTCGAAGACTTTTCGAGCTGGATCAGTTTTGTCCATGCGTACAACATGACCTAGCCAACGCAACCGTTGCACCTTAATGCGTTTGACCACGTCAATGTCAGTGTACAGCTCATGATTCATACGACGCCGATACTCTCCGTTAACGATGATGGGCCCAAATATTTTCCGGAGTATTTTTCTCTCGAATACCTCCAGAACCGATTCATCCGCTTGTGTCATAACCCAGGATTCTGAGCCATACATTAGGACAGGTAGAACCAGTATCTGGTATAGCTGGAGTTTTGTTCGTCGAGAGAGGGCTCTGTCATTGAATCGCTTGCTTAGTCCGTAGTAGCATTTATTTGCAAGCAGGATTCTTCTCCGGATTTCTAGGCTGACATTATTTGTTTTGTTGATGGCGGAGCCTAGGTAGACAAAATTATCTACCACCTCGAAATTATAGTTGTCAACGTTCACGCAGTTTCCCAAACGAGTAGATTCTTTGTTTGTTGAAACTAATAACTTCGTTTTGTCCTCGTTCACCGTTAGTCCCATTTTAGCTGATTCCTTCTGTATACCTGAGAATGCTGCAGTCACATCCCGCAGTTTTCGACCGATGATGTGAACGTCATCAGCGTACGCGAGTAGCATGTGGCTTTTGTTGAATATAGTGCCACTCGTGTTTACTGCAGCTTTTCTCATTATCATCTCCATCACAATGTTGAAGAGATCGCACGATAGGCCGTCGCCTTGGAATACCAAACTCAGCCATGGCTTCAAGTAATTTCTGCCGTATCGGGCTGTCGAAGGCAGCTTTATAGTCGACAAAAAGATGGTACGTGTCGATCTGTTTCTCTTGGGTCTTTTCAGGATTTGCCGAAGTGTGAAAATCTGGTCAGTTGTTGATTTTCCAGGTCTAAAGCCACACTGATAAGGCCCGATCAGGTTGGATAACACTGGCTTTAGTCTTTCACATAGCACACTCGACAGGACCTTATATGCGATGGGTAAAAGGCTGATCCCGCGGTAGTTGGAGCACACACTTGGATCACCTTTTTTCAGCACAGGACATACTACGCTTACATTCCAATCGTCGGGCATGCACTCTTTAAGCCAAACCGTGCGCAGGAGCTGGTGCTCGTTATCAGCTCCTCGCCACCGGACTTGAAGAGCTCTGCGGGCAGACCGTCGGCACCGGCTGCTTTGTTGTTTTTCAGCCGCGAAATTCTTCTTACCTCGGCTTGACTTGGTGGTGGGCAATCTAAGCCGTCGTCGACAATTGGCGTAATAACTTCACGTGCGCTGCCTTCTGGAACTAGCAGTTGCTGGAAGTGTTCTCTCCATATGTGCAGCACACTCTGCGTATCCGTGACCAGATTTCCATCCATTTGCTCTTACTTTCTGGTAAAATTTTCGGGCCTCACCTCTATCCCTGTATCGCTCTATATCCTCGTTCTCCCGTTCCTTCATCTGACGTTTTTTTCGCCTAAATAGCTGTCTCGCCCGTTTTGCTTTCTCCTTATGCCGTTCACTAACAGCACGGGTTGCAATTGGCTGTAGCGTTGTCCTATAAGCAGCATCCTGTTCCTCAGACGCTATGCGACATTCTTCATCGTACCAGGATTCGTCTGACCGCCGCTTTTCATATCCTAGCACGGTTGTTGCGGCGGTTGCCATGGAATGCGGAATATGCTGCCACTGTGTATCGGGATCGTCAGAGGCGTTGTGTCGTAAAAGTTGGGAGAGCTGGTTGGAGTAGGCAGTAGCTATCTCTGGGGTTTGCAGCTTCGCGATGTCCAGCTTTTTTTGTGTTTGGTTACGTGCGTTTTTCGCTCTGCTCAATCTTGTGCGCACCTTGGCTGCAACCAGGTAATGATCCGAGCCAATATTAGCGCCACGGATCACACGCACGTCCATGACACTAGATGCATGCCTGCCATCAATTACCACATGATCAATTTGATTTTTGGTGTTTTGATCGGGGGATAGCCAAGTTGCCTTGTGGATATCTTTGTGCTGGAATCTGGTTCCACTCAGTACCATGTTCCTTCCCGCTGCGAAGCTAACCAGCCTAAACCCGTTGTCTGACGTGTCGGTATGCAGGCTGAATTTACCGATCGATGGACCAAGAACATCTTCCCTTCCTATTTTAGCATTAAAATCTCCCAGAAAAATTTTAATGTCATGTGCAGGGCAGCGGTCATATATATCCTCCAGGCGCTCATAGGATGCATCTTTGATGTCATCGTCTTTGTCTTCCGTCGGGGCGTGTACACAAATCAGCGTAATGTTAAAATATTTCGCCCGGATGCGAATGGTGGCTAAACGGTCACTTACAGGGTTAAACCGCGAGACCAGGTGTCGAAGTCTCTTGCCGACTATGAAACCACATCCAAATTCGTGTCTTTCTGCATGACAGCTGTAAAACATGTCACAGTTCTTCCGTCGTGTGCATCCCTGTCCCGCCCATCTCATTTCCTGTATGGCGGTGATGTCAGCCTTGTATTTGTCGAAGACATCCGCCAGTTGGATAGAGGCACCATCTCTGTATAGAGTTCGGACATTCCAGGTGCATATCCTTAAATCATGGTCCTTATATCTTGTTTTTCTTTTTCTTCGTGTTTTCATAATAAATTTTTGTTTAAGAAGAGTGGCTTATTAGGCCACCGCTCCCGATCCTAGTTTCTTGGGGCTGCCAAAGCCACTAAGAGAGCCTGTGTTGAGCTTCAGTAACTTCTGTTACCTAGTTCCTAAGACGCATCGGAGGTAGCATGCCGATTAGGTTACTCAACATTTCGCCTTCTAACTTTAGCTAACTTCTAAGCGGTTGCTTTAAAGTCATTGCCCGGGGAATACTTGGTCTAAGACCGGAAGTAGTTAGCTGCTTGGACAGTGCCACAAAGGAATCGCTTCTGGTCACTCCCAAGTGAGTGACAATCAGTAACTTTCCACCTCTGGGCAAAGTCCCATTATGGCATATAACTTGACAAAACGAATGATGCAGAACTTCTTTTTTTTGGGACTACTTTTACGTGCAGTTCTCAGAATTGAGTCCCAAAATTTTGTGTTGTACTATGAAATACTTAAGGAGCTCTTAATTTAGTAATAGAGATGAAATCCACTGAACTGATGGTCCTAAAATATTAACAAATAAAGTGGGCAACATTTCGTGACAAAAATAAAAGTTAGTTTTTTGCATCTTTCGCAAAAACTCAAACTAGTGCGAATATAGTCGGACTTTTTTAGTAAAACCTTTTTTTAAATGATTTGGAATATTATAAATTTACAGTTTGTTGAACTTCAAAAACTTTTTTTTAATTTTTTTTACAAGCTATATTGTGAGACGTGACGTGACGTTACTAGATGCGAAATAAATTTCCTTATTGATAGCACATGGGAACAAGGTATATTGTTGATTAAGAACTGAATATTGTTTTTAAGGTTATTTGGGTGCTGAATCCGAATCTTCACTTGTTTTTTTTTTTATCAGCTCGACTCTTTGCGATATACCCTTATGTCCAAAATTAAGGCACTTCCACTACATACATTTAAATAATGTAAATACGGTTCACCATACTCAATTAAAAATGAAATCCAAATTTCGTCAATAAAATTATTTTTAAGCCGTGCCTACCTACACTGGTTTAAAATCTGCTCTGTAGTTTCAGAGATATCGTTAAAATTTGAAAAAAGTAATTAACAATTTTTAAAAAAGGACACTTTGATCTTAAAAAAAATCTTTCTTAAAAAACTTAATTTCCCTTTGCACCCTATGAGTGAGGTATGAGATAGCTTCTCGCGTTGTTGTGAATTAACATGCTTTCTATTTTTAGATTCACAACTAACGGCACCTACTTGTAATCGACGAATGCGAACGTCATTGTTTGAGAAGCTCTTTGTAGACACGCCGATTGACTCGACACTTATACTGCGAAGTTGCTGTCAACAACATTCGAGGGGAGTCGACAATGAAAGAACAATTTTGTTAAGATGACTGGAGCCAGGTTTGAACCAGCGATCTCCCGCATGGTAATCGCGTGTTCTAACCACTATGCCACGGCCAGTGGCTAAAAAAATCATAAAAATTAAAAATACGAAAAAGATTGAAATTTTGGTCTAAAATCATGTCGCCAAAAATATTTTGAATAAAATCAGCTTTATTTCATTGAAATCGATCCACAATTTTTGATTTTATTCACAATTTACTGAGCAAGCTGAATTGGACAATAATCGCGATTTCCTACTTTAGAAATCGAGTAAAATACCAATACACCCAATTACACCCAACGAGTTCGTGCCCAAATTCTGTACATAGTAAAGCTATAAAAGAAAAAAGTTTTGGAGATAAAACTGGAAGTCTTGTCACGCCCCTTTTGGTACCTCCCATACAAATTTACCATTCCCCCACTTTAGAAATCGAGTAATAATGTCAATACACCCAAAGCGATCGTGCGCATATCCTGTATATTGTTAAAATTTAACAGAATTAAATTGTAGAGAAAAAATTGGAAGTCTAGCCACTCCCCACATAAATTATACTTTTTAATACCAATGAAGTACTTTTGGATACCATCAATTTTTTTTTGTCCGTTGCATAATGGTTAGAACACGCGACTACCATGCGGGAGAACCGTGGTTCGATTCCCGGCTCCAGTCATCTAAATATTTCTTTCATTGCCGGCCCCCAATGATCTTGTCGACAGCAACTTCGTAGTACAGTGTCGGGTCGATCGGCATGTATATTAAAAAGATTTTTAAATAGTGATGTTCGCATTTGTTGATTAACAAGTAAGTGCCGTTTGTTGTGAATCTAAAATAGAAAGCGTATTAATTCACAATAACGCTAGAAGCTATCCCATACCTTATTCATGGGGTGTTAATGGAAATTAAGTTTTTTTTTTAAGTTTTAATAGTCATTTTTGGTACAATGAACGTACTTTGTAGTACAATAAATTATACTTTTGGTAGAATAAATGTACTTTTAGATACAAATATAAATTGTACTTTTTGGTATAGAGTATTATCTGTGCCTCTAAGGCTAAACAGTTTTTCCTCTCCTTCGCCCACTGATAGAGAATAACAATTTCGTCTGCAAATTTGGACCGAAGTGCATAGTACTATCTGTGTACCAAAGGCGACATTTTTTTAAATGTCGGCTGCGTAATCATATTCATTGTGCCGTCAATGTGTAAAATTGTATCTCTTTAAGGCTAAAATACAGTTTTGCCACGCCCACTCCGCCGACTTATCCAAAATTAACATTTCGTCTGAATATTCATAATTGTGTTGTCGAGTACTATCTGTGTACCAAATTGTACCTTTGCTCTGCCCACTGATCCAAAATTAAAATTCTGTCTGCATATTCATATTAATGTTGCCGAGCACTAATTGTGTATCAAATTTAATCTCCTTAGCTCTAAAACTAGGTTTTGCCACGCCCGCTCCGCCCACTGGTTCAAAATATAATTTCCGTCCGCGAATTCATATTCTTGTTTCCAAGTACTATCTGTGTATAAAATGTTATCGCACTAGCTCTAAAAAGGTTTTGCCACGCCCAATCCGCTTGTATGATCTAAAATTAAAAAATATTTTCTTCTTCATAATTGACAGCAACAATAGAAATTCATCTATCAGTAACCGCACGTAGAAAAGAATTCCAAGCGCTTCGGTTCGTAGATAGTTAGTCACACCAAGTGTACATAACAGCTCTTTCACCTGGTCTATCCAACAAAGTTTTGGTCGCCCCCTCCTGCGCAGCCCATCGAGTTTATTGACGAAAACCTTTCCAGCAGGAACATTTTCATCCATTCGTACAACGTGGCCAAGCCAACGCATTCGGTCCATTTCAACGCGCTTGACTAGGTCGTCATTCGAAGACGGTACTCACCGTTAACGATGATAGGTCCAAATATTTTGCAAAGTATTTTTCTCTCTAAGACTCCCACAATAGATTGAACTGCTTGTGTCATTCCCCAGGATTCTTCGCTGTGACGCAAAATTGGTAGGATCAATGTCTGGTTCAGTTGGATCTTTGTTGTTCGGGAGAGGGCTTTGTCATTAAATCGCTAGCTTAGCGTATAGAAGCAGCGGTTTGCAATCAATACTCGTCTTTTGATTTCAAGACTGATTCTATTATTTTTGTTTATAGCGGAGCCAAGGTAGACAACATCATCTACGACTTCAATGTTATAGTTCACAACGATCACGCAGCTTCCCAAACAAGTAGACTCTTTGTTTGTTGAAACAAATAACATGGGTTTGTCCTCATTTATAACCAGAACCATTTCTGCCGACTGTTTCTCAATGCACGCAGTAACATCCCGGCGTCCTCGGACAATTATATCTATATCATCGGCATACGCTAGCAGTGACTTTTATTAAAGTGACTTTTATTAAAGATGATACCAGTCGTATTTACTGCAGCCTTCCGCAAAGAGATTAAATTACAGACCTTATCTAAAACCTAGCGTGGACGAAGATGGTCCTGTCAGATTTTTGCCTATTTTCAATGAAGACTTCGTGTCAGTCATTTACTAATTTCTGTCGTATCGGACTGTCGAATGCAGCTTTGTAATTGATAAGCAGATAATAGGTATCGATCTGCATCTTCTGGGACTTCTCCAGGATTTGTCGTAGCGTGAATATCTGGTCGGTGGTGGATTTACCAGGTCTAAAGCCACACTGATAAGGTCCAATCAGGTTCGCCAGAAGGGGCTTTAGTCTTTCACATAACACACTAGACAGGACCTTGTATGCGATGGGTAAAAGGCTAATCCCGCGATAGTTGGTACACACACTAGGATCGCCTTTCTTAAGCACGGGACATAGGACACTCAGATTCCAATCATCGGGCATGCACTCCCTGAGCCAAATTGTGTTTATGAGCTGGTGCATGCATGTTACCAGGTCATCGCCGCCGGCTTTAAAAAGCTCTGCCGGCAGTCCATCGGCTCCCGCAGCTTTATTATTTTTAAGCCGCGCAATTGCCGTGCTGATCTCGTTTTGGCTCGGTGGTGGACAGTCTACTCCATCGTCGATGATTGGTGCGATTTCGTCACTTATGCTGCCTTCCGGAACGAGAAGAGATTGAAAGTGTTCCCTCCATATTTGCAGCACACTCTGAGTGTCCGTGACCAGATTTCCGTCTCTGTCCTTACAGGTGGGGATCCCTGTTAAAAAACCTTTACTTTTTACCTTCTGGTAGAACTTTCGGGCCTCACCTCTATCCCTGTAGTTTTCGATATCCTGGCTCTCTCTTTTCTTCCCTCCTTTTCTCTTTATAACGCTCCGTCACCGCACGCGTCGCCATTGGCTGCAGTTTTGCCTTGTATGCAGCATCATTTCCTCAGACATTTCGCGACATTCGTCATCGTACCAGGGCTTGTCTGAGCGTGGTTTTTCATAACCCAGTACGGTTGTTGCGGCAGTGGTCATAGAATTCGCAATATGCTGCCACTGCATGTCGTGAACATCAGAACTAGAGGGATTTGTATGGAGTAATTGAGAGAGTTGGTTGGAGTAGGCATTGTCTATCTCAGTGGTCTGCAGCTTTGTGATGTCTAGCTTCCTTTGCGTTTGATTAAGAGTGTTTTTTAGCTTTACTTAATCGTGTGCTTACCTTGGCTGCAACTAGGTGGTGATCCGAGTCGATATTTGCACCGCACATCACACGCACGTCCATAACGCTTGAGACATGCCTTCCACCAATTACAACGTGATCAATCTGATTTCTTGTATTTTGATCGGGAGATATCCAGGTTGCCTTGTGGATATCTTTATGCGGGAATCTGGTTCCACTCACAACTATGTTTCTTGCCGACGCGAAACTTACCAGTCTGAATCCGTTATCGGAGGTGTTGTTGTGTAGACTGAATTTTCCGACTGCTGAACCAAGAGCATCTTCCCTTCCTATTTTAGCATTAAAATCTCCCAGAACAATTTTAATGTCATGTGCAGGGCAGCGGTCATATATATCCTCCAGGCGCTCATAGAATGCATCTTTGATGTCATCGTCTTTGTCTTCCGTCGGGGCGTGTACACAAATCAGCGTAATGTTAAAATATTTCGCCCGGATGCGAATGGTGGCTATTTACAGGGTTAAACCGCGAGACCAGATGTCGAAGTCTCTTGCCGACTATGAAACCACATTCAAATTCGTGTCTTTCTGCATGACAGCTGTAAAAGATGTCACAGTTCTTCCGTCGTGTGCATCCCTGTCCCGTCCATATCATTTCCTGTATGGCGGTGATGTCAGCCTTGTATTTGTCGAGGACATCCGCCAGTTGGATAGAGGCACCATCTCTGTATAGAGTTCGGACATTCCAGGTGCATATCCTTAAATCATGGTCCTTATATCGTTTGCGGGGGTCGTCAACATTTGGGGGGTTCTTGTTTTTCGTTTTCTTGGTGTTTTCATAATAAATTTTTGTTTAAGGAGAGTGGCTTATTAGGCCACCGCTCCCGATCTTAGTTTCTTGGGGCTGCCAAAGCCACTAAGAGAGCCTGTGTTGAGCTTCAGTAACTTCTGTTACCTAGTTCCTAAGACACATCGGAGGTAGCATGCCGATTAGGTTACTCAACATTTCGCCTTCTAACTCTAGCTAACTTCAAAGCGGTTGCTTTAAAGTCATTGCCCAGGGAATACTTGGTCTAAGACCGGAAATAGTTAGCTGCTTGGACAGTGCCACAAAGGAATCGATTCTGGTCACTCCCAAGTGAGTGACAATCAGTAACTTTCCACCTCTGGGCAAAGTCCCATTCCCCTCCTTAAAGCTATAGGTAGGCTTGATTGTGGTTGATTCATTGTTAAACCTGTCTTTTGCTACATTTGCACGTATTCAAATCAATTGAATTGATGGAGTTTTATATGATGTAATGATCTCATAATTCTATTTGGCTTTTCCGCTATAGGAAACTCAAAGGTACCTCAAAGATAGCGTTTTTTTTAAGGAAGTGTGTATAGGCATTTTTTAATTTTTTGATGTTATGTACGATGAAAACCCTTTTCAGTATCATTATGTGCTGCTTGCTAAAAGTTAGATGGTTTCAACGTGGTTTAAACTTATGATTTTCTATACGATAGTCGCGTTTTCTTACCACCATGGCACGGTCGTACCGTGTGACTCTATGGAATTTCAATGGAAATTTGCTGTGGTTTCACTTTTATCGTGTTTTTAACTGTAACACTATTGTAAGTTCGCGGAAGCAACCCGTAAAAATTCCTTGAAATATTTTCTACTTGTTCAAAAATTTAAAGAATTGCCTGACAAAATTCCGCGAACTCAGCCTCACTCCATATGTTGTAAGCTTTTCACCTAAACAAATTGTTTAATTTTTCATTTAAACGTTTTCATTAATTTATCCTTTATCAGAGAGAGAGAGAGAGAGAGAGAGAGAGAGAGAGTTTACGTAACAGTTTTACTAAGTGGTAATTATGAACAGTCAGCAAACATTGTTTACAATGTTAAATTTTAAAAGCCAACCAATTTAACACTTCAACTTTTTGTAATATAAAATAAAGCCTTTTGGCAAAATCGAAGAATTTTAAAATGTAGGGAAAAAAAACAAAATTCCTACTAACTGATACAAAGGAAGTTTACACAACTAATGTACTGTGAGCGCTTATCAAGTAATTCTTGGAAACAATAAATCAGACGCACAACAACTTTGTCTTCAAAGCTTTATACATACATAGTTATGTATAAATGCTTGTGTTGCATATTACAAAAACAAAGACAAGGCGTATACGTAATTTTAATATAAAATTGCTTAGAAATAAGAGGAACTTCATCTTAAAGATATTATGATTAATAATTGCCCACATTAAAAATTAATTTATTTTAAACAAATGTCTATATATTTAATTTAATTTTATTAGTAAACAATTTTAAAACAATTCGTCAAAATTTGAAAAATATGCTTTACTACCTTTACATTATCTTTTTAGATGCTTAATATTGCTTCCATTCATATTTTAGTGCATTAAAAAAACACACACACAAGTTCATGTTATTATCTGTATTATCTGTCATTTCTGCTAAGTAATTTATCATAAGTTTTATAACATAAGCAACATGATAGTGAAGTGAGAGTAGCACTAACATCTGCACACGTGCATATCGGTGATATACTATGTTACGTTTTGTGTACGTTATAATTTATGTAACTAATGAGATATCGTTATAAATTGCATTAAAGAAAATATCAGATCAAAGTTGATATAAGCAAAAAGTTTTACACATAATAGTAATAAAAAAGTTTACACAATACAATTACTGTATAGTGAACATAAAATTAACTACGACACTTGAGGTTATACACATAGCGCAAAAAGACACTTTGTTCATATACTTGAGGTGATGATGGAAAGAGATTAATTTTCTTAGGTTAATTTGGTTTCCAGTAAAACTATAGGTAGGTAGCAGCATTGCAAATGAGGAAGTGAACATATTTATACTAAGAGGAGGAATGATACCACAAATGTCACATGCCGACCATAGTTCAACCATATAAGATAAAAGTTTTGAAAGCTTTTAAGCAGAGCTTAACAACTATCAAAGTTTTATGAAATGCAAAAAATATCCTATCAATTGTAATTAAATTTAAATAAACTATTCGGATTAAGAGGTACGGACGCCACGCTCGCATTTTTTTGCCTGCGTCACAAGTATGAAAGAAGCAGGAAAAATCGATCCTTATTTTTTGAGATTTTGAAAGGTTTAGTGCAAATTATTATAAAATTAAAGGTCATTATACAATTAAACGGACGAGACAAAAAATATAAGTTCTTTTGAAGCTCTTATTAAAATATGCAAAGTTCAGCGATTTTTTTTTGTAACTTTGTTTTTCTCTATACACATGCTATGAGGATCAAAGGATAACTATGGCTATTAGACTTATAAAATACTAGGGTACCCGGCAATACCCGCAGGGGGTTCTCTTCGGAGACTTTTGGGGAGTATCGCCCCCACGGGCCCGAGAGAATCACCATTGAACCTCTGTCTGGCTGTGCAAGGCAAAAAGAGGTAGTATAGGTGGTATTAACTTTACGAGCTCCGACCAAGGAGTCTAAAGATGGTACCACGGGCGGTCGGGGCCCAAGGTTGCGTAGCAACTACCTTTCCGGCCGAATAGGTTTGGTTATGTGCCTCGTGGTGGTTGTGCTCAAACCAAAAGTCACGCTGGTAAACTAAGAGTTTGATGCTCGGGAGAAATGGAGCTGGGTATCCCTTGATACCATACGAGTCTCGCGTCTCTCATTGTGCATCTTAGTTGAGTGTTGGGCGGTACACTCTCAGCGTCCTTGGCGAATACATAGCCCCAAACCTCAAACCAGCGGTGACAGCGGTTGCAGGAACACTGTTACGTTGTTACGGACTAATTTCAATATAAAGCGAAAGCATATAATTGTGCCAAACTCTTTGAGCTCTTCCTATTAAGTCAATGGGCAATAACCATTCAGATTATATGTTTTGTCATTGTCCAACGCGTGGAAGCCTTGTGCTACAAAAAATGGTGATGCTAGCCGGATGGGGTACCTAGCTGAAGGTAGTTTGTTGTGGTCTGCCGGATGGGGAGCTATGCTCCTAGCTGAAGGAGACGAAGAAGTTTAACTGGTGGATGTGGGGCCGGCCGGATGGGTTCTTCGGTTCTAGCAGATGGCGGCGTGGAACTAATTGCAGTTTGCATGAGTGCTTAGGAAGGAATGGTTATTGCCCATATGACTAAATGGTAGAATATTAAAAACATCAAGTAGAAAATAATAACAGTGGGGGCCAGATCGGACGGAGTGCAAGCCTTGAGCTTGTACTTGTCAGTCAGTCTGGTAACCCCACACAAGAGTTATTGAACAATTTGAATATTTCGTGGCGTGTTGAAATTAGATCCGGGCCTTAACAGCGGACTAGTAGTATGTTCTAGTGGGGTCGAGCTCACCATCTGGTCAGGTCTACACGACGATACTAGATGTAAAACACAAACGACTCATGTACCCGGCAATGCTTCGCTATTGCATACATATTTGACGAAAACTTATAATATGTTTGGCTTGCTTACTTAAAGGGCAAAGCGTCGATCTTGTACGCTCTGTAAACAATTCATTGCCCCCAGGTACTCTCTAATCTGAACAAACTAACAACGCCTTACTAACTGAAATGACAAAAAAAAACCGTTTGCAAACTCAGATCTATAGCGCCAAGTACTATCTATATACCAAAATAAGATTATATAGTCCTAAAAACAATTTCCAATGTTTCATTCTACCGATCAGAAATAAAATGTTCGCCTTCATATTCCCGCCGACTGAAAATAACACAGTATAACACATGATTTTGGGACTCAAGAGAGAGAACTGCAAGTGAAAGGAGCCCCAAAAAGATGAAGTTCTGCATCATTCGTTTTGTCAAGTTACATGCCATAATAATTTAATATCGATTTAAAGTTAGTAAGTATCGTATAGGGGAATTTGTCACGTTTTAGGCTCTTTTGTTTGGCATAACTTTGTACTGTTGAACTGTGTATATATTTTGTAGGTATATCTATGCCTGTTTTGTCATAATTTACTGTCATATTTTTTCCTGACAAATTATTGCTAAAATTTTTTATAAAACAGACGGACGCTGTGCAAATAATCCTTATACTTTACAGACACAATACTAAAAAACATGTTGTCTAAATGCTGAAAAAGTGTCAGCAAATAAAATGTAATAATAGGTTAAGAAAAAAAACATTGTAGTTCTTGATTTTTGCTTTACCAACAGTATTTTTTGATAAATAAAAGTACTTTTTGATACACTAAAAATAATTTTTGGCACAATTAAAGAACTTTTTGGTGCAATTAAAGTACTATAACTGTGTACAATAAAAGTACAATTTAGTACATAAAAACATTTTTTGTGCAATAATGGTACTTTGTGCTACAATAAATTCTTCGTTTTGTTTTCCATAAAAGTAGTTTTTAATATAATAAATTATACTTTTTAGTACAATAAATTGTACTTTTTGGTAGCAAAGAAGTACAATAAAGTATACATTTTGGTACAGTAAATTGTACTTTTTAGTACAATAAATTGTACTTTTTAGTACAATAAATTGTATTTTTTACTACAATAAATGTACTTTTTGGTACAATAAATTTTACTTCTTGGTACAATAAACTGTACTTTTTAGTACAATAAATTGTACTTTTTAGTACAATAAATTGTACTTTTTAGTACAATAAATTGTACACTTTGGTAGCAAAGAAGTACTTTTTTATACCATAAATGTAATTTTTTGTACAATAATAGCACCTTTTGGTACAATAAATTGTACTTTTTGGTACAACAAACGTCCTTTTTACAATTCACAAAGTATTTAGCACAATAAATTTACTTTTTGGTACAATAAATTATACGTTTTTGGTAGAGTTAATGTACTTTTTGATTAATTAAATTTTAATTTTTGGTATCGAGTATTATTTGTATCTCTAGGGCTTAAACACAGTTTTTCCACCACTTCGCCCATCGATTGAGAATAACAATTTCTTCTGAAAATTTGGGCCTGAAGTGCCGAGTACTATCTGTGTATCAAATTTTATATATCCAAAGCACTGATCCAAATTTACAATATCATCTGCATATACATATAGTACGTGTTGCCGTGTACTATCTGGGTGTCAAGTTTATTCTCTATAAGGTTAAAATACAGTTTTGCTTCGCCCACTTTTCTCAAATTAACATTTCGACTGCATATTTATCTTTGTGTGGTCGAGTACTACTTGTATACCAAATTGTATTTCTCTAAGACTAAAAAACAGTTTTGCCACGCCCTCTCCGCCTACTGATCCAAAATTTAAATTTCGTCTGCATATTCATATTTGTGTTGTCGAGTACTGGGATCGGCCGTGGCATAGTTCTTAGAACACGTAACTACCATGCGGGAGATCCCGGGTTCGATTCCCGGCACCATGCATCTACATTTTATTTTCATTGCCGCCCCCTCGATGTTGTCGACAGCAACTTGGAGTATGAGTATCAAGATAATCGGCATGTCTATGAAAAGCTTCTCAAAGAGTGACGTTCGCATTCGTCGATAAACAAGTAGGTGCCGTTTGTTGTGAATCTAAAAATAGAGAAGCATTCCATACCTCATTCATGGGGTGTAAAGGAAAATTAAGTTAAGTTAAGTAGTCGAGTACTACCTGTGTACCAAGCAATATCTCTCTACGGCTCAAATAAAGTTTTGCCACGCCCACTCCGCCCACAGATTCAAAATTTAAATTTTGCCTGTATATTCATATTTGTGTTGTCAAGTAATATCTGTGTACCAATTTTAATCTCTCTGGGGCTAAATATAGTTTTGGCACGCCCCTTCCGCCCAATGATACAAAATTTAAATTTTGTCTGCATATTCATATTCATGTTGCCTAGCACAATCTGTGTACCAAATTTTATCTCTCTAGCTCCAAATATATGTTTAGCCACGCCCACATTACGGTCAAAAATTAAAAAAATTTGTAGCCTACGGTAATTTCCGTATAGTAGACTAACTATCTTCTAAAATACACTGAAATCGGTTCAGCCGTTTAGGCGTGATTGAGCCACAAACATACAAACAAACAGACAAACATTCACATTTATAATATTAAATAGGATAGGATAGGATAATAGGTTGTGGATAGGGTTAGCTAACGGAAAACACCTTCAAAATCTCATAATGTATATATGTGTGAAATATAAAAAAAAAATTAATTTCCCTTTACAAGCAATGAATCAGATATTGGATTTATTATTTTTATTAGTTCCTTCAAGGAACATAGGGCCTATGCGTAGAACACGCGACTACCATGCGGGAGATCCCAGGTTCATCTCCTGGTTCCAGTCATCTAAAAATAAAAATATTAATTTCCCTCGATGTTGTCGTCAGCAACTTCGCAGTATTAAGTGTCGAGTAATTCGGCATGTCTAGTAGAAGATTCTCAAACAGTGACGTTTGCATTCGTCGATAAACAAGTAGGTGCCGTTAGTTGCGAATCTAAAAATAGAAAGCGTGTTAATTCACAACAACGCGAGAAGCTATCCAATACCTCATTCAGGGGTGTAAAGGGAAATTAAGTTTGTTTTAAGTGTAAAAAAGTAAATTATTTGGAAATTTCTAAATATTTTCCAACTTCCAAATTAATTAAGAAATCTGTCTACTGTTCTATAAAATAGAATCGATTTATTTAGTTATTGCTACAACTTTTCTCCGCAGTAACTTCAACGATATAAAATAAGTTCTTCTTACTAAAGTTGAGAATTTCACCATCAGATAGCCAATTCCCTCACCATGCTTGGCCCACATTATCACTTTACTTACTTGTTTTCCTTTTTTTTTAAATAAACTTTTATCCACTGACATAGCCCCATCGTCGGTCGCTTGACTGAGCGAAAGAAAGAGCCAATGTTCAAAGGTTTCTGTGTATCGTATCTGTTACCCAAAGGGTAAATACGTATCTTTGAGGTTTGTTGTAATATAAAAATAATGAACAGCTTAACTACCTCTATAGCTGGCTGGCAGACAGGCAGGCAGTCATACAATTTGTTTCAATAAATTCTACCACAACTTCCGTTTCATGTTGGCGCTGCGTTGTCAGTCATGCAAGCCGTCAATGTTATAAAATTGTATTATAGTATAGTGTATAGTGTATAATAATACATTGTTATAACTACTCGTATATAGGTATCTCTTATGTATTCTGTAATGTATATACATTACATTATGTTATTTAAGTTTAAGCTTAATTCGTTGCGAAACCCTTTGCAGTGGAAACAAGCACACATGTGAACTTACATCCGCATCCACACCAAAGCACACACACATACATATCCAAATAAACGAAAGTGGATTATATTGATTACTGACACATGTCGTCCTCATCGATGGTTACATTGACAGCGTTTAATAGTTTACATACACAGAAACCCAATGAATGACAGCAAAGACATACATACAGACATGCAAACATACGTATGAAGTCTTAGTGTGTATAAGATAAAAAGAATTAAGATGGGCTCGAGAAGAGTTCAATAAAGCAGTAGGTGCACCACAATTATATTATAAATTTGTTAAAAATCATAGAAAACTATATTTCTGGCTTTGTTTCACCTACAAAATTTGTGATAAACATATTCAGTACTTTTACAATATAAAACGATTGGTCTCTAACTTTGACATCTGATACGTTCTAATTTCAAGGGCGATGGGTCTTCCACTCTTTTTTGTCCAAATATATCTATAGCAAAAACAAGTGTACTTAATGTCGTAATGACTCTTGAATGACTCTTAAATTATCCTGAAAGATTATAACATATTCTTGTTAAAGTTTCTAAAATTTGTCAGCAATATCATGTCCGGGTCGGTACCCATACAAATTTTTTTTTCCAAAGTCGAGGGCAATTGTTAATGATCACCTCGAGACATCTTAAAAAAAATGTTTTTCCTCCCCCACCTCCCGAAAAACAGCCAAAATCGTTTTTTTCATCTCTGCTTTTTTGTTTGTGGCTCAATCGTAAAATCCAATGTATATGTTTCGACTAGTACTACATTTGTCCTATAGATGTCGCTGACAGACGACATCATCTTATAATGATGGCCTCATTTAGAGCAGTTTCTACCCCAAAAATTTAAAAATAATTTTTCCTAGGATTAAGGCCAAGGCTACACGATAATGAATATGCAGACGAAATTTTAATTTTGGATCAGTGGGCGGAGGGGGCGTGGCAAAAATGTATTTTAGCCCTAGGGAAATAAAATTTGGTACACAGATAGTATTCAGCTACACAAATATGAATATGCCGACGAAATTTTATTTTTGGATCAGTGGGCGGAGTGGGCGTGACAAAACATATTTTTAGAAATAGGAAGATACAATTTGGTACACATATAGTGCTCGGCAACATGAATATAAATATGTAGACAAAATTTTAATTTTGGATCACTGGACGGAGGGGGCGTGGAATATTCAGGCGAAATTTTGTATTGGATCAGTGGGCGGAGTGGGTGTGACCAAACTGTTTTTAAGTCCTAGAGGTGTCACCGCCGCCGGCTTTAAGAAGCTCTGTCGGTAGTCCATCGGCTCCCGCAGCTTTAATATTTGTTAGCCTTGCGATCGCCTTGCTGATCTCGTTTTAGCTCGGTGGTGGACAATTTACTCCGTTGTCTATGATTGGTGTGATTTCGTCACTTATGCTGCCTTCGGGAACGAGTAGAGATCAAAAGTGTTCCCTCCATATTTGAAACACACTCTGAGTGTCCTTGACCAGATTTCTGTCTCTGTCCTTACAGTTGGGGTTCCCTGTTCCAAAACTTTTGCTTGAGACATGACTTCCAATTACCACATGATCAGTCTGATTTCTTGTATTTTGATCGGGAGGTATCCAGGTTGCCTTGTGAATATCTTTATGCGGAATCTGGTTCCACTCACAACCATGTTTCTTGCCGACGCGAAACTAACCAGTCTGAATCCCTTATCGGAGGTGTTGTTGTGTAAACTGAATTTTCCGACTGCTAATCCAAAAGCATCATCCCTTTCTTTTTTAGCATTAAAATCTCTTAGAACAATTTTAATGTCATGTGCAGGGCATCGGTCATATATCTCCTCCAAGCGCTCATAGAATGAATCTTTAATGTCATCGTCTTTGTCTTCCATCGGGGCTTGTATACAAATCAGCGTAATGTAAAAATATTTCGCCCGGATGCGAATAGTGGCTATTCGGTCACTTACAGGGTTAAACCGCGAGACCAGCTGTCGGAGTCTCTTGCCGACTATGACACCACATCCAAATTTGTGTGTTTCTGCATGACAGCTGTTAAGGATGTCACAGTTCTTTCTTCGTGTTTATCCCTGTCTCGTCCATCTCATTTCCTGTATGGCGGTGATGTCAGCCTTGTATTTGTCGAGGACATCCGACAGTTAGATAGAGGCACCATCTCTGTATAGAGTTCGGACATTCCAGGTGCATATCCGTAAATCATGGTCTTTATAACGTTTGCGGGGATCGTCAACATTTGGGGGAGTTCTGTCTTTTCTTTTCTTGGTGTTTTCATAATAATTATTTTGTTTAAGGAGTGTGGCTTATTAGGCCACCAAGAGAGCCTCTGTGTTTAGCTTCAGTAACTTATGTTACCTACTTCCTAAGACGTATCTGTGGTAGCATGCAGTGTAGATTACTCAACAATGCGCCTTCTCACATTTCTACCATTGAACGGACTCAATTAGAAAATTCCTCATTCCAAGTTAGATCGGTGGAAGTAGAGTTTTGGTTCATGAATTTTCTTTCCAACGTATCCAAATCTTGTTACTACGGATCTCCATACAATACTATCGCACACCTAATATGAAATACGAAAAGTTTTTCGTAAAAACCGGAGTCTCAATATTGATTTTAGACACATCGTTTCTTGGGCAAATTTTCTTAGAATTCACCGTAGATTACGAATCTGATTACCGCTTGGTAGAGAGCTGTCAATGTATGGGATGAAGTTGAGGTTCGGAATAGAATCTAGGGCCAACATACAATTTTAGTGAAATATTAAAATGAAAATCCTTAGTTTACCTATTAGGGTTTCATTGTTTGCAGCCCAATGAATTTGCCGTTGATAAGTATTAATATATCGTGATTTTCATTTTCACCTGCTAGATATACTGTTAGAGCGTAAATTTGTCTCTTTATAATCTTAATAATCTGTTTTTCACTAAGGCTTCTTAGTACATTTAAGCAATTTGTTTTACATTTTGTTAACGCTAATGAAATCGAAAATTTAATAACATCCACGCAAACTAAACGAAAGTAGCAACAACGATATAGCAAACTAAAGATAACAATTACCAAGTCCCACACCCACAGTCACACCTATACATATGCAATATATTACGACGCTATAACATTGACATTCCTAATTGAATTTGAATTTAAATTGATTCCGCTGTTTTACAGGAGCCGTTGACAATGAGGTGGGAATGGAAAATAAAAATATGGGCTTTCCACAGGTAACTAACTACACACACATACAGCCTATACATAATATTTTTGTAAATCTGTACAATGACACGCGGCGTCAATCATTGTCTCCTTTCAGACCGACGATGATGTCTTGCAATTGGAACAATTACGTGATTTCCATGGTGATGATGCTGCTGTCGTACCGTTTAGTCATCAAAAGAAATCCGCACCCGCTGAAGCTGAAGAGCCTCAACCTTTGACCGTAGACGTAGATGCTACATTGCCGGAATTGGAACAACAGTTGGAATCGGCTACGCCGCAGCTACAGAGTACTCAAGGTCCGCCATCGGCCGCTGCTGAAAGTGCTGCCGAGACCCCAGAAGTTCCTAGTGGCGGTGAAATAATCAAGGGGGCTGGAGGTCATCGACCACCTACCTTACAGAATAACGATGGTGGCAAGGCAGAAGCGTTGGGGGAAAAGCCTAAAGCCAAGGTAAGATAGAGAATTGTGTAGGCGTGTGTGTTAGACATTTTTAGTAGCCGTATTACCGTAAATTTGTCTGTGTCTGTAGCACACACACACACACACATGTGTGGGGAAAGCTTAAGGGTTATTGTTGAAATGATATAATGCCTCAATGTTGTATGATGTATTTCCTCAACTGTTGGCATATGAAAAGAGACAAGTTTTATGTCGCACTTGGATGTCAAAAACACCGACCGGTATTAGGGAATCTCTATTTATATTTTAGTTTATAAAAAGACAAAAGGGCGGAATTTTTATATTATTGGGTATGTTAAAACTATGTGACAGGTTTCGAAAAAAGATATAAATAGCTTATACATTTAAGAAATAAATACCGAAAATGTTGGCATATATGAACAAATTAAGGCAAATTTATTAAAGAAGGGTTCATTTTATAATAAACTTTAGTCCAAACACAGAAATGATTGAAAAGATATTGTAATGTTTTTCTACTACGTACTTACACTTACTTTATTGTTTTATGACATCGTATTTACATTTTTCTCATGAAGTGAGAATGATTTTCTCTTGTCTTTATAATTAACTCTGATTAAAGGCAGTATTTTATATTTGGACTAGCTGACCCGGTAGACTTCGTTTTGCCTTTAATTATTCTAAAACCATATATTCGAGCCTATTGATTGTCATATAACTTTCTCCGTTTGTGTACTGGGTAATTGTACCTTTAGGTATTTGGTCATAGCGATGATACCACTTTTCAAATTTAATCCCAAGGAGTACGAAGTTCGAAAAATCCGTTCATATGGCACAACAACCCTTTAAAATATGTGTTAAACCTACCTTCACGATTTCACATTAAGCCGTTTAGTCTATGTGTTGCTAAAACTTTTATTACATTTTAGGATCCCCCTTCGACATCTCTTCATATCGCGCAATTGTTGCATAAAATAAATATTAGCCCCAATATCCGGATTTCTTACTTTAACTGTTTGGTCTTAATGATGGTACTAATTTTATACATTTTAAGGCTATTATTTCCTAAAAGTATGAATTCGAAAAAAAAAAAACGTAATATCGCACAACTTCTTTTGCTTCTTAATTGGCAGCAGCAACAGAAATTCATCTATTAGTAGCTGCACGTAGAAAAGAATTCCAAGCGCTTCGATGATGGGTCCAAATATTATGCGTAGTATTTTTCTCTCGAAACTCCCAGAATAGATTGCTCCGCCTGCGTCATTACCCAGGATTCTGCGCTGTAGATCAAGACAGTTACGATCAAAGAGTTGAATCTTTGTTCTTCTAGAGAGCGCTTTATCATTAAACCACTTGGTTAGCGTATAGTATCAGCAGGTTTGCGATCAATACTCGTCTCTTGATTTCCAGGCGTACATTATGATTTTTGTTTATAGCGGAGTCAAGGTAGACAAAATCAACTACCACTTCAAAGTTATAGTTGTCAACGTTCACACAACGTCCCAGACGAGTTGTCTCTTTGATCGTTGAAACAAATAACTTGGTTTTGTCCTCAATTATCACCAGACACACTTGAGCCGACTGCTTTTAAAAGCCGCAGTAACATCCCACAGTCCTCAGTCAATGTTATATATATCATCGGCATACGCGAGCTGCAAGTAACTTTTGTTAAAGATGATACCATTTCTGTTTACTGCAGCCTTCCGCATGATTATCTGCATTACGATGTTAAAAAGATCGCAGGACAGACTATAGCCTTGTCTAATGCCTCGCTTGGTAGAAAATGAATCTGTCAGATTTTTGCCAATTTTCACTGAAGACTTCATGTCAGTCAGTGTCATTCCGCAAAGTCGTATCAGCTTCGCGGGGATACCAAACTCAACCATAGCATCTAATAGTTTATGACGTATCGGACTGTCGAATGCAGCTTTGTAGTCGATGAACAGATGGTAGGTGTCTATCTGCATTTCTTGGGTCTTCTCCAGGATTTGTCGTTTTGTCTCTCTGATAAGGTCCAATCAGGTTAGCCAGAATGGGTTTTAGTCTTTCACATAACACACTAGACAGGACCTTGTATGGGATGGGTAAAAGGCTAATCCCGCGATAGTTCGTACACACACATGGATCGCCTTTCTTAAGCACAGGACATAGAACACTCAGATTCCAATCATCGGGCATGCATTCCTTGAGCCAAATCGTGTTTATAGATGGTACATGCATGTTGCTAGCTTATCGGAGCCGGATGGAAAAGCTCTGCTGGTAGTCCATCGGCTCCCGCAGCCTTATTATTATTAAGCCTTGCGATCGCCGTGAAGATCTCGTTTTGGCTTGGTGGTGGCCAATATACTCCGTGGTCTATGATTGACGTGATTTCGTCACTTATGCTGCCTTCGGGAACGAGTAGAGATCGAAAGTGTTCAGTCTATATTTGCAGCACACTCTGAGTGTCCGGGACCAGATTTCCGTCTCGTCCTTACAGTTGGGGATCCCTGTTCTAAAACCTTTACTTTTTACCTTTTGGTAGAACTTTCGTGCCTCACCTTTATCCCTGTAGTGTTCGATATCCTGGCTCTCCCTTTTCTTCCATAGATGCTTTTCCGCCTTTTAGGCGTTTCATCTCCCTCCTCATCATATTATAACGCTCCCCTCACCACACGCGTCGCCATTGGATGCAGTTTTGCCTTGTATGCAGCATTCATTTCCTCAGACATTTCACGACATTCATCATCGTACCAGGTCTTGTCTGAGCGTGGTTTTTCAAAACCCAGTACGGTCGTTGCGGAAGTGGTCATAGAATTCGCAATTATTTGGTAGAATTAGTTGGTAGGCATTGGCTATCTCGGTGGTACGCAGCTTTGTGATGTCTAGCTTCCTTTGCGTTTGATAATGAGTGTTTTTGCACTACTTAATCGTGTGCGTACCTTGGATGCAACTAGGTGGAGATCCGGGTAAATATTTGCACCGCGCATCACACGCACGTCCATAACTCTTGAGACATGCTTTCCATCAATTACCACGTGATCAATCTGATTTCTTATATTTTGATCGGAAGATATCTTTATGCGGGAATCTGGATCCACTCACAACCAAGTTTCTTGCCGACGCGAAACTAACCAGTCTGAGTCCATTATCGGAGGTGTTGTTGTGTATACTGAAACCAAATTCTTGTCTTTCTGCATGGCAACTATAAAAGATGTCGCAGTTCTCTTGTCGTGTACATCCCTGTCCATCTCCATCCATCTCAGTTCTTGTATGTCGGTGATGTCAGCCTTGTATTTGTCTAGGACATCCGCCAGATGGATAGAATCAACATCTCTTTATAGAGTTCGGAAATTCCAGGTTCATATTCCTTAATCATGGTCCTTGTAACGTTTGCGGGGGGTCGTCAACATTTTTGCGGGGTTCTTGTTTTTTTCCTTTCTTGGTGTTTTCTTATAAGGGAGCCTCTGTGTTGAGCTTCAGTAACTTCTATTTCATAAGACGAATCGGTGGTAGCATGCCGTTAAGGTTACTCAACAATGCGCCTTCTCACATTTGCTACCACTCAACGGGAGAGAAAGAGAGCTTCTGGATATTCCCAAATGAATGACAATCAGAAAGACTCAAATTAAAAAATTCAGGATTCTTCCTATTACAAAACCTTTTTAATATCATTATTTTTTTTACATAGTTCGATGTACTTCTAAGCCTTTCAAAGTATTATTATCCTATTTTTTGAAGATTATTTTTGTTGGAAACTTAACATAGATATCACAGCTTTTATACTGGGAAATAAACTTTATATGTTGGAAGAAATAACTCGTGATGTTTTTAGCTATACGGGAAAATATAACACTATGCCTTAGGGCAAATCACATAAAGACAGCGAATTTAGTTTTACCTCTAAATGTGGCTAAATTTTAATCCAAACCCCAACCCACCTGCTTCTTAGTGCCGCCTTAATGGTATGCATGGCGCAGCGCGTTTAGTTTATGGTCAAAATCCCGAAGTACTTCCAACTACAACAACGGCTTCCACCACAACAAAGTCTACCACAACAACAACGACACCAGCTCCTCCACCAGCGCCAGAAGAACCCACAAAAGAGGATACTGAGGATACAGACGGCGATGACAACGACAACGCAGAGACACCTTCTGCCCCTGTAGAGACAGTTGAGGCCACAGCGCCAGTAGATGCTGACGAACCTGAATCTGAAACAGCTGTGGAAGCTGCTCCGCAACCCCCCGAAGTTGAAGCTGCGGAGACGCCGGAAGTACCACAGGTGACTACACCACCACAGGTAACACAGCCACCGCCCCAATTGCGTCCATATAAACCTGTTAAAGCCACCAAGAAACCCAACAGGGAAGAGGAACCGGAAAGGCAATTAATCGGTGATGTGATTATAGATGAATCGGCCTTGCGTAAATCAACTTCCCGGCGCTCCGTTGCTCTAATGACGCCCAAGGTTTTTATGATTCCATTCCACATACAGTTAGACTTCCTACTACAAACATATATATATATATTTCAATTTACTATATACCTACCTACCTACATATCCACTACCCACCCACCACTCGTTTAGTCGATGAAACTAGAGGACCTTTGAATTTTTTAGTTGGCTTTGGCAAATGCATTCAAAAGTTAATACCAATCGGCTGATTTATTGCAACAAAATTGTTTGCACTCAATACGAAAGCTTTGTTTATGTTTCAATGTTTCGTTAGCAGAAGCTTTAAGCATTCAAGCAGCAGCAAGCTTTAATTAAATCCCTATCTCGTTTCTCTTTAGACTGCTGAAAGTTTGTTAAGGCATGGCAATGGTCAGTATTCATCATTCGATATGGCTCAATATGTTTTCTGGACCGGAGATGAGGCTGGAGTAGCCAGAGCTGTGGAAGAGTTAATACAACAGGATTTGGTAGGCACTAACAAAGTTTTCAAATTAGCTTCTTCAGCGTTAGCTTAATGGTTTAACAAAATTTCAGATGTCTCGAGAAGATGCTTTGAAATTTCTACATGAAATACGCATAGGAATTGAGTATTTGCAGAAATCATATGCCAATCGTATATTCCCCGAAGAAATCCGTCACAATACTATAAAGGTAAGCTTGGGGGAAATATAACTAATTATGTAAGTGTGAGAAACGTTTAGTGAGAATGCTTATTGAAGTTTTTTTAGTTAAGTATTTAGGGAAATTTCTTTGTTACATTTTGTCGGAATGTTCATTTGAACATTGATGTGTGTTTTTAAAACAACCTTAAGTCCATTATTATTTATTTTATTAATATATAATAATTGTATACAGTTAAATAAGATGGGTAAATGTTATTTTAAAGAGGAACAAATTTCCTCTGCTAACCAAGAATATGATAATTATAACTGTACTATGTACAGTAATACATTAAATATTTGTTTGAAGAATACAAAAATACTATGTCTTATAGATCAGAAAAATTTTAAATATTTCATGTCAATTTCCAGCCCATTGTAGTCTTTAGAATTTTTGACCGATTACATGATTTGATGCCAATTTTGTTTAGGGATTTTTATAGAAGGTTTGTATTGGCTGGCTCGCGAGCACCTCTTTTTCTGTAAATTGGCTCTTAGCTAGCGAGCCAAGCCAAGCCCATTGTAGTCTTTAGAATTTTTGACCGATAATATGATTACATGCCAATTAGGGTTCGTATTGGCTCGCTGGCGAGCCCCTTCTTTTCCTGAGCTAGCAAGCCAAGAACCACAAAATTTCAAATGAGCTCTCGGCTTGCGAGCCAGGAACCCAAATAAAGATCTGACTCTCGAGCCGAGAGCTACAAAAATTCAAATGAGCTCTCAGATCGCTAGTCAGGAGCCACAACAATTCAAATGGGCTTTCGGCCCGCGAGCTTAGCATCAAAGTTATGTACTAAAATTACTTTTTTATGCCAAAAAGTACTTTTATTGGGCCAAAAGCACTTTTCTGTTGCACAAAGTACGTTTTTTTGTACCAGAGTACTTTTTTGTACCAAAAAGTAAATTTAATGTACTTTTCGCAACAAAGTAGGTACTTTTTTTTACCGAATTACTTTTTTATGCCAAAAAGTACTTTTATTGGCCCAAAAGCACTTTTCTGTTGCACAAAGTGCTTTTTTTGTATCAGAGCTCTTTTTGTACCAAAAAGTACTTTTAATGTACTTTTCGACACAAAGTCCTTTTTTTGTGCCAAAGTACTTTCTTAGGCCAAAAAGTACTTTTATTGGCCCAAAAACACTTTCTGTTGCACAAAGTACTTTTTTTGTACAAGAGTACATTTATGTATCAAAAAATTCTTTTTGGTTCATAGTAATTTTTGGTACGAAGTACTTTTCTTTGTACCAAAGTACTTTTTTATGCCAAAAAGTACTTTTATTGGCCCAAAAGCACTTTTCTGTTGCACAAAGTACTTTTTTTTGTACCAGAGTACTTTTTTTGTACCAAAAAGTACTTTTATTGTACTTTTTGGTTTATACAATTTATGGTACCAAATATTAAAATTTACTATACCAAAAAGTAAAATTTATGGTAACAAAAGTACAATTTATGTCATCAAAAAGACAATTTACGGTATCAAGAAGAAAAATGTATGGTATCAAAAAGTACAATTTATTTTAACAAAAAGTGCAATATATTGTACCAAAAAGTAACATTTATGGTACCAAAATGTCCAATTTATGGTACAAAAAAGTAAAATTTATTATAAGAAAATGAGTAGTTCATGATACCAATAAGTACAATTTATTGTACCAAGAAATACAATTTATTATACCAAAAAGTACAATTTATTGTACCAAAAAGTAACATTTATTGTACCAAAATATACAGTTTATGATACCAAAAAGTGCAATCTATGGTACCTATTCAATACGTACAACATTACTGCAGACACAGAAGCGATATTCAGTGCGGTTTACCGAGAAATGAAAAAAAAAAAAAAACTTAATTTCCCTTTGCACCCCATGAATGAGGTATGGGATAGCTTCTCGCATTGTTGTGAATTAACACGCTTTCTATTTTTAGATTCACAACTAACGGCACCTACTTATTTATCGACGAATGCGAACGTCACTGTTTTGAGAAGCTCTTACTAGACACGACGATTGAATCGACGCTTAATACTGCGAAGTTGCTGTCAAACAACATTCGAGGGGAGCCGACAATGAAAGAAAATTTTATTTATTTTTTTCTTTTTAAGATGACTGGAGCCAGGCTTGAACCTGCGATCTCCCGCATGGTAGTCGCGTGTTCTAACCACTATGCCACGGCCGGTCCCTTACCGAGAAATGACCTTGTTAAAATATAGAAAAAGTGCTAAAAATCGACCTTGAGCAAAAAATATTTAATGCAGCCAACTTGACAAAACGAATGATGCAGAAGTTCTTATTTTTGGGGCTACTTTCAGGTGCTATTCTCAGAATTGAGTCCCAAAAAAAAAATCCGTTCTGTGTATTGCAACATAATTTGTTTGACTAAATTCAAAATGTCAAAAGAAATAATAATGATGTCATTTTGTATGGGAGTTACCACAAAGGGTGGATTGGCCATAACTTTATGAGGAAAATATTCCCTACGGGAAAATAAACTATGACAGAATTAATTCTGAGACTGGTCCCTGGGGGTGGGGACATAAATTAACTGTTCTACAGTACCAGTCTAAGTACCAACGTAATGGAATATGACTCAGATAACTTCATAAGAATATTGGGAATTATAACAAAAAATAAATAAGTACCTTTAGAAAATTATCCCCAATTTCCCGTAGCGTTATTACTGTACAAATCTCATATAAATCAGTCTAGATTTACTCGAGTTGTTACCATCTAACCAGCCAGATTGACAAACGAACATGTCTAATGGCCGTCCTGAAACGAATTTGGTCGCAGGATACTTTATCATATATCAAATAAAATATAACCTCATCCCTTAGATGGAGTGTATAAAGGGCACTAATTTGATGCCATCAGGGACCTCGACTAAAGTACCAAATCGTCCAAATCTAAAAGGGTTTTATCATTATATGGGTCTAGGTCTTTTCAAATATCAAAAAAGTCCAGTTTCCCGTACTGATGAAAATTTGAAATTTTTTTCAGAATATTAGTCAAAAATGCACAGTGTAATTGTTTTATCGTAAAACTAAATTATAGTTAACGTCCCTGTTGTACTTATTTTTTCTATTATTATTTTGTCAAATTTTACTTGTTATTTGTTCTAATTTGAAACTATAGTTTCCAAGCCTCTGACGATTAACACATTATTTAATTCGACTTATTTCTCCCTCCCCACCATATAGAAAAGCTTTATACCCAAACCGTCCACTGCTGCACCAACTACGACTACAACCACGACCACTACAACCACTGCTAAGCCAACTTTAGCCTATTTAAATTTTGAACAAAATCTAGAGGAACCCGATAGTTTGGGTTTGGCTAAATCTTTAGATAGCATTGCATTGTGGCATAAATTACAGGCGATGAACAATCAGGAGCGACAAGGTTTGTAAAACAAAAACAAATTGAAGTTATTTCGTAAACTAAATAATTTTATTTGATACAGATACTTCAGAATACGATAATGAAACAAGACGTCCCAAAATATCAGATTGTGATCACAAGGAATACAATTTAGAGGAAATAATCTACAAACTGGCAAGGGTAAGTATATACAAAAAAAATATAAACAAAAATTAATTTAAATTATGGATATGTTAATATTTATTACATGCCTGGTAGTTTTTTAGAAGATTTTTTACTGAAGCTGAAAAATAACAATTCCATTAAAATTTAAAATTTTATTTGGCTTGTCTAATATTCATGCCAAAAGCTCTTTTTGAAATTTTACGCTGTCGGGGTCTAATATATTAGCACATGGTCTAAAATTAATATGCGTACAATTTATGGCAATTCGCAGTACTGTTAGATTTGACAGTCTAAGGTCACAGGTCACAGATCACGATTTTTGGTTTTCTAAGCAGTCTTATGTAAATAACTTATAAATTCGCCATTATTTAAGGATATGTACCTGAAGGTCCCGCTAATCGACTGGCGGACGTCGACAAATACAAGACTGACACCACCGATATCTAGGAGACGTGATGGTAATAACGGGGATGCACGCGACTTAAAAGTTCGGATGTGTAATTAGCAACAGACTTGACATTTTGTCTCGCGGTTCTATCCATTGAACGAACACATTTGTGCACATATTCCAACGGAGGATGAAGACGCTGTAAAAATCGTAGTGGGTGGAACCAGATTTCAATATAAATATATTCACAATGCAACTTAGCTATCTTTTGATCAAAACACCAAAAATCCAATTGATCATGTGACAATTGGTGGAAGGCCTGAATCTAGTTACTAGATTCTAGTCCTGCGGAAGTGCGCGTGATCCGTGTTTCTAATATATACTCCAATCACCACCTACTAGTTGCAGTCAAGGGATGCACGACAATAAGCAGTGTCAAAAACGCTGTTAACCAAACGCCAAGAAAGCTAGATATAGCAAGTCTGCATACCCCTTAGTAGCCAATACCTATTCCTACCAACTCTCTCTAAATTTCTGAATCACATGCCCCTAATTCCTATGTTCCTATCTCACAGACGCAGTGACAGCATGTTGTGCATGCTAAGACATGTATGCACCAACTCATAAACGCAATCTGTATAAAGAATGGCATACACGATGACTGGATTTTGAGTGTTCCATGTTCTGTGCTTGAAATATGTAATCCGCGGTATTAGCATATCACTCATCGCATACAAAGACCTTTCAATTGTGTTTTGTTAAAAGCTAATGCCCATCTTAACGAATCTGATGGACGCTTATCAATGTGACTTTAAAACTTAAAACTTAATTTCCCTTTGCACCCCATGAATGAGGTATGGGATAGCTTCTCGCGTTGTTGTGAATTAACACGCTTTCTATTTTTAGATTCACAACTAACGGCACCTACTTATTTATCGACGAATGCGAACGTCACTGTTTTGAGAAGCTCTTACTAGACACGACGATTGAATCGACGCTTAATACTGCGAAGTTGCTGTCAAACAACATTCGAGGGGAGCCGGCAATGAAAGAAAATTGTATTTATTTTTTTCTTTTAAGATGACTGGAGCCAGGTTTGAACCTGCGATCTTATCAATGTGACTTTAGACCTGGTAAATCTCAGACCGACCAAATATTAACACTATGGCAAATTCTGGAGAATATCCAAGAATACGACAAATAACCATATCTGAGTTTGGTATTCCTGCGACTATGACTTTGTGCAATGAAATTGACCTACCCGAAGTCTTCAATAAAGAGGACCCAAATCTTATGTGGACATTATGTACCAAAAAAGGTTTATGTCAAAACGACATTCTATCATGCGATCTCTTTAACATATTAATGGAGATGACATTTTTAATCAGATGGTACAAGCGGATGAACCCATCATAACGTCCCCATTTATACCAAAAAGTACTTTCATTGGTCCAAAAGCAATTTTCTGTTGCACAAAGTACTTTTTTTTGGTACCTGACTAATTTATTTGTACCAGAAGGTACTTTTAATGTACTTTTCGGTACAAGGTACTTTTTTTACCAAAGTACTTATTTTGTACCCGAAGGTACATTTTAATGTACTTTTCGGTAAAAAGTACTTTCCTGTGTATCAAAGTACTTTTATTGGCCCAAAATCACTTTTCTGTTGCACAAAGCACTTTTTTTACGAGAGTACTTTTTTGTACCAGAAGGTAATTTTAATGTACTTTTCGGTTCAAAGCTCTTTTTTGTACTAAAGTACTTTTTTGTACCAAAAATACTTTTATAGCCCCTAAAGTAAAATAAAAGTACTTTTTGGTACTTTCGGTTCAAAAAAAGTACTTTGTGCAACAGAAAAGTACTTTATGATACAAAAAAGTACTTTGTGCCGAAGAGTGCATTAAAAGTACCTTTTGGGCCAACTTTGGAGTACTTGGAGTACTTTGGAACAAAAAAAAAAGTACTTTGTACCGAAAAGTACATTAAAAGTACCTTCTGGTACAAAAAAGTACTTTCGTACAAAAAAGTGCTTTGTGCATTAGAAAAGTGCTCTTGGGCCCACAAAAGAACTTTTTGGTACAATAAAAGTACTTTGTGACAAAAAGTACCTTCTGCTACAAAAAAGTACTTTTCTACAAAAAAGTGCTTTTGGGCCAACAAAAGTACTTTTTGGTACAAAAATGTACTTTGGTACAATAAAAGTACTTTGTGCCGAAAAGTACATGATAAGAACTTTTTGTTACAAAGAAAGTACTTTGGTATAATAAAGTACTTTGTGCAACAAAAATACTTTGGGCCAATAAAAGCACTTTTTGGTACAAAAAAGTACTTTGTACCGAAAAGTACATTATAAGTACTTTTTGGTACAGAAAAGTATTTTGGTACAAAAAAAGTACTTTGTGCCGAAAAGTACATTATAAATACTTTTTGGTAAAAAAACAGTACTTTGGTACCAAAAAAGTACTTTTCGTTACCAAAAATTTCTTTGTGCCGAAAAGGACATTATAAATACTTTTAGGTAGAAAAAAGTAGTTTGAAAAAAAAAAAATACTTTACTTTGAAAAGTACATTAAAGTACTTTTTGGAACAAAAAAAGAATTTTGGTACAAAAAAGTACTTTGGTACAAAAAAATACTTTACTTTGAAAGTACATTATAAGTACTTTTTGGTACAAAAAAGTACTTTGGTACAAAAAAAAGTACTTTTGCCGAAAAGTACATAAAAAGTACTTTACAGTACAGTACAAAACAGTACTCTGGTACAAAAAAAGTACTTTGTGCAATAAAAGTACTTTGGAAAAAAGTACTTTTTGGTACAAAAAAGTACTTTGTACCGAAAAGTACATTATAAGTACTTTTTGGTACAGAAAAGTACTTTGGTACAAAAAAAAGTACTTTGTGCCGAAAAGTAGATTATAAATACTTTTTGGTACAAAACAGTACTTTGGTACAAAAAAAGTACTTTTCGGTACCAAAAATTACAAAAAAATACTTTACTTTGAAAAGTACATTAAAGTAATTTTTAGTACAAAAAAGAACTGGTACAAAAAAAGTACTTTGTGCCGAAAAGTACATTAAAAGTACTTTTTGGAAGAAAAAAAGGTACTTTAGTACTAAAAAATACTTTACTTTGAAAAGTACATTATAAGTACATTTTGGTTCAAAAAAGTACTTTGGTACAAAAAAAGTACTTTTGCCGAAAAGTACATAAAAAATACTTTACAGTACAGTACAAAACAGTACTTTGGGCCACAGCACAAAAAATTAATCATTGTTGGTGTATGGTAGCCAACATTTTTTTAACCTCCATAACTTTTTTGTTTGTGAATTAAAGTAAATACTTCTAAAGCAAAAGTTGCATGGTTTGTAAAGGTCGTTATGATCATTGTATGAAATGGGCATCATGTTGATATGGGAAGTGAAATATAGGAAGTCAATAGTCAAAATTGACTTCGAAGTCAAATGTGACTAAAAAGGAAAAAACGGACTCTTCGATATACCAGAAATAATGGCATGGATTTTGTTTCGGTAGGACATCAAATAACAAAGCAGCTCAAAAAAAATTTGGTGTTCTGAAATTGTTTTGGCATAACACAGTACACAATTTTTCAGCCCATTGATTGGGAAATCAATTCTTAGAACTGCACGTGAAAGTTGCCTCTATTCATCAAATGAATTTGAACTGGGTTTATTTTGCAGCAATTACAATAAAACTGTTGTACTTCATAGCGTATGATTTACGTGGAATATTACTTATGCTAATCATACGCCACCATATAAAAATATAACAAAAGAGTCTAAAATGTGACAAGTTCAAATCGATATTTAATTATTATGGCATGTAACGTGACAAAACGAATGATGCAGAATTTCTTCTTTTTAGGGCTACTATCACTTTCACATGCAGTTTTCAGAATTAAGTCCCAAAATCATGTGTTGTACTGTGTAATATGAATTACGAAAAGTTTCTCACTTAAAACCGGGAACTCTGTTTTGATTTTAGACCCTTGGTTTCTTAAGCAAATTTTCATGGAATATATCGCACATAACGAGTTCGATAAACACTTGGTAGAGAAAAAAAATTGACCCACTCTAAAATTAATATAATTTTCCAGATCATGTTCACCGAATCTCTTGCCCACGGTGATGAGGCTCAACGAGAGATACAAAAGCTAATGGATTTCTTTGAACGAGAACATGAATTGGGTGTTATACCTTTGGATTTGGAGCAAAAAGTCATACGTAAGTTTACCTTAAAAAAAATATACAATACAACTTGTATAACAAATGTGATTTGTTTCTCCTTCTCCTATCCAGATGTTTTATTGCAAGCTCTGTCCGATACTTTAACCGAAAAGCCCGAACTATGGCCCGCAGCCCAATATCCATATAATCGATTGCTGCGTACATATGCCCATACAACAAACTATATGAGGCCCAGTCCAACAAATGTTTAAATATTTACAACTGAATTTAAACATTGCAAAAACAAAAAAAAAAAAAAATAAAACGAAAATACAAAAAAAAAAATAACAAAACACTAAATAACCGAAAACTTGATAAATCTAATCAAAAGCAAACAAAAAAAAAATGTTATAAGCATATACGTACTATATAAATACAGACAGACACATATTATACACTATATATCTATATAATAACAAAAATTACGTGATTTACATTTCTTTTTTATTGAAATTTCCCCGAAATCCGAATTCAAAACGAAATCAAACTATTAACTACACATAATTAATTATCGTCCATTGGAAGTGCTGCTATATACTTATACATATATTATAATTAATCGGAACTCAGCAATTTGCTTATTTTATGGCTTTCTTTTGAAGAAATCGCTTAACCGAAGAAGATTATAAATCAAAAACATTATTATTAAAGTTAAGATGCAATGCAACATTATTTATTATGTACTAACAATGAATTAACATGTATATGTACTACAGTGGTTTTTATTGTTTACTATAATGGTTTTTATTGTCTTTTGGAGATATGTAAAATACAATTGAGGCTTTTGGAACGTTATGGAAAGAGAGCTTAAGGAAAGCTTTTCTGTTGCTCTTGAGAGATTTCATATGCGACATATTGTGACAAAGTGAAGTTATTGCTTTCAAAATATTAAAGTTCTTCTACAAAGCCTTAATTGTGTTCACCCATACATAATATCTAGTACACCCCTATAAACGCTATCTAGAACATCAATACAAAGTATATAACTCCGTATACACAAATGAAACCACATAAACTTATAAAATGCAAATCATAATTTTATCAATACATATACAAAACATTAATATCATTATCATATTACTATTTGTAAAAAAGTAACACTCTGTCATAATAATATAAAATTTTTTGCTTGTTTTCGGTTAAAATACAAATAAATCATTTACATATTCACTCCTTCCTGTCCTTAGTCTAATTCAAAGAATTTAACAGAAATCCCTTAAAACACCTTAAGTCCTATTTCCCTATAATCGTCCTCTCTCTCCCTTTTCATCCTTTTATTCCCACAAGACTAAAAAAAGGATCCTTGTGTTGTTAATAAATGTAAATTAAAATCAAAAATTAAAGTAAAGAATCAAATTCCAGGAATTTTGTTCCTTTAAATGTCAGACTTAATATTATGATGATGAGCTTTACATGTGCAGTAAGCGAGTGCGTGCGTGCTTGTGTGTATATTGTGGGCATACATATTTATTTGTGTGTGTGTGTGAGAGCGTAAAACGTGTTAAGAAACAAAATTAAAGAATGAAAAGTTTTAAACAAAATAACAAAATAAAAAAAACACCCTTTATGATAATATTACTTAGGAGAAATGTGTAGATATGCTAAATTTAATGTTTTCCTTTACCCCTTTTTTATTTGCAACTTAGTTAGATGATATACGGATATTTTGAGAGCACCAGAATTATATAATTGAAACATGAAAGACATATTTGTTTTAACAAACTCTATGCAGGATCACATTCCTTTATGAAACCATTTGATTTGTTATACAAAGATATTTATTCATATTTTTACCTCATGCAAAGCTATAATAAAGATTTTTAGTTTAGTTAAAAACCGACCAACATTTGTTGTTTTATTTATGGGGCTAACTGTACTGGTTGCGTGTCTATAGGCAGCTGTTGGATAAAAATTGGCTGTTCAACAATTTATATTGCTCAGGAACATGTTTTACTTTTGGATTGGATTGTCGAGATTTTTCTAAAATCAACGAAAATTAAACTGACAGGGTGGACCAAATGACGTTTACATTTGTATTGTTAGCTGTTTTGCGGAAAAATTGTTTTATTTGCCAAATAAATCGACCGATTGTAATGAAATTTTTACTGTGAGGTACTGTCCGCAGTGCTTCTATCATAGGGCCTCTACATATGCTACAGGAAAACATAATTAGACAAAGGGCGTGGCCCCACCCACACAAACCGAAATTTTTATCGGTCATATCTCACGAGCTATTAGAGATATGAAGATGAGGAAAATTTTTTTCACAATTTTTATCATATCACTTACTGATAGGCTTGCCAGATGGTCGGGAATAGGCGGGATTTTCCCGACTTCTCGCCAAAATCCCGAGTCCCGAGTATTGAAGTAATTCACGGAAAAATCCCGACTTTTTAATATTTACTACCTATACTTAGAATAATCAAAGAAACAACATATTAAAGAAGGTACAAAAAAATACTTTTCTCTTATGAACCAGTTGTGTGTACCTAACATTTTTTTCATCACTGGTATTAATCTCTTTCCCATCCCTAGCAATTGTCTATCATCTAATTTTACCACAGCTGTTCATAACATTACAACATTCAAGAAATGTCAATTTTTGGACAAATTGCAGTATTTAATCTAAAAAACTCACTATCGACTTGGGAGTAATTGGGAGAAATACCCAAAGTTCTACAATTATCAGATGCAGTGGACAATGCCATGTTGTACAGTGACTACTGCAGTCTTCGAGCTGTTAATGGAGAATTGCTCAAAGATGACAAAATATGGTCACTTTTTTACCAAATGTGGCAAAGAAAATCACTTGAAATTGTTTAAATTGATCTCATTTATATTTTCTTTGCCGATAAGTAACGCTTATTGTGATAAAGTATTTTGTATTTTAAACAATTTATATACGAAAGATACAAACCGAATGTATTGTTATATTATAAAGGCTGAACTAATCATAAGATTGAATATTGGTAAAAGCTGTCAGGATTTCCAGTCAATTCTAACAACTGACAAGGGAGTAAAACTAGTCAATTCGGTGAAAAATAACACAAAGTATATGTGGCAAAAATAATATTAACTTATAGTGTATGTATAAGTCATTTCTAAATATTGTTATGTTTGAGTTTTTTTTTTAAATCCATTATAATAATGGTTGTTATCAGCATAAAACTGCAATGAGTTTTCAAATAATATTTTTTAATAACAAATGTTAAAACCAATACAATATGATCTTTACATTTGTCCCGACAAATCCCGCTTTTTAGTCTCGGTTTTCCCGACTTTTCGAATTCGGTGCCTGGCAACCCTACTTACTGATCATTCACTTCAAACGATTAAAGCTAGAGCCTTTAAATTTGGCATGTGGGTTCCTTTCGTGACATAGGTGAGGGAAAAAAAGGCCAACGGCTTTAGGCCGAATCACAAAAATGGGAGTGTATGTTTATTTCATAGTATAGTTGCCCAACGGCTGTAGGGTAGGCAATAATAGGGTAGTGTATGTATGTTCATTTCATAGAATCGTTGTGGGGTTATAAGATGTTTTTTAAAATTCGTACTTCAATGAAGACACAGGGACAAAAGTGGTAACATCGCTTAGATCAAGCCGTTAAGGATATAATCAAAAAACTGGGATGAGTACACGATACGAAGAGATTTTGCGAAATTCGTTGTGTTAGGGATAATCAAGGCGAAAGTTGTACGATCGGCCAGACCAAATAGCAAAATGTAAAGCACAAATCTAGGGGAGAATTTTTATGTGTGGAGTTGTTGTGCAGTAGAAAGGGATTTTTCGAAATTATTACATTAAGAGAATAAAATGGGACAAAAGGTACAAGTACATTAAGTGTTGTGCGATAAGAATAACTACCTGTGTATGGATGTATGTCACCCTTACGAAGTAATTTGGCGGAAATAAAATAGTTTTCTTAATTTGCATATTTTAGAATACACAACAAATAGAGGTGGCGATATTATAAGATGCGATGGCTTAGTTTGGTCTACCCGAGAAGCTGATATGCTATAGATATAATTGACGGAGTACTTTGCGATGTTACTGCAGTCTCTTCAAGCATTGAGAAACATTCGGCAAAAGGCGATTAAGCTAACTTAGGACAAAATCATGTTATTTGTTTTAACGTTAACTTGTTTGGAAAGCTGCGTGAACGTTGACAAGTATAATTTTGAAGTGCTAGATAATTGTACGTACCTTGGTGCCACCGTAAATAAATATGAAAAAGTCAGACTAGTAAACAGGAGATAAATATTTAATAAAATTTAAGTATTTGACTTTACTAATACAAGTCAGATCGTTTTGATCGTTGTGGACCTTTCTGTGGAAATACCCACATCTTTTATGTAAGTATTCAGAATTAAGTCATATTATGTGTAAGACGTACGCCTATGAAAATTTTGTAGTCATAGGTAAAACTTAAAAAACAATTACTTTGAATTAATTGAGTTTTATTTAAAAAAGAAACTATGCTTAAAAAACACACATTATTTTAATCCTCTAGGGGCGACACCGGGCGGTTGTGAGGTTTGACGCTAGGGGACATTGGTTACCCTGTCTGTCCTACTGTCGGTTTTTGTGTTAAATGAGAAACAAACAAGTGGTATCGCTTCAATAACACTCAATGAGTGACAAATTGTTTTTACTCTATCAAAACTTTTGAGTACGTGTGATTTGATGATCTGACTGTGTGAAAAAACGATAATCGACGTCCTCGTGAGGCTATTCGATGCCTATCACTGCTCTAATGATACTGTTATACAAAAAAAATTATTTTTCATTTTTCTGGGTGTCTGAATTGTGATTCCTATGGTTATTAATATCATGATTTCAAATATGTTTTCAGATTTTTTTTCATCAGGCACAGTTTTTAGTTATTTGGATTTAAATTTTTTCAGCATTCTTCATGTTGCATTAAAATACATTTTGCATAAATGTAATGAAAACTCTATTTGATCCAACAGAATCTTTTCTAAATATAATAACCGATACTAGTAGAGCTTAAAACATGAAAAATTCGAACAACAAATATGTTTTTTCTATTAGTTAAGAAAGTTTTTTTTATTTATTTTATGCTGAATATCCTTGCAGTGTCCTGAAATGTTCCAGAGCAGTCAGCGAATATTTTTCTGGGTATCTGAATTGTGATTACTATGGTTATTAATATCATGATTTCAAATATGTTTTCAGATTTTTTTTTATCAGGCACTGTTTTTAAGTATTTTGTAGGGAGATATTCTCAAATAAAACTCGGAAGTTACAATTTTTGGTTTTATTCGGCTTTTCTCCTGTTGATTTCTAAATCTGTTGTTTAAGAATGACAAAATCGTATAAGTTTAAGAATAACAAAACAATAACAAAATCAAGTAAAAATGTGAATGTTCTGCCCTAAAACAATTGTGAACATTCGCTATCGCAAATAGAACACACTCAGTTTAATAGTTCACACTAATACAAAAACTAACGGTTCACTATCGTTACCCCGAAGCAATTGCATTAATGCGTTTACCAAAGCTACTGTTCACACCAACCTGTTGTTTAAAAATGTGCTCTTCCGTCCAGTGCGTCTCCTTTTATACCCTTTAAAAATGTACTAAAGACCAATCAAAACAAATGTTCTAAACTGAAATAGCCGTTGACCAATCAGGACACAGCTTCTAAACAAATTGTGTGAGGATCACAACAAAAGAGCTTTTTCAACAACAGGGTGGGTATAGTGCTGTACAACATATGAATACATGTAACCATTGTGTGGTTACTAAAACTTTATACATTAATGAGTTCAAATGGGTTATAATGAAATAAAAGTACAATGAATGTAATGTGAAATATGATTTAAATTATGAATAATATGATTAAAGGTAATAAAATATATACAAGGATATCGATCCGCTACAATTTGAATTTAAATAAAAGAAATACAAATAAAAGGGCAAAAACGCACTTTCAAGGACATGTTGCATCCCAATTTTACTTAGTATATTAAAAAGAGAATAAGGTGATTATAAAATACAATAGGGTGATAATTGCAGCCGAAAAGGCAATTTTTAAACAATCGCCTCCATAAAAATTTGTAATGGAAAACAAAACTTATTTTTAAATAACCAATAAACTTTGCCTGATTACGTATTTGAATTTCCCATCTCAAAAACTCTTGGAAACACAAGAAAAAAAACCCTGTTGAACAGTGCGATTGACGTTGTCGAGTACCCTCTGGTACGCTCAATACAAATTCACGGCAATTACTATTGGGAGTTTTCAGTATGTCATATTTAAAAATTACGAATATTGTCGCACCTATGTAATACCTTTGATACTACTTTCCAGTATAATATTTATTGGTACTGTATATTGCTAAATAGCAACACAACTTATCAACTTATATTTCAACTATAGCCATGTTGGGGAGGCATAACTCAAACACGACTAGTCGATTGTTGCTAAAATAAAAATCAGAAATTTAAGTTTAATTAAAAATTCCATTAATCTGTTAATTTTTTCAGCAAAATTGGACTAATCTTTCTTGAGTTATTCCTCCTCAACATTTCTACAGGAACTTAAAAACTTTAAGCCCAAAGCGGCAGGGGTTAACTTACTCCAATAGTGCTTAAATTTTGGCTATCCCAAAACGTCCAAGAACTTATCATTTTTGGGGGGTCAGACCAAAAAATTCTGAAATTTTTTTCCCTTTATAACTTGCGACCACCCTAATCTCCACATATTGCTAAAAGTAAATTTAAAAGGTATATTTATAGTTTATAACATCAAAAGCACATTTATTTTGATACGGTATAAATAACGTATGTATGTTCCATCAATTTGACATAACTTTAATAGCAAAAATATTCCATATTCTTAATCACAATATCTCTAAAAATCTTTTCGTTCATAGACTTCATTAAAATTATCTTAATACTTATACATATATCCAAGCACACCACAATTTTTGCGTAACTTTTCCTTTAGGCCACATTTTTTAATGCCTTTCAAATTTTCTTTTCCATTTATTTGCCATATTCTTCAATGTCCTCCACATAGACGGAATCATTACTCGATGTCGATATAATCAAGGCCTTTTCCGAATCCGTTAAATTAATAAATTGATTTTTATTCTCTAACTCTCTTTGTATCGATGACAGCAGATCTGGTGAATACGCTCTTGATTCGCGATGCAACATAAAACTGTCTCGTGCCTTGATGTGATGCGCGTGCCCTTCATTGATTTCCTCCACCTCACGATCCTCAATAGTTTCCATTTTCATTGAGTGACGCTTTTTGCGCATGCGCTTGGATCCACGAGTGATTAGCATAACAGCTGGCGACTCATAGGGTAAAGCTTGTATAACGGTCTGTAATAGTTTGGGAGGATTTTCAGGCGTTTTTGGATTACCAATAACGACATCGGCTTTTTCAGCACTACGCGCTCTTTCCTCTTTCTCACGGGCCGCATTTTTACGCATCAAAGCACGAGCACGCTTTTTAAGTATAGCCTGGGCATTGGGGTAATAGGCGATAACTTCATTTAAATCGGATTTGGAAAGTACGAATAGATTAGCATAGCCCTTAGAGCGAACATCAGCTGTACGACGATCTGCGCCATTTATGCCCAGCAAACTAATTTCACCAAATACCGAACCCTCGGAGAGTGTAGCCAAGACTGTGTCGCTGTTGGGACCACCCATAACCTGAACTTGACCCAACTTAATGATGTACATCTCTCGACCTACTTCACCCTTACGGCAGACATAATCGCCCGGCAAAAAAGTTACAGCTCTAAGTTTCAGCACCAAATCTCGCAGCAAAGCTTCTTCACAATCCGCAAACAGTTGAACCTTAGACAATGTCTGGATGTGTACCGAAATGGCTATATCTGTTTTCAAATTAATTGGCAATGAATCCAAGATATTGGATTCATCCAGTGTTCTCTGTTGATCCCAGGTAAATTTAAACCACATCTTGACTCTTTTCTGTACTTCTTGGGGCAAATTAAGGCGTCTCATATACTCCAGTGTCTCATCTTCCAGTTGACGATATTCGTTTTTGGTACGTGTTGCCGTCGAAATGATATCACGTATTTGACCGATTAACAAAGCGAATACAAAAACGCCCATTAACCAGGCGGCTGTCATGAAAACATATTCACCCTCCAGTTCGGGTTTGGGATTTTTGCCTGTAATGGATTGAGATGAAGACGATGAATATTAATAATACAAGTTTTTAAATTTCAATGTAATAAATGTTATAATTTTATAATGTTGTTCCTTAGTCATACTGCATGTCTTGTCCTTTCTTACCTATTGACGTTGCAGTTTTGGTTGCAAATGCAAAACATCGAACATATGGATGTCCTTTGCCATTAAAGACCCAGCGATTAGTTCCAATGCCTTTTGAAATTTAATTTTAAATTTAATAATGAATTTACAAAACTTTTCGACTTTATGAATAGAAATCAAACTTACCTTCATATACACTGTAGGCATAATAAAATGTTGCCGTTAGATGAATCATGTACAGCATATACAGCAATGTTTTTGCTATACGAACCTGTAGATATGTGATAAAAGATAAGAAAAAAGTTATAAAAATTGTTGCTTACAAAATCATCGTAACACCAATGTTGCTATAAGAATGCGGAAGAGAAATATTAGAGATACCTGATAATCGTATTTACACTATATATTAATACTAGGTAAGTAAGGAAACCAAATTTCTGGTCGTCCGAAGTAGTCGTTATTATTCGAAATAAATTGTATGAGAAAGTAAAAATAATCCAATTTTTTTAAGATAAGTTTTCCGTTAGCTGTACTGATATAAATGAATTTAACTAATAGCTATCATGGTACGAACATTGACTCCGATCAATACCTTACCGCAGTTAGGGTACGCACAAAGCTAAGCATTGCGAAAAGCGTATGTAACCAGGCACAACGAAAGCGGGACATCGGTAAGCTGTGAACAACAGAGGTAGCGGGCGCTAACTGAACTGCTACGGAATGCTCTAACCCCTGATAATATTACCTCGCAGTAGCAATATATAGCCGACTCCGTAGAACGGACTGCGAGAAGCGTACTTGGGTACTCAAAGCCGTCTCAGGATTATGCCTGGTACGATGATGAATGTCGCAATGCCACAAAAGAGACAGGCGCATCCCGAAAATTCTACCAGAGAGATGAGGCAAGAATGGGTGAAACAGGGTTGCCCTCCTGCAAGGACAGCGATGGCCAGCTAGTGAATACCCCGCACCAATCCATGATGATGGTATTAACTGTCCACCTTCGAGCCAAAGTGAGATACGTGTGTCAACATACCGCCTTCAAAATAACAATGCGGCTGGAGCTGATGGTCTCCCTGCTAAATTTTTAAAGGCAAGTGGGAAGGAGCTAATTTGGAGCATGTATCAGCTCATGGAGAACATCTAGCTAGAGGAGAGCATGCCCGGGGATTAGAGTCTCAGACTGTTAAGTCCCATATACAAGAAAGGAGATCGTAGTGAATGTAAGAACTACCGTGGAATAAGCATATTACCAATTGCGTACAAGGTCCTTTCGAGCATATTGTCTAAAAGTCTATAGTCTGAAAATTCAATTGTAGAAAACTAATTGGACCATATCAGTGCGGCTTTAGACCTGGTGAATCTGCGATGGATCAAATACCCACTTTAAGAGAAATCCTCAAATAAAAAACTCCTGAAGACCATATCGACACCTACCACCTCTTTGTTGACTATAAAGCTGCCTTCGACTCTCCGATAAAGAGTTTTGTATTCCTGCAAAGGTAATTTAACTTTGCCGATGTACCTTGGAAAATTCCAAATTATCTGTTAAGATTGGCAAGGATCACCCTCAACCATTCAACACGGTAAAAGGTCTCAGACAGGGTGATAGCTTGTCCTGTACACTTTTTAATATAGATATGGAGAAGGTGATGAGAAAGGCTGGTGTCAACATGTCTGGCACCATATTCCACAAGAGCAACATGCCACTAGCCTTTGCCGATGATACAGACATCATTGGCCGAAATCTGTGGGATGTTACTGCAGTCAAGCGGAGAATAGTTCTTGCCAATATTTGTTTTTACGGACTTCGGCAGCACTTTAGTAACGCCACCTTATCTCGGGATACTAAGAAACAGCTATACCAGGTGCTAATTTTACACGTTCTGTTGTATGCTTACGAATTGTGGGTGCTTACGTCAAGAGAAATACAAAACCTGGGAGAATTCGAAAGAAAAGATCTCCGAAAAATATATTTACCTATCTGTGTCGACGGCGAGTTTCGTCATCGGATGATCAATGATCTGCATGAGCATTACCATGACATCGACGTAGCTAACAGCTGCAGAATCCAACGACTACGATGGCTGGGACATATTTCCAGAATGGATGTTAATGCTTCTTCGAGAAAGGGGTTTGAAGGGGAACCTGAAGGACGGCGCAAAGCAGGGAGACCCAAACTTCGTTGGAAAGATCAAGAGGTTGGCGACGTGCCACCATCTAGTAGGACTAACTGGAGAAATTTTTTAATACTTCGGGCCTCTAATTAATGAGCCACGTTCGTATGTTGTAATCGGCCACTTAAGTAAGTAGCTGTATTTGTTTAGATGAAAACACACTTCTAGATCCGATCGAGCTAAATTTTCTTTACAATACGTATACTGATCTGATACCAACTCATACCAAGATAAATGGTGTTATAGTTCTCCAGATATTGCGATTTAGTTATGACTGGAGCCCAACTATTAATCTAATCCCTGTTATTTTCGCTTTAACACGGATATTGCTGTTAAATGCATCCCCACCTAATTTCAATGCCCTCAGAGTAATACATAGTACGCCAGGTATAGCATTTTGTTGATCGGATCCTTAATGCATACCAAATTTTAAGACGAATGGTCAAAAATTTTTTGTGTTAATGAGGTGGTATGGGCGGGGCCAAGTCTCTTGGTCCGATAAGCCCATTTTTATACCCTCAATCTACGGATAGGAGGGTATATATCATCTGCTTTGACCCAAAAGTGTACAACACATTAGACCCTAGGTTTCATTGAACAAAATTCGTTTCATGACTTTTAAAGTCGTTAAAGACATGTCCGTCTGTCTGTCCGACTGGTACGCACGATAATTGTTTTTGAAAGTTTGCATAGGTTAATGTTTCCCCAAATTACTTCCTGTTTGGAAAATGGGCCCCTTCTGGTACCTAAAAAGTATTAATATCTATAAACCCAATGCTGTCGTACCCAAATTCCGTATTTAGTAAGGCTATAGCACGGTAAAGTTTTGAAGAAAAAACTGAAACTCTAGCCACGGCTCTTCTGGTACCTACGCTAGATTGAGTTATAATATCAGTACACCGAACGCGATTGTTCCCAAATTATGTATTTTGTTAAGCTGTAATAAAATAAAGTTTTGGAGAAAAAATTGGAAGTCTAGTCACGCCTCTTCTGGTACCTCCCATATAATCTTGCCAAGATTCTGTATTTAGTAAATATATAACTGGATAAAGTTTTAGAGAACAAATTGGAAGACTAGCCACAACCTTTATGGTACCTTCCATACAAACGTTTCATCCCGCCCACATTATAATTCGTGTAATAATATCATTACCCCTGAAGCAATATTATCCAAACTCTATATTTAGTAATGCTTTAGCTAAATACTTAAAAAAAACTTAATTTCCCTTTGCAACCCATGAATGAGGTATGGGATAGCTTCTCGCGTTGTTGTGAATTAACACGCTTTCTATTTTTAGATTCACAACTAACGGCACCTACTTGTTTTGTCGACGACTGCGAACGTCACTGTTTGAGAAGCTCTTACTAGACACGCCGATTGACTCGACATTTAATACTGCGAAGTTGCTGTCAACAACATTCGAGGGGAGCCGACAATGAAAGTAAAATTTTTTTTTTAAGATGACTGGAGCCAGGTTTGAACCTGCGATCTCCCGCATGGTAGCCGCGTGTTCTAACCACTATGCCACGGCCGGTCCCCTTTAACTATATACAGTATTAGATAATTAATTAAACCCTAGCGAACTTCTCTTTGGATATCTTTAATATAAATGTTTATTTTTATGATTTGAAGAAAATAAATACGTAAAATCTTATATTTGCAACGTTTTTAAACGTTTTTACTGAGGGTGAGGGTATTTGGAAGTCGGTTTACCCGACTGAAACTTTCTTACATGTTCTTAAGATGACGTATACTGATCTAAAATGATCTCCATAAGAATTACCAATACAGCCTTTAAGATATCGTATTATTTAAAGGCCACGCCCACTTGTTGCACCAACATTTCATGTAGCCTATAGGAATACTTCGTGGTGCCCCTTAATCAATCTGCGGCTAAAATACAGTTTGGCTACGCCCAATCCGCCAATTGTTGTGATAAGTAATATCTGTGTTTCAAATGTGACCTGTCCAAGGCTAAAATATGGTTTTGGCACGCCCATTGACCAAAAATAAAAATTTGAACCTGCAGTGTCGAGTACCAACTGTGGCCCAATTGTATTTCTCTAGAGCTACAATTCAATTTGGCTACGCCCAGTAATGGAAAATTTGTAATTATAGTGCCGAGTACAACCTATATATATACCAAGGTGTACCTCTCTAGGGCTAAAATACTGTTTTGCCACGCCTCCTCCGTCTAATTACTCAAATTCAAATTTCGTCTGCAAATTTGAAGCTGACGAGTCGAGTACTATCTGTGCACGAAATGTTAACTCTCTAGGGCTAAATACTGTTTTGCCACGCCTCCTCCGACCATTGATGCAAACTTAAAATTTTGTCTGAATATTGATATTCATGTTGTCGAGTACTATTTTGTGGTCAAATTTTATCTTTTTAGGGCTAAAATACTGTTTTGCCACGCCTTCTCCGCCCACTAATGCAAACTTAAAATTTCGTCTGCTTATTCATATTTGTGTTGCCGAGTGCTATCTGGGTTTTAAATTATATCACTCTAGGCCTAAAATACTGTTTAGCCACGCCCCTTCCACCCACTCATGCAAACTTTAAATTTCGTGTGTATATTCTTATTCGTGTTACTGACTAGGTGTCAAATTGTATCTCTTCATGGCTACAATACAGTTTTGTCACGCCTCCTCCGCCCACTGATTCAAACTTAATATTTCGTTTGCATATTCTAAAAAATTCATTCATCTAGCTGTTATAAAGGTTTTACCCTACGGTAATTTACAGGTCACTGCAAATTTCCATATTCCGATGGAATTAACGTTTCCTATTTCAATAACTCTTCTCCATACTTACAATGTGAGGCGATGATATAACACGATCCAACAACTTGAAGAACTCCCAAAAACTTTGGACCTTCAGGAAACGAGGGAATCGCAAATAAACGGCATTAGTGCCAAATTTAAAGTACAGCAATTCCAGTGGTAGTAAAGACAAAAGATCCAGCTAAAAATATTATATGTTAAAAACAAATATAAAGTGTCACATACTCATAATTCCATTCCAAACTCACCTTAAATTGCAATTTCCTCATATAATTCTTTCTCGTGAGATTTTTGTCCTTTACCCAAAAACCTTCGAACAAATACATGATGCGATGCTTAAAAAACACAACATCTACTAGATAAATGATGTCGGCACAAAAATCCATTACCAGCCATGTATTAGTATTCTCGGGTGTTTGGAAGGGAAAAGTCGAACGCAACGGTATAACCCAAGCGTTGTAGAGGAATGAAATCGAGACTACACACAGCCACGAAATGTACAGCGTTCCCTGAGGATCCAAAGTTTTCTGGTCGTCGTTGCTGCTGCAGAGACTAGAGCAAAGCCAAACATTGGAACGTGGTGTGTCTGCCTCAAAAAGGCGTTTCTTGTTGGGCGATTGTAGAGGCGTGGCACGTTTAGACGGCTGATTGGTTTTGGGCGCCAAAGCTCTGTTGACGGTCACTGGTGGTGGTGGTGGCGAGGGAGATGAGGCGCTGCTACTGGGCGTTGGTGGCATTTCAAGGCGTGTTTTCATGTTGTGAGCTCGGGCGGTAAAGCGACGCACCAAATGCCTTACTTGATCTCGTAGAAATTGTTGACCCTCAGAATCTAAACTATCGGCACTGGACATACGATTAATGCTAACATTTACCGCAATCTCCGAATCGGCACGATCTACCTCGCTGTCCATTAAAGCCCCCATGTTTTGTTCCTCATTGGGTAGTTCGGGTAACTCATCGTAGCATATTTGCACATCTTGCTCGTCTTCGTCGACCAAAGGTTGGCTATTGGAACCATAACTTTCGGTTTGTGGAGAATTGTGCACCCCCGAATCGCCGGGGTCCAGTAACACCTTGCCAGCAGCCTTAGTGATGACGTCCTGCAAAGGTTGCAGTTCAAATGATTCCTCATGCGAAGGGGACATTTCTTTAGCCTCTTGCGGCTGCTGGCAAGGAACGGTACTGGCTGTGGACACCCTTCTAACGGGCACTGCGGCCATGGGTGGTGAGGCAGTGGGAGCACCACTAAGAACCCTCCTTACACTGTCTGGACTCACCAAGGGTTTCTCATTTTCATATTTCAAAATATGCTTAACCAAAGCATGGGTGCTCTCCACATTAGAGACGGTCGAATTTTCCGCTTCTAAGCAACCAATACGGCCGTTGCGAAAATATAAACGTGAGTTAATGAATCTCGGGGAACCAGGTTTCTTTTTACGATTACGAAAGGAGTTAATTTTGTAGGTTACACATTTAACGGAATTTCTTCGGGATCTGTTGGGGGGCGAGGGAGTTTTATTTTCCTTATTGGGGCTGCCTTCGACCTTGGCACGTTTCTTTTTGTAGTCTGCATCCTGTTCACGTTCGTTTTTCAATATATTCTCTGTGACTGTGAGAAAATCTTCGATTTCTTTGATATCTTTGGAAATTTCCTCCAGACTACGTCTCACCGTTGCCTCTTTTTGACTGGGTGATGAGTAGCGAGCCTCGTAGTTATTGATGGGTTTCGTATTGATGACATTTTGCATAAAGGCATGACGTTCCAGGGTATCCGAGAACAAAGGTGACTTTGAACGTGTGGGCCGCTGCTGCTGCTGCTGGTTGTAGTGGTGTCGTATCGGTGGCGAAGTCATTCGTTTCGGTTGTGATCTATCCAATTTCAATTTGAAATCTTCGTAGGGAAAATTTTCCAATATGTTCGGTGATGATTTCAACAAAAGTTGGTGATCATTACTACCAGCGGTGGCAGGCTACAAAATACAAGTAAAAATCAAGTTCAAGTTGAGCGGTAACAATAACGATTTTGTTTAGCTATAATTTTGAGTGACCAATGAATCCGTTAACACTGAAATTTAGCTACCAACTAAAAGCTCTCTACTGTTTGCCACACAGCACAAGTATTAGTGGTCATTGCGGCGGTCGTTAAGTTTAGTTTGTTTTTAAGTTGTTACCCGTTTGACAATGGGCCAGTCGTGTCACGCATACAAATTGAAGTTTAGTTGGGGGAGATAGAGAGAGAGAGTCAAGTGTGTATAACCAAGCAAACCAATAGATCAAAGAAGTTAAATTGTTTGTTGTAAAGTTGTTGCCATTAATGCGTCTATTGGTAAGTAATAAGTATGAGTGATTACTTTACAGATTTTTCCTCTACAGCACATGCACAGTGGTGCGAATACCAATTTTTTTAAAATATTAATTCTGTAACTTGTGAATGTTTCATGGTATCTCTGCAAGCTTTACATGGTTAAAATTGCGGTGTTTCCAGGAGATTTGATATGAAAATTTTTAAAAAATAATTTTTTAAATTATAAATATTAATTCATTTGTTTTAGAATAATTCTATGTGAAGCGGTCACATACATTTTTGGTCATATCTCTGAATTTGATGAAATTTTGCTAACATGTACCTTAAGTTGCGCATAAAAAGAATCAGTACTCTTTTTAAAAAAAATAGAGATATGGCCGTATAAAAATTTTGGAATTTTTTTTTTTAAACTCGCAATATAATAGTAAAATTTTTTATTTTTTTTAATAAAAAATAAAAAAAAAATATTTTTTAGAAGAAATTCGATATTTTTTCCGATATTAGATAATGTAGTTGATTTTTTCTTAAAAGTAATTTAGTTTTAATTTCTTATTAAAAAAAAAAAATTATATTATTTTATTGTGAATAATAACCCTTCACCAAACCATTAAAAATATTGCATTTCCTCAATCTAGACCAAAGAAGAATTTTTAAAAAAAATTACCAAAATTTTCATACTGCCAAATCTCAATTTTTTTTATATCCTCACCCTACGGAAGATATATATATATATCATTTGATACGACCCAAAAGTGTAACACATAAAAGAAGTCACTTTAGACCCTAGGTTTCTTTGAATCAAATTAGATTCAAGACTTTTTATGTTGTTTCAGCCATGTACGTCTGTCTGTCCGGCTGGTACGCACGATAACTTTCGAAAGACGTAACCAAACGTTTTGAAACTTTGCACGAGTTAATAGTTCCACCATACTACTTAAGGTATTGCCAACGGCCTACATGGCACCGCCCCTTCTGGTACCTCCCATACAGCCCACTTCAAAAACCGAGTAATAATATCAATACACCCAACGGGATCGTACCCAAATTCCGTAGTTAGTAAAGCTTAAGCAGGATAAAGTTTTTGAGAAAAAAACTGGAAGTCTAGACACGCCCCTTTCGGTACCGCCCATACAAATGTGCCACTCCGCCCACTTTAGAGATGGAGTAATAATATTAATAAATCCAACGCGAACGCACCCAAATTAATTATTCAGTAAAGCTATAATAAGATACAGTTTTGGAAAAAAATTGGAAGTCTAGCCACGCCCCGTCTGGTACCTCCCATACAAATGTACTTTTCCGCCCACTTTAGAGATGGAGTAGTAATATTTATAAGTCCAAGGCAATTGTACCCAAATTCTTTATTTTAGTAAAGCTATAACAGGATGAGAAAAAAACTGGAAGTCCAGCCACGCCCCATCTGGTACCTCCATATACATCTGGTACCGCCCACTTTAGAAATCGATTAATATTATTAATAGACATAACGCGATCGTGCCCAAATTCTGTATTAAGTAAAGTTCAAGCAAGATAAAGTTTCGGAGAAAAAATCTGGAAGTCTAGACGCGCCCTTTCTGGTACCTCCCATACAATTGTACAACTCCGCCCACTTTGGAGATGGACTTATTATATCAATATACTCTACACGATCGTACCCAAATTATGTATTTTGTTAAGTTATAACAGGATAAAGTTTTGGAAAAAATATTGGAAGTCTAGACACGCCCCTTATGGTACCTCCCATACAAATGTACATTTCCGTCCACTTGCGATCGTGCCCAAATTCTGTATTTAGTAAAGCTATAACAGGGTAAAGTTTTGGAGAAAAAATTTGGAGGTCTAGCCGCGCCCCTTCTGGTACCTCCCATACAAATATACCACTCCACCCACATTAGCAATCGAGTAATAATGTCAATATAATATAAATTTTGATTTTTTACTGAGGGTGAGGGTATATGTAAGTCGGGTTGCCAGATTTACTGGTCTTTTTTTTTTCAAAAAAATTTAAATTTGGCCGTAAGAAAATTTAAGGATTTTTTTTTTTAAATTCTTCTAACTGGTCTGGATTGAGAAAATGCCATTTTTTTTGTATTAGATAATATGGTGGATTTTTTCTTTAAAATTATGTTGTTTTTATTTCATTATTTGACTAATTTTTTTTAATGATACAGATTTAATTCCCAAAAAAATCGTTTTCGCACCACTGTGCTAATTGACTGCAATTCCTATGCTACCAGAATTAACTCTTCCAACATAGTTAGCATTTCAAACTAATAATGAATTTATATACAAATTTTCTTTGATTCAGTTATGACTTAGTGTGCTGGGTGACAGTGACACAAATTTTACTGTGCGACACCATATCGCGTCAGGCAATCGAATAAAGCCAATTGTCGCAGAGACACAAATACATATTCTTCCTCTAAGTTGTGTACTCAATTTTATTAATTTTTTTTGTTATCATGAAAGCGTCTTAACGTATTCTGCCAGTTTAGCGAACTTCCAATGAACTAGTGTTGGTCGCCAATGTGAAGGTCAGTTGATACGTACGTATGAGCGTCATAAATGCAAAACGAGACAAATTGACTCCGACCAGTGTTACTCACCTTACGTAAACGACCCATATTTTCCATATTCATCATATGACAAATTGCAACGATGTTAAAGATGATGATGATAGTAGCATTAGCTTATGCTGCAACAAAAATTAAATTTTAAATTAAAACTCAGTAGACATAGAATAAAACAGGTTTTTAACGATAATTGCATTGCTTTTAATTAACCAATAAGTAAACATATGTTAACAGCAACTCAGTGACACATTGAATAGTTTTCAATGTTACAGACACATAATCAACACACATTAACTTTATGGTATTTTACACTAAATGTTGTTTACTTACATTAGCTTTAATGTTGTTTTGTTGTTGTTGTTATTTAAAATTTTTCTAATGATTTACTAATTTTGTTTAGTTTTTAGTTAAATTGTTAGCAATTTCTCCATATTTTTCTATGTTATACACACAAATTCCCCAATGTAGACAGACACATTTGTTGTTCGCTTTGTTATCTATGACTTCTGTGGGTGCTTCACTGGGTACTGAATGTTTGCAACTTACTTCGGTATATTCGCCACCATCATTTGTTGCGATATTGTCCGCATGTTAAAACATCCCAGTTAGGCACTTTTCACCATACAGGGAAAATCCATTTTATTGCGCATGTGCCGTTATTGCATTCCCAAATGTTTTGTTTTGTTCGTTATATTCTAAACAAACAACTTGTTGCTATATTCGTTGGAATTTGTGTGAAATGCGTGTCAAAAAGCGAATTCCAAATGATAGGCGATTTATTTATTAGACTACTGTTGGGTAGTTTTGTTTAGAAAAAGGAAAATTGAGTTGTCAAATAACACTATGCGCCATATTAGGATACATTTTCCAATGGCAAATTTTGTAACTTATTGTAAGTTAATAAATTCATTAATTCGTTTTCCTTACCCACAGGGATGGGGGTATTGCTTTTTTTTTAATTCTTATGAGAAAAGTGTAACCCTACCCCTTTCACTAATATACATTTATATACATTAACGAATTAATGGCTCAGGAGTGAATGTGAGCTATATTAGCCGACCCCATCCGGTACCTCCCCTGCAAAATGACCTTTTTTGGGAAGAATAAAATTTTCTTTTATTACCTCCAAGCGATAAAGTAGTTGATATTTGAATTTGGTCAGTTTAACAATATCGTAAAGAATTCAAAACCTCAGATTCCTTCTGAAAACTCTCATATATTTGACCGGCATACATATATTTATACCCTCACCCTTCGGGTAGGAGGGTATATATCATTTTATACGACCCAAAAGTGTAACACATAGATGGAGTCACTTTAGACCGTAGGTTTCTTTGAATCAAATTCGATTCATGACTTTTTAAGTCGTTTGAGCCATGTCCTTCTGTCTGTCTGGCTGGGGCGTACGATAACTTTGGAAAGTTTCAACCAAATGTTTTGAAAGATTGCACGAGTTAATATTTCCCAAAACTACGTACGGTATTGCAAATGGGCTACATGGCCGCGCCCCTTCTGGTACTTTCCATACAAATACATAATTTCGCACACGTTAGAAATCGATTAATATTATTAAACGACCTAACGCGATCGTGTCCAAATTCTGTATTTAGTAAAGCTCAAGCTGGACAAAGATTTTGAGAAAAAAATCTGGAAGTCTAGACACGCCCCTTCTGGTACCTCCCGTACAAATGTACCACTCCGTCCACTTTAGAGATGGAGTATAAATATCAATACAATCGACACGATCGCTCCCAAACAGGATAAAGTTTACAAAAAAAACTGGAAGTCTAGCCACGCCCCATCTGGTACGGCCCACTTACAAAATCGATTAATATTATAAACCTCAAGCAGGATAATTTTTTTGAAAAAAAATTTGTAACTCTAGACACGCCCCTTCTGGTACCTCCCATACAAGTGTATCACTCCCACTTTAGAAATCGAGTAATAATATCAATTAATAGAAAATGTTATGTTTTACGTGGGTAAGGGTATGTGTAAGTTGGGTAAGTTTAAAAGTAGACTCAATTCAGCCAAGTTTTGCTCAAGTTGAACGGTTTTAAAAGATTTTGGTACCTTTAATACAAATTGATCTCTTTTTGGAAAATCAATATTTCTCCCTTAACTTTCAGTTTAATCTATCTATCTTACATTAGTATGCGAACCTAAGAAAACCGAAACATTTGCTATTGACACAGAATTCATAAAATATGAATCATACAAAGTTGCAAGTCTTTTACAATCTTCTTTATATATAAAATTCTACCGTACGTGTGTTGTGACTAAACTCCTCCTAAACAGCTGGACCGATTTTCATAAATTTTTTTGTATGCGTTTGGGTGGTGCCCCGGATGGTTTAGATTTACAATTCGGTCCAATTGGACAAAGGGCGTGGCACCGCCCATACAACTTGAAAATCAAATGGGCTGTATCTCATGAACTATCAGAGGTATGAAGATGAGATTTGGTATATATGTTGTTGAAGCAGTATTAATTTCAGCCAAGGTGAAAGTGGGCGGTGCCACGCCCCCTTTTCAAAAATCGCTCTAACGGCTTTTCCAATAGACAGATTGATACGAAAATTTTACCAAGTGGTACTGTTGACCTGTAGATAGTCCCTGGCTATATTTGGTTGTGATTGGATAAAGGGGCGTGGCACCGCCCATACAACTTGAAAATCAAAAGGGCTGTATCTCATGAACTATAAGAGGTATGAAGATGAGATTTGGTATATATGTTGTTGAAGCAGTATTAATTTCAGCCAAGGTTTTCAAAAATTTTACCAAGTGGTACTGTCCCTGGCTATAATAGGTTGTGATTGGATAAAGGGAGGTGGCACCGCCCATACAACATAAAAATAAAAAGGGCTATATCTTATGAACTATCAGAGGTATGAAGATGTAATTTGTTAGATATGTTATTGTTGCAGTATGAATTACAGTAAGGGTGGAAGTGGGCTGTTCCACACCCCTTTTAAAATAATTAGTTATAACTGCCAAAATTCCACAGTATATTGCAGTTCGCCTAGAGATATGAATTTTTTATTTGCTAAAATCGTAACCAAAATCGGAATCTACGATGAATTGTTAGAAAATTTCACCAATAAATTTTGTGTCTAAAATCAATTCCTAGCTTGCGCTAATAAGCAGAAAGATTTCAGATAGATTTTTTTTTGTTTTTAAATGAGCACAAACCGAAAACTCCTGCGTAAAACTGACTTCCAAACAAACTAAATGAAGTATTACAGAAGTAAATCTATGTATTGATTAAAAAGTGATTGCCTCTGAGTGTTGGCATACAGAAAACAATGTCAAAAATAATCCATTCTCTTCGTCTTGGTCTCCAAGCATCGGAATAGTAGGTAAAAATTACAGCCGGGGCCCATAGGTCTGAACGTTTCAATAGTTGCTCACTGTTAAAAAATATGTCTACCTGAAATCTTCATGCTTCTCAGCGCGAACTAGGTATTAGTGATCGTGGATTCCGATCGAAAATATTGATCCGCCCTAATGAACAGACTATATGGAAGGTTTAGGAGGTTTTTATGGCTAAAGGCATGAAGCTTCAAACGAAGTTTTCATTTGCGGTCAATAGGAGGAAAAGGCATAACAAAAGTGATTTTTACGCCCAAAGACATAGTTAGTATACAGACGGTTCCCGCTACTACAGATAAATATAAAAATTGAATTTTGATCTTTAGAGGAATTTCTGTTTTCGATTTGTAAAAGAAGTGTTTTTTACCCTATATACAGACAAAACTTAATCTACATGACGAAACAGTGGATACGACTTTGAACGTTTTAATAGTTGCTCACTGTTAAAAAGTATGTGTACCTGAAATCTTCATGCTTCTCAGCGCGAACTAGGTATTGGTGATCGTGGATTCCGATCGAAAATATTGATCCGCCCTAATGAACAGGCTATATTGAAGGTTTAGGAGGTTTTTATGGCTAAAAGCATGAAGCTTCAAACGAAATTTATATTTGCGTTCAATAGGCGGAGAAGGAATAACAAAAGTGTTTGTTACGTCCAAAGAGATATTTAGTATACTAACGGTTCCCGCTACTACAGATAAAAATAAAACTTGAATTTTGATCTTTAATGGAATTTATGTTTCCGATTTGTGAAAGATATGACTATGATGATTAATTTTTTACTATCGCCATAGAGCCTATCATATTTAGAATTTAAAACAATAAAAGTTAATTAGTTAACTTCCATGTTAAGGAGTTACTTGAAATTAGTTACATAAATTAATAAACTCAACATATTATTGTCTAGCTTAAATACCGTGTTAAAGTACTTTGTAGACCTAAATGTGAGATATATTACAAGTTAATATGCAATAGCGAAGTATTGCCGGGCCCACTAGTTAGATATAAATTTTTGCAGCATTAAAGGCGCCACATTCACATTTCAGGGAGGTGTTAGACATACGTAACAAAGACACCGATACATACATATGTAGAATACTGGTAGTACTCTGTATATATGATGACTAACTGATATTAGTTATATCCTCCTTTACTCCTTCTTAATTGGCAGCAGCAACAGAAATTCATCTTTGAAGACCCCTAGAAAAGATTTATCCGTTTGTGTCACTACCCTGGATTCTGCTCTGTATAGCACGGTAGGTAGGATAAGTGTCTGGTTTAGGGATCTTTTTGTTCGTTGAAACAAATAATTTGGTTTTTTATTCATTAATCACCAGACCCACTCTACCGATTGCTTCTCAATGCCCGAAAAGGCCGCAGTAACATTCCGCAGTCCTCAGCCATAGCATCTAATAGTTTGTGTCGTATCGGACTGTCGAATGCAACTTTGTAGTCGATAAACATATGGTAGGTGTCGATCTGTATCTGGTGGGTCGTGGATTTATCAGGTCTTAAGCCATACTGATAAGGTCTAATCAGGTTCGCTTAAATGGGCTTTAGTCTTTCACATAACGCACTAGACAGGACCTTGTTTTCGATAGGTAAAGGGCTGATCCCGCGGTAATTGGTACATACACTTGGATCGCCTTTCTTAAGCACAGGACAAAGAACACTCAAATCAACACTTCAATCATCAGGCATGCATTCCTTGACCCAAATCGTATTTAAGAGCTGGTGCAGGCACGTTGCCAACCATTGACCAGATTTCCGTATCCGTCCTTACAGGTGGGGATTCCTGGTCCAAAACTTTAGTTTTTTTCAGAGGCGTGCCATCTCCCTCCTCTTCTCGTTATAACGCTCCGTCACTGAACGCGATGCCATAGGCTGCAGTTTTAACCTATATGCAGCATCCTTTACTTCAGACATTTCGCGACATTCCACGTGATCAATCTGGTTTCTTGTCTTTTAGTCAGGAGATATCCAGATTGCTATGTAGATATCTTTATGCGGGAATCTGGTTCCACTCACTACCATGTTTCATGCCGATGCGAAGCTAACCAGTCTGAATTCGTTATAGGTGGTGTTGCTGTCTGAATTTTCCGACTGCTGAACAAAGAGCATCTTCCCTTCATATTTTAGCATAAAAATCCCCCAGAACAATTTTAATTTCATATACAGGGCAGCGGTAATATATTTGCTCTAGGCTCTCATAGAATGCATCTTTAATGTCATTATCTTTGTCTTCAGTCGGGGCATGAACACAAATCAGAGTAATGTAAAAATATTTCGCCTGGATGCGAATAGTGGCTATTCGGTCAATTACAGGGTTAAACTGCGAGACCAGATGTAGAAGTCTATTGCCGTCTATGAAAGTACATCCCCCAGTTGGATAGAGGCACCTTTTCTGTAGAGGGTTCGGACATTCCAGGTGCATATCCTTATGTCATGGTCCTTATAACGTTTGCAGGGTCCGTTAACATTATTTTTTCTTTTATTCACATTTTCATAATTATGTGTTTTGTTTAAGGAGAGTGGCTTATAATGCCACCGCATCCCAACCTAGTTTCTTCCTAAGACGCATCGGCGGTGCCATTTAGCTTACTCAACATTGTGCCTTCTCACATTTGTTACCACTGAACGGATGTTCAATGGTATTGTCCGGGGAATACGTGATCTCTCGGACGTTGTGAGCTGCTTGGGGACCTTCAAAGAGAAATTCTAATTATTCTCAGGTGAAAAATAGAAAGTCCCCCATTCACACTTCAAAATATTAATCTATATAAAAAAAGAAGTGTAAATTTTGTAAACTTTAAGCCCAAAGCGGCACGAGTTAAAATACTCCAATTGTGCTTAAACTTTGGCTTTCCTAAAAACTGAATTTTTGCATTCGGATGGCACCGACAAAATTCTTAAAATTGTATTTCCCATACAATTTGTAACCACCCCAGTTTTTTGAGGAACTTTTTGGTTTTAGATGACTTTAATTTTGAGTATTTCATATATCCGATATCTAAAACTCGGTTAAATTCAATATCAATACAAGAAAAACAAGGTTTTAAATTATTTGTTAAATAAAAATACAATTAAAATTGTATCAAAGCAATTTCAATATAAATTTTATACAAAGACAAAGATATAATTAAAATACAAACACAACCTATAATTAGAGAACAATGATGTTATCACAAAAATCGACTCCCATATTTAGAAAGTGCTTTACATGAAAATCTCTTAAGCCATTGCCACTATAGAAATTTAGTTATCCTAATTGTCTGGCTGGCCCACACATGAAAATCCATTAACAATATGTTGCTTAAATCTAAACAAACCATCTCAAGAAAGGATCAACTACCACAACATCTTAAAGATGGCAAATGTCATGTTGTACTATTTTTAACCACATTCATACGTATAACTAGAGAAAACGAAGAATTGTTTTATCTTCGTAGCTGGCAAGTGTTCCAATGAACATTTACTGGTATAGTCGCTGCGTAAACGATAAAAAAAGATGGGGGTGAGCAATAATGCCTACGGCTTTGAAGATACTAAAGTAACTGAAAGGGTTAGCGTTGAATGTAAATGCGATAATTTTTTTAATCAACAAATGCATTCAATTTACTCTGCCACTTGAAACCGAACGAAAACCCTCCCGAGTGGGAGTCTCTTTGCGACCATGTTAACACACTCGCACGCATTTAACCACTCATTACTTTCCGGTAAGGTGGCAAAAAACAATTGGCAGCTAATAACACTTAATCTACGTAAGAGTCATGAAGCAATTGTTCGGATTTTGGAGGCTGGACTATAAGTACACGGTGAAAATTAAAAGTAATACTGTTGTAGGTCATGGTACTAATGCTTAAATTGAAAAAGTAAGGGGATAATAAGAATAATTTATTTGAAGACTTCGTTATTTTATAAGTAACTGTAGAATTGCGATATCCCTTAACATTTTTCGTTCAGTGCATTTAGTTAATGTTTACCCTTTCTAAGGATAATTACTGAGATTGTGCCTGATGTCTGTCTGGTGTTAGTTGTTTCACTTGTTCTTTCAACTGCAGATGCGTGCATGTATAAAAGCCGTTAACACATTCCTTTACCATATTCAGTCTTAGTTTAGTAATCAAATTGAAAATACGTGTGATTCGCCAAGTATTCATTGGAGAAGATACTTTTATATATTTCTCGTAAAAAATGTAAGTTATTTATTAAAATACACAAAGTGAATTGTTGTTACAGTATAAGTTCGCAGTACTTTTAAAACAGTTAAACCATCACATGGCTACTTTTCGGTTCGCGTATAAAACTGATAGAACTTACCATAGCGTACTGTATTACCAATGTTGCGCATGTCGAATCTGTCTATTTTGGTTAATAATCGCAAATTTAAAAAATTACTTTAAAAAAATTCTTCAATTAAGAAATAAGTTCTGCGACCAGATTCACCATTTGAAGAACAAAATGTTAATTCCAAATGGGTTTTTGTACAGTGATAAATTAATTAATTTATTTAATTAAAAAAAGGATTTAAATTTACTTTAACTGAGACTCAAAGTTTCATCTCGAACATTTGCTTCAGAAGATGCCATTACATTGATGCCTCCGAATTGAACTTTCCCGTATTTTTAACGTTCTTCAACAAAGTAAATTTCTATTAAATTTAAGGAACCACTGATTTTGTCCTTACTTCCATGGGCAAACCTGGCCTCTCGTAGCAACAGTTTAACCCCCTTGTCGGAGTTTGTAAGTGCATATGCCCCTACCGCTCTTCGCCTCCGCAGGGCCGGCCAACCGGTGGTTCTCTTAGGTACGCAGACGTGATTCTCCCCGAAGTCCTCCGGAAAGGACTTCTTGTGGAAAACGGGACTTATAGCCTAATAACGAATCCGAACGTCAGCTGTTTATAGACAGGAGTCAAACCCTGGTCTTCCGTATGATATTCATGTGTCCTCACCATAATGCCACGGTCGCCTTCAAAATTGTGGGCGTGGTTGAAAAGTGGGTGTGACACTTCCTTATTTTTTTTTAATTTATATTGATTGTCCCTAACTGCGATCAGTATCGCATTTCTTATGAGCATCAAGAATCCTTAAGGAGATGGGATAACTTAGACCGGTCGTGGCATAGCGGATAGAGCACGCGACTACCATGCGAGAGATCAGTGGTTCCATTCCCGGCTACATTTTACTTTCATTGCCGGCCCCCTCGATGTGGTCGACAGCAACTTAGCAGTATAAGTGTCGAGATTATCGGCATGTTTAGTAAAAACTTATCAGTGACGTTCGCATTCGTCGAATAAGTAGTAGGTGCCGTTTGTTGTGAATCTAAAATAAAAAGTGTGTTAATTCACAACAACCTCATGGGGTGTAAAATAAATTTAGTTTTGAGTATTTTGTATGTTTTGCAAGTAAATTTCTATTAAATATACGGAACCGAGGCGGTTCCGTACTTCATTGGGCAAACCTGACCTCTCGTAGCACCAGTGCATATTCCCCTACAACCGCTTTTCGCCTCCTCCGCAGGGCCGGTCAAGCGGTTCTCCCTTGCGGTAAACGGGAATTATAGCCTAATAACGAGTCCGAGTGTCAGCTGCCAAGCGAAGTTGCTGTCGACAACATCTAGAGCGCTTTCGATGACACAAATGTAACTATTGTAAAACTAAATTAAAATCACACCAAGCTTAGGTAACAACTCTTTTACCTGGTCCATTCATCAAAGTTTTGGTCGCCGTCTCCTGCGCCGCCCATTGATTTTACTGCCGAAGACTTTTCGAGCTGGACCATTTTCGTCCATTCGTACTACGTGTCCAAGCCAGCTCATTCGACGACGGTACTAGGCATTAACGAAGAGTGGTTCAAATATTTTCCGAAGTATTTATCTTTTCATAACTCCCAGAATAGATTGATCCGCCTGTGTCATTACCCAGGATTCTGCGCTGTAGAGCAAACAGGTGGGAACAGTGTCCGGTAGAGTTGGATCTTCGTTCGTCGAGAGAGATTTTTCATTAAAACGGTTGCTCAGCGCATAGAAGCAGCGATTTCAATATTTGTCTCTTGATTTCCAGGCTGACATTATTATATTTGTTTATGGTGGAGCCGAGGATGACAAAGTCATCTACCACTTCAAAGTTATAGTTGTCAACGTAAGAGTAATAACTTTGATCGTTGAAACAAATAACTTGGTTTTGTCCTCATTAACCAACAGACCCAATTCCGCCGACTGCCTCTTAATGCTCGAAAAGGCCGCACTAACATCCCGAAGTCCTCGGCCAATGATATCAATATCATCGGCATACGCAAGCAGCATGTGGCTTTTGTTAAAGATGGTGCCAGTCGTGTTTACTACTGCCTTCTGCATTATCATTTAAATTATGAAATCGCAAGACAGACATATCGCCTTGTCTAAAGCCTGGCTTGATAGGAAATGGCTCTGTCAGATTTTTGTCAATTTCCACTGAAGACTTCGTTTCAGTCAGTGTCATCCCGCAAAGTTGTATTAGCTTTGCGGGGATACTAAACTCAGCCATAGTATCTAACAATTTCTGTTGTATCGGACTGTCGAATGCAATTTTGTAGTCGATGAACAGATGGTAGTTGTTGATCTGCATTTCTTGGGTCTTCTCCAGGATTTGTCGTAGTGTGAATATCTGGTCGGTCGTGGATTTACCAGGTCTAAAGTCATACTGATAAGGTCCATTTAGGTTCGCCAGAATGGGCTTTAGTCTTTCACATAACACACAGGACCTTGTATCTTAATCACAGGACAAAGAACACTCAGGTTCCAATCATCTGGCATGCATTTCTTGAGCCTTTCTTGAGCTCCCGCAGCTTTATTATTTTTAAAGCCTTTGCGATCGCCGTGCTGATCTCGTATTGGCTCGGTGGTGGACTATCTACTCCATCGTCGATGATTGGTGTGAATTCGTAATTTATGCTTCCTTCGGGAACGAGTAGAGATCGAAAGTGTTCCCTCCATATTTGCAGCACACTCTGAGTGTCCGTGATCAGTTTTCCGTCTCTTTCCTTACAGATGGTGATCCATGATGGTAGAACTTTCGGGCCTCAGGAATAGATCCTGTAATTTTCGATATTCTGGCTCTCTCTTTTCTTCCATAGACGCTCCGTCACCGCACGCGTCGCCTTGTATGCAGCATCTATTTCCTTAGACATTTTCGCGACATTCATCATCGTACAACGGCTTGTCTGAGCATGGTTTTTCATAACCCAGTACGGTCGTTGGGGCAGTGATCATAGAATTCGCAATATGCTGCCATTAGGTGTCGGGAATATCAGAACTAGGGGGGGTTTGTTTGGAGTAATTAAGAGAGTTAGTTGGAGTAGGTATTGGCTATCTAGGTGGTATGCAGCTCTGTGATGTCTAGCTTCCTTTGCGTTTGGTTACGAGCGTTTTTAGCACTGCTTAATCGCGTGTGTACCTTGGCTGCAACTAGGTGGTGATTCGAGTCAATATTTGCACCGCGCATCACACACACGTCCATAACGCTTCAGATATGCCTTCTATCAATTACCACCTAATCAATCTGGTTTCTTGTATTTTGTTCAGGGGATATCCAGGTGGCCTTGTGGATATCTTTATGCGAGAATCTGGTTCTACTCACTACTATGTTACTTGCCGACGCGAAGCTAACTAGTCTGAATCCGTTATCGGAGGTGTTGTTATACAGACTGAATTTCCCAACAGCTGAACCAAGAGCATCTTCCCCTGCTATTTTAGCATTAAAATCTCCCAGAACAATTTTAATTTCATGTGCAGGGCAGCGGTCATATATCTCCTCCAGGCGCTCATAGAATGCATCTTGAACACAAATAAAAAAATAAATACATTTTTCTTTCATTGTCGGCTCCCCTCGAATGTTGTTGACAGCAACTTCGCAGTATTAAGTGTCGAGTCAATCGGCGTGTCTAGTAAGAGCTTCTCAAACAGTGACGTTCGCATTCGTCGATAAACAAGTAGGTGCCGTTAGTTGGGAATCTAAAAATTGAAAGCGTGTTAATTGACAACAACGCGAGAAGCTATCCCATACCTCATTAATGGGGTGCAAAGGGAAATTAAGTTAAGTTAAGTGTGGCGTAAAAGGCCACCGCGCCCGATCCTAGTTTCTGGGGGCTGCCAAAACCACTAAGAGAGCCGTTGTGTTGAGCTTCAGTAACTACTGTTACCTACTTCTTAAGATGCATCGGTGGTAGCATGCCATTAGGTTACTTAACATTTCGCCTTCTCATATTTGCTACCACTGAACGGCTATTATTGCAACAAAAGACTACAAAGACACACGAATTGAATCCAAGTTTTTGTATATGCAAAAAAAATTACTACAAAAGGTTGTAGATTTAACTAAATTGCCTTTTCCTCTTCCACTCGTGGTTGAAAACGCCGCTTTAAACACAAAAGGGAAATATTATAGACTCAAACCTCTTGGCATTGCCAAACATAACTCTTGTTTTGCATTTCCTTCTTTTCAGCAACATTTCTCACCGCCACCACCACAACACCAGCAACATGTTGCGTATAGTGTTACTTTTGTTCCTGTTCTCCATGGCATGCATGGGTCAAACATTTCAATATTCTCGAGGCTGGACTAATGGCAAACGCAGCGGTGGCAATAGCGGAGGTGTTCCCTCGGCTGGAGTACTCTCAAATCTTTTCCACAAAGAAGATGACACTGCAATGCCCGAGCTATTTGATATACAGGAAGCTAACGAAAGACGCTTAGAAAGGTAATGCCAACAACAATACGATATGAGCATAACGATAAACATCAATGCTTAATTAATTATATTATATGATATTGTATTGTAATGTATTCCATCACTTTCATTTCTTATTCATAGATGTTTATACCAACTTCAACATTTGGTAAGGAATCCTTTGCTTTTACACTCGGCAGCAGCGGCTATGGCATTAAGTCCTCCCTTTTCTTCTACGTCTGCCAATCAGATGGCCAACAACATCAATAATCGTAATAACAATAGTAACAACAATAATAATCCTTTCGCCAGAAGTCATCAATCAAATGAATTGTTCGAAGAACTCTCAAGTTCAGTTATTGATGCAAATGATTATGGCAAACATTAGGAGGGGAACGATATTAACACACAAACACACAAGGAAGGTATGATTCCTATAGATTTGATGACGACTTGAATACTATGATGATTATGATGATGTCTACGATATAAAATAACGATGATGATGAAATTATAATAACACACTACGACTAACTCATGCCAATTAAATATGTTTGAATTAAGCAGAAAAAAATGCTACAAAAATTTACAAAAAAAAACAACAACAAATTATTACAAAATACGAATAAATAAAATATTACTTAAAACACTGAGGCTGGATTAACAAAGACACTTGATGATAACGAAACTACTAACTTATGTAAATACTTTTGAATTAAAAATTTTTAAGATGTATTCTTAATATTTTCTTTTACCCATTGGTTTAGTCTTAATAAATGTGATTGATATATATGATAAATAATAATGCAGTATTAACAACTGAATGTGGTATTTCTTTGAACAAAAAAGTTACAAAATTTAGTTTCGGTTATTGTATTTATTTTATTTATTTTAAGAAAACAATTGTTAACAATTCGCACAGGTTAATGGAATAACACAGTACACAATTTTTCAGCTCATTGATTTGGGACTCAATTCTGAGAACTGCACGTGAAAGTAGCCCCAAGAAGAAGAAGTTCTTCATCATTCGTTTTGTCAAGTTACATGCCATAATAAGGTAATATCGATTTGAAGTTAGTAAGTATCGTATAGGGGAATTTGTCACGTTTTAGGCTCTTTTGTGTGACATAACTCGAGAACCAATAGTCCGATTTAGCTGAAACAAATTAAAAACCAGTAAGAAAGTTTCAGTCGGGCAACCCGACTTACATATACCATCACCCTCAGTACTGCAACAAATTTTCTAGTATACTGATATTATTACTCGATTTCCAAAGTGGGCGGAGTGATACATTTGTATGGGAGGTACCAGAAGGGGTGTGTTTAAACTTCCAGATTTCATCTCTAAAACTTTTTCCTGCTTGAACTTTACTAAATACAGAATTTGGGCACGATCGCGTTAGGTCTATTTATAACATTAATCGATTTCTAATGTGGGCGGTACCAGATGTGTATGGGAGGTACCAGATGGGGCGTGGCTAGTCTTCCAATTTTTTTCTCAAAACCTGTTTCCTGCTATAGATTTACTTAAGAAAGAATTTATTGATATTATTACTCCATCTTTAAAGTGAGCGGAAAAGTACATTTGTATGGGAGGTACCGGAAGGGGCGTGGCTAGACTTCCAGTTTTTTTTCCAAAACTTTATCCTGTTATATCTTTACTAAGTTCAGAATTTGGGTACGATCCCGTTAGGTGTATTGATATTATTATTATTCTAAAGTGGGCGGATTTGTATGGGAGGTACCAGAAGGCGCAGGGCCATGTAGCCCATTTGCAATACCGTAAGTAGTTTTGGGGAACATTAACTCGTGCAAAATTTCAAAACATTTGGTTGCGTCTTTCGAAAGCTATCGTGCGTACCAGCCGGACAGCCAAACAGACAGACGGACATGGCTCAAACTACTTAACAAGTCATGAATCGAATTAAGTTCAAAGGAACTTAGGGCCTAAAGTGACTCCTTCTATGTGTTACACTTTTGGGTCGTATCAAGTGATAAATACCTCATCCCTAAGGATGATGTTATAAAAATTAAGAATTAATTTGTTCATATAACAGTTTCCTACATAAGCAACAGTTTCACGTTCCCATTCATCAAATGATTTTTAGCTGGGTTTATTTTGTAGCAGTTACAATAAAACTGTTGTACTCCGTGGCGTATGATTTACGTGGAATATTACTTATGATAATCATACGCCACCATATAACAATATTACAAAAGAGCTTAAAACTTGACAAATTCCCCTATACGATACTTACTAACTTCAAATCGATATTAAATTATTATGGCATGTAAATTGACCATACGAATGACGCAGAACTTCTTCTTTTTGGAGTTACTTTCACGTGCAGTTCTCAGAATTGAGTCCCATACTTAATGTTGTACTGTGTAATGTTATAGATTATCAAGTGGCATGATACTTGCCAAGCCATCAACTCAAGTTGACTCTTTTATAATTAATATTTTATCCAATCCTTAAACATATATTTTTAGAAAATATTTTTTCTTAAAATTTGGTAAAACTTTTCTCATATAATATCGATTTTTAAGAATTTATAATTTCACTTTTGTTCAACAATATAATATGTCATCATATGGCACTCACACAACAAACCAAAGTTATTATTTAATTAAATTCGAAAACTATTCATAACACGAACACTTTTCACTCCTCTCAACTCTCCGATTTCCAACTGAAACAAGGAAGAATAACTAAAGATCTAATGACTAAACATTTTATGAGCACTCGAAAAGACAGTTCATCAACCACAAATTGTGAATTAAACTTAGGCGCACACACACGCGCCTTGCATGCGAATCTAAAAATATAAACTAACACACGCAGCCATTAAAAGGATATAAAACTAATGACAATCATTTAGACAGGTGGCAGGATAGGATGAGATGACGGAAGGGATGGCTGGCTGCAGGGATGGATGGCTGTCTTCACAACATACAAGAATATGAATGAGTAACGTACGTCCGTCTATTGCGTCTGTGTCTGTATGCATAAATATTAGATGTTGACGTACGTTTTGTTTGTTGCTAAAGAGATGGAGATGAAATGAAATTAACCTTAATCACAAATAGCTCAAATAAAACAATTTCAAGTAACATCAACGAAATGAGCCGACACGTTGGCAGTAATACAACATGTCTGTTAGTATGTCTTTTTTAGTAGAGCGAGCAACATACAAAGTATTTAAAAGTAGCAACATAATAATAACATTTCTCTGGCATAAATTTTTGTTGATGGCTGCATTGTTGTTTATTTCGGCAAAGTCTGAGCTGCATGTCAATGACATTAAGTTAACATAAACATAATTGTATGATTTTTTGGGGGGTTACTCTTTGCTAATTTGCTTAACAATTTCTTCAAACAAAATAGTGACACATTAACTTCCTGAAGCGAATATTAATAAAAGAAAAGGTATTTTTTTTGTAATGGAATATTATTATTACTATAAACATTGTTATTGCCTTAAGTAATTGTATTAGAAACTATAATTAATTGGTTAGATATGAGCACATAGAAAAAAAACCTGTCCCTAATTATAAACTTAGATAAAAAAATGTGTCTCATAAAAAGTAATATCTAGAAATATGAGCGAAGTCCTCTCTTATGAATGTGCCAAACAAAACAAAATTGGGTGTAGTCGAAACGATGGGCGCGGAACAGTGGATTCCAAAGACCCTATTTTTCGACCATCGAATTGCAAAAATCAAATGATGCAGTTTTGTTGAGAAATATTTAGATATGAAAAAAGCATTTATGATTTTTTAAAAAAAATTTATTTTATTTTTGATAACTTGAAGTAAAGTTCCGTCCAGGTTCCTAAAACAAAAATGACTTATATTTCCAAGTTATGCTGAAATCCATATATGGACAATTCCATAGTCACATACGTGATAGGTCATGCGTTTCAATGAGATGAGAAACAATGAAAAACTTGATTATTTCATTACTTTTTTATCTTTTTGTGTAAAACTTTAGTATTTATTTAATGGCATCAACAACATAAATTTATCTATCAGTAGCCGCACGTAGAAAAGTATTCCAAGCGCTTCGATCTTTTCGCTCCGTAGATAGTTCGTCACACCAAGCTTAGATAACAGCTCTTTCACCTGGTCCATCCATCGGAGTTTTGGTCGCCCCCTCCTGCGCCGCCCATCGAGTTTATTGCCCAAGACTTTTCAAGCCGGAGCGTTTTCATCCATTCGTACAACGTTGCCAAGCCAGCGCATTCGGTCTATTTGAACGCGCTTGACTACGTCGATGTCGTTGTATAGCTCATATAGATCATGATTGATTCGACGAGGATACTTGCCGTTAACGATGATGGGTCCAAATATTTTGCGAAGTATTTTTCTCTCGAAGACTCCCAAAATAGATTGATCCGCTTGTGTCATTACACAGGATTCTGCGCTGTTGAGCAAGACAGGTAGAATCAGAGTCTGGTAGAGCTGGATCTTTGTTCTTCGAGAGAGCCCTTTGTCGTTAAATCGCTTGCTTAGCGCATAGTAGCAGCGGTTCGCGATCAATACTCGTCTTTTGATTTCGAGGCTGACATTATTATTTTTGTTTATGGCGGAGCCATAATAATAATAGTTGTCAACGTTCACGCAGCGTCCCAGACGAGTGGACTCTTTGTTCTTTGAAACAAATTACTTGGTTTTGTCCTCGTTTATCACAAGACCCACTTCAGCCGACTGCTATTCAATGCTCGAAAAAGCCGCACTATCATCTCGCAATCCACGGCCAATGATATCTATATAATCAGCATACGCGATCAACATGTGACTTTTGTTGCAGATGGTACCATTCCTGTTAACTGCAGCCTACCGCATGATCATCTCCATTACGATGTTAAAGAGATCGCAGATCAATACACCCTATAAAAATATAAAGTATACAAATATTGTTTTAAAAAATTCTTATTATCACATTTGTACAATATTTTTCTTGTGAAAATTTTGAGTTTTTTTTATACCTAATAAAACCTATTTTCACGTTTTAAGCAAAGCCCAATGCATCTATTAATATTTCCTTCATGGATATGATATGAACTTCCTGAGTTCAATCTCTCACACCTTCATTGCCCTAACTACACCCACCAATGTTACACAAAAGCTAGTACCTAACACCTTCCCCAGCCTCCTCAGCAAAGCTTAAACAATTGTTTGCCTCTAGGCCGTACGTTTTTTTACATCGCCAACATTTTCCGACAGCTGCTAAATGAGCTGCAATTTCTTGTAGTTGTTGTGTTGTATAAAATGTTATTTTAATATTCATTTGGGAAAAATTCAAGGCTTCTCACCTTCAATTGGTGTTGTGGACGTTTACAACAACTAAAGATTCAAATAAAACGTAAGTACATACCAACAACAACTAAGAGTCAAACAAATAAATAATACAACGAGAGAAATGAAATAAAACTCACATCTTTTAAAGGAAGTACAAATGAATGACTCGCCTATGAAACGAACATACATACACACTCATACTTTTTACCATCTCTCTGCGTTGGGCAATGAAACGTTGAGTGAACCGTGTTTATTTTTTGTTTTGGGCTAAAATCCTCCATAATAAACGAGGGGATGTTAAAAAGTGATTTCTCATTTTCTTTTGACACACAACACGAGGCAATTGAATAAATTTCAATTATTCATAACTTTTTGTCCTGGCTCTGAGGAGAGATTCAGAGAGAACGAATTAAAAAGTATTTTTGAATTCATACGACGAGGAAATATACAAATGCCAAAATAAAGGGGAAGCAATTTTGCTATTCACTTTAATTATAAAAAGATTAATTACACAAGAGAATGTTAAACATTGTAGCGAATGAATTCTTGTTATCCATCACCACTTGTGTCGAGTTGCACCAGAGTGAGTGAGGAGTTATATAAATATGCTAATTTAAGGGGGTAAGAAATTTTTGGAAATGGTTAGGCTTATTTGACTTTCACACACACACACTTGTTTGTGTGATAATTTGATAACATACTTGAACAAAGTCACATAAGAATACTGTTTGTGTGATTACATATTTAATTTTTTGAGTATGTATATGGCTGCACTATAGGTTAGTGCTGTAATATTTGTTCCTTGATAATTAGCTTGATTATAAGATAATTCATGAGTGATCTGCTATTCGATTAGTAAAAGGTGTAGTTGATTACTTGATTACTTATGACCATGATTCTACATTGCTCAATTGCTTGGTTACTTTATTACTTAATTCTTAACTTGATATCGCAATTACTTGAGTACTCGTTAACATGTTTGCGTAATTGCTTGATGACTTGGTAACATGAACTCTGCAACGGTTTTTGTTTATTTACTTTACTAGTTACGCGTATTAGCTTAAATTACCTTTTCCAGTGGCCTTTTTTTAGGTTGAAAAACAACAACAATCAAATCTTAAATTGGAAACTGTTGTTTGCCTTTTTTTATAGTTCACCCCTCATCAAATTAAATTCTTGTTTTTCCTTCTGCTCTTCAATTTCTTACAACTTTTTATTGTTTCCCTTCATACCCTCATTCGAAATCACAAAAGGAAAACGTCATTTTCTATTACAGGCAACAACTCCAAATGACCCTTAAGTATTTTTACACCCCCTCACACACACACGCACACACTGTAAACTTGGCCTCTAGCACTCACCACATCCCTCGTTGGTCTCGAATGGAAACAAGTTAATTTTACAAGTGAAAACATTCTCGACTTCATGAAATCCATGTTAAATATTAAGATTGTTTAACTGAAAGGTCAAGTGGGAGTGGTAATTGAAGAAAAAAATGAAATAAAATAAAAAATGAAACGAACGAATTACAAATCTTTGCAATTTTTCTTTTTGTCCATTCTCCAGGAACTTAGTTGGCTTCAATGGATATTTACAACAACAACGTAAAAAAGGTATGTGTGAGTAAGATGAGGGTCCATAAATGGCCAATGGAGAATAGAAATTAATTTCGATATTTTAAGTCATACTTCATGTTTGGGGGAGGCATGGAAAAGGTAAGATGAAAAAAAGGTTTTGGGTCAAGCTTCAGAGCTTAAGAGCTTTCAACAACATTTAAGAGTGTGGAGCGAGAAAGTTAAGATTTTTGATGGCAATTCAAATGTACACATGCAGCATGCACTGATACGCGTATTGGTATATTAGAAATGGATTACCAGATAGATTGTGAGCCAATGTCAGCACTGTTCAGATTATAGCTTGCAACTATTTAAATGAATCATTAAAAATGTTGTGTACATTTTTGAGAAAAATTTACAGAATATGTGGCATATCCACAATGTGGCCTAAAATTTGTTCCATTATGATGCATATTGACAGAGTTTAGACCTACTTTGACGCATACAAAGTTGGAAAACACCAAGATTTACGATTACAAGTATTTATTTTTGCCTATTTTCGGTCAGACATTAGTTAAATGGAATTTCGTACTTAATTAGGAGACTGTCGCTATTGTAGTACTGCATATACACACTCGATAATGGAAATTAACTTTGTGCAACTGATTCCTGTCTCTTGTTATCATAGTGATGCAATTATGTGGTGACAAATATTTACTTAGCAATGACCTTTGTTGTTTTAATTTTCTGATATCTGTATGCAAATATTAATTTCTTAATTTAGGCACCTACTCACCAAGTTTTAAAACTGCTTAACATAATAGGAAGAAATTCAATTCTACAAAGTTAGAGGGTTGTCGCTGTCATAGTATTCCAGATATAAATTGAGATAAACTTACACTATGGGGGCGCACAGTGGAATCGCTTCATACATTTTTGTGCAAAAACTATAAGGAGTAGTCTGAGACAGTTGGCATCGAGCATTGTATTGATTAAATTAAGAAAAAACCGGAATTTCATCAAAATCGGTCATGCCCACCGACCACTGCCCACCACTCATACAATCTAAATCGATTTTTTTACATAAATTTTTTTCCTATCCGAACAAGTCTTCAAATTTGGTACATACACTTTCTAGAATAAAAAAAGTAAATACATGCCAAGTTTCATCAAAATTGGCCACGCCCAACGCCTACAGCTTATTAAACCCAATAGGCCGGTCCTAGCGACTGAAAACCACCCCACCACCACGGTCCTAGCGACTGTTAGTAACAGTTGACAGTATGTTCTCGTCTGCGGCACCCGCCGCAGCAACATGCAACATGTTGCGCAGTAGCGACAAGGTCCCCATGTCGCCACCCGTAAGCACATGTGACAAGAACAAAGAAACCTTGTTCACTACATGTAAGGCAATTTGCTGGTGAGTTGCATATTTGGTTGCACCAGTTTTGGCTTCGAGAGTGAGCGATACATAGTGGAAAAACTTTAGAGCTGCCAGAATACAGCCCTAAGGACTGTAATGGGCTACCTGCAAATATTCTCAGAACACCATGTTCGTGAGGAGACAAAGATCCTCACAGTTAAGGAACACAGTCACATGGTGGTGAAAAAGTTTCTTCATAGATGTCATCGGAGAGGCCATCCGAACCACCATCTCACGGAGATATATGAGTGAGTAGCTTTCACGGCTCGAGTCGCTTCACCCGATCTTCTTAGGTATTTAAGCAAAGGAACGAACATCCCCTTAAAAGTACGAATTACAAAATATACAAAATATACTTTCGTATCGCACAACTAAAATGGACTGGCAGCCCCTCTAATTCTATAGAAGACTTGCCAATGTACGATTAAAGCTTTAGCCGTTTGGTCTGGGTGGTGGTAACAGTTTCTTTTATTCCTTTTCGACCTTTCTAAAATTCGAATTTCTAAAATCCCCATCTGTCGTCTGTATAATTTTCGTAACTCTACCTTACGGCATTTGGCCCGGCCGATAGTACCAGTTTTATCCCTTTTCGGTATTTTAACGCCTAAAGAACGAATTTCGAACAATTACTTCACAGCGCACAACTAAAATATGTACTTCAAATCTATCTACGCCCCATCTGGTACCCATACACATCTGGTACCGCCCACTTTAGAAATCGATTAATATTATTAATAGAACTAACGCGAGCGTGCCCAAATTCTGTATTTAGTAAAGTTCAAGCAGGATAAAGTTTTGGAGAAAATGGAAGTCTAGCCACGCCCCTTCTGGTACCTCCCATACAAATGTACTTTTCCGCCCACTTTAGAAATCGAGTAATAATATCAATATAACAGATTTTTTTTTTGTTTTACTGAGGGTGATGGTATATGTAAGTCGTGTTGCCGGACTGAAAATTTCTTACTAGTTTTCGTACCGTTGGATGCGTCTTTCAAAACTCTTTCCTATGATACTTATATTGTGCATATAGTCTTTAGATAAATATCAAAAATCTTTGAATAACTAAAAAAAGTAAATTTTTTAAAACGGTCTAGCTCACTGGATCTTAATATTAGGCACAAAATTTCTAGGGATTCATCATAAAACAATCCAAGGAAATGGTTCGTCTTGTTGATCAAAACGTTTCGTTACCCAATTATATCATGAAATGAACCTGTGAATTGGCCACCACATTCGTGTGATTTGACGTGTGATTTGGACAAATTGGATGGCGTTCATAAGGCGCAGTCCATCCAAAATATTATTTTTATTCATTTAATGCCATAGAATTTGTACGCTAATAAAGCTTAAATTTTGGTCAATTGTATTTTTTTTTAATTTAAAACATCTGATACGTTTTACTTAGGAATTTACACCGTTGGGGATGCAATTTTCCACCCACTACATATAATGTAATCACTTAACATCTCCTGATCCCCCTGGCCAATAGAAACTTCATAAATGTGAATCCATTTGAAATTTGTATTGTGTTTTAGTGATTGATTTTGGTTTCTTTGCGGGTTGACAAATGTAAAGCTATTTAAATATTTGGCAAATAAAATCGAGACATTATGTCGTAACAACCTTACGACATTGTAAAAACAAATGTGAAAACATCCGGAGTTGCACAAAAGGGCAAACAGAGGACCAAACAAGCGAACATTTGGAAACATATTTAGCTTATTTTTATATGTACATGATGTCAAATTCTTTTTTACTAAGTTTCACCAACGGTCCCTTAGGAATAAAATAAGGAAGACATCAAAAAATTGACGTGTGCCCGTTAGAAATGCTTACGGTCAGACACACGGAAATCATTTGAAATTGATGAGCATGTTACCAAAGGCTCAAACGGCGAACAAAGGGTATTATTTATGCCTTATGGTGGGGTGATAGGTTAGACATATTGTGTCGATAAATAAAATTTCGGTAAGGATCTCGCAAATTTAAAAAAATATGAGAAAATTTTTTAAAATTGAGTTTTGTTTAAAGTTTTTCTGAATACTACAGATTTTTCAAAAAAAAAAAAAATTTTAAGCACATCTTTATTTGTTTGTTATTATAAAAATTTAATAAGTAAACACAAAAATCAATTAAATTTTTTTTCAAACTTTGGCTGCATATTGAGCTCTTAAGTGCTTGTACGATGTATGAGGAAAAGTTACCGCACACAAGGCAGCACTGTTTGCCAATATTGAATACCACTTCAAGTGCTCTCACAAGTATGTTTGTATATTGTCATTATTTAACATTTGTTTAAACTCTATCACTCTCGTATATCACCCTTGTGTTCAACACCCTTTATATTTATCACATATATAACACACACACTCACTTTTATTCCACACTACTCCTGTTAAAACGGAATAATGCTTGTTTCCATTTCTTCACTTACCACTTCATAACAAGTGGACATCATAAACAAGTCTCATGACCTCCCTCCGCCTGCCATCCCTTGTATCGATACACTGAAAATTGTATAATTGTTTTATGTTGTTTAAACCCCCCATCTCCTCCCATCCTGCTGTACTCACCGCCTTCTACAATTGATGTTTAATTGAAAGGGTGGAAACGAGGCGTTTTATCATTTGTTATGTTTGCTAAATCTAACGCCTTTTGTCCTTTGGCTGCTGGTTTTTATTACGATGGGATCGTTCGTTGTTGGCCTTTTTGTTGAGGTTACACGGATATCACATTGCAAATCGTTGTGACAATTACTGCGTGTGTTTTTGTCTGTCCTTGTACGTTTACGATTTTAACTTTGATATCCTTGTTGTTGTTGTGAGTGCCTGTGCGGTGTTTGTCCTACAAAGGGGGGTGGTTGGCATGGCATCGACTGGCTGTTAGTGTAGGGTTTTCTAACCACCCTTCCTCCTCCCTGCTGCTTTTTATATTTGAAGATGTCAAGTGTTTGTTGGTACTTCATTTGTTTTCGATTGACTCGTGAGTTGTTTTTGCTGTTGTTGTTTCGGAAGCGATTATTGTGTATGATTAAAGGATTAAAGCATATTTGATTACAGTTTCATGTTTTGGCGTGTGAGAGAGAGAAAGAGATTAATTGACGTTTGATAAAACAAAACATTCTATTTCAATGATTACTTTTTGAATAAAATGTTATGAGTGATCGGAGGAACGGATAGTGAAGAATTCGCAATTTTTTTAGAAATTCTCACAGTAATGGAAAGTGGTGTAGTGTAACTGTATAGTAAATCTCAAAATCAAAATGTTATTAGTAAATGAGTGCCAGTTTTGAACTTGTATCAGGTTACGAGTTAGAATAATGTCTTCCTGAATTGTTACATATAAGAGGCTTTATATCTGGTGTGAGGACTAATGCTTTATGTTGGTTCCTCATTTTTAAAACTTAAACACAAATGGGTGGTTAATATTATCACTTTGAGTAGCCATAATCCAACTAATGATTTTTGATTGAGACCCTACCTAACATTATAATATGAGAGCAGGTAGGACCAATAGAGGATTCTGTTATTTGTTTCCCAAAATTCTATTTTCTTCTGTGGAAAACTTCAGGTATGTCAGGTTCGCAGAGACCTATTAGGTAGTATCGGACTTTAGAATGCAGCTTTATAGATAGTCGAACAAAATGGAAAGTGTTGATTTGCAATTCTTGGGTCTTTTGACATAGTGTGAATATGAGAGTTGCTATTTATAAATCGGGTCCTGGAAATACTAGTGTTGCCAGATGCAAAGTAGAACCTGCATTGGAAAATTTGACATCTTTTAGCAACAAAAATTAAACTTTGGATTTTTTGTAATTCTCGAGCTGAATATTGTGTCAGTTGTTATAAAATGGCTATGGTCGCACATCTTCAATCCGTGCCCCAAAGAGCTTGAAGGTCAAATCTATATATGTATTTTATAAAGGCCACGTGTGACTGACTGATCACTCCCTAGCTGAAACCGCTAAAGCTTTAATATCGAAATTCTGCATTTATGACTGAGGCGCGCATTAAGAAGGGAGTTTTGAAAATACGGAAAGTTACGATGTCGAAGTTTCGTAAAAATATTGGTCGTACAAGAAAGAATATTTTTTTTGTGGAAAAGGGGCCACGCCTCTTTTAATTTTTGATTGAGACCCTACCTAACATTATAATATGAGAGCAGGTAGGACCAATAGAGGATTCTGTTATTTGTTTCCCAAAATTCTATTTTCTTCTGTGGAAAACTTCAGGTATGTCAGGTTCGCAGAGACCTATTAGGTAGTATCGGACTTTAGAATGCAGCTTTATAGATAGTCGAACAAAATGGAAAGTGTTGATTTGCAATTCTTGGGTCTTTTGACATAGTGTGAATATGAGAGTTGCTATTTATAAATCGGGTCCTGGAAATACTAGTGTTGCCAGATGCAAAGTAGAACCTGCATTGGAAAATTTGACATCTTTTAGCAACAAAAATTAAACTTTGGATTTTTTGTAATTCTCGAGCTGAATATTGTGTCAGTTGTTATAAAATGGCTATGGTCGCACATCTTCAATCCGTGCCCCAAAGAGCTTGAAGGTCAAATCTATATATGTATTTTATAAAGGCCACGTGTGACTGACTGATCACTCCCTAGCTGAAACCGCTAAAGCTTTAATATCGAAATTCTGCATTTATGACTGAGGCGCGCATTAAGAAGGGAGTTTTGAAAATACGGAAAGTTACGATGTCGAAGTTTCGTAAAAATATTGGTCGTACAAGAAAGAATATTTTTTTTTGTGGAAAAGGGGCCACGCCTCTTTTAAAAAACGTTATATGCGCTAAAGAAATGGACCGATTGCAATGAAATTTTCACTGTGTGTCACTGTCTATAGGATATCTATCATAGGCTACATGAAAACATAATCAGAAAGAGCCATGGTACCGCCCACACAAACCGAAATTACAATCGTTAATATTTTACGAGCCAATAGAGTTAAGAAATGAGATTATCTACATATACTACTGGTACAAGGAGGAAATGGGCGGTGACACGACCGTTTTATGACTGACTGATCTCTCCCCTGTCCCATAGTTAGAGATAGAGCACTTAGATTCCAATCATCGGACATAACTTTCTTTACCCATATTGTGTTTATGACCTGGTGCATACACTGTAGCAGCTAATCGCCCACGACCATACAATTTTGTTCTATGCCGTTTAATTGTCGTAGTGACCAAGTTCGGGCTAGACACTGTCTTCGTTAACGAGCTGTAAAGTTATTCAATAAAGCACACGTCTGTTCCGCTCAGTGATTCACATTCAAGTGTCGTTTATTTCAAATTCAATTTCTATTGTTTAATATCAGTGTTGCCATTGCCAGATACTACATTACTTCTCCCTTTTGAGAAATTTTAAAGTTTAATTTTTTTCATTTATCAACATTAATTTAAAAATATCAAGAAATATTACTATTGTAATAATTATAAACATTAGCGTAATTTTCAAACGAAGTCTATCAGATGAGCAGATTGCCGAGTCGATCGTTTGATTATTGAATCATTTCCAGCCTTGTCATCTCCGGATGGTTGCATTTCGTAGGGATCTTGACCAAGTCTTTTGAGATGAGAGACGTTTCGGCGATATCGCTTGTTGGTTTCGGCTGATTCGACTGTGACTTCGCTACCTTTACGTTTAACCACCTTATATATGGTCGGTTCAAATGCTGATGAAAGCTTGTTTGATTTGATCGCCCGTTTCACCAGTACTTTATCCCCTTCATGTATATTAATCGGTCTCGCATTTCGGCGGTTGTCTCCATATTCTTTCTCCTTTCCCTTCTTCTCTTTGTCACGATCTCTCACTTCTTCATCTCTTTCCGATGGTTGGTAAATTGAAGGAAGTTTATCACGTATATTGCGACCGAAAAGTAGTTCTGCTGGCGTTTTTAATGTTGTTGAATGAGGTGTTGAGCGATACATTAAAAGATAGTCCTGAAGGTCATCTTTCCAGTTCCGCCCGGTGCTTTGGCTGATAGTTAATCGCTTCAGAATAGAACGGTTTTGTCGTTCTACTTCACCGTTTTGCTGCGGCCAATATGGTATGGTGCTGTTCAACTCAATATTGTATTCCTAGCAAAAATGTTTAAACTCTTCGCTGACCAACTGTGATCCGTTGTCGGCTGTAATGCTTTGCGGTATCCCAAATCTAGCAAAAATAACACGCAGTCGTCTGATTGTTTCATTTGAGTCGATTTTCTTCATGATTTCTATTTCCACGAATCGACTATAATAATCCACCATGACTAATAAATTGTGTCCCGATGGCAATGGACCTAAAAAATCGATTGCCAAATGTTGCCATGGCTCTAATGCAACGATGCCCCCCAGTTGAGCTCGCGAGCGAAAACAGCTTTTTGTGCTTTTACATCTACACATAAAGAGCTTTTGTGCTTTCACACATACACGATTTAATTTGCTTTTCGACTGTTGATCAGTTGTCATGTAGACATCAAGCGAGAAGGTAGTACACGCAAATCGGAAAGCGAATTACAGTATTGCGCAAAATGTTTAACGATGTTTGGGAAAATGATTTTTTGTTTACGCAAAACAGCGTTGGCGAGCCAGTATGTTTGGTATGCCAACGAAATGTTAAGCGTAACCACAAATTTAATGTCGAAAGGCATTACAGGTCTTGCTTAAGTTAAGATTTAAAGACTTCGAAGTTATCAAAAGAAGCATAGATTTACACGACTACCCTCTTGTATGTAATATACAAGAACAAAAAATTGAGCTTCAGGAAGAATTAACACGAATGAGAGAAGATTTTCTAATTCCCTCAGAAATTGGTGATCATTTTTGGAAGCAAATAAATGATGATAAGTATCCTAAGCTCAAAAATGAAATATATAAATAATATTCTATGTTTGGATCTACGTACAATTGTGAGTCAGCTTTTCTACCATGAAAATATTATTAAATAAATACCGAAATAGATTGACCGATAACCATGTTTCAGATCTCATTCGAATTAAAAATTATGATAGTGAAATAGATATCGATGAACTAATGCGTTCCTTTTAAAATCTATATAATTACCGAAATTCGGAAGTCTTAATCTTATATTTAACAAAAATAATTTGTAATTTGTAATGCAAAGATATTTAATGTCAGTTTTGACGAAGTGCGTCACTTTTGCACCACACTGTTTGCCGAAATAACAATAAAAGAGCTTTTATGCATACCCAGCACACTCGAACAAATCGCATACATTGACGTTGGTCATCACTGCTCTAATGCAACGATGCCCCCCAGTTGAGCTCGCGAGCGAAAACAGCTTTTTGTGCTTTTACATCTACACATAAAGAGCTTTTGTGCTTTCACACATACACGATTTAATTTGCTTTTCGACTGTTGATCAGTTGTCATGTAGACATCAAGCGAGAAGGTAGTACACGCAAATCGGAAAGCGAATTACAGTATTGCGCAAAATGTTTAACGATGTTTGGGAAAATGATTTTTTGTTTACGCAAAACAGCGTTGGCGAGCCAGTATGTTTGGTATGCCAACGAAATGTTAAGCGTAACCACAAATTTAATGTCGAAAGGCATTACAGGTCTTGCTTAAGTTAAGATTTAAAGACTTCGAAGTTATCAAAAGAAGCATAGATTTACACGACTACCCTCTTGTATGTAATATACAAGAACAAAAAATTGAGCTTCAGGAAGAATTAACACGAATGAGAGAAGATTTTCTAATTCCCTCAGAAATTGGTGATCATTTTTGGAAGCAAATAAATGATGATAAGTATCCTAAGCTCAAAAATGAAATATATAAATAATATTCTATGTTTGGATCTACGTACAATTGTGAGTCAGCTTTTCTACCATGAAAATATTATTAAATAAATACCGAAATAGATTGACCGATAACCATGTTTCAGATCTCATTCGAATTAAAAATTATGATAGTGAAATAGATATCGATGAACTAATGCGTTCCTTTTAAAATCTATATAATTACCGAAATTCGGAAGTCTTAATCTTATATTTAACAAAAATAATTTGTAATTTGTAATGCAAAGATATTTAATGTCAGTTTTGACGAAGTGTGTCACTTTTGCACCACACTGTTTGCCGAAATAACAATAAAAGAGCTTTTATGCATACCCAACACACTCGAACAAATCGCATACATTGACGTTGGTCATCACTGCTCTAATGGCAATTCTTTTCTTTTCATTGGCTCTGGTGCTGATGGTGCAGCAACCAATGTACAACCTCTGCAGTTTTTAACTACTTCCTCACAATCTTTGTCAATTTTAGGCCACCATACCTTTGCACGTAACCGACGTTTCATAACAGTCATACCTGGATGTCCTTCATGCGCCAATTGGATCGTCCTTCCACGTAGAACTTTTGGCATAACAATACGTGTTCCTCGTAATAGTATATCCCCTGCGAAACATAGCTCCGTCCCAAACAACTTGAATTGTTTTAACTCTTCCGGCCATGATTCCTTGTAAATAGCCTTTTTCACCGCGAGTATTGGTGTTGCTAACCCTGTAATCCAGTTAACGTAGTGTTCCGAGTACTCATCGAATGTATTTTTGTCGCCCGATTCAGTCACCAATCTTGACAATGGGTCTGCGATATTATTTTTACCTTTCTGATAAACAATTTTGTAGCGGTAAGATTGTAAACGCAGAACCCAACGTTCGATTCTGGCACATGGTTTTGATTTCGTTCCAAAAATTATTTCCAGTGGTTTATGGTCGGTTACGAGGTCAAATTCTCTTCCGAATAGGTAGTAGTGGAATCTCTCTACACCCCAAACAAGTGCCAGAGCCTCTTTTTCAGTTTGGCAATAACGTTTTTCAACATCTGAGAGACTCTTACTTGCATATGAAATTACTCGTGGACCATTTCGGTTAAATTGTATCAGCACGGCTCCTAGTCCGACTGGACTTGCATCTGTGTACAATTGAGTTTTGTCATTGATATCATAATATCCTAATATTAACTCGCTCGATATCAATTCTTTTAATTTGTCGAAAGATTCCTGATGTGCATTATTCCATTTGAAAACAATACCCTTCCTAGTTAACGCTCGGAGTGGTTCGGTAATGGTAGCCAGGTCTGGCAGAAATTTACCCACATATGTTACCAGGCCTAGGAAGCTTTGCACTTCCCCGGCTGTTTGTGGTACACGAAAATTATTGACGGCTGAAACTTTATTTTCCGTTGGGCTGATACCATTCTTTGACCATCGATGTCCGAGGAATTCTAGTTCACTCACGTTGTAGATGCATTTACTATGATTCAAAGTAACGCCGTTCTCCTCAAGAATCTTGGTTATTTTCACAACTCGTTTATTTAACTGAATTTGATTTTCACCAAATATCAAAATATCATCTATATAAACGAAGCACCCTTCGCAGCCGCTTAATAGCTGTTCCATTATTCTTTGAAAAATTTCTGGTGCACACGTGATGCCAAACATGAGTCTGGTGTATCGGAAAAGACCTTTTCTGGTCATAAAAGTCGTAATTTCTCTTGATTTTTCCGAAATTTCCACTTGATGAAACGCTTGTTTTATATCAAGTTTGGTAAATAATTTTCCTTTATTAATGTATGGCATAAAGTTATCCATCGTTGGTAAAGGATAGTGCTCCCGTTGAACAGCTTCATTAGCTCGACGCATGTCGATACAAATGCGTATATCCGTGTTATCGTCCTTTGGAATTGCAACTATCTGTGAGATCCATTTGGATGGTCCATCAACTTTTTCAATAATACCTTGTTTAAGGAGTTCATCGATCTTCTTGTCTACTGCTTGTTCCAATGGTACTGCAATTCGGCGATATGGTTGTGCAACTGGTATTGCATCTTCTCGCAATGGTATATCCACTACTAAATTTTTTATTTTACCAATTACCTGACAATTATCATCTATAGTGTCATTAATGCGATTCACATTAGTGCCCGTTTTCAAGATACCCAGCTTCTTAGCGGTGTGATTTCCAATGAGAAAATCTCCTTCTGCTTCCATGACGTAGAAATCGGCCAGTATTACCTTGTCATCGATCTCAATTTGAGCCTCAAAAATTCCCAGTACCTTCAATGGAAAACCACCATATGCTTTAAAGCATTTGTCATTCCCCTTTCGCTGGTTTGTAACAACTACCTTCTTGGCTTTTAATTCAGACCAAATTTTGGAGCCTATCAAATTAAACTTAGAGCCGGAGTCAATGGTACCCATTAGTTCTACTTGACCAAGTTTACATTTGATCATGTCTCCATTATGGTTTGAATTTATGCTAAACACATATTCATCGTCATTAATTTCAACATATTTGACAACGTTATTGTCTTGTTTGAATCGTTTAGGATAGTTTTCCCCATCCTTCGTATACGGTTCACCATTCTCAGTATTTCTATTTATGAATCTTTTTGTTTTAATTCGATGTTGAGATTTGCATTTGGCGCCGAAATGGTTTCGTCCACCGCATTTATTGCACGTTTTTCCAATTGCTGGACACTTTTCGCTATTTGCTCGATGCCCTGAGTAACCACAACGAAAACATACATCAGCTTCATTTCTACGTTTAGTCAGTTTAGATTGGTCATTTATCCTGTTAACTTCAGTTGTTGCAGAATAAGCTGGTTCATTTTCCATGAATATTTTTTCCTGTTTAGCAATTGATTCAAAAACTTTGGCTACTTTCAGAACAGTGTCTAAACTTGCATCGCCTTGTTTTAGCATTTCTCGTCGCATTCGTGCTGATCGACATTTTTCAATAATTTGGTCCTTTATATTGTCCTCTAATTTGTCGCCAAAATCACATCGTTCGCCTTGGGTTTTTAAACGCATAGCAAAACCACCGATACTTTCATTTTCTTCTTGCTTTATCAATCGTAAAACGTGTCTTTCATATGTTGCATTTTGCTTTGGCAAAAAGAACTCGTTCAATTTGCTCAATGCTTTTCCATATATCGACGGAGCACAACCATAACTTTCGACCCATGGGCCCCGTTGAATTTCTCCTTCCTCTTCTAGCTCTGGTAATTTGCAATAAATTTCTTGAACTTTTCTTCCAGCAAAATGCAGTAACATAGCTAATTTTCTTTCCTCCTCTTCGATTCTGCTTGCTTTCATACAAAATTCAAATGATTGAACCCAATTTTTCCATTCTGGGCCACTGTTATCTGCATGGTGTGCATAATCAAACGGTGGAACAGTTAGACCCATGTATTGAAATTCACCTAGAAAAATAAGTGACTATATTAATTCAATTTACTAATTACTAGTTCGCTTCCAACAACCAATTTCCCTATTCCTCACATTGCCATTCATTTATAGCCGGTATTTAAACCATATTTAAAATTTTCGGTATTTAAACCAATTTTCTCTTTTCTCTTCGGTATTTAAACCAGTTTTCCTTTTTCTCTCCGGTATTTAAACCAATTCACAGAGTATTTTTAATTTCTCAAATATTTATCTCGGTATTAAAACCATTTTATATCGTATCAGTAGCCAATATCGGTATTAAAACCGTTTTCAAAAATAATAACAAGTATTATCCAATTCGATCTCGGTATTGAAACCACTTATTAACATATAGATGATATGACGGCATTTAAACCATTGGCAAAAAAAAATATCATCAGTCTCCTTTCATTCAGATCGCAATCGGCTAAACATCACATAGGCTTGTTTCATTGTTCATTTTGTATTCGTTCTCCAAGCCCTCTTTATAATTTTTTTACATTTCAACAACGTATTCAATAATTATTATATTTCCTTTTTGTTTAATTTTCTTTTCATCTTTCACTTAAATATCAATTTTCAAATTGATATTTTCCGACTTCAAAATTATTTCATTTGATTTCAAGAAAAAAAAATCACTTATCAAAAATTTAACAGCCGCATGATGTTGAACCGAAATTTTGCATCCAAGGATTCAGAGCCACAATCTGAGCTGCTAGACTCAAGATCTTTCATGAGAAAAGTTTGCAATCTACACTTTCTGAGATATTTTTCTCTTTTACGTTGTAAATCCATTTTTGTATGATATATATTTCTCCTTTTTTTTTAAATCCGTTGCTCCTCGTCGCCAATGTAAAGTTATTCAATAAAGCACACGTCTGTTCCGCTCAGTGATTCACATTCAAGTGTCGTTTATTTCAAATTCAATTTCTATTGTTTAATATCAGTGTTGCCATTGCCAGATACTACACGAGCATAGTACAAAATTCATTCCTCTATTTGTACCCTCACCCTACGGGAAGGAGGGTATATATTATTTGATACGTCCCAAAAGTGTAACACATAGAAGGAGTTACTTTAGACCCTACATTTCTTTGAACCAAATTCGATTATTGACTTTTTAAGTCGCTTGAGCCATGTCCATCTGGCTGTCCAGCTGGTACTCACGATATTTTTCGAAATACGCAACCAAATGTTTTTAATCATTGCACGAGTTACCATGTCCCCAAAACTACTTACGGTATTGCAAATGGGCTACATGACTACGCCCCTGGTACCTCCCATACACATATAGCGTTCCGCCCACTTGATAAATCGAATTATAATATCAATACACCCAACGCGTTCGTGACCAAATGCTGTACTTAGTAATGCTATATCAGAATAAAGTTTGGGGAAAAACTGGACGTCTAACCATGCCCCATCTGGGACCTCCCATACAAATATATCGTTCCACCCGCTTTATAAATCGAGTAATAATATCAATACTCCCAACTACTACTATTTTTAGTAACGCTATTTTAGAATAAAATTTAAAAATAAAATTGGTAGTCCAGCCACGCCACTCCTGGTACCTCCCATACGAATGTACCATTCCGCCCACTTTAGATCGCGAGTAGTAATACCAATACACTCGACACGATCGTGCCCAGATTATGTACTTAGTAAAGCTAACTCAGGACAAAGTTTTAGGGAAAAAATTGGAAGTCTATCCGCGCCCCTTTTGCTACCTCCCGTACAAAGGTACCATTCAGACCAGTTTAGAGATGAAGTAATAATATTAATACACCATAGCTGTCTTGCCTAAGTTCTGTATTTAGTAAATTTAAATCAGGATAAAGTTTTGCAGAACACAACTGGAACTATAGCCACGCCCCTTCTGGTACCTCCCATACAAATGTACCACTCCACCTTTGAAGCCGAGTAATAATATCAATATACTAGTTATTTTTAAATTTTACTGAGAGTGGGGGTATATGTTAGTCGGTTTTCCCGACTGCAACTTTCTAACTGGTTTTAAGCAGAATTTGCTTGTCCGTGACTGGATTTCTATAGATATATGTTCACGTAGGATCACTGATCTATAACATTTACTTGTCACGTTTTAGCAGAATTTTCGGGCTTTATCTCTATAGCGATATCCTTTTCGATATCCTCAGTATTTGTTTTCCTCATCGTTGCAGGACTTGTATAGGCGTGCTTTCTCACACCCAAATACGATTCTTGCGGCAGTGGCCATATAATGTCAGGAATATCGGAATATCTTTCAATTCAGGAATTGAGAGAATTAATTGGTATAGACATTGGCTATCTAGGGGTATGTAACTATTAGCGGTGCTGTTTACCTACATCACAAGGAAGCACTCACCGACACAATGGACTGTATAACTGCTAGATTGCTGTTGTCCGAAAACAGTTCAGATCCCGATCGGCGTACATGGTTGACCTGCGCAGGAGTGATTTAAGACAGGTCTGTGGAATTCTAACTTGCCACTGCAATATCAGGCACTTGAAAGGGAAGTGGGATAGATTCACACCGGATTACTGCCGTGTGTGTGAGGACGAGCAGGAATCCAAGCGGATGGAACACCTGTTTTGTAGCTGCCCAGATCAGCCCATAGGAAGTTAAGATACTTAGGAGAAAGTTTTATAGAAGAACTAGACTGTATCCTCTCAGTCCGAGTAGGCGATTAAATATGTTTCATGTGGTACCTTCCATGGATAACTGCGCCATGGCTAACTTGGTACCAACGACTTTCTCTTCTTTCTCTATTCTTCCCCTCTCATCTACTTTATCCTCCCCTTCCCATTGTCATTTTTCTAAACGACAGTCACAATGGATCAGCAAATCTCGGTTAGGTATCCTTACCTTGGGGTGTGTAGCCTACTACCGTTTATGCGCGACTTAATCTCGGACATACCTTAGCAGCAAGAGACATGCCTTTCATTGATTACCGTAACCAATATGGTTTCTCGGATTTTGACCATTGATCTTGTGGGTACCACTGTATTGAAATACAGTTTCACTTACTAACATGTTTTTTACTGCCGCGAAGTTAACCAGTCCAAATCCATCATCGGAGGTGTCGATTATGTCGACTGAATTCTTCGACTGCTGAATCGTGGTGTAAAATATTTCCCTTCGATACGGATAGTGGCTATTCAGTCACATAAAGGGTGGTACCGTGAGTCCATGTGTCTAAGTCCCCTACTAACTATGAATCCATTTTCGAATTCGTGTCTTTACGCATGTCAGCTGTAAAAGATGTCACAGTTGTTTTTTCATGTGCATCCCTGTCCCGTTCTTCGCATTTCCTAAATAGCGATAATGACCGTTCATAATTGTCAAAGACATCCTCCAATAGTATAGATGCAAGTTTTGCATCATCACTTATAGAAAAGTATTCCAAAAACTTTATACAACCAAAAAAAAAATATGATGTCAATTACATCCCCAGTAGTGTTTCCATCTTGTTCTTTTCTCATCGTTTATTTTCACAACTTTCCTCAAACGCATCATCTATGACATATTGATGACTGCAATTTGTCATCGATCTGACCGAACCCCAATGTCAACATTGCATTTCCTCAAAAACATGCAAAGTGACTATGAACGCACATAGACAATTATTGGTCCCTATTGAACACACCTGAAGGACATAGGAGTGAAAGGAAATGTCGACATCAGCGGCACCAACAGTAAACATTGCCAAACTCATTTTATTAAAAGCGCACAAGAATCTCGTCCCAAAAACATCAAGTGACACTGCAGTGTAAGCTATAAAAGCAGTTTCAATTACAAGTGCAATTGTATGGCGGGCAACAATGACAACAACAGCATTACTCTCCAGGAAAAGGGTATCATAAAATAACATTAACAGTGACAAAAAGGGATTGTCATTGTATAGTTGAACAACAGCAACATCAACGAAAAGAACAACAAACAACAATTGTGATGATGAACTTTGATATCAAACAGAACCCTCCACACACACTCATCCTCCTTTGTCAGTCCTTGCAAGCCTGCGACACCACACTCTGTACAAGTACATACAAGTCATGCAAACACAATGCCTGCTAATGTATAGGTGTTGTGTTTGCGTATCATTCGTGTGTGTGAGTATATTTAGTGTCCTGGGAAAACAGCCCTGACATTGCACTGCAGTTGCCGGTCGAGTGTTGGTTGAGTCCTTTTTCGCATTCCCATTCACTCATGTTACCATTCAACAACGCTGCCTGTCCTACCAGGGAGTTGATGTAGTCAGATATCATGTAATTGCATTTTAATGCAATTATCCGTTCTGTTCGTTGTTGCTGCTGCACTGGCCCTATGCCACGGCCCTGCTTCACCCCTCTGAGTCACTTTAATAATATTTAGCAGAGGATAAAAACACTTGACAATAAACAGAAGCTACAGTTGCAGAGAGACAGAAGTCATTCGTACAATATCCTTGTAGACATCCTCCCTGTAACCGAAACAAGGAGTGAATGAATGATTTTATGATGCATATCAGGAGGCTGTCATTATAGAGGGGTAGTATGGTAAGTGGGGTGAATATATTGACATTATATTAAAAGCAAGTATTTGCCAATGGGACCGGCCTTGGCATGATGGTAAGAACACGCGACTTCCATTAGGAAGATCCCGGGTTTGATTTTCGCCCCCAGTCATCTATATTTTTCTTTCTTTGCCGGCCCCCTCGATATTGTCGACAGCAACTTCGCAGTAAAGTAATATTTTTCTTAATTTTTAGAATATTTTATTTTACTGCTTTTTTAAGGATAAAGGACATCTTCTCTTTAGAATTTCCTAAAAAAATTTCGAAATTTTATTTTTTGGCAATCTTGAATTGTTTCACTTATCTCATGAGAACTACCCTCGTACCTCTGCACTGCTCATTTCATACACTTGCATCTCTCCGTATCTGATTGCGAGACTGTGTGAAATATGTTTTGTGTATGGATTTTAATTCGTTTGCCTGCCGTTTCCCATTGCCCATGGCTGACGTGTAAAAGATACGAAATCATATTCCCCAATTCCCTGAGCTCACATTGCGTCCAGAGACATTTATGGCCCATTGCCGACGGCCGACCGTGTAAGTGGTGTGTGTGTGCTGTGACGATGGATGGTATTTGCCCTCCCCGAGGATCGATTAGCTTGTTAGGAATTCAATTTGAAACATGTTTTTGCGTTCATAATTTTTATTGTTATTGTTGTTGCCGTTGTGTCATTGCTGCTGCCTGAGAGTCTATAAAAACAGACAATTTAATTTCTTTATTTGTGCAACAACTTCCGAACAGCAAACAAACGAGGATTTATCACAATTTTATGGTGGGTGGTAGGGGGCGAGAGAGAGAGAGGTTTGTTTCACAGGACAGGTACACTTTACGAGGGATGAGCGTGTGTGGCGAGATTGTTTGCGTCGTCGTCCTTTTATGTGAAATATGCAAAAATATCATTGATAAATGTATGACTTTTAATAAACCTAATGAATTTTATCAATCATGTTGGGCTGTTATTTTTTCTTATTTTGGGTAAATTGTATACTGACTCTAGTCGAGCAGCGATGTTTGTGAACGCGAAATGTGAACGTGGTGGCGTTAATGCGTTTCATTTTGTTACATTGTCAGAGATTTGGTTGTGAAATTTCTTTGTAAACTCTATGCGAATGTTGTACTTAGAGGAGTGATTGAAGAGTTTAATTTAATTTTGACGGAATGGAGGAGCGTGTGATTTTTAGTTAATTTGTTACATGTTAAGAAAAGAACAAAATAGGCAAAATTGAGATGAAGTGAACATCCTTTTTTAATATTATAAATGTGATTGTCTTTTGCCAAAACGGTAACCGATTTGGAAGCCGATACTATATGGAAATTACCGTGGGCTATATATTTTTTTTTAATTTTAATCCTATGGGCGGAGTGGGCGTGTCAAAGCTTTTTTTAGAGCTACGAAGATAAAATTTGATACACAGATAGTGCTCGGCAATATGACTATGCAGACGAAATTTTAGTTTTGGATAAGTGGGCGGAGTGGGCGTGATTAAATTGTATTTTAGCCCCAGAGAGATACAATTTTACACCCAAATAGTACATGGAAACACTAATATGAATATGCAGACGACAATTTAATTATGGATCAGTGGGCGGAGAGGGCGTGGCAAAACTGTCTTTTAGCCTTAGAGAGACAAAATTTAATACACTGATAGTATTCGACAACACGAATATAAATACGCAAACAAAATTTAAATTGTGGGTCAACCGGCGGAGTGGCTGTGGAAAACTGTATTTTAGGCCTAGAGAGATAACAATTAGCACACAGATAGTACAGGACAATACGACATTTTAATTTAGGATCAGTGGATCAGGGACCGGCCGTGACATAGTGGTTAGAACACGCGACTACCATGAGGGAGATCGCAGGTCCAAACCTGGCTCCAGTCATCTTAAAAAATTGTTCTTTCATTGTCGGCTCCCCTCGAATATTGTCGACAGCAACTTTGCAGTATTAAGTGTCGAGTCAATCGGCGTGTCTAGTAAGAGCTTATCAAACAGTGACGTTCGCATTTGTCGATAAACAAGTAGCTGCCGTTAGTTGTGAACCTAAAAATTGAATGCGTGTTAATTCACAACAACGCGAGAAGCTATCCCATACCTCAGTCATAGGGTGCAAAGGGAAATTAAGTTAAGTGGTCGGAGATGGTGTACAAAACTGTAATTTAGCCCTAGAGAGATAACATTTTGTACACAGATAGTACTCAACAACACGAATATGAATATACAGACGAAATTTAAATTTTGGATCAGTGGGCGGATAGGGCGAGGCAAAACTGTATTTTAGCCCTAGAAAGATACAATTTTGTACACAGATAGTACTTGAGATATATAGTGCTGCAGACGAAATATCAATTTTGGATCAGTGGGCGTTGAGGGCGTGGCAAAACTGTATTTTTACCCTAGATAGATAACATTTGGTAGACAGATAGAATACGACAACACAAATAAGCATATGAAGACGAAATTTAATTTTTGGATCAGTGGGCGGAGTAGTCGTGGAAAAACTGTATTTTAACCCTAGAGAGATACAATTTGACACCCAGATAGATTACGGCAATACTAATATGAATATGCAGACGACATTTGAAATTTGTATCAATGGGCGAAGAGGGCGTGGCAAAAGTTTATTTTAGCCCCAGAGAGATAAAATTTGGTACACTGATAGTATTCGACAACACGAATATCAATATGCAGACGAAATTTAAATTTTGGGTCAGTGGGCGGAGTGGGCGCGGAAAACTGTAGTTTAGCCCCAGAGAGATAGTACTTCAGGCCAAATTATGCAGACGAAATTGTTATTCTCAATCAGTGAGCGAAGGGGGCGTGGCAAAACTGTATTTTAGCCCTAGAGCAATGATATTTGATATACAGATAATATCCGATACCAAAAAGTACAGTTTATTTTAAATAAAGTATATGTAAATGGTGGTTACATTTTAATGGCTGATGTTGATTTTGAATAAAATAAAAACTATTTAGAAAATTATTTTTATTTTTTTTTATTATTATAATATTGGTATGGTTCAATTATGTATGGAACAAAATATCGGCCAAATGGACTGCGCGACCTCGTCGGCACACCTCCATCCGATGGTCCAAATTTTCGATGCCGCTGAGGATATAATTGAGGTTCTATGCCGTTAATGTGCCGAACTATCTCATCCTTTAGCTCTTGAATAGTTGCTGGCTTATCAACGTACACCTTTTCTTTCAAAGAACCCCAAAGAAAGAAGTCCAATTGACATCGCCACCACTAGGGTGTTCCTTATATGGAGTTTTTAGGAATTTTGTTGAAAAAAAGGTATTGATAGCGAAGTTGGACATCGAGCTCCACCTTTCGTGTGTTGTTAACAAAATTCGCTTCGATAGTTAGACGTTAGAGTTTGCCGCAAAGAGGTCAAAGTTCGATGTTGCGTTCAATTCAGGTTTTCGTCGCTGAATTTTTGTTGTTGTTGTAGATAGCCGAACTAGTAATATGTCATTGAATAGGTGAAATGACGACCTATTAAAGTATATGTTTGGACTTACCATATCTTTTATAGATATCGAGATATTTAATGCAAAAGTGGGGGTATTTTTGAAAAAAAAAATTTTAAATTGTATTGCGATGTATATTATTGCCGACCACCATATACATAGCTACGTTCAAAATTGTAAACCTTCGCGATGGGTCATTGCATATTAATCGTTATGGTGTCTTTAGAAAGAAGGCACAATGTGCATTCGGATGGAAACAGAGATCAAAGTTTAGATGCATAAGTCTTTGATATATTTAATTAAAAAAAAAAACGGTTTTTAACGCCTGATATCTCGGGAACGGATAGAGATGTTGAAGTTATGCTCATATACTTCTTTGTAGATATTGACATGATATATTCTAAATTGTTGAAATATATGGTGGTCTGCAATAATATACATCGCAATACAATTTCAAAATTTTTTTTTTACATTTTCTTTTCAAAAACGCCCCCACTTTTGCATCAAATATCTCGATATCTATAAAAGATATGGTAATTCCAAACATATTGGGACCGGCCGTGGTTAGAACACGCGACTACCATGCGGGAGATCGCAGGTTCAAAACTGGCTCCAGTCATCTTAAAAAAAAAATGTTCTTTCATTGTCGGCTCCCCTCGAATGTTGTTGACAGCAACTTTGCGGTATTAAGTGTCGAGTCAATCGACGTGTCTAGTAAAAGCTTCTCAAACAGTGACGTTCGCATTCGTCGATAAACAAGTAGGTGCCGTTAGTTGTGAATCTAAAAATAGAAAGCGTGTTAATTCACAACAACGCGAGAAGCTATCCCATACCTCATTCATGCGGTGCAAAGGGAAATTAAGTTTAAGTAATTCCAAACATATACCTTTATAGGTTAGCACTTCACCTATTCAACGCCATATTACTAGTTCGTCTAACTATAACAACAACAAAAATGCAGCGACGATAAACTGTATTGTACACAACATCGAACTTTGATCTCTTTGCGGCACACTCTAACGTCTTATTACAGATTCGAAATTTCGCACAATATATTCATAATTTTGTAAACAACAAACGAAAGGTGGAGATCGATGTCCAACTTCGCTACCAATACCTTTTATTTAACAAAACTCCCAAAAATCACATATAAGGAACACCCTAGCCACCACGTAAGGTAATACCGTCATTGAATTTTTCGCGCAAAAGAGCCATTGTTTCGTTAGCTGTGTGGCAAGTGGCAACGTCCTGCTGAAACCACATATCGTTCACATCCATATCTTCCAGTTCAGGCCATAAAAAGTTCGTTATCACCTCACGATAGCGAACACCATTCACAGTAACAGCCTGACCGGCCTCATTTTGGAAAAATACGGCCCGATGATGCCGCCAGCCTATAAACCGCGCCAAACAGTCACTCTTTGTGGGTGCATTGGTTTTTCGACAATCACTCTTGGATTATCATTCGCCCAAATGCGAAAATTCTGCTTATTGACGAATCCACTGAGGTGAAAATGTGCCTCATCACTGAAGATGATTTTCTTCGAAAATTGATCATCCACTGTTGCCATTTCTTGCCACCATTCTGACCATTGACGACGTTTGGAATGGTCAAGAGACTTAAGTTCTTGTGTCAGTTGCACCTTGTAAGCGTGTTAATGCAAGTCTTTATGCATAATGTTCATCAACGACCAGCGTGAGAGGTGCAATAGTTGGGCACGACGACGAGTTGAGGTGGACGGCTCTTCAGCCACACTATCGCGAACAGCAGCAGTACGAGCTGTACGCGCATGCGCTGGTGTTTTCACATCTCCTACGGACCCGGTTGGCTCAAAGTTTTGCGCGATTTTTCCGATTGTACGCACATTAAGACAATTAAATTGACCGAAAAAATCACGAAGTGCATGATATGTATTTTGATTTTAACACCCATTTTGATAAACCTGAATAACTTTACCCCGTTGCCCGATTGTGAACTTTTCCATGGTTCAAATTGAGTTAGTCTGAAATTAAGAAATGTCAAATGAAATGCAGAAAAGAATTTGACGTTTATGTGTGGTTTACATTCAACATCGGTCCTTACAATTTAACCACCCTTTAAAAACGAAATTGGGCTCTAGGTTAGGTTAATTTGGCAGCCGCGTCCATCGCAGCTTACATGGGTTCTAGTAAGAGTCCCATTGTGATACTATTATAAAATTTTCTCAACAAATATTCGATCTACGTCGCTCTGAAGCCATTTTGTTGCTCTCATGAAGGCATGGATATTCCGCATATCGCCTACTAATAGACAGGTATTGACCATAAGTGTCCGATTGCCAAGCTTCAGGTCACCAAAAGCACCACAGCAGTGACCTAGAAGATGCTCCGAGGTCTTCTCTTCTTCCTTATCATTGCAGCTTCTACAAAAGTCGTAGTAGGGAAGTTTCAACCCCTTATCGTGTTTACCCACCGGTCAGTGACTGGTTATTACAACTATGATGCTCCTCAGGTGGACTTTAGACCCATTGAGCTCAAATCGTGTCCTTTGTTTATCCATTGTAGGCCAAATTTGTTTGGTCGCCGTGCAAGTGGCTTCTCTCACCCATTGGGGACTAAAGTATGCGTAAGTTCATCTGACAGAAATTCAGATACTATATTTATTAACAAAATTCATAGCTTCTTTCTAAGCACAAAAAATCATTTATTTCTTTAAGTATACGTTATCTCTATTGTTTTGAATTATAAATAACAATAAATGAATAAACTATTCTACTGCGTAGACAGTAAAACATTTTCCCATACTATATATTTAGTAAAGTTTACAACATTACTACCTACGGTTTCATATCAATACTCCTAATGTTACTAGAAACTTTAATAGACGTGTCAAAACACTTCACCTGTCATCACATTGTTGAAGTGATAAAAATTTTAACACTCTCATAAAATCATTATAAATTTTCTTAACATTCTATTTTGATGGCTCTTAACAACATTATTACGATTCACAAACTGCTCAGACGCAATTTAATTCAATCAGTAATGGCATCGGCCAATACCCCCCCGCACACTCAACACCTTCATCAGATGCCATAACTCTAATGGAATATCGTATAAATTTTTACAGGTATTCAATAATTTATAGAAATGAAACAATCGTATAAAAGCCAACACAAAACAGCAATATCGTATGGTCACATAAAATTGAAAAATGTTCGAAGCTCATAGAAAGAAACCAAAAACAACAAAAAAAAATCAAAAGCATTCTTTAAAATTGCTAAAATCATGAATGGTGGTGCTGTCACTGCTGGTTAAATTGGCCATCCAGGGGTAGTGCTAGTGGTAATTGTGGTGGAGGTTTTACTCTATACCCCCAACCCATTTACCACCACCACTCTGTGTAAGTTAAGTGCCAAATGGATGAATGACTGTATCGAGCGACCGACCGAGCGAGTGAATGAATGAATTTTTTAAAATCAATTTTCAACATTTATTGTCATGTGTTAAATTTATATTGGCAATAAATTGAAAGTCCAACACATACGATGAAAGACACATCGACTGAGGGAGAGACAAATGGGGATGTGTTTTTTTATGGATGGACATCGATTCATGCGTCTGTCCATCCATAGCCACTTATGGTGGTCTTGTTTGTACAAGTAGTCCTCTACTCGTATCCGTGTGTGAAAGTGAAATGAATCTGTGAGTTTGTGGCAGTGGCCATTAAATTGTTATAGAGTGAAAAATCTCAGACCATGTATGGGTGTGTGTTTATGGCCTCTGGTAATTTTATGGGAGTCATTTATTTGTTACGGTATCAATAGAGGTTTTGATTTGGGAGCCATTTTAATTTAGTGAATGGGGTTGGGGTTGTATAAAATTGCTTGCTCAAACTAAATGTAATGAAGGCTGGTGTAAAGTTTGTGAAAGATTTAGAATTTTAAAGCATTAGGATTCCACTTTTAAAATATTTATCTATAATGTGACGATATCAGTTAACCATCTGGAATATCGAGGTACGAAATATCATATATTATATATACAAATATATCATAAAAATTAATACACTAATGATTTCGCAACGTTCAGTGTCACTCTTAAAGCCGTACTTATTTCAAAAATAGACTAGTCGTTCTTGAGTTAGGCCTTTCAAACGTGGCTACAGGGGCTTACAAACGTTTAAGCTCCCAGCGGCACTGGTTAACATACTCCAATCGTGTTCAAACTTTGGCTATCCCAAAATCTGCAAAGACTTATTATTATGGGGGGGCCAGACCGACATAAAGTCCAAGGCATAGGCATCTCTGTTTTTTAAGATGGGTATCCCTGATCCCTGATCATAAATACAAACCATTATGAAAAAAATGACAACAAGAACCCCCCCAAATGTTGACGACCCCAAACGTTGTAAGGACCATTATTAAAGGAAATGCACCTAGATATGCATATCCTCGAATTATCTACAGAGATGCTGCCTCTATCCAACTGGCGGATATCCCCGAAAATGCAAGGCTGACATCACGGCCATACAGTAAATGCGTTGGAAAAGACTGGGATACACACACAACTGTAACATATTGTACGGCTGCAAAGCAGACACAAGTTTGGATGTGGATTTATAGTCGGCAATAGATTTCGACATCTGGTCTCGCAGTTTATCCCTATAAGTGACCGGATAGCCATTATCTGCGACAAAGCGAAATATTTTTAGATCACGCAATTATATCAGCTCCTGGAGGAAATATATGCCCGCTGTTCTATCCATGACATTAAATTTGTTCTGGTATATTTTAATGCTAAAATAGGAAAAGATGCTCATGGTTCAGCAGCCAGAAAATTCCGTCTACACAACAACACCTCCGATAACGGATTCGGATTGGTTCGCTTCGCGTCGGCAAGAAAAATGATAGTGAGTCAAACCAAATTTCCGCATAAAAATATCCGCAATGCAACCTGGATACAGGAAACCAGATTGATCACGTAGTAATCTGTTTAAGCGCCCATGAAATAACCTACGCTTAATTATCTCCCCTCCTAATGTATCTGGATTAATCCATGAAAGCTCTCTCTCTCTCTCCTGTGAATTTTAGTTATATATTTATAAGTACTAAAAGGTATCGAGATCGCTCCTTAGCGATCTCTTAGTCAGTTAAATACTTCAACCCAACCCGCGCAGTCGTGACTGTTTCCCCCCAACTCGCCAAGTGTATACGGTTAACCCTGCACAATTTAAAACTTGATAATAAATTATATTGTAATTTATAAGATTAGAAATAAAGTGTTTCATTTCCCGTTTTTTCCCGGACAAAAGGTAACCCCCAACAAGCTAGTAAAATCTGAGTTTAAACCCCCTACTAATTCCGTTTCACGGTATTTTATCCCCCCTATAATTCTTGTGTGAGTCTTTGCTAGATCGGCTCCCCCCCTCAACATTTGGTCCTTCGAGCCGGATAAGCAAAGATTCTGACAAGAATTATTTTTTCAGATTTGGCTATCCGTTTTTACCAAAATTTCCCCGTCAGTGCAAGTGATAATCCAAGAAGCGACAAAATCCCCAGTGTGCTCAATAAAGTGATTTTCTTATTTCACGTAATAATTGGATACAATCGAGTGCCGTGTTCCAGAGGAATCCCTGTATCCCAACATAAGATACCAAATCCCAGTAAGAGTAAGCTCTCACCCAAGGTACGTACCACATACATATATGATCATACAAAGTGGATTACAACAAAACTCTCTATTTACCATTCGCGCAAACGGTAAAAGCTTATTTATCGTTTGAACAAGCTAAATTTCCCTCACTTTTAAGCAACGAAATCCACATTTTGTGTGAGTTCGTTTTGTTCGGTTCGAATCTACTTACAACCGTCGGTCCGCGCTTTGCTCGTTTTTCAAATCCCTTTTCCCTTTAACACTCATCAAACGTGTTTTAAGTTCGAAGTTGATCGACGCGGTTCATTAGAACACCGAGCAATCGAACGAGTGCTTAATATATTACAAGTGCGATCGATCGAACGAGTGCGAACCATCAAACGCGTTCGCTGGTTTGTCCGAACCTCCCAACACAAAGTTCGATCCAACATAGTTCGAGAGGTAGTGCAAGCGTTTTCGACGGCTTATGCACGGTTTGAAACCTATCTACGACAGTTGGTTCGATTGTTTATGTATCTGAAGCCCGTGTCCATCCATTATCAAGGATTGTTTATGTTCGGGCTCGACTCAAGCATTTTTAAGTCCGTTTGCGATACATTTACCGTAGTTAGAGATAAACATATGTTTTGATTGTACTGGAGAGTTGTATATATCGTGTTTTAACGTGAAAATAACGTTTTTTATGCAGAATTTTTTTGATATTTCTCACTGCTGGTCCACTATACAGTTAAAAAAGATAAATTAAAAACATTTTATGTGAATTTTTTAAGAAAATTATTGTTTTTATATAGCTTTTTAAGACAAATTCTAATTTCTTATAATTTTATACTTTTTCCCCCGGATTTAAATAAATTGTTGTCTGAAACAATATTATTATTAAATTTTCTCCCGCTATAGACATTTTTTTCTCTCTCTAAAATTTTTAAAATAAATATATTTTGATATTTTCTTACCACTTTTTTTCTCTTTTGTGTTATTTTTTATTATTTTGTATAAATAATTTTGAAATAAACGAATATATAATATATTTTCGTTTGTTTGCAACCATTTTTATAACATTTTTTAACTTTTTCTCCCCCTAAAGAGAATTTTTTCTATTGGAAATCAAAATAATAAAATAAATCATATTGATTTTAACACTTTTGTCTCTTGTGCAATTTTTTAATTCTATGGTATAAATATTTTAATCATAAAAGAATTAAACAATATATTTTCGGCTCTTTTTACTGTTTTTATGTTTAAATATTTACCAATTCTCGTCTGGAAATTTTTTTTGAATTTTTTTTATAATTTTTAAAGCTTTTCCACTAACTTATTGGTGTGCTCAACGTGTACCATAAGGTTACAATTAACAATTTTCGATTTAATAAACATTTTTTGACTTTAGTCGCAAAAATCACAAATTTTTAACGTATAATCGAATTTTTTTCGGACTTTTAGTGAAATTATATCCCCTTTTGTCGGATTTTTCTAATTTTTTCGGATTTTCATTGAAATTTCTCACCTTTCATTGTACACTCAATATATTCGTGCAAATATGCAAGAATTAAACGCTTTCATACAGGCCTCCGATCGTGTGGTTGAGTTTAACGCTCACTTCACCCCTATTGCTGAAAAAGAGCATACGGTCCACACTCTAGAAGTTTACAAAGATGAAATTCTTCATCTTTGGAACGGTCTTCGAGCTGCCTATGATCTGCTTCTTAGCAAATTACAATCCCAAGAGGAAGATGTTGACTTAGAAAGCATTCGTGCTAAATTCTATGCCGCCTTTGATGCGCATCTAAAAAGTCTTTCGACGGCAAATGAATTGGTGGACAAATTAAAGACACCTGTGCCTCGAACTGATGAAAGTGTACCCGCCGCTGTCGGACATAGTCCAAATATCTCTCTACCTCCTTGCGATACCGACATCTTCTACGGTGACTATGCCTCTTGGCCATATTTTAGAGACATGTTCACGGCGTTGTACAAGAACAATGATCGTCTCACACCAGTTGAGAAATTATGTCACCTTCTTAAGAAGACACAAGGTGAAGCTAGAGCGATCCTTAAAACATGCCCTCTCACCAATGACGGGTTTGAGATGGCGTGGAAAAATCTTGTTGAAAGATACGAGAATACGAGGGTTCTTGTCAATGCTCAACTGAAGACCCTTTTTAATCTTTCGCCCATATCAAAAGAGTCCGGGCCAAACATCAAAAGCCTACAACGGACTATTAACGATTGTGTGGCGAACCTCTCCCTTTTAAAGATTAACACTGACAACTGGGACATAATTTTCGTCTACTTATGCTCTACTTGTCTGCCCAGTATAACGCTTCACTTGTGGGAACAGTCCATCCAAAACAAGTCAAAACTTCCGACATGGAAAGAGATGGATAGTTTTCTAACTTCGCGTTACCACACGCTTGAGTCTGTAGCAGATATTAGGACCCCATTACCTGCATCTGAAGGTGCTAACAAATCTTCGTCCCAGAAGAGCTTACCTCACTCTAATTTTCGAGAAGGTAAAAAGCTTAATACTTTTCATAACAAAGTGACCAATGAGACAAAGAAATGTTCTCTTTGTAGCGAGTCGCATCCCCTGCGATTATGTTCAGAATTTCTGAAAATGTCTGTTGACAATCGCCTTGCCATTGTGAAGTCTCAGAAACGTTGCACTAACTGCCTCGCGACTTCACACGAATATAAGAAGTGCAATAGTTCATATGTGTGCTCTTTATGCCGTAAGAAGCACCATTCGCTTCTTCATCGTACCGTGGACCCATCAAAATCGGATAGATCCAGGGCTGAATCTGCCACTTCCGATACCACACTTCCCCCTTCCTCAGGTACAAATTTCAATACCCCTCGAAACCCGTCTAACCAGGCCAATTTTGCACACAATGATCTACCATCTGGATCAGGCGGTGCCTCAACGCGTCAAGCCTTTACCACACAAATACAGTCCACTCAATCCTCATCAACCATTCTCGGCACTGCCTTTGTAGATGTGTGCGTCGGCGCAAATAGATTTAAAGTGCGTGCTTTAATTGACCCTGCGTCAGAAGCATCCTTTGTCTCCAAGACATTGCAAAGGAGACTCGGGTTACCTACAAAGTCTTCGAACACCGGTGTCATTGGTCTTAACGGATCTTTATCCGCTACGTCTAACAAAACCTGTTGTCTTACAATAGGATCTCCCCTCGATAAGACCTTCCGGACAGACGTTGACATGTTTGTAGTTCGAAAACTCACGGGTGACCTTGAATACCAATCGCTACTTCCCTCGCTCCAAGCAAGCTTTAGCGACTTGCAGCTGGCTGACACAGCTGGGTCGAACTTGCATATTGATATCCTCCTTGGAGGAGACATATACTCCCTTTTAATTTTGGATGGAGTCCGTTGGGCCCATGACCAGAAACTTGTAGCTCAGCAAACAGTTTTCGGCTGGATTGTTACCGGAAGGGTGACAACCAGTAGCCCTCGCCCCAATGTCTCGTCTTTTTATAACGAGATTGCGCTTAACAATCAGCTCAAGCGCTTCTGGGAACTTGAAGAGGTCCCTGCCGTTGTTTACATGTCAGATGATGATAAATACTGCGAAAATCTGTACAGAGCTACAACCTATCGTAAACAAAACGGTCGATTTGTCGTCTCATTGCCATTTAAACGAGAGTTTCCCCAAGTCTTGGAGCTCGGTGACTCTCGCAAAAGTGCCTTGAGCCAGTACATTCGCAATGAAACGCGATTGAGCAGAAATCCCGAAAATAAGGCTAACTACGACAAAGTTGTCGTTGAATACTTGACACTTGGTCATATGACCAAGGCCCCTAAAAACGGCTTAAGCACTAATGGTGCTTTTTATTTACCCCATCATGCCGTTTTTAAACCTGACAGCTCTACTACGAAGCTGCGGGTTGTTTTTAATGCGTCTAACCCCTCGTCCAATGGCAAAAGTCTTAACGACGTGCTATATCCCGGACCAGCCTTGCAAGCAGATCTAACTATACTGCTTTTGCGATGGCGCCTATTTAAATACGTATACAACGCAGACATTGAGAAAATGTATCGACAGATTCTCATTACCCCCGATCATACCCCTTTTCAGCGGATTTTATTCCGAAATAGCCCTCAAAACGACATTGACGATTATGAGTTAAACACAGTCACCTTTGGTGTCAACTGTGCCCCTTATCTGGCTATAAGGACGCTGCTCGCATTAGCCGAGCAGTGCATGTCAGAATTCCCCGCTGTTTCCGATATTTTGCGAAACTATATGTACGTCGACGATGTCTTGGGTGGCGCCCATGATCTTGATACTGCATTACAGACGCAAAAAGATCTTGTGTCAGTATTGAATTCTGCTGGTTTCCCACTTCGAAAGTGGACGGCGAACCACGAATCATTGCTACAAGATATTCCCCATGAGTTTCTATTAAACGACGATTTTTTAAAATTATCGGATGCGAGTACATCAAAGACACTAGGCCTGAGATGGAATGCAGGAAGTGATTACTTCTATTTTATCCCCGGTGAGCATTCCCATGTCGATAATGTCACAAAAAAGAAAGTCTTGTCCGACATTGCCCATCTGTTCGACCCTGCGGGATGGCTGGCCCCAAAAATTATTGTGGCCAAAATTATAATGCAGCAAATCTGGAAGGATAAGACAGATTGGGATGAGTGCATTAGCGACAGTGCTCTGACTCAGTGGAAAACGTTTGTCGAAGATTGCCCCAATATTGGGAAAATTCGCATTCCTCGATTTGTCGACTATCACCCCTCGTTTCCCGTAGAATTACACGGGTTTTGCGATGCCTCTGAAAAGGCTTATGCGGCCACTCTCTATATCAGAGTCGAACTCCCAACTGGTGAAATTCGAACGCATCTGTTAGCCGCTAAGTCGAAGGTAGCCCCCGTTAAGTTTGTAACGCTTCCTCGAAAGGAACTTTGCGGCGCTGAATTAATGGCGAAACTCATAAGTACTTTACAAGTACAGCTCAAAATCGATGAGCACAGATTATTCTTGTGGACAGACTCAACAATTGTGTTAGCCTGGCTTCACAAACCCCCATGCCAATGGAAAACTTTCGTGGCAAATCGTGTAGCGTCCATTCATGAGAAAGTGGGTAACCGTAATTGGGCCCATGTTCAATCTCATGACAACCCGGCTGAGTTAGCATCACGCGGAGTTTCTGCCAGTGAGCTCAGTGTGAGTAAGTTGTGGTGGAACGGTCCACCATGGTTACGGCTTCCTTCCACACAATGGCCGCTATGTCCCCAAAACTATGACACTCATGAAGAAATTCGACGGGTGCAAACTTTTTCTAATCAACTTACCGATGACATTTTATCTAGGTTTTCTGATCTGCCTAAAGCCATTCGAGTCATTTGTTATATATTTCGATTTTTTCATTCTACCCATCCTCTACGTAAACAAAATGCAATTTATACCTCTCATGAGCTGGAGGCGTCCGAATGTAAATTCGTAAGGACACGCCTTATAAGTTTATGTCAAAATCAAAATTTCCCGGAATATTCAATTATTTATAATGGTATGCCATTACCACGAAAAAGCCATCTTTTGCCTTTAAATCCTTTCTTGGACTCGAATGGATTAATGCGCGTTAATGGCCGTCTTGCAAAATCACCAACCCTCACTTATGATGAGAGGTATCCAAAGATCCTTCCTTATGGTGCTAAATTCACCCGATTGTACCTCGAATTCGTACATAAATATTCTCTGCATAGATCTAACGCGGTAATGCTCAGGCTTATGCGCCTCGAATTCTGGGTACCTCGATTAAAAAACCTTATTAAAACGGTTATTTTCAATTGTAAGCCTTGTGTCATTCATAAACACAAAATTAACAATCAAATAATGGCGGCTTTGCCCCCTGAAAGAACTTCTTTATCTCGCCCTTTTACGAATACCGGAGTCGACTTTGCTGGCCCTTTTGACGTAAAGTCTTACGTGGGACGAGGCCTAAAAACTACCAAAGGTTACGTGCTCGTTTTTGTATGCTTCGCTGTCAAAGCCATTCACTTGGAAATAACAAGTGAAATTTCCACTCAAGCCTTCATGGCTGCATTTGCCCGTTTCTTTTCCCGTCGTGGGACCCCTAGTTCAATTTATTCTGATAACGGCACGGCTTTCGTTGGCGCAGCTAACCTCATAACCTCTACTCAGGAAAACATAATCGCCCAAGTCAGGCAGCAAGTTATATCACAGTCTCCTTTTCAATCTGTTGAATGGCATTTTATACCCCCTGGCGCTCCTCATATGGGGGGTCTCTGGGAGGCAGGTGTAAAAAGTTTTAAGGCGCATTTAAAAAAGGTTTCGCAATTGCACACTCTTACATATGAAGAGTTTTCGACCATGCTTGCTAGAATCGAAGCATGTCTAAATTCTCGTCCACTAAGCCCCATGAACGATTGTCCTTCAGACCTTAGTGTACTAACACCAGGTCATTTCCTCATTGGAGCCCCGCTCCTTGCCCCAGCTGAAGCCGATTGCTCTCAGCAGCCCCTTAGTTATGCAAACCGCTGGAAAAAGTTACAAATACTTCACTATCAATTCTCAATTAGATGGAAAGAAGAATACCTTAAGGAACTTCATAAAAGAACGAAATGGCAATTTCCTCAGCGTGATTTTGCAGTCGGTGATCTCGTTGTCATTAGACGCGAAAATTACCCTCCCAATCAATGGCCTCTTGGTCGTATTGAGAAGGTCATCGCAGGTTCCGACCTTAAAGTTAGAGTCGCTGAAGTGCGAACACAAAATGGTCTAATTACCAGACCTATTGTGAAACTTGTCTTGCTCCCATATATAAACCAAAATTAAAGCACTTTATTTTTACAGTTCACGATGTCAACCCCACCACGACGCCTGAGGACGAACCGCGAAGATGACCACACCAACCAGAATCAACTCCAGACCGCCTCGAATTCCCGATCACCCCGGCAAAGATACTCGGCCGACTGCCGATACTGTAAAAAGGACCACCCCTTGCGAAAATGTTATCGCTTCCGGAAGCTTCCAGTGCCGGAGCGCATTAAGTTGGTGCACAAGCTGCAGTATTGCGTAAACTGTCTGGCACATTCGCATCGGGTTCGCGACTGCAGAAGCCGTGACAGGTGCAAAATCTGCCATTCTGAGCACCACACCCTCTTACACAAGTCAAGTCGCAAGCGAAATAGACAGAGGACCCAAACGCTTCAACGTCCTAGTGCCCAAACGTCCAGCTCAAACGCCATAAATGTCCCTCGAGGAAATGGGTCAACCTCCGGTGGTGCCACTATTATTATTAATGTGAACTCCCATTAATTGTTAACATATCCAAACTTTTGAATTTCATTGTATCTTATGAATTTTATCGAATCTTGTAAATATTATTGTATCTAATGGATTTTTTTTGAAACTGAACCCCATTTTTACTTAGTATCTTGAAATTATGAATTATATATATATATACTTTATTATTAAATTTTTCAGAATTTTAGAATTCTGCAAGGGGGGCGGAATGTTTAAGCGCCCATGAAATAACCTACGCTTAATTATCTCCCCTCCTAATGTATCTGGATTAATCCATGAAAGCTCTCTCTCTCTCTCCTGTGAATTTTATTTATATATTTATAAGTACTAAAAGGTATCGAGATCGCTCCTTTGCGATCTCTTAGTCAGTTAAATACTTCAACCCAACCCGCGCAGTCGTGACTGTTTCCCCCCAACTCGCCAAGTGTATACGGTTAACCCTGCACAATTTAAAACTTGATAATAAATTATATTGTAATTTATAAGATTAGAAATAAAGTGTTTCATTTCCCGTTTTTTCCCGGACAAAAGGTAACCCCCAACAAGCTAGTAAAATCTGAGTTTAAACCCCCTACTAATTCCGTTTCACGGTATTTTATCCCCCCTATAATTCTTGTGTGAGTCTTTGCTAGATCGGCTCCCCCCCTCAACATATGGAAGACATATCTCAAGCGTTATAGACGTGAGTGTATTGCGCGATGCACGTATTGACTCAGATCACCACCTAGACATTACAAAGTTGCATACAACCGGGATAGCAAATGCCTACTCCAATCAAATCTCTTAATAACTTCAAACAAATTCTCCAAATTCTGATGTTTCCGACACGCAGTGGCAGCTTATTGCGAATTCTATGACCACTGAGGCAACGACCGTACTAAGTTATACAAAACCGCGCTCGGACAAGCCCTGGTACGATGTGGAATGTCGCGTAATATCTAAGGAAATGGCTGATGCATACAAAGCTAAAATGTAGTCAATGGTAGCGCTTGTGGAGACGGAACGATACAATGAGAAGTGGAGGGACATGAAATGCCTCTTCAGGCGGATGAAGCGTCTGTGATAGAAAAAAGAGCCAGGATATCGAAATCTACAGGGATAGATGTGAAACCCGAAAGTTTTACCAAAAAGCAAACAGGTTTTGGAACAGGGATACTCACCTGTAAGGACAGAGACGGAAATCTGGTCACGGATACTCAGAGTGTGCTGCAAATATGTAGGGAACACTTTCGATCTCTACTCGTACTCGCAGCCAGCATAAGTGACACACCAATCATAGACGACGGATTAGATTATCCACCACCGAATCAAAACGAGATCAGTACGGTAGTCCAGCTGCGAGAGCCGATGGACTGCCGGCAGAACTTTTTATAGTCGGCGGCGATGAGCTGGCAACATGCATGCACCAGCTCAAAAACACAATTTGACTCAAGGAATGTGTGCCCAATGATTGGAATCTGAGTGATTTATGTCCTGTGCTTAAGAAACGCGATCCAGGTGTATATACCAACTATCTCGGAATCAGCGTTATACCCATCGCATACAAGGTCCTGTCTAGTGTGTCATGTGAAAGACTAAAGCCCGTTCTAACGAACCTGATTGGACCTTATCAGTGTGGCTTTAGACCTGGTAAATCCACGACCGACCAGATATTCACACAACGTAAAATCGTAGAGAAGATCCAAGAAATTCAGATAGACACCTACCACCAGTTTATCGACTACAAAGCTGCGTCCTACAGTCCGTTACGACAGAAACTTTTAGATGTTATGGCTGAATTTGGTATCCCCGCGAAGATGATACGACTTTGCGGGATGACACTGACTGACACGAAGTCTTCATTGAATATTGGCAAAAACTGATAAAGCTCTGTTTTACCAAGCAAGGCTTTAAACAATGTGATAGTCTTTCTTGCGATCATGCGGAAGGCTGCATTAAACAGGAATAATACCATCTTCAATAAAAGTCACATGTTGCTCGCGTATGCCGAACATATAGATATCATTGGCCGTGGATTGCGGGATGTTACTGCGACCATATCGAGCATTGAAAAGCTGTAGAAGGGAGTGGGTCTGGTGAAAAATGAGGACAAAATAAAGTTATTTGTTTCAACGAACAAAGAGTCCTCTCGCCTGGGAAGATGCGTGAACGTTTAAAACTTAAACTTTGAAGTGGTAGAGGATTTTGTCCAACTTGGCTCCGCCATAAGCAAAAATAATAATGACTGCCTCGAAATCAAGACGAGACGAGCATTAATCGCAAACTGCTACTAGTATGCGCTAAGCAAGCACTTTAATGACAAAGCGCTCTCTCGAAGAACAAAGATCCAACTCTACCAGACTCTCATCCTACGGGTAATCCTGTGTAATTACACAAGCGGATCAATCTTTTTTGAGAGTCTTTAGAAGAAAAATACTTGCAAAATATTTGGTCCAATCATCGTTAACGGCGAGTATCGTCGTCGAATGAAACACGAGCTGTATGAGTTCCACAACGATATCGATGTATTCAAACGCGTTGAAATAGACCGAATGCGCTGTCTTGGAAACGTTGTACGAATGGATGGAAATGTTTCAGCTCGAAATGTCTTCATCAATAAACTCGATGGGTGGAGCAGGAGGGGCCGACTAAAACTTTTTTGGATGGACCAGGTAAAAGAGCTGTTATCTACACTTGGTGTGACTATCTACGGAGCGCAATAGACCGAAGCTCTTGGAATTCTTTTCTATGTGCGGCTACTGATGGATACATTTCTATTGCTGCTCCATTTTTTTGTGTGAGTGGAATTATAAAGAGTTCGATGACTTGATTAATTCTACCTTTAGCTATTAGCTGCTGTGTCCAGCCGTGAACAACATTTCGTGCCATCTTAATTACAACAATTACCTACAATGAGAGTGTGAATTTCCAAGTCCAACTACAAGACGATTTAAATGTTCCCCATCTCTCACGCTACTATTAAGATTTTCGTAAACATTTTAGTCGCAGCTCTAATGATAGTTACAAATTGACTAAATGTCCCTTGAACCATATTAGAGAACAAATGAACTAACAGAGGCTCAGGCAGGCAGGCAGTCAGCCTACAAGCATCGTCGACGTCGTCGTCGTCGCATAACTGAACCCATTAAATATAATTGGTCATAAAAAATTGAAAATTTCCTCATGTTGACAACATAATGAGTCTGTGTGTATGACATTTATTAATGTATGCTCACATTTCACTGGATGTCCCTCGATAAATAAATGGCTCTGTCTGTCTGTCCGCCTGCCGCCTCTGTGCGAGTGAGCAGCCAAACAAAGTATTTACTTAGCGTACAAATTAAACCCCGCCGCCAGTCATCGGACCGAGAGACAGACAGACGGACAGAAAAATTACTATGGCATGTTAAATATAAACAACAGCAACAATGACAACGACAACAACAATAACAACCATAACAAAATTACAACAATGAAAACTATTAAATTTAAGTGGTAGACATTATGATTCGGTTGGCTTTCAGTTTGTTCCATCGTTGCGCGTTGGTTGGTTGGCTGGCAGCCATAAACTTCATACGGTTAAAATTTCCCATTTTCCATTTTGTTTTTTTTCCTCTTTTTTGTGGAGCATATGACAGTTGATATGTCATTAGTGCTATAACAGCAGAGTACACAAAACGACAACGACCAAAATGGTAATATAAACAATAACCGTGGCAACTGAAGTTATTGTAGTGTAGGCTTTGATAAATATGTCAAAACGGCGAGATACACTTAGGCAGCCGTTGACGGCTTAAATTGAATATGGTTCTTTTTTTTTTGTATTTTGTGTTTACTAGAAAATTGAGAAAAGCATCAAAAAAAATTTCAATCCTTTTTTTAAAATTATGAATAAAATCGAAACTAATTACTTGCACGACGGACTGGTCCTTCATGTTGCAAGGACTTTGGTTCAACGTCTTTAAAAATGTTACCATTAATGCACTTTGTCCTATGGTTATCAAAATTAGTATTTTCACAGTTTAACGAGTTACTGCACATATTATAAAGGGTTTAAGGCAAGGGCGTAGCCAGGTAGGAGCAGGGGGGGGCAGCTGCCCCCCCCTACAGCTTGGAAAATCTGTCAAAATTCCGTAATATATGAAAATAAAAAATAACAGTACAGAAAATTCACTAACTGAGAATAACTTTCACCCTATGTCCATTCTCCAAAATTCTAGTAGATATTTTAACAAATAGTTCCTTGAATTTCCTTGGAAAATTTAGACTACCTTGTATTAGAAGTAGTAGTAGTCAGAACGAGTCCCTTTTTTGTTCGTAAGTTAACGTTCAATAAGCGATAAGATTGCGCAAAATTTTTACTGTTTTTAGTGCACTTGCAATTCGTATTGAAGGTACCAAAAGGGTTGTAGAAAATATTTCGTAAGATAATTAAACTGACCAAATTCAAATACCGTCTAGTTTTTCATTAGGAAGTTATGTTTTTCAGGGAAGTTCAAACTAAATTTTTAAAAATAATAAAACTGTTAAATCTTTAAAAGGATCAGTAAAGTTTAGTCGAGTTACGCTGCACACCAGCCAGCCGCCCAGACAGACGGACATGGGTCCAGAATTGAATTCGCTCTTCAGATACTTAAGGTCCAACATGTTAATACGTTACACTTTTTCTCGTGTCAAATGATATAGAGGGTGGACCAAATACAAGTTAATTTTAAAATCATAGATTATTTTAATCCAGAAGCGATTCAAATACTGAAGGCCAATATCATTAAAGCAATACGTGAGCTACAGCCCGAAAGCATTAACAAGGTCTTGGAAAATTGCTGTGACAGATTGATCTACTTTAATTCAGACACGAGGAATCGAACTGCATCATTAGTTTTTAAGTTTCTATGACTTTTTCCCAGAGAATTTTAGTTTTTACTAAAATGGTAGATTATTTTTATTTTTCGATTTTGACTCAATTTTAACAGCCTATAACTTATATTCGGTTGGTTGTCTCGATAAAAATTTTTTAAGAAAGTTGTTCCAAATTAAACTCTAAAACCAGGTTTGATTCAGAAAACCAATAAAAACTAATGTTCGTAATTGAAATCCTTTACCTAATACCAAGTATATGACACCATGCGACACCAATTATGAAATATGATCGAAACCATATACAATTGATCGTAGTGACTTTGGATAGGAAACTGCATACTTACTTTTTCATCCACGGTTTCGTTAATTTGTAAAGGACTTTAATATTTTAAAGGATATAGAAGTTTGAACAATTTATTTCTGTATTTCTCCTAGTTGGAGGCTATGGCATGCTAAATTTCTTCTTTTTATCTATCAAACTAGGTTTTTTTACCTTAAATGTAAAATTGTAATGCATGCTAAGCCTCCAGTTTGTAGCAATGTCAAAATATCGAAGACAATATGAGAATAAAAGTTATTTAATTCATGTTTGCGTACTTTTATAATAACTAAACAGTTTTACCAGATTCACATTTACTGATGTAGCAGATTGCATCAATTCTTCACAAAGGGGTCTGAAGATGAACTCGTCATGGAGTTCGTCATCGTAGAGCGTGACAATGAATTGACCATTGATATCAACAATAAAAAATCTTTTCAGATCGTTTAGCCAAAGTATCAAATGATGCACTAACACAAAAAGATTTTATCTCATTTGTCCAGTTTTTGTACCGTCGTTGATTAAAAATTACAAAGATTTTTGGTCCAGTCTGAAGAAATGAAAAATATCGATATTTTCAAAAAAGGATCAGCTAGGATTTTAATTCAAGCATTTTTTGATGTATGATCAACCCAGAATACAGTGGCCCCAATTCTTGATCGATTTTCAAAATCTTTTATTGTATTATAACAAAGTTATACACAGAAAGATTTGTTATTCTAAATTCCTTATTGTTATTTTTTAAAAATTGTCAAATTCGATGAAATTTCTTTATTTTGACAGATGATGTAACATGTTATCGTATTGGTCTTTTTAAATGAAAAGCATATTACTTAGCCTACTTGTAAAAACTTAAACTTAAAAAACTTAATATGGGATAGCTTCTCGCGTTGTTGTGAATTAACACGCATTCTATTTTTAGATTCACAACTAACGGCACCTACTTATTTATCGACGAATGCGAACGTCACTGTTTTGAGAAGCTCTTACTAGACACGACGATTGAATCGACGCTTAATACTGCGAAGTTGCTGTCAAACAACATTCGAGGGGAGCCGACAATGAAAGAAAATTTTATTTATTTTTTCTTTTTTAAGATGACTGGAGCCAGGTTTGAACCTGCGATCTCCCGCATGGTAGTCGCGTGTTCTAACCACTATGCCACGGCCGGTCCCAACTTGTAAACACAAAATATTATTTTATTTATAGTTAAAAATTTAATTTTTGGTATATAAGCAAAAAAGAATTACTTAGTTCAAATTGTAACATATGCTCAAAAATTATTTTTTCATGGACTTTAACACATTTAAAAAAAAAATATTGATGAGGAAATCAGAACTATTTTGTTTCATTCTGTTATTCTGTGCACTATTTTGTTTCAAATAACACAAGATAAACAATTTTTTAAATCGCTCAAGAAATGTACAAAAATCAAAACAACTAAGATGTTTAAAAACAATTTTTTGGTACTACATAAACTCGATGACTTAAAATTTAAAAAAAAAAAATTATAGTCTACTTTTGTATGATAAAATATTGTCAAAACCATGAGTATTGATTTTTCGTTTGGTTCTTAGTTTTATTTTTTTTTGTAAACATACTATTAACATGAAATGTAAAACCGACTGCCCCCCCCCTGCATAAGATCCTGGCTACGCCCTTGGTTTAAGGTGTCAGCCATTGTAGGTATGTGAAGCCCTCCTCTTCTGCCGTTAATTGAGTCTTCAGTGTATTACATTGCATATTTGAACCCTATTAAAAGGGGTTCATTTTATTTCTAATATTACTTAGATAGGGCAAATACTACATGCAACGATTATTTTTCTCTCGTTTTTCCTCTATTTCCAAATTGCGTCGAAAAAAGACTGAAAAATAATGGCTCAAATTGTTTGTTTATTATGGAAAATGGCTGATGATTTGTTTAATGTTCTGCAGTTGTTATTTTTATCAACTTGTTGTTTTTGTTTATTTATTTGTGTTTTTAATTGGAACTGTCATTAGATTTGAAAATAAAAATTTATATGTGACATTTTGCTTGATGGATTGTAGTTAGGCAAGTAGGAATCTGCTTCATTTGAGAAATGAAATCTAAGTTTAATTTTACGTTTTACGGGCAGACATCAAAAGCATAATAAAAAGTGGATTTGGATAAATTAAGATGGAAAATTTTTATTAAATACTAACTTTCCGGACTCGCGTTGCTTACAAGAAATATTCTTGAGACTAAAAACAATTCAGTTAACAATTCAGCAAGCATTATAAATAGGGTAAGGAATTTTATGCACTAAAAAATCGAAACATGCACTTAAAATTGAATTAAATATTCATTAAAAATTTTTTTTTACAATTTTTTAACAATAAAATTGCTTGAATTTTGGAAAAAAAAAGGACACACAATTTATTTTTATACAGTCACGAATAATTAATATTAATTCTAAATCGATGTGAAATCGGAATTATGGAGCACTTTCACTGCTTTGCCAAATTCTTCGAAAATCTTGGTATAATATTTGACTGCATTTAAACACGCTCCCAATCCTGTTATAATAAGCTCTGGATAAAGTGGAATACCAGAACATCTTTCATTCAAAATCTGTACACGCGAATGCGTTTTTAAAAAGATTTTTGTTTTTCATTTGATATAAGAGAATTTAGTTCAATAAAATGATTTCATTAATAAACTTCAATTCCGTAAACAAGTCACATGCAACATCATTGTAAACCACTTGCCGCGTTTGCCATGTAGGCGCAGCATCGGCTAGAAAACAAAGAACATCAGTTGATGATTTGGTTTTGGTTTTTTTTGTCGCGCATATCGTCTTTTCATATAAAATTCCCATAATAAATATTGCTTCCTATATCCACCAGATATTGGTGTAAAAATTTTTTAACATTTTTTGTAATTCAGATGAGTATTGTGTGTCAAATTATAAAGCAAAGATATCCCGCAAAAAGTTAATAGAGTTTTACTTTTTAAAGAGGTTGTTTACCAAAAAAGCAAAATGTTACAACAAAACATGTATTTATTACAAAATTTGCTAAAATATGCGCATTTATATGCAAAAACACTTGTTTTTCGTAAAATATGCAATATATGCGATAACGATTGAATGCCATTTAAAAGGAAACTTCATGTTTCTTAAAGATAACTTCACCGTTTATATTTTGGGATGTCCAAAAAAATATGCATTTGCATAAAATTCCTTGCCCTAATTATAAATTTATATTTTTTAATAGTTAAACATTTATTAAGATATTTAGTTTATCGTTGATGGTGTTTGGTGCAATGTATTTCGGATCCTGGGGTTGTTATCCTTTGTACGGAGAAGCGGACCTTAGACGAGCGGCGGTAATTTAGTGATTGGAAACATGACGGGTTTAACGTTGCGGTAATTCCAGTGGCGTCGGACGTCTTGGACTAGCAAGTAAATCTGGATGGACTTTCTGGTGAAATTTGCTAAGGTCCTGAAACAGAAGAATAATAGCAACTATTATTAGGCCCTGGCCTTACAAGTACGAGAATTCGTTGTACAGACTTAGCGTCCGATTATACAGACTTAAGGTCCGGTTTTACATGCTTATAGCGCGATTGTACAGGCTCCTAGCCCGGTTGTACAGACTCAAGCTCCGATTCGTCAACCGAGTGTTTTGACGACAAGTACATCAATATTTCACATTTTTCTTTCTTAGATTTTGTTGATTGTGTTTGATGCACGACAAAATTAGTATTTTGTCGGTCAGCTTGTCGTCAACCGAGTGTTTTGACAGCAAGTACATACATTTTTCAAATTTTGTCTTGAGGACAACGTTGACGACAAAGTCGTGTATGATGGAACTTCCTACTGGGATTCTACTTATTATTCCAGTAGGAAGTATTGTCATACACGACTTTGTCGTCATCGCTGTCCTCAAGACAAAATGTAAAAAATTGATGTATTTGTCGTCAAAACATTCGGTTGACGACAAGCTGACCGACAAAATACTAATGTTGTCTTGCATCAAACAAAAAACGGGACAATAACGGCATGAAATTCAAGAGAGGAAACATGACGTTTTTAATAAAACTACTTCAATTTGTGATTATGACTTATAAAGCACTAATAACGACAATTTAACCGACATTGTCGGTCATCAGGTCGTGCATGATTGTATGGGCGACATGCCACTTATATACCCATTAACGACTATTTGGCCGACATTGTCGCTCATAAGGTCGTGCATGACAAAGCGGACACTTGTATGAAAATATCGTCGACGATTTGTATGGACGATCCCCTACGCGTCATTAACGATTTACTATGGTCATGCACCTATCCTTGAGGATGCTTTCCAGACACTTCCTACTGGGATATTATTATGTTTAGACGAAATATTAATTTTGTCACGTTACAGTTTGAAATTTTTACCCTTAAAAGTACAAATTTCGAGAAAAAAACCATTGGTGTAGCACTCTAATTCTATATTTAGCATGCCCTTCGAAAAACACAGCAATTCTATAATATTAACATTCCACCTATTTTCGCGATTCTGCCTATAGCCGTTGGTTCTGGGTATCAATTGTAAAGGCTGTGGAGTGATTAGTGAGTCATATGATAGAAATTGTGAAAATTGTATTACAAACCGTCTATTAAAATTAACAATATAACTTTTTTTTCAAAAGGTGCATGGCACCGCCATTTCCCAGTGAGACGTAATCCTCCTTACACCAGTAATATAATCGATTGAAATTTCGGTTTGTGTGGGCGGTGCCACGCTCCATTGTCTAATTATGTTTTTATGAAGCCTATGGTAGAGGCCCTACAGACAGTATCACCCAGAGAAAATTTCATTTCAATCGGTTTATTATTATGTACCAAATTTCGACTTCGTACCTATAATGGTTTATGAGATATAGACATTTCAAAATTCGAGCTGTATGGGGCGGTGCCTCGTGTTGTTCGAATTTCCAAAAATCCCTTTTTAGTGCTCGCCTATGTCATAAAAGGAACCTACATTTCAAATTTCAAGGTTCTAATTTCCGCTGGGGCTTGGGCTGGGGAGGGATCAGTCAGACTCTCAAGCCTTTTATATATATGAACTAGTGGTCCCGGCAAAGCTTTGCTATTGCATACTTGACGAATACTTATAATAAGCGTCGATCTTGTGCGCTTTGTAAACAATTTGTTTTCCCAAGTTACTCCTTAACCTGATCAAACTAACAATGTCTCACTACTGGAAATTAATAATTCCGTCTGGAAATTCATATGTATCTATTAGGGTGGGGCGATTAGCATGGAAGGAAAAAAATCTTAATGGGCGCTTCACGTTTCTGATTCTTTGGATTGTACTGTATGGTCATCTACGGTGAAAATCGAGCTTCCACATTTTGACTTGAAGTTTTTTCTCAAACTTTATTTTTTTTTTGGAAAATTTGCAAATTTTCTTGGGCTCATATTTCGTAATCTATTTGAAATTTTGACTTATTTTCAAAAGTAAGGTTATAGCTATTCTCTCAATAAATTTACTCTGATCTTGTCTATATATATAAAAATGAAATGGTCCACGTATGTCATACCATCACTTGAGAACGGCTGGAGCGATTTAGCTGATTTTTTTTTATTCGATTCGAAATTTTCCGTAGATTGTTTGTGTTGAAAAAAATCAAATCCAGGTGGCGCTAGGGTGGATTTATATCGAAAATTTGAATGCATGTACCAATTCAACTGAAATTTAGAATGGATATTCATTTGATCATGAGTAAACATTTTATGTACAAATGGACCCGGTAGATGGCGCTGGGGTCGGTTTACAATCAAAATTTTAACGAATGGGCCAATTTAACTGAAATTCAGAATCTATGTTTGTTTGATCATCAGAAAAAATCGTATGTACAAATGGACCCGGTAGATGGCGCTAGGGTGGATTTATATTGAAAATTTGAATGCATGTATCAATTTAACTGAAATTTAGTATTTATTTTTGTGGAACCTTGAGAACATTTTTTTGTATAAATTGACCCGGTAGGTGTCGCTATGATGGAATTATAATTTGGCTGGGGTTGAATTATTTCGAAAATTTATATCAATTGTCCGATTTTACTTAAACTTAAAATATATGATTTTTTTGGCATGAGAAAATTTTGAATGTACGTTTGGAACCAGTTGCCGGTGTTTAGCTTATGATACACTTAATTTTTGGAATGACATTTTGTCACTTTTTTTAACATCATAGTTATTCAGAAGTCTATATATATATAAAAGATGTACATTTTGATGTCACCACTAATTGTGAAAACGGTTGACCCCATTTGTCCCAAAATTTCAGTGAAAGTTAAGGATTGGCTGTAGATGGTCACCCAGACTACAAAAAGGCTTAAAGAAGAATGACTAACTTTTATAATGGCGCACTTTCTACTGAATTAGGGAGCTTCACAAAGTTGTTTTTCCCATTTCAAAATTTTAGGGGACAATAACGAAAATAGGAATAACTGTTGATATCACCCAGACCATACGGTTAATGGGGTTGCTGAGCTTAATGAATGCAATTTTTGAAATTCGTACTCCTTAGGATAAAAAGGTACAATCACCCAGTACACCAACGCTGAAAGTTATAGGTCAATCAATCGGCTTAAAAATGTGGTTTTAGAATATATGCCTATCAATAAGTAACTTTTCATCCCATCATGGACTGCTGATCCGTTTTAGCAATTCTTATAATAATATATAATAATCTTTAAGAAATATGAATAACAGAATTTGTCCGGGAAAACCTCGCCCTTTAAATTGAAATATTTTAAAGGTCAAAAAAATAAACCAATCGTTTTTAGATTTCAACTACACTCAACATATTTTACAAAAATTTGGAGGCAGGACGAAGTCTGCCGGGCCAGCTAGTTGTACAATAAAATAATTTTTAATGCAATAAATTGTACTTTTTGGTACCAATGAACTTTCTGTACTTTCTGTTTCTGATATCGAATATGTTACTATCTGTGCAACAAATATTATCGGTCTAGGGCTAAAGTATAAGTATATTTCATCTGCATATTCATATTACATTTGCTGGTACTATCTGTATCATTCTTGCTGTAAAAAAGGGTTTGTCACGCCCACTCACGAGCATGCGGTAATTTTCATACGGTATACTGCCTTCCAAATTTCATTGCAATCGGTTCACCCCTTTAGACGTAACTGAGATACATACAAACAAACAAATTCACAAACATTCACATATTATAATATTAATAGGGGGTGTGAATGGTTTATGAATACAGTTCTCAAAACTTGCTAAAAAAATAGGTTTGTAAACCTCTTGTAACTTTTTATGAATAAGGCAGTTGATTTTTAATATTGGCATTTTTTATTAGTCTACGTTTTTAGACTACGGCTAAAAATCATATAAATATCATTCAACCATTCAAAAGAGATTTTCCAATTGAACAGGATGTTCAGTACAATAAATGTATCTTTTACCAAAAATCGTATCGTAGTTCCAATACTGTACAGGATATATAGAGTTGATTTACATAAAAACACAAAAACATCTTTTTGAAATACTAAAAGTTGTTCAGAAACCTCTTTTTATGTCGAAACCCAATTTATCCAAGAAATAAGTGCACAAACAGTAAAATAAATATTTGATTCTATATTTGTTACCAACATATTCTTCCTCAAATTGTAATTACAATACAAAATGATCTTAAACGCCTTTGACATAAACGTAGACAGCAAAGTTGACTGAGATGTCCTGGCAAAAAAAGTAATCTTTCATTTTAAATCCTTTTCCTGTGTGGAGGCCATCACAGCCTCATCATCTTGCTTTTTATATGTGAATTTATACCAGCTCATATCAGTATTCTCATCTACAAAATCATCTTTGTTACATATCTCTGACTGATGGACGGAGATCATAGTCTCCCTGGCAATGTGGTACACAGAGTATGGGGAGAGTACATGTCCATCAAGTTTTGAGATGGACACAAGTGTGCTTCCCTGCTCACCCCAGTGAGTGTATGTGTGTGTTTGTGTGTGCCGTTGACCAAGTGTTACCATAATCTCATTCATCTTTGATGTTACCTTACCATATTCCTTCTGACCATTACGTTCGTGTCGTCGTGGTCTTCTTTAGTTTCAGGTGGTTAACATTTTATGTTGGCTTTTGTTTCATTTGGTCTCATTTCATTTTTGCTTTCCTTCCGTTTTTGGTAAAAATGTATTCACTTTTAATTTATCTTCTGGACATGTGAGAAGTATAAAAGTATAAAGCTGTATGAAAAGCAGGAGGGTTCGGTCCATAGGACGGCCGTTTGGAAAACTTGGCTGGTTGGATTTGAACACATGTCTTTATTGTGACCAATGGTCGGTCATACACACACATAAGAGTTAATTTATACTTGATTGAAATGTTGTTCTCGATTTTCTTTTGGTCTTTTTTCTTATACGTTTTTCCTTTCATATAACATTAAAAGGACATTGGTTGTACATAAACAGATTAGTTTAACATGAAACTGTCCACAAGTTTGGTCAATAATCAATCAAGCACTCGGATGTTTGTTTTCTGCCCTCCCTCCCTTTCCATTTTCTTACGGAGTTGGGCTGTTGGTCTCTTTCAATTGAATTAAGGTTTGCATGGTTTATAAATGATTGGTTAGATTGCTGGGATAAGATATGGTCAAAAGGATTTTATGGTAATTGGTTTTTGTTTTTTTTTTTTTTTAAAGAGAGGTGGAGGGTATAGCTTGAGGTGTTTGTATGACCGGGAGTCTGTACTAAAGTGGGCTGAGAAGTGTTGTAGGCTTTGATATAGGTATGGATACATATGTATTTATAAATAAATATATTTAAGATAAATGAATGAATAGCTATGAAGACATTATATTCAGTGGCAGTGGCAGCTTGCGTTGTTATCTTCCGTGTACGCCAAGGTTATTTTGAGAGTGATGTTATTTATAATTTTATAATATTTACATACTTAAGGCTTTGTGTTTAAATAAAAAATGGGTGTAAATATGTATATTAGGGTGACAGCTAAAAAAAAACTTTGGATTTTCGTTAATGTTCGAGCGGAATATTGTGTCAGTTGTTATTAAATAGCTATAGTCAAAAGTTGAACAAAATCGGACAACTTTAAGCCGTGCCTCAAAGATGTCAAAGGTGAAATCTATATATGAAAATAAGTTTGTCTTTGTCTGTTTGAATTATTTACTATCGAAAACGGCTTGGCCGATCTTTTTGAAATTTTTCACAGAATGTAGTTGTGCGGTCGGTGGTTTAAATAAGGTACTTTAATTTTTGATATATCAAGTGGCAAAATACCGGGTGGGATCGGATATTAAACTTGAAACTCGGTGGTATAAAACTTGAAACTTTAAAGGGCTGTATCTCATCAACTATAAGAGGTATAAAGATAATACTTTGTACGTGATGTTGGTACAGTATTCTGAAAGGGTGGAACTGGGTTGCGTCACGCCCCATTTAAAAAATTCACAGTATTGTAGATATATAACCAGGCTATTCAAAACCAAATTGGCAAGAAGGGCCGACTCGTCGCCCACGCACGTCTTTATTTGACTATTACATATTTAAGAGAAAAACTTAAATTAATCGAACATTAGTAAGAAACAAAGGATTTACTAACTAATAACCTGACTTTTGAACTCTTTGGGGCACAGGAAATGGTTGTCCTATCTTACTCAAATTTCCGTCAATTATTTTTTATCTGAAGTTGCTCAATATTCCGGTCCGAAAAAAAAATTTCCCATACATTACACTGCCGCGAGTCGATTTAAAGATCTTAGTTCGGCAAGACTGCAGCCAGTGGTGACGCGTGCGGTGACGGAGCGTTATAAATTGAAAAGGAGGGAGATGAAACGCCTGTTCGGGCGGAAAAAGCGTCTGTGGAAGAAAAGAAAGAGACAGGATATCGAAAACTACAGGGGTAGAGGTGAGGCCCGAAAGTTCTTCCAAAAGGTACAAAATAAAGGTTTTAGAACAGGGATGCCCACTTGTAAGGACACAGACGGAAATCTGGTCACGGACACTCAGAGTGTGCTGCATATATGGAGGGAACACTTTCAATCTTTACTCGTTCCCGGAGGCAGCATAAATGACAAAATCGCACCAATCATCGACGATGGAGTAGACTGTCCACCACCGAGCCAAAACGAGATCAGCACGCCATTGGCACGGCTTAAAAAAATAAAGCTGCCGGAGCGGAGTACTTCCGGCAGAGCTTTTTAAAGCCGTCGCGACGGCGGTGAGCTGGTAACATGCATTCACCACCTCATAAACACGATTTGACTCAGGGAGTGCATGCCCGATGATTGGAATCTGAGTGTCCTATGTCCCATGCTTAAAAAAGGCGATCCAAGTATGTGTACCAACCATCGCGGGATTAGCCTTTTACCCATCGCATACAAGATCCTGTCTAGTGTATTATGTGAAAGACTAAAGCCCATTTTGGCGAACCTGATTGGACCTTTTCAGTGTGGCTTTAGACCTGGTAGATCCACGACCGACCAGATATTCACACTTCGACAAATCCTGGAGAAGACCCAAGAAATGCAGATCGACACCTACCATCTGTTTATCGTCTACAAAGCTGCATTCGACAGTCCAATACGACAGTAACTATTAGATGATATGGCTGAGTTTCGTATCCCCGCGAAACTGATACGACTTTGCGAGATGACATTGACTGACATGCGAGGCTTCAGACAAGGCGATAGTCTGTCATGCGATTTTTTAATATCATCTTTAACAAAAGCCACATGCTGCTCGCGTATGCCGATGATATAGATATCATTGGCCAAGGACTGCAGGATGTTACTGCGGCCTTTTCGAGCATTGAGAAGCAGTCGGCAGAAGTGGTTCTGGTGATAAATGAAGACAAAACCAAGTTATTTGTTTCAACGAACAAAGAGTCCACTCGTCAGGGACGCTGCGTGAACGTTGACAACTATAACTTTAAAGTGGTAGATGATTTTGTCTACCTTGGCTCCGCCATACACAAAACCATACAAAAAATACTCGCCGAAGACGAGTATTGATCGCAAACCGCTGCTACTATGCGCGATTGAACGACAAAGCGCTCTCTCGAAGAACAAAGATCCAGCTCTACCAGACTCTGATCCTACCTGTCTTGCTCTACAGCGCAGAATCCTGGGTAATGACACAAGCGGATCAATCTATTTCGGGAGTCTTCGAGAGAAAAATACTCCGAAAAATATTTGGACCCATCATCGTCAATCAACGGCGAGTACCGTCGTCAAATGAATCATGAGCTGTGTTAAGCACTGGAAGAGTGCGGGAAGAAATGAAACACAACCTCTTCTACTGAAGGTTCTTAGGGAACTCAATTTATTTTAATATGGTTTCTTACAATTAAACATTCTACATTCTAATCTAACCTAAAGTAAGCAAAATACATACAATATTTATTACCTGATGTTGTTGTAATGTGTACACAAACGTTGGCCCCTTTTCTTATTTATTTGTAAATTCCCGGAACGATCGAGTAAATTAGATACACACATTCTACGCACATTACAACAACATAGGAAAATACTCAATATTTGCTGATTGTGTGGAACAACAACAAGCAACAAAATCTATTAATATATGAGCTGTACAACGACATCGAGGTAGTCAAGCGCGTTTAAATAGACCGAATGCGCTGGCTTGTACACGTTGTACGAATAGACGAGAGCGCTCCGGCTCGAAAAGTCTTGGGCAATAAACTCGATGGGCTGCGCAGGAGGCCAAAACTTCGATGGATGGACCAGGTGAAAGAGCTGTTAACTAGGCTTGGTGTGACGAACTATCTACGAAGCGCAAAAGACCGAAGCGCTTGGAATACTTTTCTGCGTGCGGCTACTGATGAATAAATTTTTGTTGTTTGCTTCCATTAAAGAAGAAGAGGAAGAAGTTCGTCCTATTGTCCCAGCGATTACCATCGTAATTTAAGATCTCTCGAACTGAATTTTGGTATGTAAGCTTTTATTCTCTAAGAGGAGGATAAGTTCTAAGATAAGCAAGATCGGATAAAAACTAGTTACTCCCACCTCCTATACACTCACCCTTCTTGGGTGTGTCCGTCTGTCTGATCTGCAATTTCAGGCGATGTTTAGGAGCTTTTGAGCTAAATTTTGGTATACAATTTCTATCCTCTAAGAGGAGGTTAAGTTCTTAGATGAGCAAGATCGGACAAAAAATAGTACCACTTCTTATACAAACTTCCCCTTTTGTCTCCGCGATTACAATCATAGTTTAGAAGCTATGTAGCTGAAATTTGGTATGCAAGCTTCTATACTCTAAGTGGAGGCTATATTCTAATATAAGCAAGATCGCCCAAAAACTAGTTACTCCCACCTCCAATACATATACCCTTCTTGGGTGTGTCCGTCTGTCTGCCCCACGCAATTACAGCCGTTGTTTAGGAGCTTTCGAGCTGAAATTATGGTATACTAGCTTCTATTCTCTAAAATGAGGTTAAGTTCTAAGATGAGCAAGATTGGACAAATACTACTCCTACCTGTCATACTAACCACCCCTTTTTGGGGGTGTCCGTCTTTCTGTTCCCTTGATTACAGACGTAGTTAAAGAACTGTGGAGCTGAAATTTGGTTTACAAGCTTCTATCCTCTAAGACGCAGTTAAGTACTAAGATGACAAAGATTAGACAAAAACTACTGGCACCTCTCACACAAACCACCCCTTGGTGGTGTTCGTGTGTACAATAAAAGTACTTATTAGTACATTTACAGCACTTTTTGTTACAATTAAGGTACTTTGTGGTACAATTAATTGTTCTTTTTGTGTACAAAAAAAGTACTTTTTAAAAATATAAATTGTACTTTTTAATACAATAAAATATAATTTTAGATACCATAAATTTACTTTTTGGAACAGTAATTTTCCTTTTTTCTTGTACAACAACAGTACATTTCCATGGTACAATAAATTGTACTTTTAGTAAAATTTACTTTTTGGTTCCGATTATTATCGGTGTATCAAATATTATCTCTCTTTGGCTGAAATACAGTTTTGCCACGCCTCCTTCGCCCACTGATTGAGAATAACAATTTCGTCTACAAATTTGAATCTTAAGTGCCGAGCACTATCTTTGTACCAAATTGTATCTTTCTGGGGCTAAAATGCAGTTTGCTCACGCCCTTCAACTAATCCAAAATTTAAATTTTGTGTGCATATTCATCTTCGTGTTGTCTGGTACTATCTTTATACCAATTTTTATCTCTCTAGCTCAAAAACTATATAGCCTACGGACAGAATTTCACATATTATTAATAGGGATGAGCTATGGGATAGCTTTTCTCGTTATAGCCCGACTTCGAAGTTATAGGCGAATCCGAATCAGTTGTTTGCAAAGCTTTAACTGCGAAGATCCCATCGATAACATTCCCGTCAAACTAGTTCAAAAACGTACTAGTTCAAAAGTATAGAATTGTGAACTACTCCCAAAATGAACTAGTCCTAAACTATCGAATTTTGAACTAGTCAAACGTTATAAGGGTACGAATAAGAAAAGGAGAATTTTGAAATAATATTAGAAGTTATTTTTCGAAAAGAAAAATGATTCTAATAGACTTTTAGATTAAAAAAATATATTCAATTGTTGTATGTATTTAATTACAATATCGCAAATTTCCAACAGATTAAAATGGATTTTGAACGTCGTAAATGTTTTTTTTTTCGTATTTTCGTATTGAAAATACTAGTACAGTACTAGCTCAAATTTTTCTAGAATAATACTAGTTCTTATTAACCTTTTTTGAAGTAGTTCCAAACTAGTTCGAAGGAGACAATCAACTACCGCCCGACTAGAATTTCTGGACTAGTTCTATTCTAGTACAAAAGGGACAATTCCCCCCAATCCTAGGACAACTACGTGTTAAATGAGACAGTTGCTTGTATGGAAGGTGAACTAGTTCACTGCCCTATGGAGAACTAGTATTATACTAGTTCCGAACTAGTATTTTTCCCTACTGGGATTGAGGGAGTAGACGATGAAAAAAAGTAGATGTCTGAGACAGTAATCGAACCCTAGTTACCCGCATGATAATCACGTGTTCTAACCTTAATGCCACAGTCGCACAGTGGTCCAAATGCTCAATCTAGCCGGAAAAAAGTCATAACTCGCATTTGACAAGCCGCATTGACAAGCAAACTCAATAAAAACACTCACCAACAAAATGGGCACTGTAAAATGGGCGTGGCAGATTTTTTGTTAAATAAATAAAAACAAATATTATGGCTATAATAAAATAATTTCATACAAATAATATTGAAGTACCTATCTCGACATAATACGTGCAAATAATAAACAATATAAATATAAATAATAAAGTAATAATAAATAAATATAAATAATACAGTAACAAGTACAGAAATTTTAGTCAGTTAAACTGACTGATAAATACCACCACAAAATAAAAGATAAAACTATGTGGTTGAGTTTGGTCATTTGTATGGGAGGTAGCCGAAGAGGTGTGTCAAATAGTTATCTTTTATGAGGTTTTGCCTTCTTTCACAGTATATTTTAATCGACCAATTTGCATTACCCCCCAAGTGTCCGTTTGAAAGTTATGGGAGAAATATAAATTTTGCAAAAATATGTCATTTTGTATGGGAGGTACCAGAAGGCATTAACCAATATAGTCCATATTCATTCCTGAGTTAAATTTTCATAAGCGAACGTCATTCGCAAAGTTTGAGTGAATTCACTTTACTTACAAAAAAGATATGTATGTAATGCTATGTAGGTCAATTCGGTCATTTGTATGGGGGGTACCAGAAGGGGTGTGGCAAAGGTTTCAGTTTTCTTAGGGTTTGTATACTATTACAAAATAATTAAACTGACCAAATTTAAATATCTTCTATTGTCCGTTTGGAAGTTGTTGAAGAAATATTAATTATCCAAAAATAGGTAATTTTGTATGGGAGGTACCAGAAGGGGTGGGGCTATTTTGCCCATTAACAATCCCATTACTTCGTTTTGAAAGATATTAATACTGGTAAATTTTCATACAGATCCGTTAAGGTTTACTCGAGTTGTCCTGCTGACCAGCCATCCAGCCAGCTAGCTATTGAGACAGACGGACATAGCTCAATCGTCTTAGAAGCTCCTGTAGTGCGATTCAGTAACTTTTAACACTTTAGCAGGTGTTAACTTTAACCAACCATTTTAATGTTTGCACTAACCACCATCTTATTCGCTAACTTATTTTTAACCATGGTAAACAGTTTTATTTTTCTCTGTATGTAAATTTTTACAAAGTGGCAACTCTGTCATGTAAAATATCAAAATATGAGAAAATAACAAAGAGGAATGTGAAAAAACCAAACAAAAACCTTGTGGTTTAAAAATTTTATCAGTTTTGTACAAAGTAAGTAAAACAATATAAATGTTTACTATTTTATTAATTTAGTAAATAATTTTAGAATTTAATATATAATTATTCAGCCAATTCGGGACTTAAACTGAAGATCACACTGGTTGACTGAAGGAGCATTATTTACTGGCTCATTCCCCAATAAAATGTGGGCTAAATACTCCAAAGTCATTATATAAAACGATTGTACAAATAAACACTTTTCTCAACGAATTAAACCACACCAAAAATGCTGGTGTTAATAAACCACAGTTTGTTTCGCTAAAAATAACAGCTGACTGAAACAGCTGGCTTTTAACTCCAGCAGATATCGTTTAAAATGTTAGTGAATAGCAAAATGGTTAAAATTGTGGTTAACATTTTTAAACGAAACAATTGTGGTTAAAAAAGCATAGTGAATCGCACTACTGAAACGAATTTGGTCTTAAGATACTTGGCGTCTAACTCGTCTTCTTCATTGCGTTACACTTTTTATCGTATCAAATGGTATATACCCTTCCCTAAGGGATATGGTATAATAATAAATAATCAAATTAAAATAATAGTTTATATGTGTGATATATATAAGAATCTCCAACGCAAATAAATAGCATTTAGGCAAAAACTGGCAGCTAATTTTGAATACATTGACAAGCTACAATCATACAGATTACAAAAACACAAATAATAGAATTAAAGTTTGATAAATTCCCATTTAAAACTCTAATTGTATTTGGACATTGGACAAAATTTTGATGTATAAGACACACTCGTACAAAACAACATTTTTTTTGGAAACAAAACATTTTATTTGAAATATAAAAATAGTAATATTTGATCATACTTTTGTTACATTAATTTCAAAAACAAAAATATTTTAAAAACTTGTTTCTTATTTTTTCACGACAACTTTAATTGCGGTACTAAATATCAACTGAGCTCTTAATAGAAAAACAAAACAGCAATTACTTGTGTTTGAAGCAAGAAAACAAACCTCAAAACAGTAGTTAAATAAATAAAAAATGTACAGTTATACTCTGTGGACACAACTTATTATTAAACAAAATATTTAGTTTCGAACTAAAAAAAATGACTTTTTTCCGGCTAGATTGAGAATATGGACCACTGTGAGTCGGCCCGAAAAACAAGAGAAACAGATTTAACAACAAAGAAAAGTTTTACTTTTTATATTCGTTTCCGTTTTCAACAATATTTTCTTCTACAAAACATTTGAATTAATGTCTCATTCAAAAAGATTGTCTGAAAATTTATTATAACTATGTAATAGAAAATCATACATCTAGTGGTGATGTATGATTTGTGTTCAACACAGAGGTCAAAAACTGCCTAACCGGTTATCCATTTTCAAATACCCGGTGTAAACGGATTTTTGATGTCGGTTAACCGATTTTTCATCAAGGGGGTTAAATTAATATTTTCATAAGATGAGTTACTTGAAGAGTATCTCCACAGAACATTGAGAAGATAGTTCTGAGCAAATCGGCATATAGAAGATTATACATTCTTATATTCTTTCATTGAAATTTACTTAAGCAATACGAATTTTTTTTTTTGGAAAAATGCAGTTAGATTTCTATTTTCTCTCTCATCTACAAAGTTCCGGGAGATACCAACAACAACATATAATAAAAAGAATTTAAACTATGTGGCCTTAAGATAACAAAAAAGTCAAAGCGAAGTCAACAAACTGGTTGAAATTTATTTACATTTTTATGATATTTTTGTATTAAAAGTAAATTCTACTAAAATATATCACAATATACCTCGGAGCAGCGTCTGCTGCAACAACAAATTAATTTTAGCTTCGTATACACTCCTACTTAAAAATATAAGAAAGGTTGATCATCACTGGTCGAATTTTAACTTTTTTAAATTACACTAAAATTGGTTCACATATTAGAAGCAAACAAACCCCGAAGCGAAAGCTAGTTTAAAAGTCATTCGATAGGAGTTTAAATCAAATGCTTAAGAGTCGAAGTTTTTTGGTATTTAAACGTTTAAAATAGGTCTACGAAATTAATTAAACCTGATTTTGCTATGATCCTTAATATCAATGAACCTTAAACTCATATCAAATTATTACATTTTTGAAGCACTATCTAAAAACAAAGCCGCTGCGGCGAAATTCGGAGAAAAATATTTTTGTGCAAAAAAATATATAGGTTAACCCCTTGCTAAAATTTGGATTTTTTTTATAAAAATTTTCTTTTGTTGTAAATGGCATTGACTGCTAAAACATAGTCATTTGAGTGTTATAAAGTATTTCATTTATCGTTTTTGTTAAGAAATCAGCATAATAAAGACGTTCCAAAGCCAATGAAAACTGGTCGAATTTTCGCTTTATTCAATTTATACCAAAACAGGTGGAAACACGATGGGCAAACGTATCCATCATAAACTAAGTGTTCAATCGAAAAAAAAGGTTCTATGTTTGTGAACACCATATAAAAATTACTTAATTTCCCTTTACACCCCCTTGTATGAGGTATGGTCCAACCAACCTTATACTTAATACACAAAATATGGTTAAAATTTACAAGAAAAAAGAAAACAAATTTGTCACTTGCATGGCGAACTGGACTATTCATCATTGCAAACACCCTTTTAAAGTTCTTAAAACCATAATTTGTAAACTAAACATCTAAGAATACTTCACTTTTTCCTTAAATGTTACACGCTGTAGCTTAAGACTATGTGATACATTCATATACCCCTATACACAATTTTGTTTCTGTTTCAATAAGGGTTCTATTTCAAATCTGTAACAGTCAATTGATCTCATTAAAGTACTCGTAAACCAAATCATCAACTATATCCTTTACAATAAACTTCTACAACTATGTAACGCCAAATGATTAATATCAATAGTATAGTTAACGTAGTTTTGTTTCTCTTCACCTTTCCCTCTGACCATATTATTTTATAGTTTGTTTGTTCAACAAACAAACCGGAAACTATTTAAAAACTCTTTATAATTATGGGTTTCAGCACTCATCATCACATCAGAGACATCATTGTGATCATCACATCAGCCCAGCCCATTCAATCAAGCGCAGCACTGACTCTTTAAGGGCATCTCACCATATGTTGTCGCCATTCGGGTATAATTTTTTTCTTCAGAAAAGTGTTAGCGCCGTCATTTAGTTGGTGAAAAAAAACAATTTGTGTGTGTGTTTGGTTTTTTTTACAATCCCTCGATCCTTGGTCTTTAATCATAATGATACCGAATGGCCAATTTTGTGTTACTCTGTTTGGTATTAAGGTGCGTTTATATTGGTATTAGTAGCAATTTTGGTAGTTATTTGATGTCATTAAGAAGCCGCACCTGAATGTTCATTGATGTGTGCGGCCATTGGATTAAGCTGTAAAACATACTTTTATTTATACAGTAGATAGATATCACATATGTGAAATTGCTATATATATGAAAAGTTCGACTTTTGTCAGACAATTTCTTGAGCAGTTTCAAACATATTGCCGACAGCAACTTCTGACTGGTCGAGCCAATTGTCATGTTTATAACAAGCTCAAGCTTCTCAAACAGCTGAGCATCATAATTCGTAAATTCTTTTCATTACAAATTATGAAAATTTGTATCAATTTATCACTTCGGTAGTGAATTCAGATATGTTGTGATAAAATGAATTCTTTTTACGAAGAAAATGGAGTCGGAGAAATTTCGCTGTCATTCATAATTATATGAAAGAATATAATTTTAATAAGAATTTCGAATTTTTGTTGAAGATCATTTACATTTTAAGTGATCATAACGAAATAAACTCATGTCTCAGATTTTAATGAATTTTGGTATTTGGAAAAAAAAATTTTAAAAATTAAACACAACAAACTCTCTGGATTCACCAACATTTTGGCTTTATTAGTTCACAAAATTCATGGCATTTAATCTATAAAAAAAATAAATCCTGGCATATGGCTTCATTTACTGTGACTTATGAACGCCACCTTGTCAGCCCATTTTTTTGGAAACAAGACGATATGAAAATTTACCAGTATTATTTTTTTCCAAATTGAAGTAACGGGATTGTAAATGGGCAGAATTGCCCCACCCCTTTTGGTACCTCTCCCATACAAAATTACCTATTTTCGGATAAGTTATATTTCTTCAATAACTTCCAAATGGACAACTGGAGAATATTTGAATTTGGTCATCTAGTCATCTATAAATAAAAAAATTAATTTTTCTTTCTTTGCCGGCCCCCTCGATGTTGTCGTCAGCAACTTCGCAGTTAATCGGCATGTCTAGTAAAATCTTCTTAATCAGTGACGTTCGCAGTCGTCGATAAACAAGAAGGTGCCGTTAGTTGTGAATCTAAAAATAGAAAACGTGTTAAGTCACAACAACGCGAGAAGCTAAATTAAGTTTTTTTTAAGTCAAATTTTGCTTAAGATGTACGCTTATGAAAATTTGGATATATACTATATCGGTTTACCCCTTCTGGTACCTCCCATCGTGCTTATCTTAGCACTTAACCTCCGCTTGAGATATTGAAACTAGCATACCGAATTTCATGTCGATATCTCCTTAGCTACGACTGTAATCGCGGGAACAGCCACAAAATATGGGGCAGTTTGTATAAGAGGTGGGAGTAGTTTTTGACCGATCTTGCTTATCTTAGGACGTAATCTCCTTTTAGGGCATAGAAGCTTGCATAACAAATTTCAAGTCGATAGCTTTTATACAGCGACAGTAATTGCAGGACCGGCCGTGGCATGATGGTCTACGCGTCTACTACGTGGGAGATCTCAGGTTCAAATCCAGGATCCAGCCATGCAAAAAAAAAACAAAAATTATTTCATTACGGTTGCATTCGTGGCTAATCATTTATATATATATTAGGGCGGCAGCAAAATAAATGGATGATTTTTTTTACGAAAATTTAATAATTCCGGACCGGAATATTTTGCCACTTGATGTACAAAATTCATGACGGAAATTTGAGTAAGATCGGACCACTATTTCCGGTGCCCCAAAGAGACCAAAGATCAGCTTCGTTTGTATTTTTTTCTCGCAAATATGTAATTGTCATATATTGACTTGTGTTGGCGGCACCTTGGCCCTTTTTGCCAAATTGGTTCCAAAAAGCCTGGATATACTCCAACTTTACTGTGGAGTTTTTAGGACGGTCAAGCTATTATTCAGCCCTATTCTGCGTTTCGATTACGCACGGATTTTCTCCGTTTTGACAACTCTGGTATTCTGCGTTTCGTTCCGTTCCGCTTTTCTTTCGATTGTAGCTATTCTACATTACGAACGTAGTTACGTTTTTGTAAGTTGTAATTTAGCTGGCGGAGTTTGCGTAAAAAAATACAAAATATAAAAAAGTATTTAGAAAAATGTAAGTATCAAATAGATAAATGTTTTTTATTTCTTTTTACTGATTTCTGATGTTTATTTCATTTATTACAGGTCAAAAACAACAACGCCAGCGCTATACGAGAAGCTGCTGGCTTTCATGGCCAAAAATACCGATATTGCTGGAGGCTTCCACTCCAGACCAAAGGAGGCTTTACAGGCATTTTGGGAAGAAGTGTGATGTGGCTAAATGCAATAGGGCCACCAAGTAAAGATGAGAATGCATGGAAGAAGGTATGTATGACATTTTAGTTTGTATTTCATGTATAAAATACTTTTTTTATTTAGGTTTGAACGGACTGGAAATGCTATATCAAGCGGAAGCTCTCCCACAACAGGCAGGAGAGAATGAGCACCGGAGGAGACGAATATCGTTTGCAGCGCATTACTCCCCTTGGTTTTTGCTTTGTTTGCAGTTTACTTAACAATTTTTACACAATGGCTTATGTTTTGTTTCGTTATTTTCCGTTCCACTGACAAAACAGCTTATTGTGAATACACAGTTGCTTCCTCATTTTCTTTCGATTCAGTTTTTTGCTGGAATACCAATTTACGATCCGTGTGTAGCGGAATGCGGGGACGTAATCGAAACGCAGAATAGCCCTGATTATGCCTGTAATTTATACTGTACCAACAACACATACCAAATATCGACCCTTCTTGCCAACTTGGTCCCAAATAGCATAGATAGATCTCTACTATTCTGTGCAATTTTCAAGACGATCAAACTATAATTATGGCTATTATAACAATTTATTTTAAATGGGGGGTGGAACAGCCCATTTCCACCCTTGCTGTTGTTCATGCTGTACCAACAACACATACCAAATATCAGCTTTATCCCTCTTATAGTTCATGAGATACAGCCTTTTTAAGTTTCAAGTTTTATACAACGCCCACTGGTCCGATCCCATCCATTATTTGTCGGATCACATTGCTGCCAAATGCATTCACACAAATTTTCAAGGCGATTGGAGAAACAGTTCTCCAGATATTGCGGTTTCAATAATGGCGTCAAATGGGTGAGGCCACGCCCACTTGATATATCAAAAAAGAAAGAACCATATTTTTACCACAACTACATTCTGTGAAAAATTCAACAAAATCGGTCAAGCCGTTATCGAGTCTCTATCCCGCTTGTTCTGGTAAGCATTACGTATGTAATGATACCATCGATTACCAGGAATGACACAGTACTTCCTCGTCAATATACCCGCCATACGTTTTATTGACGAAACATAGGAGGTATACAATCGCCACTATCTCGCTTACCATCCATTGACGAAAACACTAATGGTAATTCGTAATGACTTTCTTCGATACCAATTATATGATGAAATAGATAATGAAGTGGAGTGAACTAGTTCGTTAATAATATACTACTACAGAATGGAAAAATTTGAAGGAACTTGGGAAGTGACATAGTGTATGGTGTAGGTCTGGTCGAGTACAATATGAATATGTATACATCATTTCCCTAACACCTCCAAAATCTTGACTTACGGTTAAAAAACCGGGGTTTCAGGTTTTTTTGTTTGATTTGTTGACGGTTTTAGGAGGAAGAATCTTAGAAATTTCCAACGAAATATATTTATTTATAGATATCTTCCTATAACTGTCTTGTTTAGCGTCAATTATTCATACTTTTCGGATTTGTTCACTATTTTTACAGTTTGAAGATGTTTTTAGCCAGAATTTTATTAGAATACTCTAATGTTGGTTTTGTTATTTAGAAAGAGTTTGCTTTTACGACTAAAGCGCATTTTTGTTTGTAAAAATCGGTTAACAAGAGGTTAAGTTATTCATGCATTTTGAGGAACGCTACTTTCATATCCCATACTAAAAAAAGCCGGGAGAACTTTGCATTGAAACACGAAAAACTTCTAACACAGTTGTTGACTTTACATTTCCAGATCAAACACTGAATGGAATTTTTCAACCACCGTTTAACATACCGATCAATAAATTTTTTTTTATTAGCTACAAACATATCAGAAAATAACGGCACTTAAAAAAGAGACGAGTAAAAAATATATGAAAATGAATATGTCTGTTTATTTTACTATCCCCTAGTAATGCGCATGGGAGTCAATTAACGCAACGCTCGCTTACTTTGGACTAATGAAATAAGTATATACGCAGTTAAACGAAATCGTTAATGATGTATACTATGAAAAGTATAAATTAGTAAGTACTGTGTGTTATGATCGACGAAATCATTACAGAAAAGGTGTCTATTGTAGTTTCGCCGAACAAGCGGGTACGGTACTAAAAATACAACTAAACAAACACAAACTCATTTTCATATCTGTACATAGATTTGACCTCTTTGGGGCACGGTTCGGCTAAAATTGTAAAATTTTGACTATAGTCGTCTTACAACAACAGACACAATATTCCACTCGGACATTACCGAAAATCAAAAGTTTAATTTTCGCTGTCACCCTTATATATAAATATTGTCATGCCTACCACGCCTCCTTATGGGCGTTGCAAATGGAAGAACCAATTAAATATACCCTTCACTCCGTTCGTGCACGTGGTGAAGGGTATAAATATGATTCAACTTCCAATTGATTCTCAGCTCATTCACTGAACACACCGTTAATTTGAACGCAGTTCAATCAAATTTCGCATCATGTAAACTCTATGTAAGAAAACAACTAGCCAAACTGAGCAGTACCGATTGACTATTCCTCCCAATTAGCACTTATAACCAATTTACTTAAAACAATAAACCCTGCACTAAAAATACATGTTGTAAGTATATCAGTGTTTTCATACAGAGAAATCTCTAAATATTCCACAAATTCCCACACTTAATCACAGTGCGTGCGTGTAATTGCGTGCCAGAGGATTAACGTCACTTTAGCGTTAATTATTGCCACAAATCCACATATCTTCACAAACAACCGTGAGAAAAAACCCTTTATCCCAAGTAAGTAATACCGTGAGTAAAAACAACAATTTTTTTAATCTTTTCATGTCATTCTCTATGTATATTTTTGAAATTTTAAGCATTTTTTTTCATATATAGTTTCTTTTTTTGTCGTAATTACAAGCAAATTATAAAGAAATATAAGTATTTTGTTTATTAACATACTCGGTATACTTTAAGAAATCGAGTTGTTGTCTTATGTGTGTGTGTGTGTGTTTTGTCGTTACAGTTTCCATAATACATAATTACTATAATGACTTAATTTAGTAAAAGTTTTAACATTAATTAATTACTAAATGGTTTTTTTTTTGTTTGCTGGTTGTTAAATATGTATGTAATTGTAGTTACATGTTAAAAATGAAGTGCATTGCTATTGATTATCAAGTGTTTGTAAATTTCTAATTTAGTTTCACTATTGCTTTATTTTTTCAGGGGTTTTCTTTTATTTCTTTTTCTGTAATTATTTGTCTTAAAATCAATGATACTGTTTTAGAAAATACTATATACAAAATTGTTGCCAGTTGGTCTAGACATACAATAGAAGTGTTCCGAAGGATGTGATTTGTCTTTTAATAACTAAAACTATTAAATAATATTAAGTACTTAATTAGAAAAATGTAAGGTAATTTTTACAAATTCTTAGGCTTTAATAAAAGTCTACAGGGGAATGCGGTTTTTTGCGGGGGTGTTCCGTTTTTTGTTTTGTTTGTTTTTTTTTAATAATTAATACAATATGTTTAGCCATAAAAACATGGTCTTTGTAACTATAGTTTTTGTAATTGTTATTATAGATTTTAATTTTTTGTTTTGTTTTGCAATATATTTACATGTTTGTTTAGTTATCACAACATTTCTTTCATCTGCTTTCTAAGTGAAAACGACTTTTGAAATTTACTTAACATCCTGCGGCATGTGGCGGCTCTGCCCATGGCTGCAGTCCATGCAGTGCCGCTAATGGTGCTCCATTCACAGATTGCGCCGACATTTGCGCCGCTGGTGGAGGAGCAAAACCTTTACTAATCGCTTCGGCCTGCAGTGACAACATCAAGCGATTGGCGGCCTGTCGTTCAGCTTCACGTTCTTCGGCGGTTTGACGTCTGCAATGGAGAAGAAGGAAAAGATATGGTTATAATAATGTTAAATGTAAATCAGTAAACGAATTGAAAGGAACAACTTTAATAAATGTTATCACAAATTACACAATGCAACACCAAAAATATAATAAAGCAATTCTCACTATTTTTTGTTGATGTATTAAGGACCCACTTTGACAAATTTAGATAAAAACTTTCTATGGTGAATTTTTTTGAAAATATTTTTTTTCATTATAACACAAAAAAGATTTTCACATTTTCCCCAAAATTGTACCAACAAATTAAGCTTTTCTGTTAAAAACTTCGAAATTTTATGAAATTACAAAATTAAATCGAAATCGTCTAAATGTGTAGTTTAGCACTTTGGTCGTACAGCCAGATCTTTTGTAAATAAAATGAGTACTTTTAAAGAAAACCGGTGGAAAATTGTTAATACAATTCGAAATTAAGTGGCGGTATCTAAATTTGATTTAGACCTTATAAATCCACGACCGACCAGATATTCACATTACGACAAATCCTGTAGAAGACCCAAGAAATGCAGATCGACACCTATCATCTGTTCATCGACTACAAAGCAGCATTCGAAAGTGATACGACAGAAATTTTTAGATGCTATAGTTGAGTTTGGTATACTCTCGAAGTAAATACGACTTTGCGGGATAATACTGACTGACACCAAATCCAGTGAAAAATGGCAAAAATCTGACAGAGATATTTTCTACGAGGCTTAAGACAAGTCGATAGCCTGTCTTGCCATCTCTTTAACATCGTAATGAAGATGATCATGCGGAAGACTGCAGTAAACAGGAACGGTATCATCTTCATCAAAGTCACATGCTACTGTCATATGCCGATAATGTAGATATCATTGGCAGAGGATTGCAGGATGTTACTGCGGCTTTCTTGAGCATTGAAAAGAAGTCGGCGGAAGTGGGTCTGGTGATAAATAAGGACAAAACCAGGATATTTGTTTCAACGAAGAACAAAGATCCAACTCTAACAGACTCTGATCCTACCTGTCTTGCTCTACAGCTGCGAAAAATAAAATACTCGCAAAACATTTGGAACATCGAATATATATTGGAGTATCGACCTCGAATGAACCACGAGCTGTATGAGCTGTACAACAATATCGATGTAGTCAAGTGCGTTGAAATTGACCGAATGTGCTAGCTTGGACACGTTGTACGAATGAATGGAAATGTTCCAGCTCTAAAACTTCGTTGGATGGACCAAGTGAAACAGCTGTTATCTACACTTGGTATGACAATCGGCATGTTTAGTAAAAACTTTACAAACACTGACGTTCGCATTCATCGATAAACAAGTAGGTGCCGTTAGTTGTGAATCTAAAAATAGAATGCATGTTAATTCACAACAACGCGAGAAGCTATCCCATACATCATTCATGGGATGTAAAAGGAAATTAAGTGCTTTTTTCTAAATTTGACAAGAATTTCGAATTTTTTGTTGAGAGCACAGCAAACTCTACTCATGCATGTCTCTGATGTTGTTGTAATTTGGTATAGGGCTAATGGCCATATTCGATGTTAGAATAACTTCAGTATTATATTTTTTATAACATAGTAAGAGAATTAGTTTTGGCTATGCCAGAGCTCAGAAACCCTTGACCATTTGTACAAATGATGATAAAACTAGTTACAATAATATTTTATTAAAGTTTGTACCGCAAACAAAAGGGCAATTTGTATGAGAGTTGGATAATAGAGTTGGATATAGCCGAACACATACAATTATTGTCATTAATTTTTAATTACTATAGAAATGTCAAATACTGAGGTAGAGTTGTTTGTATGAGTTGAAAATATTATTATGAATTTTTTTAACCCCCAAAAAGGTGGAGTTTGTATGGGAGGTGGAAGTAGTTTTTGACCCATCTAGCTTATCATAGAACTGAACCTTCGCTCAGAGGATAGAAGCTGGCACACTAAATTTAAGCTCGATATCTCTTAAACTACGGCTGTAATCCCAATACAGACAGACGAAACCCCAAAACCTGATAGTTATATCTTATGAAAATATAAGTTTGAACACTGAAATTCAGCTCGTCAATAATGGCGGGAACAGACCCCCAAAAAGTTTGTATGGGAGGTGGGAGTAGTTTTGGACCGCTCTGGCTCATCTTAGATCTAAACCTCTGCTTAGATGATAGAAGTTGTCATACTTAATTTCAACTCAATGTTAAAAGCGGGTACAGATGGTAGGACACCCCCAAACACAAAGGAGGAGTGTAAGGGAGGAGGGAGTAGTTTATGTCTGATATTGTTCATCTAAGAACAAAACCTCAGCTTAAAGGATAGAAGTTGGCATACTAAATTTCAGCTCGATTGCTTTTAAATTACGGTTGCAATCACAGGAACAGACAGACTTACACCCCAAAAAAGGGGCTGTGTGTATGGAAGGTGGGAGTAGTTTTTCGTCGAACTAGCACATCTTAGAACTGAACCTTCGCTTGGAGAATAGAAGCCGGCATACTAAATTTTGACTCGAGAGCTCTTAAATTACGGTTGCAATAGCGGAGACAGACAGGCTGACAACCACAAAAAGGGAGAGGTTGTATGGGATGTGGGAGTATATTTTGGCCGAGTAGCTCATCTTAGATTTTAACCTCCATTAAGAGAATAGAAGCAAAAATACTGAATTTCAGTTATATAGATCCTAAAATACGGCTGTAATTGCAAGGACAGACAGACGGACAGGCCCAAAAGGGGAAGTTTGTGTGGAATTAGTTTTTGCCCGATCCTGTTCGTCTTAGACATTAACCTTTGCTAAGAGGAAAGAAGTTTGCATACCAAATTTTGGCTTGATAGCTCCTAGACAACAGCTGTAATCGCTGGGGCAGGCAGACGGACACCCCCAAAAAAGGAGAGTAGTTTTTGTCCGACCTTGTAATTTTGTATATCAAATTTCCCAGGAAAGACAGACGAATACTCCAAAATAGGGGACGTGTGTACGGGAAGTGGGAATAGTTTTTGTCCGATTTTACATATCTTAAAAGTGTACCTCTGCTTAGATGATAGAAGCTTGAATACTGAATTTCAGTTCTATAGCACCTAAACTACGGCTGTAATCGGGGCGCTGAAAGACGGACAGCCCCAATAAGATGCTGCAACTCTAATCGCAGGGACAGACTCCCAAAAAGAGGTAGTTTGTGTGGGAGTAAATTCTGTCTGATCCTAGAACTTAACCTCTCCTTAGAGTATAGAAGCTGGCATACTAAATTGAAACACGAAAGCTCTTAAAAAACGGTTGCAAACATGTGGACGGACAGACGGACAGTAGTAGTTTTTGACTGATCTTGCTAATCTTTGAACTCAACATCCGCTTCGAGTATAGAATAGAGTGGTCGCTAGTTCTATGGGGGAAAAATTGAAGAATTTTGTCGGTCTGACCCCCAAAAATGAGCACGATTGGAGTATGGTAACCCGCTATAGGCTTAAAGCTCATATATCCACGTTTGGGAGGTATAACATAAGGACTACCAGTCCAATTTTGCTAGAATAAAAATCCGAAATTTAAGAATTAAAATTCCTCTAATCCGTTCATATATCATTCCTCTGCATAATCAGCAGTTTGCAGTTAAAAATCTAAAAAAAATTTCTAAAAATTTCAAAATTTAACAAATTGAATTGAATTTGTTAGATACAGCGAAACTATGCAGAGAAATGATATATGAACAGATTAAATTTAATACATGATAAATTTTAATGTGGGTCTCTTATTTGCCGATCTTTTTCGTGTGAAAAATGCGATTGTTTTTTGCCTCGCGAGGGTTTGGGCTGCCTAACACTGATTTAAAGCTTTTGCTATAACCATTATTTTTTAATTTAATATGTGTGCCGATTATTATACTAGTCTAGTTATTTTGCCCTATTTTACTTTACAAAACTCCAGCACTCTTAGTAAATACTAATATTTTTAAAGGCTATTCACTTAAGATTCGCTTAACAATAAATGGTCATGTTAGCCATTAAATAAATCTTAAAATATGGTGACAATAAAAGTAACTAACAGAAAGCCTTGGTATACAATGCTAATTACACTTTTAAAATGTTTTACAACAAAGTTATAAAAATGGCATAAGCCCCCCCAGAGGAACCCTTGAAGGATGCCACAGATGAGTACGCAAAATGATTTTAATTACCATCTTAGCAAAACCAAATAATCTCTCGGCATCAAATGGCAAGCGATTTTGAATTTCTTGTACTTCAGTGTAAGCTCATATAGTTTAAGGTATTTTGTACGTTAAGGCAGAGCATCTGAGAGCACATGAGAGAGAGAGAGAGAGAGAGAGCATGAAGCATTCGAGCTTTGTTTGTTGAGCAACATTTGCTATTACGATAATAACCTTTTTAAGTTAAGCTATTAACACTGTTTATTGAAATTTATTAGCAAATAAATTTTAAAAAGGCCACAAGTTTAAGAAAATGTTTGGTTAGCTAAAGCAAGGCTCTATGTATTTATGTATAATGTACATACTCGTACACAATCTACTTCCCTTTATGGCCACAAAAAGCTGTGGCTGTTTAGGTTTGATTTTGCCAATATTTTTAATTAATTTTATACAATTTTAGACACTGCCAGATATGATAAATATTATATGGCCTTTCCTTTCCACGAAATGTAAATGAAAATTTTTAGATTTTACTTTTATTTTCCTATGAACTTTTTACTTGTATTTTACACATTATCAATTGGTTATTTATCATTTTGTTGTGGAAAAATGTTAGCAAAACGTTTCTGTGCTCACAGTAATTCACTAATTCAGCCAGTGGTATTCATATGTGCATTGGTTTGGCGTACAAATTTTATCCACACGCAATAATTCATGTCGAACCGAATATGTGATTAAATAACATAACAATGATACATAAAAATTCAAATAAATTGCAAAAATATAACAAAAAATACAACAACAAAAAAACAGTCCACATACGTATCTCTCTAACCCCTCAAATGTGAAGTTGCAGGAAAAAGATAAACTCATGTGGTAAAATTGAAATGTTTATTTTCCTACATTGTTTTCAATTACAAAGTTGTGTGTTGCCTTTACACCGTCGTGGTCGTCTATAAATCACATTTCCAGGAAGGTAAAATTAAAGTAATTTGCTATGGCAAACAAAGTTTACAATGCATTTGTATTGTTAGCAATTGCCAGAGTTGAAAAAAAAGAGGAAGTGCTAAAAACAAAGAGAAATCACATGTATTTTGGGTAGTTGGGGTAAACTGGGAGTAATAACTGGTATTATAAATTCTAGATTGGATGGACTAGTTTTGAAGTATGATATATTATTTAAAAGGGTGTTGAGACTACTTTTAGATTTGATGCGCACTTTGGTTTTAAGTCCACACCTTTAATTTTTATACTATTCACTACTAATTCAAGCGTTGAAACATGAAATCGAAGTTGCCATTGAAAAGATTCGACCCAAAACAATCAAAAATGTACTTAAAAATTTCGTTGATAGGATGAGGTAATGCCGAGCCAGTCGTGGTAGTAATTTAAATGATATTGTGTTCAATTATTTAATGATAAAGTTCCACCTTTCCAATAAAACCAGAAATTTAAAGAAATTATCAGTACTTTTTTTTATAGCCGATTCAAATATAAAATTTTAAATGGCCCATCAAATTTAAAATTTTTAATAAATGACCTACTTCGAATTTTGAGTTGATTTCAAGATGTCCTTGTCTGTCCATTACAGCCGTTGTTAAAGATCAATCGAGCTAAACTTTTGTATACATGCTTCTATACTTTAAGCGGATGTTTAGATCTACGATGGGCAAGATAAGACAAAAACTAATTCTAACTCCCCATTTTGGGAGGGTGTCCGTCTATTTGTCCCATCGATTACAGCCATAGTTTAGTAGCTTTTCTCGAAATAAGGACGAAAAGGACTCTTAAGGTGTCGAGAGAGAAAGTTTAAATGTTCTACAAAAAAAATCGTCGTTAAATTTCATTGAAGACATTTGATATAGAAAATGCACTTAAACTATGAGAAGCATAGATAACTGACTATCTCAGGTCGCTGTTCACAGAGAGCTTTGAAAAGAGTCAAAATAATAAATGTTGAAAATATCGATTTTGAATAGTAAAATTTATTGCACCACAAAGTAAAATTTCTTGTCTTTGTTGTTTGTACCAAATAGTACGTTTATTGTACCAAATAGCGCAATTGATTGTACCAAAAGTACTGTTATTGTCACAAATATATGATTTTTTATACCAAACAGTACAATTTATTGTACTAAATAGTACAATTTATTTTGCCAAAAAATACTTATATTGCACAAAATAGAATAACTTACTTACTTACTTAATTTCCCTTTGCACCCCATCAATGAGGTATGGGATAGCTTCTCGCGTTGTTGTGAATTAACACGCTTTCTATTTTTAGATTCACAACTAACGGCACCTACTTGTTTATCGACGAATGCGAACGTCACTGTTTGAGAATCTCTTACTAGACACGACGATTGAATCGACGCTTAATACTGCGAAGTTGCTGTCAACAACATTTTAGGGGAGCCGACAATGAAAGAAAATTGTATTTATTTTTTTCTTTTTAAGATGACTGGAGCCAGGTTTGAACCTGCGATCTCCCGCATGGTAGTCGCGTGTTCTAACCACTATGCCACGGTAGAATAACTTATTGTACCAAAAAATTCAATTTATTGTACCAAAGGTTACAATTAATTGCACTAAAAAGTACTATTCATGGTACCAAATAGTACAATTTATTGTACTAAAAAGTACTTTTATTGTATTAAACAGTACAATTTGTTGTAACAAAAGTACACAGTACGCAATAGTACAATTCTTCAAAAATTTCAATAAATTGTACCAAAATGTACAAAATTATACTAAAGTGTAAAATTTTTTGTACTATATCTTTATATTACTTTCTATTGTACCAAAAAGTACTATTAATTGTACTAAATGGTACAATTTATTTTACCACAAAGTACTTCTAATGCACAAAATAGAATAACTTATTGTACCAAAAAATTCAATTTATTGTACCAAAGGTTACAATTTATTGCACTAAAAAGTACAATTTATGGTACCAAATAGTACAATTTATTCTACTAAAAAGTACTTTTATTGTACCAAACAGTAAAATTTGTTGTATTCAAAGTGCAATTTTGCTAAAATTTTCAATATATATTGTACCAAAATGTAGACACTGTCAGATATGGTAAATATTTTATGGCCTTTCCTTTCCACGAAATGTAAATGAAAATTTATAGATTTAACTTTTATTTTCCTATGAACTTTTTACTTGTATTTTAAACATTATCAATTGGTTATTTATCATTTTGTTGTGTAAAATGACAATTTATTGCACTAAAAAGTACAATTTATGGTACCAAATAGTACAATTTATTGTACTTAAAAGTACTTTTATTGTACCAAACAGTAAAATTTGTTGTATTCAAAGTGCAATTTTGCTAAAATTTTCAATATATTGTACCAAAATGTAAAATTTTTTGTACTTTTGTACTATCCGTTGTATCAAAAAGTACTTCTATTGCACCAAATACTACAATTAGTTGTACCAAACGTACATTGCACGAAAAGTACAATTGTGCCAAATGATTCAATATATTGTACCAAAATGTACAAACTATTGTACTTAATTGTAAAATGTTTTGTACTATTTATTGTATCAAAAAGTACTTCTATTGTACCAAACACTACAATTAGTTGTTCCAAACGTACATTATACGAAATAGTACTTTTGTTCCCAAAATTGCAATATATTGTATCAAAATGTACAATTTATTGCACTAAAAAATACAATTTATGGTACAAAATATTACAATTTATTGTTCAAAAAGTACTTTTATTGTACCAAATAGTATAACTTGTTGTACCATTACAATTTTTACCAGATAGTACAATTGTATCAAAAAGTACAATTTATGGTACTAAATAGTTAAATTTATTGTGCTAAAAATTATTTTAATTGTACCAACTAGTAAAATTTGTTGTATCAAAAGTACATTGTACGAAATAGTACAATTTCAATTTACTGAAAGCCTTAAACGTGACAAATTCCCCTATACGATACTTACTAACTTCGAATCGATATTTAATTATTATAGAATGTAACTTGACAAAACGAATGAAGCAGAACTTCTTCTTTTTGGGGCCACTTTTACGTGCAGTTCTCAGAATTGAGTCCCAATATCATGTATTGTACTGTGTAATATAATATGAACAACAATTATTTCGGTATTTTGTGATTTTTTTTACGGATGTTGTTCAAATTGATTTTATAGTTATCATCAAATATTGTTACCAGAAGTTTAAATTAATGGATTACTCGAATTATCGAATAGTTTTTTGGTTTACGACATTGTATACGTATGTCACATACGTCACGGTTAACGACATACCATTTTTGGCATTAATGCATAATTGCCATTTGTTCGCGAATGTCTGGCAAGCATTGCACACTGAGTAAGACATTTGTTGTTTTTGTCTATTATATATATAGATAAATTCAGTCATTTGTATGTACCCGATGAGGTGAGGAAAATGTTTCGGTTTTCTGAGGTTATTTCCTACTGCTACAATTGGTAGTCATGGGAGAATTATTAATTTTCAAAAAAAAGTTAGTTTAGTATGGGTGGTCCCTTCCTTCTATTTTTAATTTATTTTCTAAAATTTGTTTAAGAATCGATGGGGATTTACTCGTGTCTACCAGTCATCTTGCCAGCCAAGTGAACTTGGCTGAATCGTCTTTAAAGGTCCTAAAACGAATTTCATAATAAGATACTTGAGGTCTAACTCGTCTTTTTGAATGCGTACATTTTATTCAAGTATCAAACGATTTTTTACCCTTACATATAAGTATTAGGGTATAAAAATTACATTTGAGATTTCACTTTATATAATTTTCAAATATTTAGTATATCAACGTATTCCACTTGCTTTTATTTCCTTCCTGTATTTCTTGCGTTTCATTGCTAATCGCTTTCCCCGAAGACACAACACAACTATGTTGACAAGCTTAATTAAATCAATTCCATGAAATTTAATATTCATATTGCTATCCTCATATACATATCCCATTCACATATGAATATCATAAAACTTCATCACATTTATCATCACACAAATGAATTTATACATAATTAATATACTACATAGTGATACTTAGTACTTAGTACTATTCATATGTAACGTAGACACACACAACCTACTATGAAAATCTATGAAATCACAATGACAACATTATGAAAACTAATTTCACTAAATACTCTGCAAGTAGCTTAAACTTTTGTTGCCAACCATTTCCATAATCATTTCATACCGGGAGTAAGTAGTAAAAGTTATTCTTAATGATAAATGGTAAACTTTTAATAGCAAATACCATAATGGCCCAAATAAGAAAAGAAGCAAAAAACAAAAAGGAAACGCTTACAATCTGTTATAGCCAAGCTAAAATAGTTATTACATCGGGTTGTTTAAGTGAGATATTCAATATGGCTTCCTTGTTGTAGTAAACAACCCTTGATGGTTGTAATTGCTTTGCTGCTGCTACTAAACCCCATCTCCACCATAAAGTTATGAATGGCTGGGGGGTCGAGCAGGTTTATTAGTATATTGTAATTATTGCGCAAACTCGTGATCTAGTTGTGGGATGGATGTGTAAAAGGACAAAGATGATATACTGCGGGAGGGGGTTTACTCTAAGTTTTGTCGTATTTCATTTACTTTTCATGAGTACTTACGACATTGTGATAAACAAGAAATATTTTCGGTTTTCCACGATATTATAAATAAATTTGGGGGCAGTTAGACATTTTGTGATGGTGAGAGTATTTACGGAAAATAAAATTACCATTAAATATATGAACCAGTACAGAAATTTCAGACGGGTAAACTGACGGATAAATACCCTCACCAAATGTATGATATTGTTTTAAGTTATTGACTCTCTCACATTTGTCTTAATTTCCAGCGCAGTTCGAGTTTTAACTTTTAACAAGTTCGAAAATATTCGAAAACACTGCAAGCACCTCGTGTGAAAGTTTCTAACCAATAGGGGCCAGTACTCGCTACATATGTATGTACAACGTATGAGTAATATTAATTTTATGAGGATTTTATATTAATCATACCACAAGATATCCACACGGCAACCTGGATATCCCCTGATCAAAATACAAGAAACCAGATTGATCACGTGGTAATTGATGGAAGGCATATCTCAAGCGTTATGGACGTGCGTGTGATGCGCAGTGCAAATATTGACTCAGACAACCACCACGTTGCAGGCAAGGTACGCACGCGCTTAAGTAGTGCTAAAAACACTCATAATCAAATGCAAAGGAAGCTAGACATCACAAAGCTGCAAACCACCGAGATAGCCAATGCCTACTCCAACCAACTCTCTTAATTACTCCACACAAACCCCCCTAGTTTTGATTTTCCCGACTCAAAGTGGCAGCATATTGCGAATTCTATGACCACAGCCGCAACGACTGTACTGGGTTATGCAAAACCATGCTCAGACAAGCCCTGGTACGATGAGGAATGTCGCGAAATGTCTGAAGATAAGGATGCTGCATACAGGGCAAAAGTGTAGCCATTAGCAATGCAGTGACAGAGCTTTATAATGAGAAGAGGAGGGAGATGACACGCCTCTTCATGCGGAAAAAGCGTCTATGGAAGAAAAGAGAGAGCCAGGATATCGAAAATTACAGGGATAGAGGTGAAGCCTGAAAGTTCCACCAAAAGGTAATTAATAAAGGTTTTGGATCAGGGATTCCCACCTGTAAAGATGGAGACGGATGTTTGTTCACTAACATTTAAAGTTTGCTGCAAATATAGAGGGAATACTTTCGATCTCTGATCGGTTCCGAAGGCAGCATAAGTGACAATATCACACCTATCACCGACGATGGGGTAGACTGTCCACCACCAACGGCTTAAAACCAATAAAGCTGCGGGGGCCGATGGACTAGCGGCAGAGCTTTTTAAAGCCGACGGCGATGAGCTGGCAACGTGCATGCAGCAGCTCATAAACACGATGTGGCTCAAGGAATGCATTCCCGATGATTGGAATCTGAGTGTTTATGTCCTGTGCTTAAAAAAGGCGATCCTTTAATATCATCATGGCGATGATCATGCGGAAGGCAGCAGAAAACACGACTGGCACCATCTTAAACAAAAGCCACATTCTGCTGGCGTATGCCAATGATATAGATATCATTGGTCATGGACTGCGGAATGTTACTGCGGGCTTTTCGATCATTGAGAAGCAGTCGGCAGAAAACTAAGTTATTTGTTTCAACGATCAACGAGATTAGTCGTTTTGACGCTGCGTGAACGTTGACAACTATAACTTTGAAGTGGTAGATGATTTTGTCAAATTGGCTCCGCCATAAACAAAAATAATAATGTCGGCCTGGAAATCTAGAGACGAGTACTGATCGCAAACCGCTACTGCTATGTGCTGAACAAGCGTTTTTATGATAAAGCCCTCTCTCGGCGAACGAAGATTTAACTCTACCAGACACTGATTCTACCAGTCTTATTCTACAGCGCAGAATACTGGGAAATGACGCAGTTGGATCAATCTATTCTAGGAGTTTTCGAGAGAATAATACTACGCAAAATATTTGGACCCATTATCGTTAACGTCGAGTACCGTCGCCGAATAAATCAAGAGCTATATAAGCAGTACAACGACATCGACGTAGTCAAGTTATAGTCAAATAGACCGAATGTGCTGGCTTGGACACGTTGTACGAAAACGCTCCGGCTCGAAAAGTATTCGGCAATAAACTCGATGGGCGGCGCAGGTGGGGGCTACCAAAACTCCGATGGATGGACCAGGTGAAAGAGCTGTTACCTATTCTTGGTGTGATAGTTCGTCGGAGCGCAAATGACCGAAGCGCATGGAATACTTTTCTACTTGCGGCTACTGATAAATAAATTTCTGTTGTTGCTGCCATTAAAGAAGAAGGAGAAGACATCGTTTAATAACTCAGTGCAACAGCTTATCTGGAACCTAAACTTGGACTTGAAATTTTTCACCCCCAGACAATGATATCGGTCCACAATGTCATTACCGACGTCGCGAGGCTATGGTATGCCTATCATTGATTTGCAGCTTTGAGTTGGTACAATATTAACGTTGAATATCCCTCAAATCGGATCGAACTCACAAAAATAGTCTTGTTATTATTTCGAAATTTTGAAAAGTCTTTAAAAAACAGCAAATATATAGGTAATAGTTATACAGTACTAAGGAACTTTTCTACAATCAATGATTTTAAGAAGAAAGAAAAAAATGATTCCCTAAGAATTACTTTATTTTGGATTAAAAGATGGTTTGAAATTTCATCAATTAGAACTTTAGAACACCAATTTTACAATTGTGAAAAAATGTATTTTATTCAAACTTATAACATCTTATATCTGTAGTATAATAATAATTTTATAATACAGTCCAAAAACTTTTGCCACATCACTTCCTCATTCAATCGACTTCCATTGCCTTGCCTAAAATCATCTGATTTATGCAAAACCATTTGTGGTTGCAAACTTTCCATTTAAAATTAGGCAAACTAATGTTTATAAACTTTTAATATTTAATCTTAAAAATGAGAAATGTCTTTTCATGCTCTACCCCTCAACTTTCCACTCATTTATAATTGTACAACGAAAAACTTTTCCTCCCAAACAAATAAACCATAAAGTTTTGTAAATTTTTAATTGCCCAACACAATTTACTCTTAACATTTTCAACACTTCTACTGTCTTACTGGCTAAATATAGTCTCAAGAAGATAAATTACATTACACATAAGCAATTAATTCAAAAGGCTTCCTCACCATATGAGGAGTCGGGTTGTCAGCCAAGACCATACACACATACGAGTATGTGGTGCAGAGAATTTAGTATAAATGAAAATATATGTTTTAACTAATTAAATTGTTCAACATATTACGTTTTTCTTACTTAATTACAATGAAAAGACGTTTGGGTTTGAGGGAAGTGCTAAGGTAGAGATTTAATATTGGAAGAGGGAACTGAAAATGCAGCAGAAATGATGATGATTTAATTTGTGTGTTAAATTTTTGGGGTAATTTCTAAGGTAGCTAGGCATTTGCGCAAGACCATGTAATTGGTGAGTGTGTTTGTGTGTGTGTGATGAATGTCAAATTGTCAAATTGGGTATAAGTACAATTTACATAGAACAGCAATTTCAGTCACTTGAACTGACATATAAATTTGCCAATTACTTAGCTAACTTTTAAGTTGTTCAAATTGGCGACAACCTATACATTTTAAAAATAAAACTAAATTGTCTAACATAATTTCTTCAGTGACCAAACATGAGCAAAAACAAAAATCAATTTAAACATCATCTAATAAGTTAGTTGAAATGATTTTGAATTTGAAATTGTTTACCCATTTCTCTAATATTTTTAGCTTTAATATTTGTTCTATTATAATTTAAAAAAAATTATACTAAATTGAGTAATTTAAGTTCCCCAGTGATCACCAACGTGGAAAATAATAAAATTAAAAAAAGTTGGATATCTGTTTATTCCGCTTTGTCCAATTTAGTTATAGTTAAGTTTAAGAGCCAAATTATTTGTAGACCTCTAAATTAACCAAATATTCTATTAATGACATAATTATTATTAATCCGTACGGCATTGTCAGCATTGAGTTTTAACAAATTATTTCTGCGTACAGTATTTATTGCTTATTGTTATTTATTGTTAAATAATACTGCTATCATAGATAGTTTAATACGTTTTTAATTATTATTAACATATTTGTTTGGCAATCACAGACGTATCAATAACTTCAACTAAATATTATATTATTAATGACGCATTACTGATTTGAGATAACTTCATTGGTTGTCTCACGAGCATAACATATTTCACGAACTAATTAGGTGAGCGTTTTAATCGATTGACAACATAAATGGGTAGTAATAAGTTTACTAATGGGGTGGAAATGTAATTACAATGAAAATTGTTTAGGATTTAATTCCATTATGTTAGGTTAGAAATGAAAGCCACAAAAATGAATGTAGTTATGATAACCAAAATTAAAATCGATTTTAAAATTGATTTTTTTTAAAAAGTCATAAAAAAAATCTAAAACTACAGAATGTATTTAGTTTAGCACTTTAGTCGTACAGACAGAATAAAATGAATCATTTCCAAAGAAAAGCGATTTTGACAAAAATTTTGTATTTTTGTTTGAGACCATTAACATTTTGAGTGAACACAGCAAAATCGACTCATTTATCGTATTTTTTTTACAACGACAGTTTAGTAAATTTTAGCTGAAAACATAATTTTGGTATATTTACTGATGAAGTAATATTCATTTTATGCGGATTTTATATTAATCATTCGCATATCGTTCCAATATTGTGGATTTATGGTTTAACAACACAGTGCAATAGCTAATCTGCGGGGTGGGAAATTCCAAGTCAGGATGAAGGTACTAGGTCAGTATAGTGAAACCCTTAAGGCGTTTGGCGTTCTCTACAATTCTACTAAAGAGTAAAATAACAAAGCATCGATGGTACTAGATAGTAGATTTAGATTTAGATTTAGATTTATGCTAAAATCTATGGAACAAGATTTTTAAAAATTGAAATTATTACTTAATACATTTTTAAAACAATTATAATTGAAAAATAAAATGTCGACGATATTTGTAATTGCGGAAAAGAAAAAAAACATCTCCCAAATGTTGAAGTAAACCGTAAACGTTAAAAGGACCAAAATTTGAGAATTTGCGCCTGGATTGTCCAAAATCATAACATAAATTGTGAATCCAGCCTATATGCGGACGTCCTCAAGAAATTCAATTCCGACATCATCGCCAGACAGGAAATGCGATGAGGACAAACGTTTTAAGAACAGTGATTAATTATCATGCACTTGTTGTTGTTGTTGTAACAGCTTCAGGAAGTAGCTGGGGTAATAATTCTTCATTGCCAATCGGGCATGTTATCCGATTATCATACGATCATTGTTGTTTCGTTCCTTTGTAGAAAACAAGGTTTGTGTAAAGGGATTGTTAGGTGTTATTGTGAGTTTTAAACGCCATATTCCTACATAGATAGCGCCAGCTGGATTTGTTGATTTATTTTCCGCTGTTAAAAAATCATTTCCTTTTTCCTTGATCCTTGTGCATTCTGGTTTTTTGTAGTGGATGCATCTAGGAAAAGTTTTATTGGCTGGATTACTCGATCAGTGCCCCCGGCCGGAAATCGTACCCGGCACCTTCGGATTGCTAATCTGCGTCGCTATCGAAGGCCACTTAGAATGTGCTCTACAGAGATGGTGTCTTTATCCAATTGACGAAAGTCCTTGACATACGCTGACATCACCGCCATACCGAAAATGCGCTTAACAGGACAGGGATGCACACCACGAAAGCATGGTGACATCTTTGACAACGGCTATTTGAAAACACACAAATTTGGAAGTGGATTTATAGCCTGCAAGAGACTTCGACATCTGGTGACCGAATAGCCAATATCCGCATCAAGCCGAAATATTTTTACATTACGTTGATTTGTGTGCACTCCACGACGGATGACAAAGACGCTAACATTAAAGATGCATTCTATGAGAGTCTGGAGGAATTATGTGACCGCTGTCCTACCCATGACATTAATATTGTTTTAAAAGTTTTTAATGCTTCAATAGGCCAGGAAGATACGCTTCGTTCAGCAGTCGGTAAGTTTGGTCTACACAACAATATCTCCGTTAACGGATTCTGATTGGTTAGTTTTGCGTAGACAAGAAACATGCTAGTGAGTGGAACCAGATTCCCTCCTAAAGATATCCACAAAATTTAGCTTAATTTGCCTTTACACCAAATGAATGAGGTGTGGGATACTGCTTGCGTTGTTGTGAATTAACACGCTTTCCATGTTAGATTCACAACAAACAGAGGAATTATGTGATCGACGAACGCGAACGTCACAGTTTGAGAAGCTTTTACTAGACATGCTGATGTACTCGACACTTATACTGCGAAGTTGCTGTCGACAACATCGAGTGGGCCGGCAACAAAAGAAAAAATTTAGATGACTGGAGCCAGTAATCGAACCACGGATTTTCCCCATGGTAGTCATGTGTTCTACAAGTCCACCTATATATCACCTGATCAAATACAACAAATCAGATTGATCATATGGTAATCGATGGAAAACGTTATGGACGTGCGTGTGATTCGCGGTGCAGATATTGACTTGAATCACCGTCTAGATGCAGCCATGGTACGCACTCGATGAGGTAGTGCCTAAAACGTGTGTAACCAAGTGCAAAGGGAGCCAGACACCACAAAGATGCATAACACTAAGATAGCCAGTGCCTACTCTGACCAACTCTTTCTCAATATCTGCAATTAAACGCCTCTTCAGGCGGAAAAAGCGTCTATGGGGAAAAAAAGAGAGGTAGGATATCGAAAAGTACAGGGATTTACGTGAAGCCCGAATGTTGTACCCAAAGGTAAAAAGCAAAACAAGGTCAGCACACCAATAACTTATTAACTTAAGTGGCCCATTATAACTTACGAACGTGGTTCATAAATTTGACGCCTGAAGTATTAAAGAATTCCACACACTTCGGTCTTCTGCGTGCGATCTCCAATTAGTCCTACCAGATGATGGGCACATCGGCAACCACTTGATCCTTCCAACGAAGTTTGGGTCTCCCTGCTCTGCGCCGCCCTTCAGGTTCGGCAACATGTCCCAGCCAACGAAGCCGTTGGATTAGGACTCTTTTAGCTCTCTTTTAGCTACGTCGATGCCGTGGGAAAGCTCGTACAGCTCATGGTTCATCTCGAATCTCGCCGTCGACACTGATAGGTCCATATATTTTTCGGAGTACTTTTCTCTCGAATACTCCCAGGTTTAGTATGTCCGTTGTCGTAAGCACCCAGTATTCGGCAGAATACAACAGAACGGGTAAAATTAACACCTGGTACAACTGTTTCTTCGTATCTCGATATAAGGTTGTGTTACTGAAGTGCTGGCGAAGTCCGTAGAAACATCTATTGGCTAGCACTATTCTTCGCTTAATTTCTTGGCTGACATTATTTTTCTTGTTTACGGAAAGATCCGACGCAGTTAAACTCATCTACTACCTCAAAACAATAATTTTCTATGCTGACGGTGTGTAGCCTACGAGAGGTCTAATTGTTCGTCGAAATCATTATTTTGGTTTTGTCCTTGTTGAACGCTAAACTCGGTTATGCTGACTATTTTCATAGCGAAGAGAAATCTGAAGTAACATCCCGCAGGTTTCGGCCAATGATGTCTATATCATCGGCATATGCTAGTGGCGTGAGGCTTTTGTGGAATATGGTGCCAGATTTGTTGACATTAGCCTTCCTCTCACCTTCTCCATAACTATATTAAATAGTGTACAGGATAAAATATCGCTCGGCCTGAGACCTCTTTCTGTGTTACAAGGCTTAAACACAGTAAGCCCGATGCACTGCCGGCAAAACTTTTTAAATCCGACGGCGATGAGGTGGCAACATGCATCCACCAGCTCATAAACACGATTTGGCTAAAGAAATGCATGCCCGATATTTGGAATCTGAGTGTTCTATGTCTTGTGCTTTAGAAAGGCGTTGCAAGTGTGTGTAGTCTGTCATGCGATAAAAGTCACATGCTGCCCGCGTATGTTAAATGAGGACAAGACCAAGTTGTTAGTTACAACGTACAAAGAGTCTCCTCGCTGAGGACGCTGTGTGTACTTCAAACTGGTAGATGTTTTTGTTCACCTTGAATTTCAATTGACGAGTTTAAAATTTCAATTGACTTCTTTTGAATTTCAATTGATAAGTTTTGAATTTCAATTGACGGGTTTTGAATTTCATTTGGCGAATTTGGAATTTCAATTGGCGAGTTTTGAATTTCAATTGACAACTTTTGAATTTCAATAAATAATTTTTAAGTTTCAATTGACGAATTTTGATTCTAAAATGACGAGTTTCGAATTTCAATTGATGAGTTTTAAATTTCAATTGATGTGTTTTCAATTGACTAATTTTGAATTTAAATTGATATTTTTTAATTTCAAATGGAAAGTTAGAATTTCAATCGATGTTTTTTGAAAATCGAATCGAATTTTTGAATTTCAAATGACGGGTTTGAATTTCAAACGGAATATTTGAATTTCAAATGGAATGTTTGAATTTCAATTGATTTTCTTTAAATTTAAATTGTAAATGGTGTAAATCTCTTTGAAAGCAAAACGCAGTTATATTCATATTAACTCTGTATTTATGTTATTACCATTGCATTTTTCAAGTATATATTTCAAAACCATTACTATTCTTTCAAATTCCAAGCTCTAAATATAAATTTATCATCCCCATTAATATTCCAACCCCCATATTGCCTCCCCTATATAACAGTTATGGGAGGTGGCCACAGCAACACTTATCAAAGGCCATATTTTTATTACTACCGTCCTTAATCTGTTATTCACAACGAGGAAAAACAAACAACAACACACAAAAGCAGCTAAGTGAAAAAATGGCAGCACACCATTTATTACCATAAACGAGACGCCGTTAATAATATTGGCTTAAATTACCAGACCTTAACACAGACGGCGGTTATTTGCTACCCCTCCGCTGTTCACATTAACTGTTTACAATTTACATTTTTAATGGCCACTGGTCATTCCATTTGCTCATTTACAAGGGAAACATTTAATACAACTCACATACATTATTATCAAGTCATTATTACGCTGGGGAGGCGGGGGTGAATGCGAGAGCCCATAGGGCCAAATGGCCCTATCTAAATGGAATGGTATGGATGTCATGATATTTTTGTTTATGAATTTCATTTTAATTGGATGCCATTAATTTGTATATTTTAGTACCAACTTTGGATTGTGGATTATTTTTAATGTCACGATTTCTGTTTATTTTTTTATTTGGTTGATTTTGTCAACATGATAGGTAAATCTATTAACAAAAACTGGAGGTGGTCTTAATGTGATTTCGTGTGGAAATGGCAACAGCGAGAAAAAAAGAGTGGCGATTAGTCGACAAAGATAATTAGTTGCTGTAATTAAATCATTTGCTGTAAGTGATTTAAGACAATGATTTGGGGACATGCAATGTGGAAATGTGTGGAATAAATTGATAAAAATAAGACGAGTAGAGAGTAAACAGTAGACAAAAGTATTTAGAATTTGGTACTATGCATGTGGCTAAAATATGCAACAAAATGAAAAAAAACCGACATTAGAATTCCCACTATATTTTTTTTATGTATTATGGTTTCACGATTACAATGCGCCTCCCAAATCAGTTTTGTTTATTGCCAAAGCTCTTGTGCCTAAGAAAGAAAATCACATCTCCATTTTAATAGTTTTGAGATATGTTACTTCTACAAAAATGATTCAAAAATATATTAGAATCATTTTTGAAATATCTTTCTTAGGAGGGCAGTGTGGTTATTCATCGACCTCTAAATCACTTTCGCGATGTCTTAAGTAGTTTCAAGGTTATCAAAAAAAGTTATGTGTACAATGTGTTTATAAGTTATGTTCCAATCCCAGTAGGAAGTTTCATCATACACGACTTTGTAGTCAATGCAGTCCTCAAGACAAAATTTGAAAGATATATGAACTTGTCGTCAAAACACTCGGTTGACGACAAGCTGACCGACAAAATACTAATGTTGTCGTGCATCAAACATAATCAACAAAATCTAAGGAAGAAAAATCTGAAATATTGATGTACTTGTCGTCAAAACACTCGGTTGACAACAAGCTCACCGACAAAATACTGATGTTGTCGTGCATCAAACACATTCAACAAAATCAAAGGAAAAATAAATGGAATCTGACGTAAAAAATTTTCAGTTTTTTAAACGGTCGAGTAAACATCAATGTCGTATAAAAGTTTATATCCTTCACTTCTCTGTTGGTCAGTAGTCTCCCAAAAGTATTAACAATTAGTCGTACTAATACAAAGCTAAAAATCCGACATACATAGGAAGACATACATAGGAATCAATGACAATTTGACCGACCATTTCACCCATCAGGTCGTGCAAGATTGCTTAGGCGACGTGTCGCTTATATAGTCATCAACGACAATTCAACCGACATTGTCACCCATCAGGTCGAGCATGATTGTGTGGGCGACAGGTCTTTTGTATAGGCGTCAACGAAAATTTGACCGACATTGCCGCTCATCAGGTCGTGCATGACAAAGCGGACACTTGTATGAAAATTTCGTCGACGATTTGTATGGACGGTCCCCTAAATGTCATCAACGATTTACTATGGTCATGCACCTATCCTTGAGGATGTCTTGCAGACACTTCCTACTGGGATATAAACCAGTTTTTGTTACTCCCCTGAAAAGCAGTTGAAAAACACATAATACATATTTTGGTCAGCGCAGCGACGAATTATACCCGAAATTTTTATTTTGATTGAAGATGTTTTTTTTTTTAAATTGTAAAGGGTTTTCCAATGAGAGGTGTTATTGTAAATGGCCCACTATTTCGGTAGCTGTCACTTTTAAAGCTTTTATCCTTTGACATTTGACAAGTAGAAACTACGCCATTAAACTAAAAGTGGAACGATACACGCTTCAACAACGTATTGAAATTATTAAAATTCACTACAAAAATTATGAAAATCTTGCAGTCACAGTTCGCAAAACTAAAACATTTTTTGGTCGTCGTGAAGCACCTAGGTGAAAAAAATTCGAGCTGTTTAGTCAAGTTAGGGATGTGAAAAATAAAATTCGTGCACATCGCTCAAGATCAACTGAGAATATTGCTGCTGTAGGCCAAAGTGTTGAAGAAAACTCAGGATTGTCCATTCCTCGTCGTTCTTTGGAATTGGGCATTCCACAAACGTCATTACACCGCATTTTGCATAAAGACTTGCTTCTTAAGGCTTATAAAGTTCAGTTACCACAAATATTTGAGCCCACCGATCATCAACAACGTCGTGTCTTTGCTGATTGGGTCCTTCTATCGGAATTCCATCGAAAAATCATCTTGACTGATGAAGCCCATTTCCACCTCGGTGGCGACGTCAGCAAGCAAAATTGTCGCATCTAGGGCTCGGAAATCCCAAGAGTTATTGTTGAGAAGCCTCTTCATCCTCAACGTGAGACTGTTTGGTGCAGTTTATTGGACCTTACTTTTTCGAAAATGAGGTTGGATCAACAAATACGAGAAATGGTTAATGATTTTTGATGGTCGGAGTTGGATAGTATTGATCTGGACTACGTTTACTTTCAACAAGACGGCGTTACGTGCCACACAAGCAACGAAACCATTGATTTTTACGGGAAAAGTTTTCGGACCGTATTATGTCTCGAAGAGGTGATCACTATTGGCCACCGAAATCTTGTGATTTAACACCTTGGGACTTCTTATTTTGGGGCCACGTGAGAGATAAGGTCTACGCCATCAGCCTAGCGTCGATTCAAGATCTCAAAGATAAAATTAGTAAGGCTATCAGGGACATAGGGCAGCTACTTTGCCATTTTGGTTATGGAAGGATATGGTCCTGTAAGCGTGCTCGTGGGGGCCATTTGGCTGATGTTGTGATGTTGAATTCTTCTTTCAATACCAAAATAACACCTCTTATTGGAAAACCCTTTATAAACTCATCCCTAAGGATGGGGTTATAAAAAAGGGGAACTTGGAATTAAAACTCCGCTTAGAGAATAAAAGCTTGAGTACCAAATTTCAGCACCATATCTCTTAAACTGAGGCTGCAATCACAGCGACAAACAGACGGACACATCTCAAAAACGGGGAGTTTTTATGAAAGGTGAGAGAAGTTTTTGTCTGATCTTACTCATCTTATAACTTTATTTTCGCTTAGAGGATAAAAGCTAGCATTCCATGTTTCAGCACGACAGTTGTTAAACTACTGCTGTAAAAGCTGGGACAGACAGACGGACACTCCCAAGAGGATGGAGTTGTATAGGAGCTGGAAGTAGGTTTTGTCCAATCTTGCTCATCTTAAAAGTTAGCGTCCGCCTTAACTACAGCTGTAATCGCAGGGACAGACAGACGGACATCTCCCAAAAAGGGGCAGCTTGTATGGGGGGTTTGAGTAATTTTTGTCCGATCTTGCTCATCTTCGAACTTAACCTGCGCTTAGAGGACTACGGCTATAGTCTCGGAGACAGACAGACACCCCCCAAAAACGGGGAGTTTTTATGGGAGGTGTAAGTAGTTTTTGTCCGATATTGCTCATCTATGAACCTACAATAAGAGGATATAAGCTTGCATACTAAATTTCAGCTCCATAGCTCTTAAACTACGGCAGAAATCGCGGGGACAGACAGACGAACGCCTCCCTCCCCCAACAACGGAAAGCTTGTACGGAAGGACTCCTCCAAGAGGATGGATTTTTAAGGGAGGAGGTAGCAGATTTTGCTTCATCTTACATATCCTAGAAATTAACCTCCGCTTAGAGGATAGAAGTTTATATACCAAACTTCAGCTCGACATCTCTTAAACTACGACTGTAATCGCGGTGACAGACAGACGGACACCCCCAAAAAAAAGGTAGTTTGCATGGGAGTTGGAAGTAGTTTCGTCCGATCGTGCTCAACTTCGAACTTAAGTTCCGCATAAAGGATAAAAACTTGCATGCCAATTTTCAGCTCGATAGCCCTTAAAAATACGGTTGTAATTTCGGGGATAGTCTGGCGGATGTAACGGGTGAACTCAGTAACGTCTTACCCGAGAGTACTTTGGAAGTACCATGTACATACCGAAATTCAGTAAAACATAAAATTTTCAAGTACAAAAATTTAGGGGCGTGGTAGGTCTTCCAATGTTTTCTCCAATACTTTATCATGTTATAGCTTTCCTAAATATAATATTTAGGTACGATCGCATTGAGTATTATTGATATTACTACTCGATTTCTAAAGTGGGCGGAATGGTACATTTGTGTGGGGCGTACCAGAAGGGGCGTGGCTAGACTTCCAATTGTTTCTCTATAATTTTAACCTTTCAAAATTCAAAATTTGGAAAAGATCGCGAATCAATCGTGCGCACTAGACAGAAAGACGGGCATGGATCAAACGACTTAAGATGTCATAAATCGAATTGGGTTCAAAGAAATCTAGGGTCTGAAGTGACTCCTTCTTTGTGTTACACTTTTGGGTCGTATCAAATGATACGTAGGGTGGGGGTATAACTACCACCAAACATATGACAAGCCCATGATAAAAAATTTGATGATTTTTTGACGATTTTTTCAGTGCCACGAGACCGGCCGTGGCATAGGTCCGTGGTTCGATTCCCGGCTCCAGTCATGTAAATTTTTCTTTCATTGCGCCGGCCCAATCGATGTTACCGACAGCAACTTCGCAATATAGTGTCGAGTCAAACGGCATGTCTAGTAAAAGCTTCTCAAACTTTGACGTTCGTACTCGTCGATAAACAATTAGGTGCCGTTAGTTGTGAATCTTACAATCGAAAGCGTGCTAATTCACAACAACGGGAGAAGCTATCACATACCTCATTCATGGGGTGTAAAGGGAAATTACGTTTTTTTTATATAATCACAAAATAAACACTATTTTGGACTTAAGTTTTTGTGTATAACTGTTGTGATTACTAATAGGTCAAACTCTAGTACTCCAACGTTATACCAATATATACCAACTAAAGACAATTAACTAGCTTAAAATTTTGCATAATTACATTGTCCAATGACTAGTCTTATCGTCTTCTGTCTCTATAACTTTCATAATTGTTTACTAAGCAATAATAGTCAAATACTTTTGTCGATATTTCTAAATTACGTAATGTCCAATAGTTTTGTACATTAACTATTACACAAATGGCATAAAGGCCACGTGTAAATTATATGTATTTGTAAATTACGAAGTGGTTGTATACAATATTTACTGTCAAGCAATGTTGTTAGGTATTCAACTGAATAATCACAATATTCAACTATGACTTAAACCACAAACAAAATTCACTTCAAATGCAGTCAAAAGACCACAGCGGCCGCTGCTGCAACATTGTTGCCATTGTGCACATGTGCAACCACAAACTCTTATATGAAATCGATACCTGTGTTTTACGTTTCAAATGCCGGAAAATACATCTGCCAAGAAGATGACACCTGTAAGGTGACATAATCAATTTAATCATGTAACCGGTAATTATTTGCAACAATTTTGTGGAAAAATACACAGATAACTATTGAAATTCATATTTTGTAATGAGAAAGTTTCCATAGCACATTTTTGTAGACGCCATTGTGAGGTGTCCTAATAATCGCATCACATCACATTAATTTTGTTGTATGGCAACTTAATGGTTAACGCGTGCTCATAAGCAATTATTGTTTACTATACATATGTTTGATTGTGGTTTGTTTTAATTAAACATTGTATGTTCTCTGCTGCTCTGGCTATAGCCACACAGCAGTACAGCACCACTCATCAAGCCAGCCAGTTTATCTTTATTACTATGTGAAATAACTACATATTTAATTTAATTATTATAATGGTTACTTGGTTGGTTGGTTGGTTAGCACTACAGAACTCGTGTTCATAGAATCTTTTTTTTTTTTTTTGAATTGCATTTTCAAATGGTGTTACATTCAATACAGATTATAATTAAATTCTCTAACACGCAATTACTGTGTAGGTCTCAAAGACCCATTAATATTAATAGGGATTGGGAATATGATTATAATGTAGATTTATATAGATAGAGCTGTGTCCCCTCTTATGCTTTGGTTGGTTACCGAGTGGAAGTTCTCTTGTTCTTGTTGATAAGAAATGTTAAAACAAGTTATATTTAATTTGTCTAAATGTTAAATATCTGTCTGTCTGTCTGTCTAAGCATCTGTCTGTGTGTTTGCCTTGTCTTTTTACATTTATTATAACTTGTGATATATTAAATGTTACCAGTACATTAAGTTTATCTGAAGTGAGTGTGTTTTATTTGTTCTTTATTTCTTTTCTTCTTTTTAATGCAAAATGGCAGACTCGTCAATCTTGTGGCAGTGGCAGAGGCATTGTTCCATAACTTAAAATTTTCTAAGGAACATTTAACATAAGGTTTATGCAGAGCTTTAACTACTACTGGTTTGCTAATTTTGTGTGCTATAGTATATTTTGTTGGATAAATTTATTTTTGATGCCACTCTTTTAAGTCTGTTCCCATCTGCCACAATTAAAAATTTTCTAATCTAAAGGGTTTCTTTACCATACCAATTATTACCTCGATAACTCTTAAATTCCGGTTGTAGCAGCGGGGACAGACAAACGGACACTACAAATAAGATTGAGTTTGTATGGGAGGTGAAAATAGTTTCTGTCCGATGTTGTTCACCTTATAACCTAACCTCCGCTTAAAGTATAGAAACTTGCTGCTCGATAGCTTTTAAACTACGGCAGTAACCTCGGGGACCGACAGGCGGACACACCCAAAAAATGGAGTTTACATGTGAAGTAGGAGCAGTTATTGTCAAATTTCGCTCATCTTAGTACTCAACCTCCGCTTGAAGGATATAAGCTTGCATACCTAATTTTAGCTCGAAAGCTCTTAAACTACGGCTGTAATCGCGGTACCAGACAAACGGAAACCGCCGTTAGGAGGGAGTTTGTATGGAAATTGAAAGTAGTTCTTGCTCATCTTAGAACCTAACCTCCGCTTAAAGAAGATAAGCATGCATACCAAATTTCAGTTCATAGCTCTTAAACTACGGCTGAAATAGCGGGGACTGACAGACGGACACCCCCAAAGAGGGAAGGTTATATGTGACTTGGGAGTAAAGAAGCTTGCATACCAAATTTCGGATCGATAGCTCATAAACTACGGCTGTAATCGCGGGCACAGGCAGATGGACAACCCCAAAAAAGGGGAGTTTTGTAAAATTTTACTGATCATAGAACCTAACCTCCGCTTAGAGGATGCAGGCCTGCTTACGAAATATTATTTCAATAGCTCTTAAACTACTGCAGCAATCGCTAAGACAATCAGACGGACACTCCTCGAAAATGTTTAGTTTATATGGGAGGAGGAAGTAGGTTTTGTCCAATCTTGCTCATATTAAAACTTAACCTCCGTTAAGAGGATGGAAGCTTGTATACTAAATTTCAGCAAGATTGGTCTTAATATGCAATCGCGGAGAAAGATAGACGGACACGCCCAAAAACGGGAGTTTGTATGGGAAATGGGAGTAGTTTCCATCCGATATTGCTTATCATAAAACTTAAACTCAGCTTAGAGGATGTAAGCTGTCGTACCAAATCTCAGCTCGATAGCTCTTAAACTACGACTGCAGACAGACGGACAGATGGGGGGTTTGTATGGGAGGTGGGAGTAGTTTTGGTCCAATCTTGCTCATCTTAGAACTTAACCTCCGCTTAGAGGATGGAAGCTTGTATACTAAATTTCAGCTCGAAAGCTCTTTTACAATGGCAGCATTCGGGGGGAAAGACAGACGAACTCGATCAATAAGGGGGAGTTTTTATGGAAGATGGGAGTAGTTTTTGTCTGATCTTGCTCAATTTTGAATTTAACCTCCGCTTAACGGGACCGGCCGTGGCATAGTGGTTAGAAAACGCGACTACCATGCGGGAGATCGCAGGTTCAAAGCTGGCTCCAGTCATCTTAAAAAATTGTTTCTTTCATTGTCGGCTCCCCTCGAATGTTGTTGACAGCAACTTCGCAGTATTAAGTGTCGAGTCAATCGGCGTGTATAGTAAGAGCTTCTCAAACAGTGACGTTCGCATTCGTCGATAAACAAGAAGGTGCCGTACGTTGTGAATCTAAAAATAGAAAGCGTGTTAATTCACAACAACGCGAGAAGCTATCCCATACCTCATTCATGGGGTGCAAAGGGAAATTAAGTAAGGTTTTAAAGGATATCAGCTTGCGTACCAAATCTCAGCTTGATAGCTTTGAAACTACGGCTGTAATCGCGGGGACAACAGACTGACGGGAGGTTTGGTTTCTTTTTCGTCTAGCTCGTCTTAGAATTAAACCTCCGCTTAGAGGAAATAATCTGGCATACCAAATCTCAGCTCGAAAGCTCTTTAACTAAGCCTGCAATCGCGGGGAATACAGACGGACACCCCCATAAATGGGAAGTTTGTATCGGAGGATATAATATACTCGCCTTTAATTTACTCTTGAATATCGCTAACCAACCCAATCTGCATCTGCACTGTTTCAATAACTTTAAGGGTAAACAACAATACCATCGATCACACGACAGCCGCAAAGGACACGTTCGGCAAAGCACGCGATTGTCACCAACGACACATTCGGCAATCGCCATGAACGGCAAATGAGGGCGACGACCAACCACCAACCAAACATATTCTAAAAACGACATCACAAGTGTTCATCGATGCAGTATGATGCGATATAATTCTCATTACATCGAGTGCTCCACTTACTTACACGACCGATCATTTTTTTCTTGTATATTTGTCGATTGATGCCGCAGCAAAGTTTATTGCTAAGTTGCTCTGTACCCGATCTCCCCTGCCCTTCTCAAGGCAACAATTTATCGTAAGAAATATTCTTTTTTGTTGAATCAGACTTCGGTCTGTTGAATCAACTTTTGTTGCTTTAACCAAAATTTCATTGGTTTAACTCGACTACTGTCTTTTGAATCGTACTTCGGTCTGTTGAATCGGACTTCGGTCTGTTAAATCGGATTTCGGTCCGTTGAATCCAACTCCGGTTGGTAATACCGACTCGTCGGTTGCACAGATTTCAATCTGGTACACGAAAATACTCTTCGTTCCTGTAGCATTTAGAAATAAGCACCGTAGCATCTTAATACTAACACTCTGTCGGGTACGATTATTAGATTATATTATCGATACAACTTCGAGTTGCAGAAGTTGATCTACAGAAGAGCACGAGTCATCAACAGGATACCGAGTTGCGGATACCAAACTGATTTACTATAAAAGCAGAATCATCGATACAACCACGAGTTGCAAAAGTAGATTTGATGAAGAACACGAATCATCAACACGATCCTGAGTTGCGGATACCAAAATAATTTACGAGAAAAGACAAATCATCGATACAACAAACGAGTTGCAAAAGTCGTTTTGCTGAAAAACGCGAGTCACCTCCCTGAGTCCTGAGTTGCGAATTCGAAGCTGAATTACCAACAACCCCGAATTAATAATATATTCCCGAATTGTTGATATAAACCTAACCCAACGACAAACTCGAATCATCATTATTAGTATTGGTTATATAAACCCGAGTCATCAACAAAACAAGTATCGCAAATACCCTTCTGATATGTTGACACTAACCCGAACTACCGATAAACCCGATCCATCAATCATCACTTGCTGATATTAACCTGAAACCCCGACAAAAACCCGAAGCTGAACAAATACTTCTGATATTAATCGTAACCACCTACAAAACCCGAATCACCAAGCTGACCACATACTGCTAATATTAATCGTAACCACCGACGAACCCGAATCATCAGTACGCTGCCGAATTGAAAGTACCCCAATTACCACATTCCTGAATACCGAAACCATCGTAACCTACCTGACCTCTACAGTTTTAAGAGTATAGTATAAAGTTCCCGATCACCTCAAATCTACCGATTCGTCGTAAAGTTCCCGAATATCTGAAATCGACCTGATTACCAAAACCTGCCATTGCAGTCATAGGCCATATCAATACTCGTCGAGCGTACACTAAAAGTTCTCAATCATCTAAAATGGGCCTGGCACAAATTACCGGACAAGACATCAGCGCTATCACTAAATCCGAATCTGAATTGTTTTCATATCTTAAAACTTTATCCAGTAGGTTATAAGTTTGAATTACACCATCAATAAACAATACTGTTACTTTGCTGCAGTCAGGGAAAATCTACTTATTCCGTAAGGTTTTGTGGGTCCTTATGGCGACCCTGGCGACGACTGGATTAACCTCAGCCTACGAGAAAACAGCGTTACATCATTTTTTATGGGAGGTGGATTGCATTTCAACTTCAAATCGATAGTTCATAAACTGCGGCAGTAATATCACATTCACCTAATTTTATAATACGCTTGTATTCCTTTGACTTACCTCCATTTCGTTCGTCGATTTTGGAACCACGTCTTCACCTGCGCATCGGTCATTTTTAGACCTCGCGCCAAAGCCGCTCTCTCTGCTGATGCTAGATATTTTTGCTTATGAAACCGTTTCTCCAATTCAGCCACCTGGATGCGTGTAAAAGATGTACGGGGCTTTTTTCGCTTGGGTGGTGTGCGATTCTGATAGGGATGACCAATGCGGCGGGCAATAGGAAAGGCAGCTGTAATGAAAATAAAAAAGTAAATATAATTATTACAAGGCAAACACGTTTAAACAACTTAATAACTCCTTTATCCTTTAATTGTTTATCGAATACCAAAAAGGGCAAACAAAAGTATAATGGGGGGCGTCTGCAACAATTAAGTGCAACTATAAATTGTCCTATTCCCTTTTTAGTTGTAGATAACAAGCAGTTTCCGATATTTACTTCCGGAAAAACTCTCACGCATATCCTTAAACTAAAACTATTAACAACAAATGTACCTGCCAGCCAGCAAGTGTTTAACAAGGAAAACCTTTATGAATGAAAATGAAACGAAACGAAAGGAACTTCAAGTAATAATAAGTGGCTATAAATACATTAAGGAAACCAGGATCCTGCCTTAATTGCTAGCCACTTTATGAGTTGTTAGTGTTGTTGTTGTTGTTACCATTGTCAAATTGCCGTCATACCTGCCGCTGTGAAATCAATTAGAGCTGTTTTCATTTTCTACGATGCCGATGGTCTACCATTCTAATTGCTACAACATAGCATTCTTATAAGGTCCTAGCGCTGATGTCGCCCAAAACACACACACACGCACACAATTTCTGCTTCTCAGCGACCTAAACGCACGCGACAATTTAGCTATTATGATATGTATGTATTTTACTATTGTTGATGTCGTTGTTGTTGCTGCTGTGACTGTTTACCATAACTATGCGTATCCCTGTGGAAGGTTGGTTGGTTGGTTGAGTCATATTATTGGTGACAAAAATAAGTTATATTGCGTTAAGTGAATTGAATGAATGACAACAGTCTGGTCGTTTGGTCGCTTGAATGGTTAGCTGGCTGGCTGACTGAATGACCCAGACTGGTGGTTCATGCTAATGTTGTTGTCGCACAACAACGTATATCCGCAGTTTACCACCGTTTGGCTGACTGCAACAGCGGCTCGGTGGTTGGTGGTGGCTTTATTGATTGACTGACTTCACTTCGCGGCATAGCCGTATGCGTTGCTGGGGCCTGAGCGAGACGAGACGGCTAACCTTTTAAAATTCTTTTAGGACATCGACGTCGTCGTCGTCGTCGTTACACTCAATGTTGAATGGTTAGGTCGTTATATTTTTCAATTTTTGTTGTTTGTTGTTATTGGCTTTTATTAGGTGCGATAAGAGACGCGTTACAGTAATGTTATACATATAAGGCCAAAAGTATCAGGCAGTCAGAAAAAATTAGTCGCATCGATACTGGGAGGATGGTATGGCAATGGTGGAAGCTGCACGCGGGTTCTTTTACATATATTAACTAAGCACGTCCTCCCTTCGTAGTTGTAGCAAATATGTAGGTACATTTGTTTTTCCTAATTAAAATACTAACATTATGTGGAATATGCAGTTTCCAGACCACTACTTGATCTTATATAAAGTTTTGTAAATCCAATGATATTTTGATAGCTAACTTCGCACAGCCGATCGAATTTTTTACTGAAGACTTTGTAAGTATACGACCAGGGCACTTGCTCTATTTAGATGAGCTTGAAGCCGTTATACAGCTCTTGTTTCATAACTTTCAGCTAACGATACTTTTCTCTCGAAGACTCCCATTTCGCCTGTGTCATTACCCAGGACTCTTCGCTGTACAGCAGGACACGTAGGACCAGTGTCTGTCGACGATTTTCAATGTTTGAAAAGCCAGCAGTAGCATCCCACAATCTTCGGCCAATAAAGTAAAGTAGTATGCATGCATCATACTACTTTAATTGAAGATACCAGCCCTGCTTGCTGCAGCTTTTCACTCCGTAAGGATTTTTACTTTTTCCTGATGACTTCTTGTCGGTCAGGTGGTTCAAGGGTTGGATTAGCCACCCGCCTTCAGGAACTTTATTGACTATGAAAACACGAGAAAGAAAAAGTAAGGAACCCCCCAAATGTTGACGACCACCGCAAACGTAATAAGGACCATGATTTAAGGATATACACCTGAAAAGTTCGGACTCTCTATAGAGAAGGTGCCAAAATCCGAGTGGCTGATGCCCTAAAATAATATAAGGCTGACATTACCGCCATTCAACAGATGAGATGGACAGGACAAGGATGCTCGCGACATAAAAATAGCAACATCTGTTACAGCTGCCATGCGGAAGAGCACGAATTTGGATGTGGATTTGAAGTTGGCGTGAGACTCAGACATCTTGTTTCGCCGCTCAATCCTGTTAGTGATCAAATAGCCACAATACGCAACGAGGCGAAATATTTTTATTAAAAATGCCTCGATGCAATTTACGAGCGCCTAGAGGAAACATACGACCGCTGACCTGGCCACGACATTGAATTGGGAAACTTTAATGCAAAAATAGAAAGGGAAGTTGTTCTTGGTCCATCGATTGGTAAATTCTGTCAGCATACCGACACGTCAGACAACGGTTTTATCAAAACACCAAAAATCAAATTGATCATGTGGTAATTGATGGAAGGCATGCATCTAGTGTCATGGACGTGCGCGTTATCCATGGAGCTAATATTGGCACGGATCTTTACCTGGTTGCAGGCAAGGTGCGCTCAAGATTGAGCAGAGCGAAAAACGCACGTAACCAAACACAAAGAAAGCTGGACACGGCGAAGCTGCAAACCCCAGAGATAGCCACTGCCTACTCCAACCAGCTCTCCCAACTTCTACGACACAACGCCTCTACTTCTGACGTTTCCGATACACAAAGGCAACATATTGCGCATTCCACGGCAACCGCCGCAACAACCTTGCTAGGATATGAAAAACGGCGCTCAGACGAATCCTGGTACGATGAAGAATGTCGCATAGCGTCTGAGGAACAGGAAGCTGCTTATAGGGCAACGCTACCGCCAATTGTGCCTCGGGCTGTTAGGGAACGACACAGGAGACAGTAAAACAAGCGAGACTGATATTTAAGCGAAAAAAATGTCAGATAAAGGAACGGGAGAACCAGGATATACATCGATATAGGGATAGAGGTTAGGCTCGAATATTTTACCAGAAAGTAAAAGCAAAATGCTCCGGAAACGGGCTCCCCTCCTATAAGTACAAGGATGGAAATCTAGTTACAGATATGCGGAGTGTGCTGCATATATGTAGAGAACACTTCCATCAAATGCTGGTTCTAGAAGGCAGCGTCCGTAAAGATATTACGCCAATTTTCGCCGACGACGGCATAGATTGTTCAACACCAAGTCAAGCCGAGGTAAAAAGAGCAATATCGCGGCTGAAAAATAATAAAGCAGCCGGTGCCGACAAACTTCCGGCAGAGCTCTTCAAGTCCGGTGGCGATGAGCTGATAACAAACATGCACCAGCTCCTAAGCACGGTATGGCTCAATGACTGCATGCTCGGTGATTGGAATCTAAGCGCATTATGTCCTGTGCTGAAAAAAGGAGATCCAAGTGTGAGTTTTCAACTACCGCGGAATCAGCCTTTTACACATCACATATAAGGTCCTGTCGGGTGTGCTATGGTAAATCTGGTAAATCAACAACTTCGGCAAATCCTGGAAAAGACTCAAGAGAAACAGATCGACACGTGCCATCTTTTCGTCGACTATAAAGCTGCCTTGGACAGCCCAATAACGCAGACATTACTCGAATTTGGTACTTGGTATTCCAGCAAAGCTGATACGCCTTTGCAGAATGATGCTGACTGACACGAAGTCTTCGGTGAAGATTGGCAAGGACCTAACGGAGACATTCTATACCAGATGGGGCCTAAAACAAGGCGATGGTCTATCGTGTGACCTCTTCAACATAGTGATGGAGATGATAATGAGGATAGCTGCGGTAAACACGAGTAGCACGATATTCAACAAAAGCCACATGCTACTCGCGTACGCTGATGACGTAGACATCATCGGTCAAAAACTGCGGGATGTGACTGCAGCCTTCTCAAGAAGAATCTACTCGTTTGGGAAACTCCGAGAACGTTGACAACTATAATTTCGAGGTGGTAGATAATTTTATCTACCTAGGTTCCGCCATCAACAAAACAAACAATGTCAGCTTCTAAATATAGAGGAGAACCCTGCTTGCTAATAAAAGCGAATACGGACAAGGCAAGCCATATAAAGACAGAGCCCTCTCACTGACATTGACTTGATCAGGCACATTAAGGTGCAGCGGTTACGTTGACTAGGTAATGTTGTACGCATGGGCGAAAATGCTCCAGATCGAAAGGTCTTCGACAATAAACTCTATGGACAGTGCAGAAGAGAGCGACTAAAACTCTGCTGGTAACTGAGAACCTTGCAGAACTTGGTGTAACCAACTGGAGAAAAAAAGCAGAATATCGAAGCACTTATAATATTTTTCCACGTGCAGTATATAATCAAATAGGATTTCAAAGAAGTGCCAACTAAGTAAATAATTAAAAAAGATAAAGTTTTGGAGTAAATACTGGAAGTCTAGCCAGGCCCCTTCTGGTACCTACCATATACATGTACCATCAATACACTCAATGGGTGAGGGCATTTATCAGTCAGTTCACCTGACTGAAATTTCTGTACTGGTTTTATATTGCTGGAATGACCAAGTTGAGCTATATGCACATTAAGTACCATATCAGATGAATTAACCGAAACTAGAATACATAGATTAATATCACAGTCAAACATATGATTTTGGGACTCAATTCTGGGAACTGGACGTGAAAGTATCCCCAAAAAGAAGAATTTCTGCATCACTCGTTTTATCAAGTTACATGCCATAATAATTTAATATCGATTTTAGTAAGTATCGTATAGGGGAATTTGCCACATTTTAGGCTCTTTTGCTTGACATAACATAAATACTATTTGGTGGCGTATGATTATCATAAGTAATACTCCAAGTAAATCATACGCCACGGGGTACAACAGTTTTAATGTAGCTGCTACAAAATAAACCCAATTCAAAAGTGAAACTGTTGCTTATGTAGGGAAACGTTATATGAACAGATTAAAGGAATTGTAATTCTTAATTTTCTTAAATTTGTCTTAGCTAAATCGGACTAGTTATATCAATCAAAAGAGCTTAAAAATTTGCAAATTCCCTTATACGATAATTATCAACTTCAAATAGATATTAAATTATTAAGGCATGTAACTTGACAAAACGAATGATGCAGAATTTCTTCTTTTAGGGGCAACTTTCATGTGCAGTTCTCCAAATTGATTCACAAATCAATGTGCTGAAAAATGTTGTACTGTGTATTGCTTCCACGGCAATTGTCAATCCTCCTTCCATCACCACTTACAAAATGTTTAATATTTAAAAAAATATTAAAAATATCAACAAAAAAATGTCATGCTCCTCTGCCTTCGTCACTATGACTCTTTATCAACTGAGGGTTCTCTGTCCTATAGTTAGAGTTGCAGTCCGTTCGTTCACTTACTCGCTCGCTCGCTTGATCGTGTCGTAGTGTTTTGTCGCCAGCTTATCTTAATAGCTTCGTCCGTATACAATAATTGGCGCCTCCGCGGAAATGTTCATTATGACGGTTTCTCGTGTTACTCTGCCTGCCTGCCTGCCTGCCGCCGCCTTTGTCTTTTGCTATGGGCCAAGGTGCCCATATTTTTGTTGTTGTTGTTGTTGGTTGTCTCGTTAACCGTTTGTGGTTCATTGAGGCTTTTAGCCGTTTCAAGTCAATATCATTTTTGGAAGTCTGCGCTCAGTTTTGGTGTCTGAAGAGTGGTGGTGACTGCTTAAACGATACGTTGACATCGAACAATTAATTATGAAAGCGTTGTAAAAACACAAAGTGAATGGAGTCTGCGATAGTGATAATGAAACATTTGCTTGGTTGGACCTTCTTTGTGGCTGTGGCGTTTTCTTTTCCTTAAATTGACTTGAAAACCTTTTAACATTTTTGGTATTTTCCTGTTGTTGTTGTTGGGTGTTGGTGTTTAGTTTCATAAAAGTAACACATTTTGGGTTATAAAATGAGCATATTTTTGAAAATTTATTTGTAAGCAAGAGAGGGAAGTAAAAATTGTTTCGAAATGTGCATACTTAGCAACAGTGGCAGCAGTTGCCTCTAAAATTAATTTACGAAAACAAACAAAACGCAATACAACATTTTTCAGCTCATTGATTTGGGACTGGCATAAGGCATAAAGGATCAACAATTCTTTAAAAAATTTGTTGCACCATAACAAAGATATAATTACACAGTACAACAAATGATCTTGGGACTCAATTCTGAGAACTGCACGTGAAAGTAGTCCCAAAAAGAAGAAGTTCTGCATCATTTGTTTTGTCAAGTTACATGCCATAATAATTTAATATCATAATATCATAACTCGAGAACCACTAGTCAGATTTTGCTGAAACAAATTAAAAAAAATATATATGGATTACAATTCCTTTAATCTGTTCATATAACGTTTCCCTACATAAGCAATAGTTTCTCTTTTCCATTCATCAAATGATTTTGAACTGGGTTTAATTTGTAGCAGTCACAATAAAATTGTTGTAATCCGTGGCGTATGATTTACGTGGAATATTACTTATGATAATCATACGCCACTATATAACAATATAACAAAAGAGCCTAAAACTTTACAAATTCCCCTATACGATACTTACTAACTTCAAATCGATATTAAATTTTAATGGCATGTAACTTGACAAAACAAATAATGCAGAATTTTTTCTTAGTGGGGCTACTTTCACGTGCAGTTCTCAGAATTGAGTCCCAAAATCATGTCTACCATGGTGCAATATTTTTATATATAATTGTGGATCCTTTACCCAGAATACTTTACACGAAATCCACTTTTAATCACTTATTTTATATATAATACCAATGAACTGACATGTTACGTGAAGAACCTCAATATACTTATCATACCTTTGGGTAATAACAAAATAATTCTAAATTGATATTTGTATATTGCTGCCATTAATTATTGACATCCCAACCCTTGCTCAAACGTTCAGCTCACAAATGAAAGTGTTAAACTGACAAATCATATAGTTTATTAAGGTTATCTACGAATCGAGTTCAAATTTAAAAAGGAAAACCCTTCATCTATATGAATAATACATTAGCTAACCCTCAAAACTGAAAATGCTATAAAAATCAATATCATTGGCATACGTTCATATATAGCTTAAATGTGAAATATCAATTTCAATCTAAAATCCCTCGATTTAGCGCCATCAATTCGCTACCCAAAATAGCTTAAATCATGTATAAGCACGAGCGGTTATACAGTGTGTGTGTGTCAGAAAGGTTAAAGGGTATCATCCCTATATTTCGTAAAGAATAAATATTTAACCCAAAGTCTTAAATACGTATGAGTCTTGGTTGGCATCTTTAGGGTTTTCCCCAAAAACCACACATATGATGATAATGTCCTGTAAGGCTTTTAGGGATTTCAAACGTTTTAAATTTTCCATATCCCCAAAAAACAAAATCATAAATATAAACATTTAAAAAAATACCTGTAATAGCTAGAAAGGAGGAGTAACTACCAGCGGCAGTGGTGGTTTCTATGTGTGGGCATAATTTCTTGTAAAATATTCCAAAGGGATGTTTTACGACTTATGAGAAAAAGGAAACAACTTGCAAGCAGGTTTTCTCTCCCTTCACCCCCCTCCCCATCAAACTCCAAAAAGAAATTCCGACTATAAGGTTATAAACCATAAGCCCAGTAATGGAAAAAGCTTTTAACATGAATAATAAATATGAAATGTTTATGCCAAAAATATTCGTGTTCACATATACAAATATGTATACGTAGGTATATGGCGCAAGTGTAGCTACAGGATGAACAAATACAAATTCACCTGTGTGCGCTAAGGATGTATGAGTTTGTCTTTAAGGATGTGGAAGAGCTTTATAGACATGTGGCAGAGCATAAAGCGTAACGTAGATTTCTAAGAAATCAAAAATATTAAATTTTTACAAAATGTTATACATAGCCAAGTTATTTGTGAGTAGAAGAAAGCACGAAGAGAATACGATATATTGTAAATGTAATAAAACAGAAAAAAAATTCTAAAAATACTTTCAACATTCTTGTCAGGCAACTATTTGGATAATAAGACTCGCTAGAAATAATCTAAGTTAGAGAAATCTACAGAAGTATTGTTCGCTATACAGCGTGTATGGCTTGATGAAATGCCAAATATGAGAAAGAAGGAAAAATATGGAATATGACTTTTTATATACTGCAGTTCATTATGAATGAAATTAACTTTTAAGGTAAATATTGGTATACTCTTAAGTCGTTAATGATGAAGTGAAGGTTAAATTGTATATAAAGACAAAACTGAAATTTAAAATGAAAAAAATCGGCAACATACGAAAGTGATATACAGTAGGAATTGTTATCGAAAATGATGTTATAAAAAGCTTAAAACAAGTTTACAGAGTTTGTTGTAGTAATAGAAGAATAAAAATTTCCGGAAAACTAATATTCATATTAAAATATCAGTGATACGTAATTTAAGTTGTCTATATTGGGTATATAACACTGCCCAACACATTATTTTGGGACTCAATTCTGAGAACTGCACGTAAAAGTAGTCCCAAAAAGAAGAAGTTCTGCATCATTCATTTGGTCAACTTACATGCCATAATAATTTAATATCGATTTGAAGTTGGTAAGTATCATATAGGAGAATTTGTCAAGTTTTAGGCTCTTATGTTACATTGTTATATGGTGTCGTATGATTATCATAACTAACATTCCACGTAAATCAAACGCCACGGAGTACAACAGCTTTATTGTAACCCAGTTCAAAATCATTTAATGAATGGAAAAGTGAAACTTTAGCTTAAGAAGCTAAATCGGACGGTGGTTCTCGAGTTATGTCAAACAAAAAGCCTAAAACGTGACAAATTTCCCTATACGATACTTACTAACCTCAAATCGATATTAAATTATTATGGCATGCAACTTGACAAAACGAATAATGCAGAACTTTTTCTTTTTGGTGCAACTTGTACGTGCAGTTCTTAGAATCCATCCATGCGGAAAATCAGGAATTTTCATGTAATTGGCCAAAGAATCAGAAATCCTGTCTCGCGGTTCACTCCTGTAAGTGCTAGAATAGCCACAATCAGCATCAGGGTGGAATATTTCTACATCACGTTGAGTTGTGCACTGCCTCGACGGAAGGCAAAGACGATGAGCTTAAAGGTGCATTTTACGAGTAAACATACGATCGCTGCCCTGGCGACGACATTAAAATTGTCGTAAGAGATTTAAAGGAAGGGAATATGTTCTAGGCCCATCCCAGAGGCGAAAAGAAGGACCTAGAAGGCCTTACGGTTCGCCTACAAAAGCAGTCAGTAGGCCTGCGCTCTGCATTCCCTCTTCCTTTTCAAATAACATAGGGTGTCATTGGGAGGCAAGGCATTCCATCGTCGCTTCCTATAAGAAGGCCTGATTGAAAATTGTTTTAAGAAAACCACACGAACACCTTCCTCGTTGTCTTTTTTTCATGCCTTCTTTTATACCTCCCATGAGAAGGGTGACGGAATGTGCTCGAAACGTGAATACACACAAATCATCGAAAACGGAGATTATCCCTTACCACAGAAGGATGGAATATGACGTATATCGTCCGAGGTATAGGATGCTGCTTATAGAGCAACTCTACGGCCAAATTGAAATCGGGCTGTTTGGGTACGGCACAAGGAGACAGTAAAACTGGCGAGACAAGCATTTAAGCGAAAAAAACGTCAGATGACAGGGGGGCGAGGATATTGGGCTATACAGGGAAAGTGGTTATGTGGTTATTATGTCCTGAGCTGGAAAAAGGTGGTCCAATTGTGTGCTCCAACTGCCGCGGAATCAGCCTTTTACCCATCGCATATAAGGTCCTGTGGAGTGGTAAATCAACAACTGACCAGATATATACACTTCGGCAAATCCTAGAAAAGACCCAAGAGAAACAGATCGACGCGTACCATCTTTTCGTTCGACTATAAAGCTGCCTTCGACAGCCCGATACGGCAGAAACTATTCGAAGCCATGGCTAAGTTTGGTATTCAAGCGAAGCTGATACGTCTTTGTCGCATGACACTGACTGACACAAAGTCTTTAGTGAAGATTGGCAAGAAATGGGGAATTTTATACCAGACGAGGACTTTCGATCGTGCGAATTCTTCAACATTGTGATGGGAAAAATTGCAGTAAATACGAGTGGCAGTAGATTCAACAAAAGCCACTCGAGTATGCTGCTTGCGTAAGCTGATGACATAGACATTAGATAGGGTCACATTCCGCAGTTTTCGGCCGATAATGTCTATCAGATAGGGTCGCTCTATATGGCGTAAAAAAAGGTTATGTTTTCCCCCCGAAGTTTTGTGGTTTGAGAACATCAAATTGTTTTCAGATCCATGCACTCTACGACCCCCCGGAATGGTATTCATTATGTTTTATCGTTATTGATATCTGATAGAAACGTGGCGTTAACGGGGAGTATTGACGTCGTAATAACGCATGAGCTGTACGAGCTATATGCCGGGATTGACGTGGTCACCGTCTTCTGAATTTCTTTGCATAATTTTTCGAGTAATCGAGTCAATTGACAGTGGTCTAGTAAAACCTTATTAAATAAGAAGACGTTGTGTGATTCTAAATATAAAAGCGTGCTAATTCATTGAAATGCGAACAGCTGTCTTACACAGTACAGCATTTTTCAGTTCATTGATTTGGGATTCAATTCTGAGAACTCCACGTGAAAGAAGCACCAAAAAGAAGAAGTTCTGCATCATTCGTTTTGTCTAGTTTCATGCCATAATAATTTAATATCGTTTTGAAGTTAGTAAGTATCATATAGGGGAATTTGTCACGTTTTAGGCTCTGTTGTTTGACATAACTCGAGAACCACTAGTCCGATTTAGCTGAAACAAATTTAAAAAAATTAAGAATTACAATTCGATTATTAACTTGACAAAACGATAAATGCAGAACTTCTTCTTTTTGGGGCTACTAGTTATTGGTTATGGACTTCTAAAGAATTTAAGTAGCACTACTTAAAGGGAATACCTTAGAAAAATGTTCAAAAAAATTTCAATATCACAATCATAGCATTTTTTCGACCGCACCATGTATTTAAGATATTTCCACTTACCACTCAAATCAATTTAAAGTTTCACTTCCGTTCGGCATACAACTTCTTTTTCTTTATTATTTTTCTCTTAAAGCTACCACCAAACCTTAGATGTCATTATAAACCACCTACGATTAATGTTAAACCCAAGAAGAAGAAGAAAAAAAAACACCAGACGCTACCAGCAGAAACTCACAAGTCATAAATCATTTTCGACAAAAACTTATATTTTATGGGGTTATGGAAGCCCTCCAAAAACGAAACGGAGACCAGGCGCCACCTTATCACCAAACAAACAAATAAGAAGAGGAAAAAAAAACACACAAACAACAATACCAAATTGAGAGGCTGCAAGCTAAAAGGCAAAGACGCCAAACCAATCGAAAGAATATAAAGAAATCCAAAATATGGTAGATAACACACAGAGAGACGACGACCCTTAAGTGACAACAACAGCAGCAGCAGAAGCTAACTCTCCACCTCACACCACTCTACTCTACTAATATTAGGACTTGCTGCTTTTAGCCGGGCTAAGCAGTTGTGAGGTGACATCAAATGCGGCTGTGTTTGTTTGTATGACTGCACACACACTGCATTGTTTCGCAAATGGCCTGAAGCACGGACGGACAGACGGTGTTGATTTCAAACACATTTAATAAAATTAAAATTAAAAGCTCCTAAACATAAGCATTAACTCATTGACATATTTGTCTTGCTTGCTCTCTCTTCCTCTGGGCCACCAGCATCACTTCAACGACACCGCAAAGTCGGCCTAAATGATAAATTCGCCAAAGTCACGGCATCTTCAAGAGAGCTAACAACAAACATTGCCCCACAATGAAGGGGCCACAAAATGTCATCTTGGGATGTAAGACCGCCCGGATGGTAATTAATTCGGTATACAGGTTGAAAATTAAAAAGTCATGTTAATCACATCATTAAAATAGTTGCGCAAAAAAATATCCACACGTCCTTCGTCGCTCTCCTTCTTAAGTTATGCAAATTTTTGCGAAAACTTAAAACCAGAGTGGAGTCAGCCGACTTGCGGTCAATCGTCTCCTGCTCGTAGTGTCATAGTGTCGAAAGCGAAATGTGCGTCTGGGCGGCTCAAACGTTTGATTAGTTTGTTGTATAAACTGGCAGTACTGATCGCCACAAGGAGACGCAAGAAACGTAATAATTGAGAAAGGAAGCTGAACTGAACTGATGATGATTAATTTCGAAATTTTGTTGCGCTGCTTAAATTTAAATCGCAGTCTCATAAGGGGATTAACTGTGGTGGTTCTGTTGATACGGTCAAGATAACTCATATGTTTATCTTGACCATCACGGAGGCCGCCACAAAGTGATGGGTGTTAAAGCAGAACAACAACAACTACAACGAAATGCGAAACATTGTCATTTAAGTACATGGAGTGGAGAGTTGATAATTGAATGATGGCCGGCCGATTTTAACAGAAATTCGGTGGAAAATGTTCGGTTTGGCGAAATTTTGTTTTCTTTCTCAAGGGAAATAAATTATTTTTGTGGTACAATAAGAAAATTGCGGTAAAAATTTAATTTTTATTACAAATTTGAAAAAATTTATATATTGGCATGAATACTGTTTGTAACGGGTAAACTCAGGAAATACTGGACCAATTTTAATTATAATTTTTTTTAAATATCTCCTTTAGGCTAGGCAACACAGTGGGATACCTTATATTTGTTATTATTAGATTTTAAATTGATTTAAGGGGTGCGTATGTAACGACCAAACTTAAAAACTTCTATACCGATTTAAATAATTTTTTTGATTGAATATGATAACTTTGGGTAAATAATAGAACAGGGTGCCTAATTTTGATACCATTGATGGTATATATCATTTGATAAGAGAAAAAGTGTAACGCATTAAACGAGACGAGTTAGACTCCAAGTATCTTAAGACCAAATTCGTTTCAGGACTTTTTAAGATGAGTGAGTTCTCTGGCTGGTTGGTTGGTTGATGTGTAGGATAACTATAGTAAACCTTAATATTTTCCAATATAAAGTACTGTGATTGTAAATGGTCAGAATAGCCCCACCCCTTCTGATACCTTCCATACAAAATGACCTATTTCTCAAACGGACAGCAGCAAGACATTCAAATTTAGTCAGTAATCCTCAAAAACCCAAAACCTTGGCCACGCCCCTTCTGGTTGCTCCCATACAAATTTCCGAATTAATCCCCATTGTTTTACAGGCATTTATTTTTTTTTGATCAGTTTTTGAGAACCAATTTGGAAGCCTAGCTAGGCCCCTTCTGGTACCTCCCATACAAATGAACCATTCCGCCCACTTTAGAGACGGAGTGCCCAAAGTCTTTATTTAGTAAAGCTATAGCAGGATAAAAGTGTTGGAGAAAAATGTGGAAGTGTAACCACGCCCCTTTTTGGTACCTCCTATACAAATGCACAATTACGACCACTTTAGAAATCGTGTAATAATATCAATACACCCAATGCGATCGTGCCCAAATCCTACATTTAGTAAAACTATAGCAGGACAAAGTTTTGGAGAAAAAACTGGAAGTCTAGCCACGCCGCATCTGGCATCTCCCTTACCCATAAAATACCGCCCACTTTAGAAATCGATTACTATTATTAATAGATCCAACGCGATCTTTACCAAATTCTGCTTTTAGTAAAGCTCAAGCAGGATAAAGTTTTTGAGAACCAATTTGAAAGCCTAGCCACACCCTTCTGGTATCTCCCATACAAATGCACCATTCCGCCCACTTTAGTAATGGGGAGTAATATCAATAAACCCAGCGATCGTGCCCAAAGTCTGTATTTTGTAAAGCTATAGCAGGACCTCCCATAAAAATAAACCATTTCGCCCACAGAAACTTTCTTACTAGTTTTATGTTGCAAGATCGTTGCGCAATAGTTGAAGAATCTTTGTATCGATAGTACTTGGGTAGGCAGAAAGCACGCACACAATGTATTCTATTCTTTTGTTTGGCCTAACTGTAATGTTCATAAAAAGGAATTGTTGAAATCGGCCTAGTACTTTTTGAGTTTGTCCGTTACATACATACCACATATAACCAAAATTTAACATTTATCAAATTGACAGTTGCAACAAAGAATCTATTACGATCCGACCGACTTAGAACCGCAAGAGATCCCGAAAACATATCGCGTTTAAGAGCGTGTGTTCGCAAACAACTAGACTCTTCACTCGAAAGCGGTTTAGCAGTCATTAAACCGTCTTCTTCTCAAAGATTTAGGTGACATTAAGTGGCCGCCTAGTCGTCCAAACCTATTTCCAACGGATTTCTTTCTTTTCTTCTTAAAAATCAAGTTTTCAAAAATAATCCTGTATTTTATAACTTAAACTTAATTTCCATTTCCACCCCATGAATGAGGTATGTGATAGCTTCTCGCTTTCAATTTTAGATTTACAACAAACGGCACCTACTTGTTTATCGACGAATGCGAACGTCACTGTTTGATAAGCTTCTACTAGACATACTGATTGAGTCGACATTTATACCGCGAAGTTGCTGTCGACAACATCGAGGGGCCGGCAATGAAAGAAAAACTTAGAAGACTGGAGGCTGGTATCGAACCCGGATTATCACAAATGATAGTCGCGTGTTCTAACCACAGTTCGTCTTATATTTGGGCAGAAAGTGATATCGAAAAGAGTTGGCATTAACTGGGCACCTCATAAACCAGACATATCTTCAATGAAATGTTTTCTTTAACGATAACTTAAAAGTCAAGTTTTCAACAGCAACCATGTATCTCTTGAGGAATTATTGTAAAATATTCGTGAGAAAATGTAGGACATTTCACGAAACACCTGTCAAGCCTTCATTGAAAATTTCCGCTCCATAATGCAGCTGTGTCAAAATAATCAGAAATAATCATAACACTTACAAAGCATTTATCTTATTAACTAGTTTTTGTCTTATCATCTTCTTACAAGTAAAAAGTCTTTTGGTCCACCCTGTGCAATGTCCAGAAAATCCCTTATCTTTTGTCCCGCAACTTCATTACCCAATATTCGGTTGGTAAATGATTTTTCATCTTACCACCTATTTCTTCGGCAGATCACTACAAATTATCCTCATTCATATGCTTATTTCAGGGCAACACATCCATCTTCCTACAGACACTTGTATGCTCAAGCCAGTATACAAAAAAATTAACAAATGCTCAAATCAACACAAATACAAATATTATGCAAATTTTGTTCACATTTAAACCTCCCCACAACGAATAACTGCTCAAGAGCGGACGCGCGAGAGATTCTCCAACGCAACGCATTGAAATGAAACCGTACCTTGAACATGAGCATGTAACACTTCTGGGCGGTTGCAAGTATCAGACGTGAAATAAAGGTGAGATTGGCCATTGAAAGCAAACATGTTTTCCTACTTTAGTCAAAACAACAAACAGCAGCAGCAGCAACACCACCAACAGCATTACCATCATCATCATTGCCAGCAGTAATTGGAGCAAAGGATTTTCTTGCCGACAAAACAAACAAACAAACAGAACAGATCCTTTTTGAAATGCTCAGCCACCAACACTCTGAGATTTAGTTTCGTTGTTGTTTTGTTCGTTTGTTTTTGGTCAAGCGAGCGTTTGCTCTTGACATGCCGATATGCTTGTTGGCTTAAAAGACTTCTCTGATCATACTTATTAGCCAAACAACATGATGCAGCGTCATATATGGATGGGCTCACGCGTGAATGAGTGAAGAACGACGGTGTAAATGAGTGAATATGTGTTTGTGCGTGCACTTGATTGAAAATGTAGCTCAACTGCAACTGCTACCATGAAAAAAGCAAATAAATTCTGAAAACTTGTGGAACAATTTTAATAAGTTTGAATTTTTTGCGAATTGCTTTTGAAATTTTTTGTTTTTCCTCATGTGTAAAATTATTTGTTAATGTTGCAAAGAGGGTAGGGAAAATGAGGCAAGGAACGGTATGAGGGTATATTTTATTTGATACATGAAAAAGTGTAACGGATTAAAGGAGACGTGTTAGACCCCAGGGCAACGTTGTTCGTAATAATTTTTTATTATCATAGCGACGAAACCTATAGGTTGGGCTAGCAACCCGCTTTCATTAAAAGTAACAAACGGAACTTCCCAAATGTTGACGACCCCCGCAAACGTAATAAGGACCATGATTTAAGGATATGTACCTGGAACGTCAGGACTCTCTATAGAGAGTCCCGGCGGATGTCCTCAAAAAATATAAGGCTGACATCACCGCCATCCAGGAGATTAGATGGACAGGACAAGGATGTTCGCGACGTAAAAATTGCGACACCTATTTCAGCTGAAATGCCGAAAACCACGAATTCGGATGTGGGTTTGTAGTTGGCGAGAGACTCAGACATCTTGTCTCGCGATTCAATCCTGTTAGTGATCGAATAGCCGTAATCAGCATCAAGGTGAAATATTTCTACATCAAGCTGATTTGTGCTCATGCCCCGACGTAAGATAAAGACGATGAAATTAAAGATGCATTTTACGAGCGCCTAGAGGAAACATACGACAGCTGCCCAGGCCACGAGACTTTAATACAAAACTAGAAAGGGAAGATGTTCTTGATACATCGATCTGCCTGCATACTGACACAACGGTTTTAGACTGGTTAGCTTCGCAGCGGGAAGGAACAAGGTAGTGAGTGGAACCAGATTCCATCACAAAGATATCCACAAGGAAACTTGGCTACCCCCCGATCAATACACCAAAATTCAAATTGACCATGTGGTAATTGGTGGTAGGCATGTATCTAGTGTCACGGATGTCCGTGCTAACATTGTCTCGGATCATTATCTGGTTCGATCCAAGGTGCGCACCAGATTGAGCAGAGCGAAAAACGCACGTTACCAAATACAAAAAAAGCTGGAAATCGCGTAGCTGCAAACCCCAAAAATAGCCACTGCCTACTTCAAGCAGCTCCCCCAACTTCTACGACACAACGCCTCTACTTCTGGCGTTCCCGATACCGAGTGGTACCATATTGCGAAATCCCTGGCAACGGCAACAACAACCATGCTAGGATAAGAATCCTGGTACGATGAAGAATTTCGCATAGCGTCTGAGGAATAGGATGCTGCAACGCTACAGCCAATTGTTACCCGTGCTGTTAGGGATCGGCACAAGAAGACAGTAAAACAGGCGAGACAGCTATTTAAGCGAAAAAGGAAGGAACAGAAGAACGAGGATATAGAGCGATACAGGAATAGAGGGATAGGGGGATAGAGGCCCGAAAATTTCACCAGAAAGTAAAAACAAAAGGCTACGGAATTGGGCTCCACTCCTGTAAGGAGTCGAAGAATCTTTGTTTCGATAGTTCTTACGTAAGCAGAAAGCACGCCTATACTGTATCTTATTCTCTTGTTTGACCTAACTGCAATGTTTATAAAAAGGAATTATTAAAATCGGTAAAGTCTTTTTTGAGTTAGTCCGTTACAAACTCACCCCATATAACTAATTTTAAAAATTTATCGAGATAACAGTTTTAGCAACAGAAAATAAAAGCTAAAGGCTATGGTATTAGGCTTCCCTCCTGTAAAGACAAGGATGGAAATCTGGTTACAGATATGCAGAGTGTGCTGCATATTTGGAGAGAACACACCCAGCAACTGCTGGTTCCAGAAGGCAGCGCAAGTGAAGGATCACGCCAATTGACGACGACGGCTTAGATTGCCCATCACCAAGTCAAGCTGAGGTAAGAAGGGCAATATCGCGGCTGAAAAATTATAAAGCAGCCGGTGCCGACGGACTTTTGGTACAGCTCTCCAAGTCCTGTGTCGAGGAGCTGAACCCGAGCATGCACCAGCTCCTACGCACGGTTTGGTTTAAGGAGTGCATGCCCGATGATTGGAATCTAAACATATTATGTCCCGTGTTTGAACTCTCGCGGGTTCAGCTTTTTACCCGTCGCATATAAGGTCCTGTCGAGTGTGTTATGTGAAAGACTAAAGCCGGTGTTATCCAACCCGATCGGGTCTTATCAGTGTTGCTTTAGACCTGGTAAATCAACAACTGACCCGATATTCACACTTCGGCAAGTCTTGGAAAAGACCAAAGAAAAACAGATCGACACGTACCATCTTTTCGTCGACTAGAAAGCTGACTTCGACAGCGCGATACGGCAGAAACTACTTGAAGCCATGGCTGAGTTTGGTATTCCAGCGAAGCTGATACGCCTTTGCAGAATGAAGCTGAATGACACAAAGCCTTCAGTGAAGATTGGCAAGGAACTTACGAAGCCTAAAACAAGGCGACGGCCTATCGTGTGACCTCTTCAAGTGGGATGAAGTGATGGAGATGATAATGAGGAAAGCTGCAGTAAACATGAGTGGCCCGATATTCAACAAAAGCCACATGCTGATGACGTAGACATCATCGTTCGAAAACTGCGGGACGTGACTGCAGCCTTCTCAGTTATACAGAATGGATCAGCGAAAATTGGTCTAATGGTGAACGAGGACAAAACAAAGGTTTTATATTCTACTCGTTTGGAAAACTGTTTGAACGTTGATAAATTTTCCTATACGATACCTACTAACTTCAAGCCCATATTAAATTATTATGGCATGTAACTTGACAAAACGAATGATGCAGAGCTTCTTCTTTTTGGGGCTACTTTCATGTGCAGTTCTCAGAATTGAGTCCCAAAATCATGTGTTGTACTGTGTTCTTTAATATACATTGGTTGGTTCTGACTTTTAATATGAAACATCTACACCATCACACAGCATATTATAGTTAACCAATTTTGCACTCAAATATGATTATATAACAAAGTCAACCAAAATCCAACCCCTTACAGCAGCCACCTGAACGCATCCTGTCCATACCACCCCTCCCTCCTTATCACATTTGTTTTACGCAATGATATTTAAGCGTATGCCACAAAGTGGTTGCTTGCTTGGCTGGTGGCACACTGATTGTTGCTGTTGTTATTATTGAGTGCGTGCTATGTGGCAATCATCGGTCTCATGTTGCGGCTGATGTTGCCTTCTACTGTTTAATGTTTTCTTCGTTGGCTTTGAGCTGTGGCAACCTTTCCAATGATATCCGTCTTCCATTCAATGTGAATACAGTGAAGTGGAGTGGAGTGGAGTCGAGTACCTTTCAAGTAGCCCATATTGATGATGTTCCAGTAAATGGTGTTTGTTTGGAATTTACGGCCTAACTAAGGACTATTGCCTTGGCCCAACGGCCGTGGCAATTGCTTGGTGCAATATAAACGGGTGTGTGTTTGTCTCTCTCTCCGTGCAAATACAGTAGCCAACAGACAACATTCAGTTTTTATGTTAAGTTTATGTGTAAAATAGTTTAACTCCTGCCGGAGCATGTGCTGTGCGGTGGTAACTGATGAAGGTGCATTGCTATTGCTACTTGTTTTTTTGTTGTTCATTGTTTAGTTTTTCTGCCTTCTATGAAACAGTTGATGTTGTTAATGTTAATGTTGTTTGTGGCACACGTTGCACGTGATTTCTGCGAAAGTACACACGTCGTTGCGTCTACAGACTGTTTGGCTATAAAAATAGTCCAGGAAATCTAGTATGGACTATGCTTTACTCGTCATCTATCTAATTTATCTTATATTCTGTCGCTCTCTCGCTGACACACATGCAGATGCTGCCAAGTGCTTTTGGTCTCTGGTCTTTAATGTCTCTGTCACATTACGGTAATTAAATGAATAACAATTTGAGTAGCGGCAAGTCTAAGCTATTTTCCTCTCTAGGCATTTATAAGGAAATTTTGTTTGTGCAGCAGAATATTATTGTTTATCGTTTAGACGTTTCAGGGCTTATTAGTTTTAATTTTAATTAGTTCATCAAAAATTCTTGAGGAGATATGAAGTAGAGGATGTTATGCTTGTGTTTATGATGACCACCTGCGGTTCGAGGGAAATTTTTATAATTGGTTTTCATTTTAACTAAAGATATTGCAAAATATTTTAGGAGGAAAAATATTTTAAGTGTGAATTGAATAAAAGAAAAATTGCAAACACTGTTATGTCAGTAGAGTTCAAAATTTATAATTTTTAGAAATTGTACTTTTAGGCCTACAATGAGCCAAAAGTGGTTTATCTCCAAAACAAAACAGCTGCAATCATAAATATTGGGGAACCCGGTTATCTTATAAAGCATATGGTGTTTTCGGAATTTGTACTCGCTTCAAAATGTGTACATTTAGGGCTGAAACGGGACAAAAGTGATACAATCGCGAAGACCAAACAGATAAAGAAACAACATCAACAATAGGTGTAGTTGTATGATACAACTCGATTTTTCGAAAATTTCACTTTAAGGGCTAGTAAGGGACAACAAAGATTGGGGACCCGTTTATTTTATAAAGTAGGTGTGCAATAAGAATAAATTATTCGAAATGCATGCTTTAAGGGTAACAAGGGGACACATTTGGTACATAAGCACAGACCAAATGGCTAAAGCTACAATCAGGTATATTGGGGTACCCTTTCACCTTATATAGGACTTGTGCGCTACGAATGGATTTGTACCTTTAGGTCTAAAAAGGGTCACAAGTGATTACATCGCCAGAGCGGAATAGAGAAGGAGCATTTTTCAAAGTGATATTCAATATAAAGTCAGATGATAAGATTTATGCATACTCCATACAAAGTTGGAATGCCAAAAGATGTAATTTATAGTTAACTCTTTAAAAGGGGAAATAACGGGATACAATTATTACCACCGATCAGATATAATATAAAAGGAAAGTAACCAAAAGTACCTGTTTGGAGATTGGTGAAAATAGAATGTGTCAGAGTTTTAATGTTTTAAAGAAGTGTAAATTTGACTGATGTATAGGATTCCTCTGGCGTTTTTTCTAACGGAGGTTTAATATGCACCTAAATCGGTGGTAGGAATAGGATATACATAATATACCTAGACGATATAGATATGTTTTAATATGGTATTTTGGTAACCATCCCACAAGGGCTCCTTCTGGGACTTCGGGGAGTATCGCTCCTGAGTACCTGAGAGAAGCACAGGTGGACCGGCAAAAAGTTGTAGTAGGGGCTGTTGCTACGTGTAATCGGGTAAGTAATCACCTCTGTGGTGCCTGCGGTTAAAACTAAAATGAATAGTTGATGCTCGAGTAATGGTGACCCGTATCCCTGATACCACTAGTCTCGCATTTCTCAAGAAAATCAAGTATCCTTTGGGTTGAATAGTAATTAAGGCGATTAGATAAGCGTGTACCTAACACCGCAGCAAAGTAGGTACATTGTAATGCGTTGGTGTCTTTGTAAATGGATAAGACTGGTTTTTTTAATATGAATCGTTACATGAAATACCAAGACAGGTTGAAGGTTCAAAGGCAGTATAGTAAAACCCCCAAAGTGTTTGGCGTTCTCAGGCCAAACTTTTATTATATGACCCTTTATATTTTTTGTTTATCTTGATGTTTGTTTGCTTAGACTTTCAGCTATAATTCTAGAAACATTGATGATTTTTCATTTAATTTTATAGCACAATTGTAGAGAACGACAAACCCTTTGGGGGTTTTACTATTACATACCTTCATACCAAACTTGGAATTTCTCACCCCTCAGATTGGCTGTTGTACTGTGTTATTAATCCATAAATCCACAATATTGGAACCATGTGCGTATGATTAATATAAAGCCCGCATAAAATTAATATTACTCATACGTTGCACATACATAGTGTAGCGAGCAAAGAATGACAAAATGTATACCAAAAGTACAGTTAAGGTACCCAGTAGGGTAGTATCGTAATACATGACACTGTCGTCAACACTGTCCTCAACGACAAGCAGACCGACAAAATACTAATGTTGCCGTGCATCAACAAAAAAGGTAATGCAACGGGACATTAACGACATGAAATTGAAGAAAGAAAAGAGGACATACAAAATGTTCAGTTTTTCAAAAACAGCATGCCGGTTCATGTATCGTACGTTTTCAATAAATCTACTCAAATTTATGGTTATAACTTATTAAGCACTGGTACGACAATTTGGCCGACATTGTCGGTCATCAGGTCGTGCATGATTGTGTGGGCCACATGGCGCTCATCGGTTCGTGATGAAAAAGCGGCCACTTGCATGAAAATTTCATCGATGATTTGTATGGACGGTCCGCTACTTGCCATCAACGATTTACTAAGGTCATGCACCTATCGTAGAGGATATCTTGAAGACACTCCCTACTGGGTACTAGTAACCAGACATGTAAATGTGTGAAGTATAAACGGTCAAACCATACACAGTTGGCAACATTTTAAAGACATCCTCAAGGGTGGGGCACGAACAAATTGAATCGTAGAATACTTGTCGGTGACCGTCCATACAAATCGTTGACGACTTTTTCATACAAGTGTCGCATAAATCATGCACGATCAGATGAGCGACATTGTCGCTCATATTGTCATTGCTGATTAAGTAAACAAACATGTCTTCTGACAGTTCGTCAACGACCACATAAACGACAATATTTGTGCAGCATCGTCAAAGACCGGGTAGGTGATCGAGGTAAATTTATTGGTACTTTTTATAAATCAAAACTTGCCGATTTATTTGTACACAGAGCCTAAAACGTGACAAATTCCCCTATACGATACTTACTAACTTCAAATCGATATAAACTTATTATGGCATGTAACTTGACAAAACGAATGATGCAGAACTTCTTCTATTTGGAGCTACTTTCACGTGCATTTCTCAGAATTAAAACCCAAATTCTGCGTTGTACTGTGTTATTAAAAAAGGCGATAAATGACCATTTTTTTAAGATTTCATTCGATAAAATTAGTTTAACTAAAATTTTTACATAGATATATGTATATAAAATATTTTTTTCAGCCTTTGCTACTATTCTGCTGAAGAATGAAATGTGAAATCATCAATGGTTTTTGAGATATAGCTGAAAAACTAAGTGAACAAACATCAAGATAAGGAAAAAATTTAAAAGGCATACAAAATCTCCATTCGGTTTTACTATACTGACCTAGTATTTAAACCCTGAGTGGGAATTTTTCACTACACAAACAGTTTTATTTTACAGAATAAGAGTTTGAATCTTAAATCACGAACGAGAAACTTTAAAATTGTTTTAATATAAATTTAAAGATTACATTATAAAGACCAAACTACATCCTTTACATTCGCTATAAAAGCAATATCACAATATTACATAATTTTAGCCAACATTTTTTTTTATATTTTCGGTTAAGACCACAACAGTGGTTTTTATCGCCTTTTTCCCCTCCTCAGCTTATCTCATTTACAATTAAGCGATAAATTTTGCCAATGGCTCTTGTTATAATTTAATGCCAAAATACCAGAAAAAATAATTAAATTTAATAAAAAACATTTCCACAGGTTGTTTAGTTTAGTCAATCCCCTTACACACAATTAACTACCTCAGTTTGGTTTATGACCAAATTTAAAAGCGATATTTTATTCATAGTCTTTGTTACACAAATTAACCGACTATAAAGAGAACAACATAACCACCCATGGATTTAAACGTTGTTTATGCTTTAGCGGCCCAGACGTTAATACACATTACTTGTCCATTAAATTATGACCGAACAACAACGACGTCTTTGATGATCACATCGCATCGCATCACATCACATCACGTTGTTTAAGGATTCCTACATATATGTATTAGTTGGTTGGACTCACCTGCCAGCCTGTCCTTGACAGCTTGATGTGCCAGCGCCGCATGATGCAGTGGCGGTAGTGCCCACGTTAATGGTGTCCGCTGAGGTGGTACTCTCAGTACATGACCGGCAGCTGCCGCCGCCGCTGATGGATACAAATGAGGATATGTGTAAAGGGCAGTAGCTCCGCCATATGTTGATGAGGCTAGACTCGTGGCTAATTTATATGCCGCCAAATCATGTTCATTCTGCAGATCTTGTTCGCTACTCGCACTCGATTTATTGCTGCCATTGTTGTTGTTGCTGCTGCTGTGAAGTTGGCTATTGATGATATGGTTGTGGTTGTTGTTATGTTCGAAGGGTTTAGAGAGCAGGCGTGATATGCTGAAGGGTAGATTTTCACTGGACGAGGAACGGGTCTGTTCTGATTGAGATTCACTGAAAAAAAGGAATGAAGGACGAGTTGAATAAATTGAAAAGCGAAAAATAAAATTTCAGTGAGAATTTCTCAATTTTTAAATAATAAAAATTTAAAATAATCTTAATTTCCCTTTACACCCCATGAATGAGGTATGGGATAGCTTTTCGCGTTGTTGTGAATTAACACGCTTTTTATTTTAGATTTACAACAAACGGCACCTACTGTTTATCGACGAATGTGAAAAGCTTTTACTAGACATGCCGATTGACTAGACACTTATACTGCGATGTTGCTGTCGACAACATGGAGGGGGTCGCCAATGAATGAAAATGTAGATTACTGGAGACAGGAATCGATCCATGAATCTCCCGCTAACCATCATGCCACAGCCGGCCCCATAAATATTAATTAAAAACCTATTTACCTTTGGCATTCCCTTGATAAAGTTATGGTACATCTTACATGCAAGTTAACAATACATGTAAGTTAACATACCTTTAAAACGCCCAACCCCTACAACATTTTAAATGATAATTATATTGTCTTTACCACTTTAAGAGTCTTAACACGATAACAGCGGATGTTTATCTTTAACTATTGAAACCCACTGACAACTGGAGCACTTCAAGATTTTGATCATCACGCACCCAACTGATGTGAGTGCAACACCAGCTTGTCTATATTTTGACGCACAAGTAAATATACAAGATATACGAGAGTATATTATGTTTAAACTCAATCTGTGTCGTCTAACCATGTCTTGACTTCGATCTAAGCCATAATCTTGTGATTTTATGACCATTTGTTTTCATGTTGTACTATGGCCAGATTCATTGATGCCATCCACCTTGTTCGTGTAGCCTATTGATGGTGTAAGGGACAAACATCTATAAATTTTGTTTAATTTAAAATATTTTTTTTAAGGTGTGATTACATAAAATTTTGTCTAAATACCTATACAATATACAAATAACATCAATATGCCATTAAAGTCATTTGAATTGACATTTTGTGGGTATATAATCGTTTCTTTAACATTTTATTGGTATTTCATATCATTAAGATTATTATTAAATAATTGTTTAATTTTTACTTAACAAGATTTAAAATGTTATGAATTTGATTTGAGTTTGTGTTATGTGTGTGTAAACGGTGCGACTTGTATTAGAAGTGTGTGTGTTTTAAACTGCTATAGAAAATGTTGTTCAACAACTTGTTAATGTCATTATAAATAACAACAATATTTTGAAAATTCACTTGGAATCTCTTAAAACAGTAAAAAAACACAATTTAATAAAATAAACTTATTACGCCATGTGACAATCATTAAATGCTACAATGTTGTTTAACTCATTGATTTTGCTGTAGTATTAATAAAAATTTCCAAAACGTGAACTTTTTAACAACAAAGTTGCAAATATGCTGCATAAATAATCAAATTAATTGATATAATAAATGAATGTGATCCTAATGAATTGTGGCTGAATTAGCAACGAAATGGAATGACATTAAATCGGTTACACTGGGCATCAGTGTTTAATGTTATGGGGAGCAACATTCATGTTAAAGAGCAATGAGATAAGACTGTAAGTTCATAGGCATATTACAACGCACTGACATATTTGAAATGTAAGCATTATTTCTTTTAATAATATTTCGTGTTATTATTTTTTTTAGGTTATTTGTTTTCAAGCGGTTAGTTGCTATTCACTTAATAACAAAATATTATATGAAACATAAACAAAATAAAAGGAATTTATGTTAAGACAACATTTTACATAGAAAAAACTGTCAGGAATGGTTGATAGTTAATATTGATTTCAACAACAATTTTAATCAAATCAATTAAATGCGTTGTTAATATGATAAATTCTGCATAGATTGTTGAAAATGTTGTTTATCAAAAACAACATGTTTATCAAAAACAACATGTTTATCAAAAACAACATTTGAACAATCAAACTACAATATCAGTAGTGGATATTACAAAAAACATTGTTTTCTTAATTTTAATTAAAAAATTAATTGTATTTACGAAATTACTTTTTTCTGTATAGGGGGTAGTATTGTTATTTTAAGCTGAGCTGTTTAACATTTAATTGCAAATAAGTTTAATTAAATCAATGTAAAGTAAAGAAGAAATAACTAATTGCACCGTGCTACAGTCAAGCGGAACTTCGGAAATGACGTCTGGTTGTAGGTCTGGTCGAGTACAATTCGAATCTGTATATTTAAGTTCCCTAACACCCCAAAATTTTGACTTACGGTAAGCCAGAGAGTTAAAATGTTCCGAGAAAATATTTCCCTGAATGTTTTAATATAGGTCTCCGAATACATGAAATACCCCAAATGTACCTTTATAGATGATATTTCATATTCTTTTAATCGACTTTTGACCAAAAAAAATATAACTTCAAACCACTATAAAAAAAATTTGTGACGTAGTGGAGCAAAATGGAGTTTAGGGTTTTTTTACTGAGGTAAAATGCTATCGATATTGGTTTGGTTCAACCCCGAGACAATGACTCTTAAATTGTGTCATAGTGTTAAAAAGCAATTTTTACCTTAAGATGCCCCACCAAATGTTAAAGGCGATTTACTCTTTAAAGTGGTTGTTAATCAAAAAAAGCATAATTATGCAACAAAAACATGCATTAATTGTAAAATTTGCTAAAATATGCGCATAAATATGCAAAAACACGCATTTTACGTAAAATATACAAAAACGATTGAGTGCCATTTTGAAGGAAATTTCATGATTCGTAGAGATAGCTTAACCGTTTCTATTTTGGGATGTCCAAAAAAATATGCATTTGCATAAGATTCGTTGCCCTAGTGGCAAGTATAACTGCAGTTTGTAAATTTAGGAATTATACGATGAGGAATGTCGCGTGCTGCAAATATAGAGGGAACACTTTCCTACTCTGCTCAGTCCCGAAGGCAGCATGAGTGAAAAATCACGCCAATCTTCGACTACAAAATAAATTGTCCACCACCGAGCCAAAATAGATGCACCAGCTCATAAACACTATTGATGTTTGGAACCTTAGTATTCAATATCCTGTGCTTAATGAAGATGGTTCAAGTGTGTGCCTCAAATATAGCGGGATTAGCCTTCTACCCATCGCATACAAGATCCTGTCTAGTGTGTTATGTGAATGACTAAAGCCCATTCTGGCGAACCTGATTGGACCTTATCAGTGTGGCTTTAGACCTGGTTAATCCACGATCGACCCTATATTCCCACTACGACAAATCCTGGAGAATATCAAAGAAATTTAGATTGACACCTATCATCTGTTTATCGTCTACAAAGCTGCATTTAATCAGAGACGTCAGAAATTATTAGATGCTATGGCTGAGTTTGGTATACCCATCGAAGCTAAGACGACTTGCAGGAAGACACTGACTGACACGAAGTCTTCAGTGAAAACTGGCAAAAGTCTGACAGAGCCATCTTCATCCAAAGTCACAAGCTGCCCGCGTATTCCGATGATATAGATATCATTGGCCGAGGACTGCGGGATGTTACTGCGGCCTTTTCGAGCATTGAGAAGCAGTCGACAGAAATGGTTCTGGTGATAAATGAAGACAAAACCAAGTTATTTGTTTCAACGAACAACGAGTCTACTCGTCTGGAACGCTGCGTGTACGTTGACAACTAAAACTTCAAAGTGATAGATGGTGTTGTCTATCTTGGCCCTAACGTAAACAAAAATATTTAATAATGTCAGCCAGGAAATCAAGAGACGAGTATTGACCGCTGCTACTATGTGCTTAGCAACTGATTTTATGACAAAGCCTTCTCTCGAAGAACAAAGATCTCTCTCTGCCAAACACTGATCCTACCGGTCTTGCTCTACAGCATAGAATCTTGGGTAATGACACAAGCGGATCAATCTATTCTAGGAGTCTTCAAGATATTTTTTCAAAATATTTGAACCCATCATCGGTTATGACGAGTACCGTTGCACAGTGGCGCCTGTAAAACAAGTGAGGTTGCATAAATCTGAAATTTCATGTGCCGCTAAAAAATATTGAATAAACCTATTTTACACGAAATTGCCCAACGAATTTGTCACGTTTTAGGCTCTTTTGTTTGTCATTTGACATAAGAATTACAATTCCTCTACTCTGTTCATATAATGTTTCCCTATATAAGCAACAGTTTCACTTTTCCATTCATCAAATGTTTTTAAACTGGGATGTACTCCGTGGCGTATGATTTACGTGGAATATTACTTATGATAATCATACGCCACCATATAACAATATAACAAAAGAGCCTAAAACGTGACAAATTCTCCTATACGATACTTACTAACTTCAAATCGATATTAAATTATTATGGCATGTGACTTGACAAAACGAATGATAGAGAAATTCATTCATTCATAATTTCACGTGCAGTTCTCAGAGAACCAAAATCATGTGTTGTACTGTGATATTATAGAAAAGTCATATAAAGTAAGAAAAACAGAAATCAATTTTTGCCATAATGTTACAGATATACTAGGTTCTATACAAGTTCGTGTCGTGTATAACATCTGGAGGACATCCCATTTGTCTAACTTTGGACAACAATTAAATCAGTTTTATTGGATTTTTATCCGACTATAATAGCATCATTAAAAGCATATAACGTGAATTCTGTACACTCCATGGATCATCAATGAAAACGTGCTCTCAACTACAATTCATGTTGTATCTATCTGATTTTCATTCATCACCACCTAGTTTTCAGTTTCTTTTCATTACTATTTTTTCCTTCACATTTGCTTCTTTGGTGTTTATTACTCACATCGCAGCTAACCTTCAGCCAACAACTGTGAATACCAAAAAATCGTTCATGCTCTCTTATATGTGATGGCGAAGGAAAAATGTCCATATATACAGATTTAATCCATCAATGGTCACGCAAATGTCTCAATTGGATATGAAACATAAATCTTTTTATGGCGCGTTTTTCTTCGTGCGCTGCCCCTGCCACTGTTGGCTGCTACCAGTGTTAAGCAATCGTGATCGCGCCACAAATGTTGTTAAAAGCCCAAACAGCGAGTTGTGGCAAATAACAATTTTGCTGTACGGCCATTACTGTACGCATAGTTGGCTTGTTCGATTTGTATGAATATGATAGAACCCAACAACCAACCATTTGCATAGTATTTCGTTTTACATCGAGCTTTTATCGAAGTTGTCGTGTGTTGCGTGGGCTTATGTCATCCATAAACTTTGTTAACAACGTGACAAAATGAACACAAACAAGTAATAGAAGAATATCGGATTCGAACACGAAGAATACCATTTTTTTAAAGCAAATGAGAGTGATGGAAAATTATATAGGAAGAAAGTTATTAAATAGAAATCGAAAGCAGCATGAGTTAAAGGATACAAGTGTTGGAGTTCCAGTGTCCTGAAAGTGACCTGTGTTGGAGCACTGTCAGGGTGATGGGCGGTTCCCTCTATGTTGTAAACGACAACATCCGTGTAGTCGAGTTAAAAGTAACTGTATGCCCTGATGATTCACACGATACTGAAAACTTCGGGGTGTTACTGCAGCCTTCTCGTGTATTGAAAAGATACGTTTTTGAACTGTAGGTTACGTCTAAAAAAAGCGTGTGAACATAAAAGCGAGAAGCTCTCTCATATCACATCAACGAAAAAAAAGTATACTACGTCTAGTCTCAAGTACGAAAATCTGACAAAGATTGGTCTTATTCCTAGGAAAACTAATTCAGAAGTCCAATCTGATTATAAGTTTGAAGAAGTGATAGACATAACTAAAGGCACGCGCACAACAATATGAAACATCACCGATGTCGAATTGTACATGGTAAGAATGTTGTTCTCTCCCAACACTCGTGCTCTCGCAAAATTCGTTTAATATTGTTTCTATGTCTGTACTTGTGACTGTATGAATTGCTGATAGTGTCTGTGGGACCGGCCGTGGCATGGTGGTTAGAACACGCGACTACCATGCGGGAGATCGCAGGTTCAAACCTGGCTCCAGTCATCTTAAAAAAGAAAAAAAAAAATAAATAAAATTTTCTTTCACTGTCGGCTCCCCTCGAATGTTGTTGACAGCAACTTCGCAGTATTAAGCGTCGATTCAATCGTCGTGTCTAGTAAGAGCTTCTCAAACAGTGACGTTCGCATTCGTCGATAAACAAGTAGGTGCCGTTAGTTGAGAATCTAAAAATAGAAAGCGTGTTTATTCACAACAACGCGAGAAGCTATCCCATACCTCATTCATGGGGTGCAAAGGGAAATTAAGTATTAAGTAAGTCTGTGCAAAAAAAAACAAGGCCTCGCGAGGCTACGGAATGCTTGCCAAGGCTTAAAAAAAGCTTTAGTTATTTAAATAAGTATACGCCAAACACAGAAAAAAACACAATTGTTGTTAAGTAATTAAATAAAATTGTTAGCATTCAATTTTGATTTATAACAAATTTTCCATTTGAGAGTGGTTGTAAATTGTCATATTTACAAATTTTCTACTACTGTTTAAATTCAAGAAAAATAAAGTAATTGTAAATATGACAACACTGTTTATTGTTTTTACAATTTCGGTTGTTGGCGCCTTTTTAATTAAATATTTAATTGTATTGACGAAATGGTATTTAATATGACAATTCATTTGTCGTAATTTTTTTCTGTGTAAAAACACTAACATAAATTAATCTAAAAAAAAACTTAATTTCACTTTACACCCCATGAATAAGGTATGGGAATAGCTTCTCGCTTTTTTTTTTAAATTAACACGCTTTCTATCTAGCTTCACAACAAACGGCACCTACTTGTTTATCGACGAATGCGAACGTCACTGTTTGAGAAGCTATTACTAGACATTGGCTGGACACTATACTGCGAGGTTGCTGTCGACAACATCGAGAGGGCCGGCAATGAAAGATAAATTTAGATGACTGGAGAAGGGAATCGAACCACAGATCTCTCGCATGGTATTCACCTGTTCTAATCACGACCGGTCCCATAATAATATACATACATACATATATTTTACATGTTTTTGTGTGTCCCGCTTGTTTAAATGAAGCCTTCTATGTAGTTTATGAGAATTTGTGGTTAAACTTTCTCCATATAGATTAGCTATATGATAGAATACCCGAACGTTTTCCATCATACCAATTTGCCGTCAACTCCTTGGCGATCTCTTTATGGTTTTTATTAAATCCAAATTATTGCACATGTACATATGTATAGTAAACGTAGCATTTCTGTTGTTTACCATCTCGGCTACACAAATGTATATTAAACTTAATTAATAATTTGTTTTTCTTAACATGTTCATGTCACTCGTTCGCATACACGCTTCTCTGAGACAAAACAGTCACTGGCTATGTGTAACCCACAGACAGTCAAGAGACAAACATTAGCAAGCCAAAAGGACCAACGGGGAGACGTCACGACAACGAACGTAATGAAATTGTATTTGGATTTGTTGTCGTTATTTGTTTTGCTGTGTTATCTGTGACAGTTCTTGTAGAACTCATTAATTTTTTAAATGAAAACATATAAACAAGAAACAAAAAAACGCTACGCTACGCTCGTTCGTATTCATTTCATTGGATTGCATTTTGTTTTACTTCTCGTTCAATTCACTTCGATGCGAATCAATTCGATTCTGTGACTCCATTGCGACGAGGGGGCCATCCATCCAACACGCAATGTTTTGTGGATATGTAGTATGTACGAGTACGTTTGTACATATTTTGAGGAATCACTTCACTGTCTTTGTTTTCTGTTTTGATTTTGGTCACGTTTGGTTTTAAAAGCTTTTTTTGATTTATTGTTTTATGAATAATAAACAAAATGGACTTGCGCGGCTTTTAACGCACATTTGAGACATTTTGAAAGCTGTTGTGGTGATTGTGGTGATATTTCGTACGAAATGTAACAATAACACCAAAGCAATGAGATCGAAACGATTACACATCAAGATCAATGCTTTCAAATGTGATTTTGAGAAAAAAAAACAACGGGGTCATTAACAGTTGCAGTTAAGGACATTGTTAAAGGATTCGTGGTAAAATGTAGAACATTTTAATTTAAAGAAAAATATTTGGAGGGAAAAATATTTTGCGAATACATATGTTAGTGATAGTTTAAAAAAAATCTTAAACCATCCACTGATTTTAAGGTAAAAAATAGAAATCTTTTATTTAATACCTGTCAAATCATCATCATTGTTTCAGTCGTAGGACTCTTTCCACATATGGGTGAAAGGTTCTATACAATTTTTTTTACAATTTTTACATTTTTACAGAAAGCTGATTCTAAATTTTGAAACCTCATAAAGACAGATGGGCATAATAGATATAACTTTCAAAAATCCCACGCCATAGCCGTGTATGGCATGATAAAGTATTAAGAAATATGGTGTCACTTTTTTTCTAACGTAAAAAAAGTTTCCGCACCGGTTGCTTTGAAGTTTTGATGTAATTCTTTTGGTTTTTTTATTTCAACAGTTACATCTGTCTCAAATAACTCACTTTTGTTTAAATTATTATATAATTATTATATAATCTGATATTTTAAGCAGAAAAACCCACTTTCTTTACCTTGTTAGATTTTTTTTCTAAGAAACAGCATTTTGGATTTCTCTTTCGATGCGGAAACTGTTTTAACCGAATCAATCTAAAACCGGTTTTTTATTATCACAAGAATATTTTCTACATGGTACTGTAATGGAACTTTGCACTCAAGAAAGAGTTATATACCTAATGGGCATGTGAGCTTTTTATGTAGCAATTTAATAGACTTCAAACTTATTCTAAAAGTCTTAAAGGATATATCAAATAAGAATATAAATTTTCAAAAAAAAACCAACATATCTACTTTTGCCGTAACAGTAGAGAGTTATGGTAAAGTCTTAAACAAACTTTAAATCTTCATAACCAGACACTTTTTGTTAAAGGGTATACTTAAAGTTTGGCCTCAATACAATTTAACGAGGAAATTTTTTGTGGAATATTTTAACTCTATCTCGACTCCTTGCGTGTCCTTTTTGTCTTTATATCGAGAAGAAGTCAAAAAGGGCCTTAAAAAGGGTTTTTACAATATTCAAATGTTTCTCCAAAAAAATTCACTCATGTAGAATAGTGACCTAGAAGTCAGTACAAGTCAAAGACATCGATTGATTTTCTTGGAATACCCCGAGTAAAATGTTCTAGATTTTTGTAGAAACTTTAAATATTTTAAAGGCACAACTCTAAAGTTTCTTGAAATAAGGACGAAAAGGACATGTAAGTAATCGAAACAGAGAGTGTAAATGATCCACGGAAAAATCCTAAAACAATAAGAAACTTAGATACTGTGACTATTTAAGGTCGCCGTTGACACAATGCTTGAAAGAGACAAAATGATATGCAAAGTTATAGCTAGTGATGTTTGGTCTTCGAGTACCCCAAGTAAAATTTTTTGAGCAACATTTTTGTAGAACATTTATTTCGTCTCATTTCTAATAGTAGGGAGACGAAATGTGTTTACAAACAGAATTGTGGAATAACAAATCATCGAAAACCTTGATACTCTCTTTTCAAAGAAGGCCTGCAGCATTGGTCATTAAATAACGGGGGAAACATGTGCTCGGAATATTTAAGAGTTAAAGCTTGATGACATGACGTCGGAATGTCTCACAAGGCCTTTTTGCATGCCTGCTTGTAGAAGTCCTTGCTTATTTCAGTGGCAGGACTCGAACCAAGATCATTTTCATGATAGTCGTATGTTTTAGCCATCATACCACAAACGGACCCAATGGAATGACTATTACAATGAAATGTCCATTAGGTTCTAAAACACAAGTGATTAATTGACTGTTTTTCAAAAATTTCTTTAATTTTAATTGACTTCAGAAAATATGATTTTGGTTGGCATACTTCAGTATTGCAGTTTATTATACAATATTCATTAGACAAATCTCAAATTATAACATAAATGCTTAATTTCCCTAACACGCGTTCTATTTTAGATTCATAATGAACGGCATCTACTTCTTTATCGACAAATGCAAACGTCATTATTTGAGAAGCATCTACTAGACATGCCGATTAACTAAACATTTATACGGCGATGTTGCTGTCGACAACATCGAGGGAGCCGGCAATGCAAGAAAAATGTAGATGTCTGAACCCGGGAATCGAACCACGGATCTCCGCATGGTAGTCGCGTGTTCTAACCACTATGCCACGACCGGTCCCAAAGTATACATTCATTAAAATTTCCTTATGCAATGCCAAAATTTATGTGAAAAATGCTGCTAGATAACTATTTTCTCTCACTTTGAAATGGGTGAAATGCCGTCGGTATTTTTTAATTGCCGTTATATCTTGAGCTAAGCATTCAATCGCTAAAATTACTAAGACACACAACTTGGAATGGACGAGAAGCCATCGATATTCATATGAAAGCTTTTAAGTGCAGTTATCTCCTAAACAAAGTGTCCGATCGTAAAAAGAAGCTTAATTTTTGATCACCATACAATAGTTGGGGAATCTCCAAGATGCATTTGGGATCTCATTGGGAACTTAGCTTGAAGGGTGGGAAGCCGTCGTTATTCATATGAAAGCTTTTAAGTGCAGTTATCTCATAAACAGTGGCAGACCGCAAAAATAAGACTAATTTTTGATCATCATGCGATAGTTTTGAATTCTCCAAAATACAGTTGGAACCTCATCTTAAAAAAGGGTTGGGAACTCAACTGTAATGGGTGGAAAGCTGTCGGAATTCATATGAAAACTTTAAGTGCAGTTATATCCTAAACATAGTAGAAGCTAGAAGCTTACTTTATGATCAACATAGAATAGTTGAGAAATCCCCGAGATATATTTGGGATCTCATCTGAAAATAGGTTGGAAACTCACTTTGAAATGAAAAGGATTCCGTCGATGTTCATATGAAAACATTAAGTGCTGTTATCTCCTGAACTAAGTGTCAAATGGTACAAATTATGTTAATTTGTGATCGTATCGATACCATAAATCCAAATTTTTCTTAAGTTTGTGAGTAATATAGTTTCCACTTCAATGCTAAAATCAAATTTACATATATCTTCTGCTTGGATCAATTCATCAACCTGAGATTTACTGAACACTGAAAATGCTTAAATTTTTGCAGTTTTTAAGAAGTTCTCTTATATCTATCAAAGACAAATACACTGGCACGGCACGGCCTAACAAACTATATATGCTTAGTAGTAGTAGTAAGCAAAAACTATATGCTTAGTAGTAATAGTAAGCGTAGTTTAACAATATACCTTGTAAGAAGCTTAAGCTTTGAGGTGAAAAGCCATTGGCTTTGTGGTAAAGCTTGAGCTTTGAGGTAAAAAGGGAATCGTGGGGATAGAATATCCTCCATTCTCATGTTTGATTGTGAATGGTCAAATTCATAACTATGCTGGACATTTTCGGCTGATATCTACTTCGCATGTACATGTTTGACATAATTGTAGATATATATACAGCTGATGATGTACCATTGTGCATCAGTTCGTCACAAAGGGGTCTGAAGATGAACTCGTCATGGAGTTCGAAACGCGTCATCCTAGTGCGTGACACACTGAATTTGACCAAAAATATCAAACAATAAATAAAAGAAAAAAACACTTTTCTGATCTTGAGCCGAATTTGTTGTATCATTTCGATACACTAACGTAAATTAATATAAAGACAAATGAATTTATGTTTTGCAAAATTAAGATTAGATTATAATTGATGAACATTATGCTTGAAGTTTTGTGGTCTTCTTGGTTTAAGTTTGATAGAAAACTAAAGGCATTGAAAAAAAAAAAATTTTTTGTGTAATAATTTATGTTTACATAACTGTTTTATGGAAAATTTCTCATATAGTCTACACATAACTGAAGCTGCTTACCAATTTCAAAAAAATCAAGATTTCGCGAAACGGATTAAAGAGCTTTACCAAAAATGCAATAAAAAATTTCGAAAAATTACACATAGCGATATCATTTGGTCCAAAACCAGCATAACTCAAAAAACGTGATTTTTGACCTAATGAATGAATAAAAATGTTACATTGCCCACATCAAACGGCTTATACTATTGTCGTTGAAATCCCTATAGAACTAAAACAATGCCAGAGAGGGTATTCAAAATTCGTATCTTTTAGGGGAGCTTTCACGCACTAGGTCACTCCCCAAGTTTCTTAAAATGTTTCCGTTCTGTAGCAGGGTGTGATGAAAAGTTGAAGGTATGTTGTTTTTAGCATAAAAAATTTCGAAACGATACATTCTTTTGGGAAAAGACTAACAAAATTAATGTATTTTGCCATTAATTCAAAATCAACAAAAATTTTAAAATAATATTTAGTTATCATTGCTTAGGTATTTTTACCCCTTTTTTTCTCGCTCTGCGTTTTACCTATGTCTGAGACAAGTGTAAGTCTATTAAACGGCAACTATAATGCCTTGATGTCTTAATATGATTTCAAAACTTTGAATTCGTTTTCTGTAAAGTTATGAAAATTTGACGTACTTATTAACTTTTGCCATAATCACTGCAAAATACTGAGTATCTATACAAATGTTTCTAAATTGAAATTAATTTCTTATATAGCGATATATCGTTTGTAGTAAACCTGGGGCTAGTGCAAATTTCGACATTCGAAATAATCACCCTGGTGTTTAAATTTTGTTCGATATGAAAAATTTGGAGCTTTTAGACATACGCCACAAGAAGTTTTGGTCTAAAACGAACGTGATTATTGCGGTTGCAATCAAAATCCTGTTTATGTGGAAACAATTTGGAACCGTTCTATCTTATAATATTTTATTCAAAGACATTTTTTTCTCAACTGAAGAATAGTCTTTAAGCCCAAATGTCTTACTTTAATTTGTATAAATAACTCAAAAAACGTGATTTTTGTGCTAATGATGTAGAATTGTTCATTACATCATACTCCATGTTGTGTAAAAAATTCATGTTAATATCTTTTATACACTCCACATGGGAGCTATTTGAATTCCTCCATTTCGTACAAGTTGGATGTAAATTAAAAACTTTAAACGCGTTTATCTCGGAATCGATTTTTTTGAGATATGACGGTCTTGCAGAAAACGAGCGATATGTATGTATGCATTTCTATAATTCCCGTTAGTAAGAAACAAAGCCCACTTACCCGTAAAATAAATAAGGGCGAGAAACGAAAACCACGGTTTCCATATTATTTCTTTAACATCATTTCACAAATATGTAGATGTTGACCCATCCTCTTACCTTAGCGGAGCTTCTGATTCATCATAACAACTTGCACCATCCATATCAACATCGGAGCCGGTGCCGCAGGATAAACGTGAATCGGAATCAACATCGACATGAATCTCCTGTTCCTCAATATCATCACGATCGTCTTCTTCGTGGGATGACATGGTCGAGCAATATGAAGGAGCCAATTTGATAGCTGATTAAGTTAATTAATGTAGCACTGACTAATCCAATGTTATGTGTACTCCTCTCACAAAGTTGAGTTTAAGTTGTGTTTAATAACTTTACTATTTTTATTTGAATAAATTATTATATTTTATTTATAAAAACAAAATCACTTTGTTTCAATGGCAAACAGCCGTCGCTTATATGTATAATTATTTCACTTTAATCAATTAAACGTTTGTATGTTTCCTTTGTATATTCAACAATCTTGTTTATTGTAATCCGCGTTAAATGATTTAATCCGCATTTATTTTATTTTTCTTTCGGTGTGGTGTGTACAATTTCTTTGCGTGTTTTGTTGTTGTTTATTCTGTTATTTGTTTTTTTTTCTTGTTGTTGTTTTGGAATGAAAAGCGCTTTAACGAACTCGACAAATTGAGGTGTTAACGCTAACTGAAATGTAAACTTCCCCGTTGCAAAACATCAAGCGGGTTCACATCAAGCAGCACAAGCATCCACACTTAAACGAACACACACGCACGCACACACAGTCCCTCATTCATTCGCTCGCTCATTTAGTCAGTTTCGAGACGTCAGCTCACAGGTCTTGTTAGCCCGAAGCTAATGAACAATGAATGCTAAACACTAAGGTTTATGGTTGTTGCTGTTGTTGTTGCTGACGTTGTTCCTATTTGTACTGGACAGACAGACAGGCAGGAGTGGTGAACCCACCACCAACACCATAACGCCGACAAAGTTGTTGGGCGCGAGCAGCAGAACAGCAACAACAACAATCAACACCGGCAGCTAATGGCTTGTTAGACCTGTTTAACTGCTTCCTTCCTCTCTGCATTGTTGGTGGTGTTAATGGAACAGAGTGCAGCTGGTTTAAACCTAACCTACGATAATAATGGCACTTGCTGCTAATTGTAGCAGCTAAGCTCCGCCTTAACAATACAAACACTGGGAGAGTCACCTATACGAACACTGTTACGCTCTCGCTCTCTCTCCATTAGTACAACTCTCCCACTTGTTTTGGCAATAACAGGTTTCTTATTGTTGATACATTACCACACAAAGTGGTTGCCGTAGAGTCTTGCAACTTGGCATCACTTTTTAAAGGGGGCGTTCACTTAACAGCCATTGGTTCTGCGCCTGCGCTTCATTTATGTTTTTGTTACTGTTTTTTTGTTTGCTTTGGCATCTTTAACAAGCTAATGACCCGTTTGCCTGTCTTTTAACGTCTAACAACTAAGGGGTTGTTTGGCATAAAATGCCCGTACATTTTTTGATGCTTACATAGAGATTTCTTTGCTGTTTTTTTGTGTGTTCGCTTTGTTGATGTTGAATATTTTTTCTTTTTACTATTTTGTTTTGTGACGACATTTTAAATGGAAACCGTTTTGCTTTTGGGGTTTTTCTTTCACTCACTCACACGCGGCCGCTGACACCGTTCACTATTGAGTGGGTGGGCAAAGTTTTTGTTTTCCACAGAGTTTCTAAACTTTTCTTGTTTTTGTTTTTAAGATTCATACTTACATATTACATGTTGTGAGTTGTCCACTCTTCTCCTGCTTGTTGGTAAAGAGAAATACAGAAAGAAATACGTTTTAAATCGTTTGTGCATGTGGAAACTGTGCAAATGTGGCAGATTAATAGCTGCATAAGCGGAAAACGAGGACGGTGTGGAAAGCAACAATTAGCGATCAATGGAGATTATTTTAAGAAATTCATTTAATATCAATTGACGTTAGTGTATCGTATGATACATCAAATTCGGCTAAAGATCTGAAAAATGTTTTTTTTTTTTAATTTATTGTTTGATATTTTTGGTCAAATTCATTTAAGTTTAACAACATTTGTATAGGTACTCAGTGTTTAGTACCATAACAATTCATTCCATAAAAGTTCTGTTATCGATTGCAAATTTCTACCATTATAGCAAAAGTTGATACCTATGTAGGCAAATTTTCACAATTTCACAGAAAGCCAATTCAAAGTTTTGAAATCTCATTAAGACATAAACCCATATAAAAATAATAGACTTACACTTAACATAAAAGAACTAAAGTCACGGAGCATTGGGAGTGATCTCGATCTTGTTGTAGGTCTGCCCGAGTATAACATGAATATGTATACCAAAGTTCTCTTACACACTCAAAATCTAGCTTTTCGGTTAAAAACCAGTTTCCGTTAATTTCCTCACTTAAATGCCTATGACTTTACCTTTACCGTTTTGGAAAGAAGAATCTTAGACCTTTCCAACGATATCTATATCTATATCTATATCTATATCTATATCTATATCTATATCTATATCTATATCTATATCTATATCTATATCTATATCTATATCTATATCTATATCTATATCTATATCTATATCTATATCTATATCTATATCTATATCTATATCTATATCTATATCTATATCTATATCTATATCTATATCTATATCTATATCTATATCTATATCTATATCTATATCTATATCTATATCTATATCTATATCTATATCTATATCTATATCTATATCTATATCTATATCTATATCTATATCTATATCTATATCTATATCTATATCTATATCTATATCTATATCTATATCTATATCTATATCTATATCTATATCTATATCTATATCTATATCTATATCTATATCTATATCTATATCTATATCTATATCTATATCTATATCTATATCTATATCTATATCTATATCTATATCTATATCTATATCTATATCTATATCTATATCGTTATCTGGGCGAAATAAATGAACCGATTGCAATGAAATTTTCACTGTGTAGTACTATCCTATCATAGGGTACATGAAAACATACTTAGACAAACGGGCGTGGCACCGCCCTCACAAAACAAAATTTGAATCGGTCATATTTCGCGAGCCATTAAAGGTATGAAGCCGACATTTGCTATATATGTAAATGGTACATAGGGGATTAAGTCTCGCTGGGAAATGGGCAGTACCATGCCCCATTTGAAACAATTGTTATGTCAGTTATATTAATAGCTAAGAATGAATTTTTGGAAACTCGTACTTTTATGGTTTAAAAATTACCAATAAGGGATAATAGTTGTATCATCACCTAAACCAATCGGCTAATGGTATAATCGCGAAAATTGATATGGAAATGCTTATTATCACATTGGATTGAAGTATTTTTTTTTTTTAACTCCGATGCTTCTGGGTAAAAAAAATCCAAAAAGGGATAAAAATGTTGCTGTCGCCCAGACCAAACGGATAATGATGTAATCATGACTAAAGCGGTACAATCACTAAGACCAATAGGATAAGGCTACAATCACATTAATTGGGTATTAGTTCGTCTTATGAAGCGTTGGAATTTTACCTGTATTGCTTAAAGTCACAAGAAGGTTCATTGCAAGTACGGGCGAAGCAACGCGAGCCGGGAAAGCTAGTACCTATATATTTATACAAGCTTTTCCGGCTCGCGTTGCTTTACTCGTATTTACAATGAAAGTTTTTAAAAGTTTAAGCAATACAGGTAAAATGGAAATATTACACAAGGGAACAAAATTTAAATTTTTGAGTGTTGTTTGGAATTCTATAGCTGTTTTTTACAAATTTGAGGTTGCTGATTTCAAATCTAATCTCCATTTTTCTCCATCAGCTCGAATTTTTAAGTTACAGGTACTAATCGTATTTTCGCCTATTTTCCAAAAAATTATAGTTCAAAAAATCATAATTTTTTTTCATAAGCCGGATTTTAAAATTTAGTTTTTTTTTAAAGATAGCGTTGTTACCTTTGAAAAAATATAAAATTTTTTAATATCACAAAAAAAAAAATGACTGAGTAAAGGCTCTTTTATTAAAAAAAAAAATAAAAAATTACAAAAAAAATTACACATTTTAATTTTCTTCACGCTGAAAGTTAATCGGTTGGGGGCAAATTGTTCTTTTTATTAGCTTCATTGAATATCATATTAAAGTAGCTTTCCAAAACATGTATTTACGTAATAATCGATTGAAAATTGAATGAGTTATGCTAATTTCGCTGATTACAGATTTTTCGAATTTTTTTGTTTCTACCCAAAAAAAAATTAAAATTTTGTATTTTTAAAAATCATGACAAATTTGCAAATTTATTTATAGTTTCATTTATAGTTTTGCTTCCTATTACAATATTAATTATCTGCCCAATTTTAATTAATCGGCAGGTTTCAATTTGGAAGTTAAGGGAGAAATATTAATTTTCCAAAAATAGGTCATTTTGTATGGGAGGTACCAGAAGGGGTGATCCGATATAGTGCAAATTCATTCCTGATTCATATTTTCATAACCGTAAAACTTTCGCATAGTTTGACTGAATTCAGTGTACTTACAAAAAAGATATGTATGTAAGAATATTGGGGTGAGTTCGGTCATTTGTATGGGAGGTACCAGAAGGGGTATGGCAACGGTTTCGGTTTTTTTAGGGTTTGTCTACTTTTGCAAGATAAATAAACTGACCAAATTTAAATATCCTCCGGTTGTCTGTTTGGCAACTATCGAAAATATATTAATTATCCAAAAATAGGTAATTTTGTATGGGAGGTACCAGAAGGGGTGGGGCTATTCCACCCATTTACAATCCCATAAGTTCGTTTCAAAAAATATTAATACTGATAAATTTTCATAACGATCCGTTAAGGTTTGCTCGAGTTACACTTTCACAAACATATTAATAAACTTTATTTCTGTATGGAAAACGCGATTTTTGTAAATTTAGTTATCTCAGAAAATTGTAGACAATATCAAAAGTTGTGCACATATTTCAATGAAATAAATCTCATTTGATTCAAACTATATTAAACTAAATGTTTTAAGACCAATACTGTGATTTTTATTGCATTATTTTTTTATGAATTTTTAAAAAACAAAAATTTTTTTTTTTTTTGTAAAGTTTTTGTGTTTTTTTTTTCAAAACTACAACGATATCTCTGAAACTACCAGGCCAAATTAAAAACAATGTAGGCACGGGTGAAAGATAATTTTGTTGACGAGTTTAAGTTTTTTTTTTTTAATTGAATATGGTGAACCGTTTTGAAGTTATTTAAATATTTGTAGTGGAAGTACCTTAGTTTTGGAAATAACGGTATATCGCGAAAAGTCGAGCTGATACGAAAAAACCAAGTGCAGATTTGGATTCAGCGTCCTAAATTACCTTTAAAACAATATTCAGTTCTTTAACAACAAATACCTTGTTCCCTTGTGTTATTAATTTAGTTTGTTTTACACGTGAACAATTGTTAAGTTGCTGTCTGGTCTGGATGTTGGTAGTAGCAATTATATTCACTTATACCTATATTCACTATTGTCTATTTTTGTTTCTAAAATTGCCTGCGATTTTCAAAAAATATTTTCTTATCCCACAATTACTCTATAAGATGAGCTTAAGATGTATGCTCTGGGCAATGGTTTAACTTTCGACCTGAATCAGTTCTGATCGCACAACTTCTCTATTACGTAAACGTGTAACTGTAGATTTAGCCGCGGGATCCGCGCGATGCTACCGCTTTTTACCTTTTTAAAAGTAAAATTTTTTAAAATAATGTATTCGTATCACACAAGTACTCCCCCATTTTCGAGATTAAAGCTATAGCCGATTAGTCTAGGCGATGGTACCAGTTTTATCCTAATTTTACCCCTAAAAGTAAGAATTTCCAAAAATCCCTTCTTAGATGAATGTTACTCGAAATGTGAATGTTACTCTACAGCCGGTCTATTAATATGGCCGACATAACGAATGTTTCACACCTAGCGACAAGTAATCCTTTTTGTACCATTCACATATACAGCTTATCTCATCTTCACCCCTATAATGGATCCTGATATAATATGACCGATTGAAATGATAGTTTTTGTGGGCGATGCAACGCCCCTTTGTCTAATTATGTCTTCATGTAGCATATGATGGAGGTCCTACGGACTGTACCACACACAGTGAAAATTTCATTGCAATCGGTTCATTTATTTGCCGATATAACGATTTTTTCAAACGGGTCGTGGCACAAACGTCTTACAAGCGGCACGTAATCCTCCTTGTACCATTAACATATGTAGCAAATCTCATCTTCATACTTTTAATAAATCGTGATATGATATGATCGATTAAAATTATCAAATTGTGTTAGTGTATCAAATGATACATCAAATTGGCTAAACGATCAGAAAAGTGTTTTATTGTTGATATTAATGGTCAATTCCGTGTGTCACACACTAGGATGATGCGTTTCGAACTCCATGACGAGTTCATCTTCAGACCCCTTTGTGACAATTGATGCACTATGGTACATCATCAGCTATCTACAATTATGTCAAACATGTACATGCGATGTAGATATCAGCCGAAAATGTCCAACAGCAATATTTTGAATTTGACCGTTAATATTCAACATTACAATGGAGGATATTTTTTCCCCACAATTCTCTTTTTACCTCAAAAGCTCAAGATCAAGTTTACGTTAAAATTTTAGTTTATGTGGGCGGTACCACACCCTTTTGTCTAATTACGTCTTCATGTAGCCTATGATAGGGGGCCCTACGCACAGTACCACACATTGACAATTTCATTGCATTCCGTCCATTTATTTGGCCGATATAACTATAATTTTTTTTAATTCCGTTTCCCCATCGAGACAATATCGTCCTTGTACCAATAACATATCGTCCTTGTACCACGCCTCATCGTCTAACTATGTTTTCATGTAGCATATAGGTATTAGAGAACATTTTTATTGCATTCGGTATATTTTTTTGGCCAATATAACGAGTTTTTAAAAAGGGGCGTTTCATAGCACATATATGTACCAAATCTCGACTCCGTATCTATAATGGTTTAAGAGATACAACCATTTTAAAATTCAAGTTGTATTGTGCCACGCCTTTTTAACCCTCCTGCAGTCCGAATCCCTACTTTTTGCATGCCTACGCCATATTAAAATATAGGTACATTCCAAATTTCAAGGTTGTAGCCTTAGCCGTTTGGAGTGGAGAGTAATCAGCCAGTCGCCTAAGCTTTTTATACATAGATAGAAACCTAGACATACCTGTATATTTTGCTGCAAACTTTTTGGTTTTTTTTTCCATTATTTTCTATGTTTGAAGAAGTTATAACCCACTTTTTTGTTAGGACACCCTAATATTTATTGTTTTAATCAGAAAGTGCATGCTTTCTCGATCCTACGGGAAATGGGGTGTCAGTTGTATAATAAAACTTGTTCAGAAATTGCTGAAAAGGGGACGTCCCACCAAACTAGTTATGAAGTGTTATAGAAGTGTCTATTTGGTTGTTGTACCTACAGTGTTACATTGGCATTGTACTTTGCAACTTTGCATTGTTTAAAAAAGTTTTCAAAGAGTCGTCTCTAGTCATGTGGTTTTGTTCCTCTAAGTTAGTCCTAAGACAGTTACTGTAGAACAGATGTAGAAATTACTCAACTTATGGCGTAAATTGTAAATTCACACCTCTTACTTACTTAGCTGGTACTTCTATGCAATCCCAGTGGATTATATGCCGCACGTAGAAAAATATTATAAGCGCCTCGATCTTCTGCGCTTCTTCTCCAGTTAGTCACACCGAGTTCTGTAAGGTTCTCAGTAACCTGGTCTTTCCAACGGAGTTTAAGTCGCCCTCTTTTGCGCCGTCCATCGAGTTCATTGTCGAAGACTTTTCGAGCTGGAGCATTTTCGTCCATGCGTACAACATGACCTAGCCAACGCAACCGTTGCACCTTAATGCGTTTGACCACGCCAAGTAGTGCACAGCTCGTACAGCTCATGATTCATACGACGCCGATACTCTCCGTTAACGATGATGGACCCATATATTTTACGGAGTATGTTTCTCTCGAATACCGCCAGAACCGATTCATCCGCTTGTGTCATAACCCAGGATTCTGAGCCATACATTAAGACAGGTAGAATTAGTATCTAGTCATTGAATCGCTTGCTTAGTCCGTAGTAGCATTTATTTGCAAGCAGGATTCTTCTCCGGATTTCTGGGCTGACATTATTTGCTTTGTTGATGGCGGAGCCTAGGTAGACAAAATTATCTACCACCTCGAAATTATAGTTGTCAACGTTCACGCAGTTTCCCAAACGAGTAGATTCTTTGTTCGTTGAAACTAATAACTTCGTTTTGTCCTCGTTCACCGTTAGGCCCATTTTCGCTGATTCCTTCTGAATACCTGAGAAGGCTGCAGTCACATCCCGCAGTTTTCGACCGATAATATCTACGTCATCAGCGTACGCGAGTAGCATGTGGCTTTTGTTGAATATAGTGCCACTCGTGTTTACTGCAGCTTTTCTCATTATCATCTCCATCACAATGTTAAAGAGATTGCACGATAGGCCGTCGCGTTGTTTTAGGCCTCGTCTGGTATAGAATTGCTCCGTAAGGTCCTTGCCAATCTTCACTGAAGACTTCGTGTCAGTCAGCGTCATTCCGCAAAGACGTATCAGCTTCGCTGGAATACCAAACTCAGCAATGGCATCAAGTAATTTCTGCCGTATCGGGCTGTCGAAGGCAGCTTTATAGTCGACAAAAAGATGATACGTGTCGATCTGTTTCTCTTGGGTCTTTTCCAGGATTTGCCGAAGTGGGAAAATCTGGTCAGTTGTTGATTTCCAGGTCTAAAGCCACACTGATAATGCCCGATCAGGTTGGATAACATTGGCTTTAGTCTTTCACATAGCACACTCGACAGGACCTTATATGCGATGGGTAAAAGGCTGATCCCGCGGTAGTTGGAGCACACACTTGGATCACCTTTTTTCAGCACAGGACATAATACGCTTACATTCCAATCGTCGGGCATGCACTCTTTCAGGCAAACCGTGCGCAGGAGGTGGTGCATGCTCGTTATCAACTCCTCGCCACCGAACTTGAAGAGCTCTGCGGGCAGACCATCGGCACCGGCTGCTTTGTTGTTTTTCAGCCGCGATATTGCTCTTCTTACCTCGGCTTGACTTGGTGGTGGGCAATCTAAGCCTTCGTCGACAATTGGCGTGTGCAGCACACTCTGCGTATCCGTGACCAGATTTCCATCACTGTCCTTACAGGTGGGGAGGCCATTACCGTATCCATTTGCTCTTACTTTCTGGTAAAATTTTCGGGCCTCACCTCTATCCCTGTATCGCTCTATATCCTCGTTCTCCCGTTCCTTCATTTGACGTTTTTTTTTCGCCTAAATAGCTGTCCTTACTCCTTATGCCGTTCCCTAACAGCACGGGTTACAATTGGCTGTAGCGTTGCCATATAAGCAGCATCCTGTTCCTCAGACACTATGCGACATTCTTTATCGTACCAGGATTCGTCTGAGCGCCGCTTTTCATATCCAAGCACGGTTGTTGCGGCGGCCATGGAATGCGCAATATGCTGCCACTGTGTATCGGGAACGTCAGAAGTAGAGGCGTTGTGTCGTAAAAGTTGGGAGAGTTGGTCGGAGTAGGCAGTAGCTATCTCTGGGGTTTGCAGCTTCGCGATGTCCAGCTTTCTTTGTATTTCGTTACCTGCATTTTTCGCTCTGCTCAATCTCGTGCGCACCTTTGCTGCAACCAGGAAATTATCCAAACTAATATTAGCACCACGGATCACACGCACGTCCATGACACTAGATGCATGCCTGCCATCAGTTACCACATGATCAATTTGATTTTTGGTGTTTTGATCGGGGGATAGCCAAGTTGCCTTGTGGATATCTTTGTGCTGGAATCTGGTTCCAGTAACTACCATGTTCCTTCCCGCTGCGAAGCTAACCAGCCTAAACCCGTTGTCTGACGTGTCGGTATGCAGGCTGAATTTACCGATCAAGACCAAGAACATCTTCCATTCCTATTTTTGCATTAAAGTCTCCCAGAACAATTTTAATGTCGTGGCCAGGGCAGCGGTCGTATGTTTGCTCTAGGCGCTCGTAAAATGCATCTTTAATCTCATCGTCTTTATCTTCCGTCGGAGCGTGTACAAAAATCAGCGTGATGTAAAAATATTTCGCCCGGATGCGTATGGTGGCAATTCGGTCACTTACAGGGTTAAACCGCGAGACCAGGTGTCGAAGTCTCTTGCCGACTATGAAACCACATCCAAATCCGTGTCTTTCTACATGGCAGCTGTAAAAGATGTCACAGTTCTTTCGTCGTGTGCATCCCTGTCCCGTCCATCTCATTTCCTGTATGGCGGTGATGTCAGCCTTGTATTTGTCGAGGACATCCGCCAGTTGGATAGAAGCACCATCTCTGTAAAGAGTTCGGACATTCCAGGTGCATATCCTTAAATCATAGTCCTTATATCGTTTGCGGGGGTCGTCAACATTTGGGGGGGTTCTTGTTATATTTATTCTCCGTGTTTTCATAATAAATTTTGTTTAAGGAGAGTGGCTTATTAGGCCACCGCTCCCGATCCTAGTTTCTTGGGGCTGCCAAAGCCACTAGGAGAGCCTGTGTTGAGCTTCAGTAACTTCTGTTACCTACTTCCTAAGATGCATCGGTGGTAGCATGCCGATTAGGTTACTCAACGTTTCGCCTTCTAACTCTAGCTAACTTCTAAGCGGTTGCTTTAAAGTCATTGCCCAGGGAATACTTGGTCTAAGACCGGAAGTAGTTAGCTGCTTGGACAGTACCGCAAATGAATCTATTCTGGTCACTCCCAAGTGAGTGACAATCAGTAACTTTCAGCCTCTGGGCAAAGTCCCATTCCCCACCTCTTATTTCAGTTAAAAATCCTTATATATTTAAGTTAGAACTAGAACAGGTCCCTTCCCACCAGGAACCAGTCACAGAACTATTTCTGTGTTAATTTTTTCCCTTGTGGGAGTAAAATTTATAAAATTTGGTTACACAGTGGTTTAGTAATTCAAGTTTTACGATGAACGCCATATTTATTTCGTATTTTTTGCTCTCCTGAAAAAACGAGATTTAGGAGATAAGCGACAGTTTGTGAAAACCACAGATAGGTAGGTACATATATCTTTGGAAAGGCCGTAGTCTCATATTTTCAAATCCGATGACAAACTTAAAACCAGTTCTTATTCAACCACGTTACTAGCTTATAAATGCGTAAAGGTACGAAAAATGGAAATCCTAACATTTTCTGTTTTCATTGCATTATTCATCAGCCAGTTGAATTTTAGAAGATTGCTCAGACTTGTCAATTTTTAGATAAACACGTCAACTGCGAAATCTTATTCTAATTTAAGACAAAGACTGCATGTGTTCCAAACTGGCTCATACTTGCTAGATCAATTGATTACCTTCATCTTTTTCTCATAGAATCGGGTAACTTCTACCTTAATTTCACCATTCGCTTTTTGTTGCAAAACAAATATGTTTCATTCGTGTAACAATAATTATCATAACTCCTTCGTTGTAACACCACCAACAATATGGTCGGTTGGTTATCCGGCAAAGTCTCTCATTTCTCATCACGTAAGTTTTGTATATTCTGCTAAAGTGCGAATCATTTAAGTTTTCTCTCAAGAATGGGTTGGGTTTCACAGTATCTTCTCTACTAACTGGTCTTATACATTTACATGTATGTAGCCAAAAACACACACAAATGAATATAAATGAATATCCATGTGTGGCTGTGTGGTCTATTGATTTGTTGTGTTTCTCCTTCAGCTAAATGTTGTTGTCTCTAGCGTTGTTATCTGTGATTGAACAATTTTCGTTAACAGCTTACATTGCGTTGAAAATTGCGAGCATTCCATTTTCATTGCTGCCACTACTATGCTGTACTCCACACTGCACCCATATCCATAACGTTTTGTATTGAATTGAAAGCTATTACCCTCTTTAGACATTTCGTTTTGCTATTTGAGATCTTTATTGGTTAAATACTTTAGCAATGTCTTGTTTTGTCGATTTCGCCTTCCTCCATCGTCGTCGTCACTCTCTCACTCTCTCTGACTCACTCTTGTATTGTCTTTCATTTTGGTGTATAATCTCTAAGCTTTTGGCATTTCGGCGATAATAGAAAATACAGTTTTTGCTTTGTTGGTCTGGTCTCGTTGACTACTCTTGTTGCTGTTGTTGTACTCGTATCTCTTGGCTTGTAATGACTTTTGGCCATGTTTATAGTGAATAGGTATCTATTGCTCTGGCTGTCATTTCCACGAATTGAGATGCAATTTTAATTTGAGATCCTTAGCAATTTCGGTGTTTTGTTATCTGGGGAGGAAATGGTAATGGTTTGTACAAAGTGTGGCAATGCTATCGTAGTCATTTCTTTTTTGTATTTTCTTTTCGAGATAGAAAAAGTATTTAAAATGTAGAAACTGCATTGTCAGAGATTGAATGAAGATCTTTATTAGTTGACATTGAAGTATTTACTGTCGCTGTATAGAATTGATATTGAAATTTGCATTAACAGTGTTTGCAAGAGTTTAGCTTTAAATCAGAGATATTGGGTAGATAAATTGTAGGCTTTTAGTTAATTTGCTGTATGTTGGGTTTAGAAAGCAGAGAGTAAATTATTTTTAACATACTTTAATGGCATCTTTGACATTTTATTCGATATACCTACATAAATAACGGTACTAATGCAAGTTCTTAAGATATTGGTATGTATAACATTACACTAGAGTGGCTTAAAAGAGCTTTAAATGATACCAAAGGAAAACCATTAAGAAAACCATTTTGTATGGTTAAGATGAGAAGTTTGGTTAGAGTTAGTAGAAATTCTATAAGTTGCTAAAACAATACAAAAAACATAAAAGTTTACATGATCATGAGAATGTAAGTTTACTCAACTATACACCGAACCAAAAAATATAAACAACTTTACTTGAATGAAGCCAAAGCGGTGTCCAATATAATAATACTTGATTCAAGTACGAAATTTGAATCTGTACTTGATTTATGCAAGAACTGTACTCAATTTAATCCAGATGTGTATTTGATTTATGCAAACTTGCATTTGAATTAAGTCCATTTTGGGCTTTTTTTAATCCAGATGTGCACCTATTTTAAGTCATATTTTTTTTCTTAAATTAAGCCTGATCCGTACTTTCTAAAGCGTACTATAGTTGATATGAGCGTTTTTTTACCTTAAATTAAGCGTGATCTATACTTGGTTTAAGCCATATTAACGCTTAATTTAAGCGTGATCAGTACTTGCTTTTGGCCTAATCTATACTTTAAGCTATATTTAAGCATTTTTAAGCTTTATTTTCATTCTGAGAAATGTTTATTGTTTATTTATTTTAATCCCTTTTACGCCTGATGTTTTGACCTTAGCCCGTTCTGTGCTTGAATCAAGTATAAATGTACTTATATATTTATGTAAATACGAGCCAAGAGCCCAAATAAAGAGCTGGCTCGCGAGCTAAGAGCCAAGAGCCCAAAAAGAGCTGGCTCGCGAGCTAAGAGCCAAGAGCCCAAAAAGAGCTGGCTCGCGAGCCAGGAGCCAAGAGCCCAAAAAGAGCCAGCGATTTTTTAGGGTAAAAAGTAAGTCATTGGTCCAAAAAAAATTTTCTGTTGCAAAAAGTACTTTTTTTGCACCATAGTACTTTTTTGTACCAAAAGAACTTTTAATGTACTTTTTGGCACAAAGTACTTTTTTTGTACCAGAGTACTATTTTATACCAAAAAGTACTTTTAATGTACTTTTCGGCACAAAGTACTTTTTTTGTACCAAAAGTACTTTTAATGTACTTATCAGCATAAAGTACTTTTTTGTAAAAGGGACTTTTTTGTACCAAAAGTACTTTTAACGTACTTTTTGACACAAAGTACTTTTTTTGTACCAGAGTACACTTTTGTACCAAAAAGTACTTTTAATGTACTTTTCGGCACATAGTACTTTTTTTGGTACCACGGACTTTTTTGTACCAAAAGTACTCTTAATGTACTTTTCGACACAAAGTACTTTTTTGTACCTGGGACTCTTTTTGTACCAAAAGTACACTAAAGTACTTTTCGGCACAAAGTACTTTTTTTTTGTACCACGGACTTTTTTGTACCAAAAGTACTCTTAATGTACTTTTCGACACAAAGTACTTTTTTTTGTACCTGGGACTCTTTTTGTACCACAAGTACTTTTAATGTACTTTTCAGCACAAAGTACTTTTTTGTACCAAAAGTACTTTTAACGTACTTTTTGACACAAAGTACTTTTTTCGCCACAAAATTTCAAATGGGCTCTCGAGCTGGCTCGCGTGCTGGCTCTTTTTTGAGCTCTTGGCTCCTGGCTCGTGAGCCAGCTCTTTTTGGGCTCTTGGCGAGCCGAGAGCTCGTTTGAAATTTGTGGCTCCTAGCTCGCGAGCCAAGAGCTCTTTCGTAGTTTTGAGGCTCCTGGCTCGCGAGCCGAGAGCCGAAAAGAGCGAGCCAATACGTACTCTGGTTATAATTCAATTCCTATAGTACCTATACACTTACAGAAGGATGCAAATATATGACCTCTTTCCTGCCCATGATATTAAAATTTTTGTGGAAATTTTTTATGCTAAAATAGGAAGCGAAAATGATCTGTTTAGCAGTCGGAAATATATACACAACCATAACTTCGATAGAGGATTCAGTCTGGTGAGTGGAACCACATTCCTTATAAAAATATCCATAAGGTAATATGGATATCTCCGGATCAAAAGTCAATTGTTGGGGACGTTCCATCTACAGGCGTGATGGCATGATGGTGAGAATTCACGACTACCATGCGAGAGATCCCAGGTTCAACTCCTGGCTGCAGTCATATAAAAAAAATTCTTTCATTGCCGACCCCCTCGATGTTGTCGACAATCGGCGTGTCTAGTAAAAGTTTTCAAATAGTGACGTTCGCATTCGTCGTAAAACAAGTAGGTGTCGTTAGTTGTGAATCTAAAAATAGAAAGCGTGTTTATTCACAACAACTCGAGAAACTATCCCATACCTCATTCATGGGGTTTAAAGAGAAATAAATTTTTTTTACAGGCGGAAATATCCTATACGGAAGAGAGGAGAGATCCGGGATAGCTAAAATTCCAGGGGTAGAGGAAAAGCTCGAAAGTTGTACTAAAAGGTAAGAAGCAAAGGTTTTGAAAAAGGCGTCCCCACCTGCAAGGACAGAAATGGAAATCTGATCATGGATACGCAGAGAGTGCTGCAAATATGGAGGGAACACTTTCGTAATTGCTCGTGCTTGAAGCCACCGTAAATCGTCTCCAATCATAGACGATGGAGTAGATTATCCACCACTTAAGTACTTAATTACTTATGTGGCCCATTACAACCCAATACAACAGGCCTCATTTGAAGCCTAAAGTATTAAAGAATTCCCACGCTTCGGTCTTCTGCATGCGTTCTCTAGTTTGTCCTAACAGATGGTGACACGTTGCCTAACATTTGGTCTTTCCAACGAAGTTTGGGTCTTCCTTCTCTACGTCGTTCTTCAGGTTCGCCTTCAAACACCTTTCTCGCTGGAGCATGCCCGGGAAATGGAGTCTCAGTCTGTTATGTCTGTTATGTTATGTATGCAAATGTACCCTGGAAAACACCAAATCCTCCGTTAAGATTGGTAAGGATCACTTTGAACCATTCAACGCGGAAAGAGGTCTCAGACAGGGTGAAACTACTTATGGAGAAGGTGATGAGAAAGGCTGATGTCAACATTTCTGGCACCATATTTCACAAGAGTCACATGTCACTAGCCTATGCCGATGATATAGATGCACGAAATCTGTGGGATGTTACTGCAGTTTTCTCACCACTAGAAAAGGAGTCAACAAAAATGGCTTTAGCGGTCAACGAGTACAAAGCATCAATAATGCTTTTAAAAGCCGCCGACGATAAGTTGGCAACGTGCATGCACCAGCCCATAAACACGATTCGGCTAAAGGAATACATGCCCGATGATGGAAGTCTAAGTGTTCTATGTACTGTGCTTAAGACAGGCGAAGTCGCAAATGGTCCTGGCCCGTGTATTATCTGACAGACTAAAACCCATCCTAGCGTACCTGATTAGACCTTATCAGTGTGGCTTTAAAACTGGTGAATCGACGATCGATCAGATATTCACAATACGACAAATCCAAGAAATACAGTTCGGTATCCGCCATATGATTATCGATTACAAAACCGCATTTGACGATCCGATACGATAGAAACTATTCGATGCTATGGCTGAATTTGGTATCCTTCGCGAAGCTGATACGACTTTGCTGGATGATACACACAAAATCTTCAGTTAAAATAGGCACAAATTTTATAGAACCATTCTCTACCAAGGGAGGATTTGAAAAAGTATGGGATCAGCTTAAAACCATAATGGATATGATCATGGGGAACGGTGCAGTATACACGACTGGTACCATAGATAATTTTGTCTTCATTGGCTTTGCCGTGTATAAAAATTATAATGTTATTCTTGAAATCAAGAGGCTATCATTGATCATAACTACTGCTACTAAGCGCTAAGTAAGCGATTTAATTTAAGTTAAGTGGGCCGTTAGCTGTATAACAACATCCATGTAGTCAAGCGCGTTTAAATAAACCGAATGCGTTGGCTTAGACACGTTGTACGAAATTGAAGAAAAGTCTTCGGCAATAAAATCGATGGACGGAGCAGGAGTGGGCGACCATAACTTCGTTGAATGTAGGATTGGTGTGATGAACTATCTACAGAGCTCAAAAGATCGAAGAGCTTGGATTCTTTTCTACATGCGGATACAGATGGATGAATTTCTGTTTCTACTGCCAAAAAAGAAGAAGTCAGAGATAAAAATCGAACCCGCATGATAGTCGCGTGTTCTAACCGTATGCTACGGTCGGTACATTGTAAAAATAAACTTACAAAATAAGAGATTTAAAAATGTCTATCACAAAGTATCAGATCCTGCCTCTCAAACCAAATCATCAAGAAAACTGGAAGTTTACGACCAACAACAACTCTGTCCTGGTTAAAAAATCCAAAGTTTCCTGCATCCCAACAACCTTCACATTTCTATAGTCGAGGCACGCTTAAAAAAACAATTAAACTTAACAAATTTAAATTAAATATGATTAGAACACAATATAAAAACCTTGTAGAAAAAAATGTATCCTTCAACTCGGATAACAGCGTACACCACCCCATCTGTAGAGAAAATTGTGATAGTGATATCACTAATGATCTCATAATAAACACAATTGTATAATAGTTTCGACTTTACCAAATAATATCTACACAAATTATTTGAATGACAACTAATTAAACTCACTGATGCACCATTAAATTTTCTTCAATGCGCTGCTACCTTTCCGCCACTTTTTCATCATTCATGTATCTATACCGTTTGGCTTTTGCAACAATATAATCGGAGTAAATTAAAATCCAATTTTAATTTAAATAATTTTCCAATTATAAACAACTACACCAACATCCGTAATAGCAATTTGCATGCAGATGTTTTCAATTAACAGCAAACAAATCCGTGCAAGCAGCAAGAGCATCAACAACAAAGTATCAAGAATATGGGCAGCGTATGTCGGTATGTGCCACCACTGCTGCCGCTGTTTGGAATCAACAAATAAAATTGAATTTCAAAAGTATTTGTACGTGAACACTCACTCACTCTACTCTACGTTCAACTTGTATCCACTCCACTACTACGCTTTGGACCCTGCCACTTCACTCCATACACTTGGTCGGTATATAGCATAAACATTTAATGTCCGCGACGATGATGGTGAACAAAATGGAGAAAACAATCATTTCGGATTAATATGGACCCCCTCGTCCACAACTCGAAATAATGCCGCCCCGCTGCGATTCTTCCACACTCTCCATTTTTATTTCAACTCCTCCGCTTTAATGGTACAACAACAACAATACACCTACGTATGCTGCACATCATGATGGTCCAAATCAAAGTGGAGTGAAATGGTGGCGAGGAAGGTGTGGAGGGATACACAGAACAAAGCAATCAAAGCATAAGTACTCGCTTACGGTTCATGCGAGTGGCTGTATGAATACATTCATATGCACTTAACCGGGGCAATATAAAATCGGATACGAATGCACTGGGGGAAAAAACATATAATGGCGATGAATACAAATTAATTGATAGTGCAGATGGTAGTAAAGAAACACGTATTAATTGGGTGGACTACAAAATTTGTAAAAACAATTAAAATAAATTCTATGTAATAAAAGTTTTCTATTCGTGTTTGTTGTACTCCGTGGCGTATGATTTACATTGAATAATACATATGATAATCATACGCCACCATATAGTATTTATTTTATACGATACTTACTAACTTCAAATCGATATTAAATTACTCTAGCATGTAACTTGACAAAACGAATGATGCAGAATTTCTTCTTTTTGGGGCTACTTTCACGTGTAGTTTTCAGAATCGAGTCCCAAATTAATGAGCTGCAAAATGTTGTACTGTGTAAATTAGAGGCCTGAAGTATACAAAAAATTGCCCACGCTTTGGTCTTCTGAGTGCGTTCACCAGTTAGTTCTACCAGATGGTGGCTCGTCGCCTACCACTTGGTCCTTTCAACGAAGTTTTGGTCTCTCTGATCTGCGCTGTCCTTCAGATTCGTCTCGAAACACTTTTCTCGCTGGAGCATTTACATCCATCCTGGCAACATGTCCCAGCCATCAAAGTCGTAGCATTTTGGCTCCTTTAGCTACGTCGATGTCGTGGTAAAGCACATACAGCTAACGATTCAGCCGATGGCGAAACTCGCCGTCGACCAGATAGGTCCATATATTTTTTGGAGTACTTTTCTCTCGAATACTCCCAAGTTTTGTATATCAGTAGCCATAAGCACAGTTAAACTCATTTACTATCTCAAAACAATAACGTTAACGTTGACGGTGCGTCCCCATCGAGAGGACTCTTTGTTCATCGAAATCATTATTTTTGTTTTGTTCTTGTTGACCATTACAACCATTGTTGCTGCCTCCTTTTCTAGTGATGAGAAAACTGCAGTAACATCCCGCAGATTTCGGCCAATGATGTCTATATCATCGGCATAGGCTAGTGGCATGTGGTTCTTGTGGAATATAGTGTCAGACACCAGCCATTCTCATCACCTTCTCCATAAGTATATTAAATAGTGTACAGAACAAGCTATCGCCCTGCCTGAGACCCCTTTCCGTGTTGAATGGTTCAGAGTGATCCTTACCAATCTTAATAGAGGATTTGGAGTTTTCTAAGGTACATCTGCAAAGTGGAATTAGTTTTGCAGGAATACCAAACTCAGACATGGCCTCATATAGCCTTTTCCTTATCGGAGGGTCGAAGGAAGCTTTGTAGTCGACAAAAAGGTGGTAGGTGTCGATCTGCTTTTCATGAGTTTTTTTTCCAGGATTTGTCATAGAGTGAATATTTGATCCGCCGCAGATTTACCAGGTCTAAAGCCGCACTGATAACACATACAATATGCTTGAAAGGACCTTCTATGCAATTGGTAAAAGGCTTATTTCACGGTAGTTCTTAGACTCACTTCAATCTTCTTTCTTGTGTATGGGACATAACAGACTGATACTCCAATCCCCGGGCATGCTCTTCTCTAGCCAGATGTTTTCCATGAGCTGATGCATGCCCCTAATAAGCTCCTCTCCACCTGGAATAAACAGTTCAGTTGGGAGACCATCGGACCACCGCTTTTTTATTTTTAAGGCGGGCTATTGCCAGACGTATCACGCTCTGGTTCGAAGGTGGACAGTTAAAACAATAGTCATGGATTAGAGCGGGGTCTTCTGGAGTGGTGTCCGTATCCAGTAGATTTCGGAAAAGTTCTCTCCATATCTTTTGAACGTTATCCTGGTCCGCTACTAGCTGGCCATCACTGCCCTTGTAGGAGGGCAACCCTGTTCCACGCATTCTCGCCTTAACTCTCTGGTAGAATTTTCGGACTTCCCCTTTACTTTGAAGCAACACAGTGCGCTTATCCTGCCTCGTCTAAAAATACGAGTTGCCTCTCCTCCCTGTGCCGTTTACGAAGAGCTCGCGTTGCCATTGACTGCAGTTTTGCCCAGTACGCAGCATGAATCTCTCTAGTGGAATTGCGACATTCATTTGGTACCCAAGTACGCTTTTTGCAGTCCGTTTTATGGAGAGTCCGCTATATATTGCCACTGCGAGGTAATATTATCATTATTATCATATTAGATTGGAGCATTCTGTTGCACTTGAGTTAGGTGGTTGGTGTTGGCGTCCGCTACCTCTGGTTTCAGTCTGATGTCATTGTTCGACGTTTCGGTAAGCAGACTGAATTTTCCGAAGGTAGGCTCAAATGCGGTGCCCCTGCCTATTTTAGCATTAAATCGCCTAGTACAATATTGACGTCATGGATCGGGCGACATACTTATAAAAAAATCATAAAAATAATAATCAAAATTAAAAAAAATATAATTTCGTTGCACCTGGTAGAGCAGGTAGAGCAAATTTTATAAAAAATTGATTTTTGTATGGGAGATCCTTGAGGTGGCGAAGATAGGAATGTTTGGGAAACCATTATGTTTTAATATACGAATATGTCCTGGAAAACTATGTTTCTTGTAGTGTAAGTGCATTTTCGATATCAGATGCCTTCAATGAAAATAAACTAGAAGTTTTTTATAACGTGTCCTTTTCGTCCTTATTTCGAGAATAGTCAGAAAAGGACCAGAAAGTGGTACTTTACAACATTCAAATGTTCTACAAAAATGCTGCTCAGAAAATTCTACATGGGGCGTTCTAAGACGAATAATCTATATCTCCAACAATATCGAAATAAGGTCGAAAATTACACGTGAGGAGTCGAGACAGAGAGTTAAAATGTTCCAAAAAAAAAAATTCTCGTTAATTTTCATAGAAGACATCTGACTATTTTAGGTCGTTATTCACACGGTGCTTTGAGAAGATAAGAAAATGTTGCTAATATCGATTGTTGGTCTTAGAGCACCCCAAGTAAAATTTTCTGAGCAACATTTTTTTAGATCATTTGAATGTTGTAAAGATCGATTTTAAGGTTCTGCACTGACTTTTCTTGAAATAAGGAAGGAAAGGACATGTGAGGAGTCGAGATGGGGAGCTTAAATGTTCCACAAAAAAGCCTCTTTAATTTTATAAAGACATCTGATATCAAAAGTGCTCTAAAACAATAAGAAACACTGTTCTATAGAACCTATTTCAAACTCTAAATGTTCGATCTAGGAAGTTCTGTTTTCCCGAAATTTTAATATACTCACCTAATTCTGTAAAGGAATTACCTCGCCTCCAACAATTTGTTGCACTGTGTTACCTGTAAACTTTTTGAAATTCCATAATAGTTTTCAAAAATAGAGAACACAATTAATTCATAACGGTTTTGAATTCACGACCAAAGTGCTAACCTGAACACTTTCTGACGTTACCGAAATGTTTTCTGAAAAACATAATTTTTTCATACAACTTTTGTAATAATTCCGAAACAATTGATCGGGGCAAAAAATAACACGTAACAAATTTTTTCATTTCTCAGTCTTGGCTTTTAATACCCAGTACAAGTTAGTAAAATTGTATTTTTTTGTCCGTGTACTCTAATCATACTTTTGTTGTTGTGTCAATGCTGGCACGCACTCACACACACACACACACACACTGAAAAACATTTGAAGGACGGACAACTATGGCTAACACATAGCAGCAACAATCATTTGAAAGGACATCTTTTTCATTTTTTTCCAGATGATATTGGATGGAGTTCAAACAGAAAGATAATGTAAGAGAGGGAGAGAGTGTGAACAAAGAATTTGTACTATGAGTATTGGTGCAAGTTTTGTCTGTTGATGTCGTTTGATATGAGATGAGTATGAAGTTAATTGGATTTTATTTTGTGCAATAATAATACCACCACCACCACCAACAACAACTACAGCAGCAACGACATCACACACATTAAGAAGAAATAACGATTGCTGTGGCAATAACAATATGCCAATGCAATTTTAATGTTAAACAACAATAATACAATATATACCAGCAATAACAATAGCAGCAGCAGCAGCAGCTATGCCAAAAATGTAACCATCTTTTTCCTCAAATGTTCTTCACATTGACAGTGGGAAGAATGGATGTAAAATATTTTGGAGAATATCAATTTGGAACACTGTGGCCGTATGGCAAAACTAAGAGTTGAATTTCTAACTATCGATCAGACTATCCGATCGCTGTAGCATAGTTCAGGTCAAAATAGTGGCCATTTAAATAGCCGTGGAGAAAATTCAGTATATTTACTGATAGTTAAGCGGCTGTTCGAGAATGCCGGTCGTCTCTGAAGGAGATAGCGAGACATTCGACGGTTACACTCACATAGGTTTCAGGACGTAGGAGCATATATGGTAACCAAAGAGCCGATACATTGTCTAGGGCCACCACAACCCTGAACTCGGTGACCTGAGATATGAAAAGTTTGGTCATCGGACTCTTGTGGACAATTCTTGTCTATCAGTAAGCAATCTGTGGAACATTCATGCCTTTTTAGAGCAACGAAATGGTTTGAAGGCGACGTTAACCATAAAGAGTAGGAATAATTACTACGAAAGCTTGGACGTGTATTGCGAGATGTTACTGCGGCTTTTTCGAGCATTGAAAAGCAGTCGGTTAATTGTTTCAACGAACAAAGAGTCCAGTCGTCTGGGACGCTGCATGAACGTTGACAACTATAACCTTGAAGTGGTAGATGATTTTGTCTACCTTGGCTCCGCCATAAACAAATATAACAATGTCAGCCTGGAAATCCAAAGACGAGTATTGATCGCAAACCGCTGCTAATATGCGCTAAGTAAGCGAATTAACGAGCTGTTAACTAAGCTTGGTGTGACGAACTATCTACGAAGCGTAAAAGGACCGAAGCGCTTGGAATACTTTTCTACGTGCGGCTACTGATGGATAAATTTCTGTTGTTGCTGCCATTAAAGAAGAAGAAGACAAATTCCTGGGGGTCGGTCATACATACATGAACTGATTTTATAGAACAATTATGTATGAAAACGATCTTAAGGGTTGAAGATGGATATTATTTATGTTAGGAGAAACTGTTGGGGTTGCAAAAATATTAGGGGTCGTTGATACAATTGACTCCAGAAGGGATACCTTTGGGGCATTTACAGCGCTTTATAAAAATTTTATTCGTGTGTGGGGGTGAAATGTTTGGGGAAATGTTAAGAGGGAAAAATTACTGGGGGTAGGTCTAACCGCTCTAGGAGGCTGGGATTTCATAAAATAAAAAAAGTGTATGGGGACAACGTTAAGGGTTGAAGATAGAGGTTAGATATGTTTCAGAAACTATTGTGTTGCAAAAATAGTAAGAGTTGGTCATACAATTGACTCCTCTAAATGCGCTTTTGAGGCAGTTACAGCGCTGGTGGTAAATTTTAAATTTTTTTTTGTATGGGAGCCCCCTTAGAGGGCGAAGATGAGGGGTAGGTATGTTTAGGAAAAATGTTGGGAGGGAAATATTACTGGGGTCGGCCATACATTTTACGTGTCTAGGGTCGACTCCAGGGTTGTTGCGGGTCTAGATGTGGATTCTTCCCCTTTCCCACCAACATTGACTACGAAGATATTGACCCACTTAAATTTTAAAATTGTTCGAATTTGATCTGAATAACCTGTTGAAATTCGGACCACCCTAATGCCGATTGACTCGACAGTATACTGCAAAGTTGCTGTCAACAACATTGAGGGGGGCCGCCGATGAAAGAAAGGTAGGTGAGCGGAGACAAGAATCGAACCATGGATCTCCCGCATGATAGTCGGGTGTTCTAACCATCATGCCACGACCGGCCCCAGAAAAAGAATTTACCTATGTATAAGGTAAAAGCTGCCATTAATAATGTCATAGAAGACAAGACGTCTTTCTGCAGCAATGTTTCGTCATGTAATATTGAGGTCCATTTGGAATCAGTAATCTAAAACTAATATTGCACAGTTTTTGGGTTTCATAACTTTAAGAAATCGTAATTGGCGGTCGACACCTTTAGATCACTAAAAATCAAAATTTGAACATAAAAGTTTTGAAAGAAAAATGCAACGAAAAATAAATCCCTTAAGGACTATTTTGTTGGTGTTGTTGTAACAGCTGGAGGAAGTAGCTAGGGTGATAATTCTTCATGCCGATTTTTAATTTATCGGCACTCGATCGGGCATGTAGTCCGATTATCATACGATCATTGTTGGCACCTCTGTTTCGTTTCGATGTAGAAAATAAGGCTGGTGTCAAGGGTTTGCTAAGTGTTGTTGTGAATTTTTACAGCCAAATTCCTTCAAAGAAGTACAAAACATTACAGCATTTCAGCTCATTGATCTCGGACTCAATTCTGAGATCTGTACGTGAAAGTAGCCCCAAAAAGAAGAAATTCTACTTCATTCGTTTTGTCAACTTACATGCCATAATAATTTAATATCAATTTTAAGGTAGTAAGTATGGTATAGGGGGATTTGTCACGTCTTAGGCTCTTTTATTTGACATAACTCGAGAACCAATAGTCCGATTTAGCTGAAACAAATTTAAAAAAATTAAGAATTACAATTCATTTAATCCGTTCATATAACTTTTCCCTACATAAGCAACAGTTTAACTTTTCCATTCATCAAATGATATTGAACTGTGTTTATTTTGTAGCAGTTACAATAAAACTGTTGTACTACGTGGCGTATGATTTACGTGAAATATTACTTATGATAATCATACGCCACCATATAACAAAATAACAAAAGAGCCTAAAACGTGACAAATTCCTCTATACGATACTTACTAACTTCAAATCGATATTAGATTATTATGGCATCTAACTTGACTAAACGAATGATGTAGAACTTATTCTTTTTGGGGCTACTTTCACAAAATCATGTGTTGTACTGTGAAATTCATCTTTAAGCCGTAATTTTTATGTTCAAGCATTTTATCATAAAGTATCTTCTGGTGAGACCTAATGAAGTGCTCAAAAAACCAGTAACAAGTGTCTTAAAACAGTATCAAAAATTAATTCAACGCAGTATTCCAAAAAAAAAATCCGGATATGCCTTTGTAATAACGATACTAAGAATTTACATTATATCACAAGTGACCACTGTTCCTGATTTCCTGTGTTCATTTATAGCAATTTCGTGTAATATAACGAGATTTTATTTTTTCATTTTATGGTTCTCCTTAACCTCCTTTTACTCCTCATCTTATTTTTGTTAACAAACGAACGAACATTGTGAAATTGGTACTTGATATGAATATTAAACACAAGAATGCCAATAACTGAACACGGTAGCAGCAAATGCCAAACGATACTTTTACTTATAAGGTTGTTTGTTTTTTCAGTGGTTAAAGAAACAGAAAAAAGCAGCAGGGGCAGGAGCAGAGCCAGCATCACCAGCATGCAAGTAAACGACATTTTCTGTTGGTTTCATTTTCGTTTATTTGTTCAGTTTTAGTTTCACTTTATTGCCTTTGTCTTATAAAATATTCAGCTTCTATTAGTCTTGTATCACAAAACCTCCATGCCACACGAGGCCACTCCTTCGCTTTGCTTTCTCATGCTGCCTTTCGCATATGAGTGTTCACCATAAAATTATAGCCACCATTGATGGTGGTTATAAAGTTCTGCCGCCGCCGCCTCTACTCTTTGTGGAAATTTCATATGCAATTTTATTTGTGTCATATGACCGTACAAATAATCATTCAATGCACCATTGTGCCAGGCAAGGATGTGAGAGGACATCCAAACATGAATGTGTTGTATGCCACCAGTAGCAGCAGTTTCTTTCACAGCCACTGCTTGCCATTGTTGCCTGTTGGGTAAGCGGAGTTGAGCGGAGTTAAGACCATCGTAATATCATTATTGAAAGTGTCTTTTGGCTTTTGTCGTCATTGTTTCCTGAATTGTTGGCGTCATCGTCGTTCTTGTTTCGAATGTGGTTATTCGAAATCTCTTTTGTCATTTGCTTTATCACCTGGCGGAGAGAGGGAGGCAGCAGCGTCTACAGTCTCTGGAGCTTAAATCAGTGGTTTTGCCTTAAATTATTATCTGCTGTGGGATTTTATTGATATTCTTATCTAGATAATGTAATGGCTTTTTCGCTTTTTGTTGTGGGGTTACGACGATACATGAATTTTGAACGTTGTTGTTATTCGTATCAATATTTGCGATTGTTCTTGTTAAGGGATTTGTAATTGATTAAGGATTATAGGATGTTGGTGTAATTCTTTAGGGATATCAACTACAATGAGATTTTTGTAGTGTAGTGAATAAGCTGAAGAGATAGTGTGAAGATTGAATCAAGTTATAGATAAGCGAATCTTAATCAATGTTTAGTAACGGAGCTAGGTTCAATCGAAGACAAATTGTCGAACTAAAGATCTGTGATTGCATCTGTAACTGGGATATTTTATTTACCCGATCCGATGTTGTATTTCATTCGTAAAGGTCAATAATAAAAGTAGCAAATAATATATATTTTTTTAAATATTATATTTAACGACACTTGCTTGTTTATCGATGAAGGCGAAAGTCCCTGTTTGAGATGCTTTTACTAGACATGCCGATTGACTCTTAACACTATACTGCGAAGTTACTGTCGACAACATCGAGGGGGCCGGCAATGAAAGAAAAATGTAGATGACTGGAGGCGGGAATCGAACCCGGGATCTCCGGCATGATAGTCGAGTGTTCTAACCATCATGCCACGGCTGGTCCCAAAGAAACTACCAAATAATTACATTACAAATAAATTATATTTCCTTTACACGATATACTCTACACTTTAAACGTAACAATATATTTCCAGAAAAAAAATGATTAATATCCTTTGCTATTAACAACAAAAGTCGAAGGATTCTTTCTTAACACACAGAATACCCTTCGGTATCCACATTTAATTGTTTCCTGTTTTCATGATTTACAAAAAAGAAATAAATGCAAACATAATAAAAAAACATTAAAATACAACAGATTCATTTATTACCAAGTAAGAAAAAAAAAACAAAAATATGCAAAGTAACGAGAGAATCTTATGAAAAATTACTACATTATGGTAATTTCTTCAAGTACTCGGGAAAAGGCAATATCATTTATTACGCCAATTTAGGAGTGAAGGAATAGCGAATGTAAACATAATGAAGTAAGAACTAAAAGAATGCTAAGACAATATGCATGTACTAAAATTATGTTGGCTTTTAAAGGAAAAAAAATAATAGAAATTGTATAAAAAATAATAATTCACAATTTAATCGTAAAAATTTAAATTTTTCCAGTGGGTTCGTGACTTCTACAACTTAGTGATGTCTTACACTATGTACCTACTTATGAATTTTGGTATCTATATATATACAAAATTGTTGCAAGTGTGTTGTGACTTCATATCTCATGAACGGCTGGACCGATTTGCATAAATTTTTTTGTATGCGTTTGGGTGGCACCCCGGTTGGTTTATATTCACAATTCGGTCCAATTGGACAAAGGGTCGTGGCACCGCCCATACAACTTGAAAATCAAAAGGGCTGTATCTCATGAACTATCAGAGGTATGAAGATGAGGTTTGGTATATATGGTCGGTGCCACGCCCCCTTTTCAAAAATCGCTCTTACGGCTTTTCTAATAGACCGATTGATACGAAAATTTTACCAAATGGTACTGTTGACCTGTTGATAGTCCCTGGCTATAATAGGTTGTGATTGGATAAAGGGGCGTGGCACCGCTGATACAACTTGAAAATCAAAATGGCTATATCTCATGAACTGTCAGAGGTATGAAGATGAGATTTGGTATATATGTTGTTGGAGCAGTATTAATTATAGCCAGCGTGGAAGTGGGGGGTGCCACGCCCCCTTTTCAAAACCGCTTTGCTGGCTTTCCCAATAGACCGATTGATACAAAAATTTTACCATGAAGTACTGTTGCCCTGTAGATAGTTCCTGACTACATTTGGTTGTAATTGGATAAAGGAGCGTGGCACCGCCCATACAACTTTAAAGTAAAAAAGACTATATCTCATGACCTATCAGAGGTATGAAGATATGTTTTGTAACATATGTTGTTGTTGCAGCATGAATTACAGTAAGGGTGGAAGTGGGCTGTTCCACACCCGTTTTAAAACAAACAGTAATGACTGTCAAAATTCCACACAATATTGCTGTTAGCCTAGATATACGAACAGTAAGGTGGGCCAATTTTTTTATTCGCAAAAATCGTAACCAAAATTGGAATCTACGATGAATTGTAAGAAAATTTCTCCAAAAAACTTTGTGTCTAAAATCAATTCCTAGCTCGCGTTGGGAAGCATGAAGATTTCAGATAGAAATTTTTTTGGTTTTTAAATGATGATTTTAACCTGAAAACTTCATGCTTCTCAGCGCGAACTAGGAATTAATTGTAGACATATAGTTTCAAAGTGAAATTTTCTAAGAATTCATCGTAGGTTCCGAAACTGGTTACGATTCCCACGTTTTTTTTCGACGCGAACAAATTGATCCGCCCTAATAAACAGGCTATTTGGAACTTTATAAGTAAAAAGTGCCGAGGCGCTGCCAACGCAATTCAATAGTTAAATTTGTAAACTGTATCAAATAATGGTCCGTACACCAGTTACTTTTCATTTACTTTTCAGGAGAGCGAATCCGCAATAAATCATACATATAGAAAAATAAAGCAATATTCATAGTTGTTAAACTGGAAAACACCTTTTGTTTTATTGGGGCACAATTTAAATTGTTATAGTATATCAGAGGTAACATTAGCAAACATTTGTAAATAACATATGTATGGGGTAATTTTTTTTGACGTATAGAACTTCTGATAGTTATAAGTTTTAATCTAGCTGTCATACTAATGAAGTATGATAGACTTTCTTTTAGTATACTTTAGAAAATCACCATGTAAAAACTACACAAGAACAACGTTTACAAATCTTGCAAATTTATTTTTAAAATGCACGTTCTGTTCGCTATACTTATGGACCCCTTTGTGAAGTTGAGGGTGCATATAATGATCCATCTGAGCAGCTAATAGAAGCCATCGACGCTGTAGACGTAAGTGTGACAGGGGACTCGAATTTATCGAACCGACGCCTTTCTTAGTAACTCGGTCTCTGCAAATGCTGAGAGAAGTGGAAGAATTTGAGCCAGTGGACGATCAATTGATTTTTTTTATTTATCATGTCATTGCACATTATTTGAAGGAGAAATGGTTTCAACACGACGGCGTAAAATGCCATACAGCGCGTGAGACCATCACTCTCTTTGGTGACCGACGTTGGTGACCGAATTATCTCAAAAAATGCTAATACGAGTTCAATACAAAAATAGTTTTCCGGAATATTCTTGATCCGTGAAGTTTTTATGGCTAAAGGCATGACTCTTCAAACTGAATTTTCATTTGCGGTCAATAGGCGGAAAAGGCATAACAAAAGTGTTTTTTTGCCCAAAGAGATAGTTAGTATCCGCTACTACAGATCAAAATAAAAATTAAATTTTGATCCTTAGCGAAATTTCTGTTTCCTGAATTGTGGAAGAAGTGGTTTTTTGCCCTACATACAGAAAAAACTTAATCTACATATCGGCACTATAGATATGACTTTGTTGATGCACTCTTTATTAGCATTTACAACAATAAAACTTAATTGGTTAACTTTAATGTTAAGGATTTAGTTTAAATTAGTTACATAAGTTAATAAACTCAACACATTATTATCGAGTTTAAGTACCGTTTTCAAATATATTACAAGTTAATATGCAATAGCGAAGCATTGCCGAGCCCACTAGTTTCATATAAAAAGTATACAAAACATTAAAAAATCAATTACAGATATTTCAGTCAGTTAACTGACTGATAAATACCCTTACCTTATGTATGATATTACTTAAGTCTCGAGTTATTGAAACTAAACGATTTTTAAATGAAATTACTTATGTATTAACATTTTTCAGCTTGTGTAGCATAAACGTTTGGAGAAAGGACTCTCGGTCGTATGACCAGACTTTTACTGAAAGGTTGTTACACCGTTTCAAGAGTTACAGTGCAAAAAGTGTTAATGAAATTGCCACCAAATGTAGAATTTTTATTTTAAATTTCTGGACATATTGTAATTTTGTATGGGGTTACCGAAAGAGTCTTTTACGCACAAAAATCTCTAAAGAAATCATAGTTTCTAATGGGTTGGATGAAACACTTAAGTTTCTCAAGTTTCACCTATAAATGCAAAATATTAAAAGTGAACTTTTTTAAAGTCTTGAGGAGTTTATATTTGAATTTGTTGAAAATATATAAATTTTCTGGTAATTGCCATATTTGTATACGAGGTACCAGCAGGGGCAGTACAAAGAGTCAGATTTGTATTTGCAGGATAACGTGGAATTAACTTTTTATGTGCGTGTTTTGGTCAAATGTTATGGGAGATAATACAGAGATAGTGACAAACGTTTAAATTTCCCAAGGTTTTTCTTTTAAACTGACAAAATTTAAGCATTCTCCAATTGTCGGTTTGGATTTAATGTAAGAAATGTCAATTTTCCAAAAATAGGTCATTTTCATTGGGATTAATCAGGGTTCGGCCGATATAGTCCATATTCATTCCGGGGTCCAAATTTTATTACATGTTTAAATTCAGTGTACCAAATGGAAGTTTGTCTACTATTACCCCTTACCTAAGGTTGAGGGTGTAAAAAATATAGTGGGAACACTGATGTCAATTTTTTTATTTTACGACTTAGTGTTATTGGTAAATTTAATACTTCGAAGCATAAAATGAAAAAAATTACTATTTGACATTACGCCGCTGACCTGACATTGTTTCTGTACGGCTTTCTAAAACCATTAAGGATTATCTCTACAAATACAAAACGGTGGCGATCTTTAGCCGATTAATCTAAAATTTGGGTTTATACGACTGGAGCTACTGCTTGAAATTGGCTGTTTAATGTTGTCAAATTAAATAGTGCAACAGTAAAAAAATACAAGAACTTGATAGTATAGGTTCGATTCTTTTATCGACGGGAAATAAAACCCTATACTCAGTTTGGCGAGATTGGTGACCAATTTTTTTTATGGACTTCAAAAGATTCTCAAAATCAGAGAGTCCCTCGAAAAAAGGCGTCATCAGTTTTTGACCAACAGCTAACTCACACTTCGTGATAGCGCTAAACTATATTCGGAAATAATGTAGCTGTTAGTTATGCGCACTAACTTTATTAACTATTTATGTCACAAATGCTGGTTATTCCTGCCCTTTTGCTAAAAAAAAAATTGAAGAAGAAATTATTATTTTTGAACATTACTTTGAGTGAGTCCAAATTTTTTACTAACAATGTTCGCGAAAATTGTAGCCATGGTAAAGTTGCAGAACTTTCGTGAACATATCAATACAATCTGAACATGTCTAGTCAACCTAAATAGCTCATAAAGTCCACTATGATATCGGTTTTTCGTATCTTTACGCATTTGTAAGCCACATGTGTGGTTGAATTTAAACCGATTTTAAGTTTCTCAGCAGATTTTGAAATAAGACAATGCGGCCTTTCCAACGGTATATATAGTTATATTGATTACTTGTAATATATGTCTGTTTTTTACATCGAAATTTCAAACTTTTGTGATTTATTTGCTAATTTTTAAGTTTGAAGGAGTTTGTAGCCACTATTTGATAAAGACACCCTAATTTTCACCCATTTATTCAGAAAGTGCACGTTTTCACGAGTTAAATGCATACTTGTTTGTAAAGATCGGTTAACAAATAGTTAAGTTATTCATGTTTTCCGAAGGACGCCTATATTGTCAACTTCTTGTATTGTACAAAAAGTTTTCATTTGTTGCATAGTGTTGTTAGTGTTCAATAACGAGGCGAAAATCACTTAGATTTTTGAACGAAAACTTTTCATAATAATATTTCTATGAATTGTTCATTTCATTTAAAAATCAAAATATTTGCGTTTTTTTCGGTTGGTCTGTAAAAATCTTGACAAAACTAATTTTTTCTTGATTCTTGACGAGCATTAAAAATTCTTGTAAATCAAGAAAAATCAAGATCGTCTGGCAACCCTATATGTGATAGACATAAGCCAGTGTTATCCAACCTGATCGGGCCTTATAAGTGTGGCTTTAGACCTGGTAAGACAACAACTGACTAGATATTCACACTTCGGCAAGTCCTGAAAACGACCCAAGAGAAACAGATCGACACATACCATCATTTCGTCGACTATATAGCGGCCTTCGACAGCCCGGCAAAAAATGCTCGAAACCATGGCTGCGACCGAAACGAAGTCTTCAGTAAAGATTGGCACGGACCTTACGGAGCCATTCTATACTAGATGAGCCTAAAGCAATGCGACGGCCTATCGTCTGACCTCTTCAACATAGTGATGAAGATGATAAGGAGGAAAGCTGCAGTAAACACGAGTGGCACGATATTCAACAAAAGCCACATGCTACTCGTATACGCTGATGACGTATAATGGTGAACGAGGACAAAATTAAGGTTTTCGTTTTAACGAACAAAGAATTTAGATTTAGGTAGAAAATTTTATCTACCTAGGCTCCGCCATCAACAAAACTAATAATGTCAGCCTCGAAATCCGGAGAAGAATCCTGCTTGCTAACAAATGCTACTACGGACTAAGCAAGCGATTCAATGACAGAGCCCTCTCTCGACGAACAAAAGTCCAGCTATACCAGATACTGGTTCTACCTGACTTGATGTACGATTCAGAATTCTGGGTTATGATACAATCGGATGAATCGGTTCTGGCAGTATTCGAGAGAAAAATATCCCGTAAAATATATGGTTTCATCATCGTTAACGGAGAATATCGGTGTCGTATGAATCATGAGCTGTACACTGACATTGACGTGGTCACACGCATTAAGATGCAGCGGTTGTGTTGACTAGGTCATGTTGTACGCATGGACGAAAATGCTCCAGCTCGAAAAGTCTTCGACAATAAACACGATGGACAGCGTGGAAGATTGCAACCAAAACTCCGTTGGAAAGACCAGGTTACTGAGAACCTTACAGAACTAGGTGTGACTAACTGGAGAAGAAGCGCAGAAGATCGAGGCGCTTTAAATATTTTTTTACGTGCGGTATATAACACCGTGCAGCAGAGGTTTTCACACTAGATAAAGACCATATATACGTGAAGCTAGAGACCTTATGTAGTAAGACTGCGTTCTAAGTTTATCGCCAGAACGTCAGGACTTTTTTAAAAGGACTTCAAAGTTTCAAAGGATACACCACTTTCAAAAAATTAAATCAAATATTTCCACAAACCATATGATAACGATATGGGTATCAAATGAAAGGTAAGAATCTCAGCAATGCAAAAAAATAACAGATTTTAATGGATCTGGACCAAAAATTTCAAATATGTCCTTTTAAAGTTTTAAAGCTTATTATCATTTAAATAATTTTTTCTGAAAAAATATATGTGGAAGAATTTATATGTACATTTTATTAATCTACCTTTACTAGTTTAATAAAAAAGAAAAAAAATGTTAATCCTGTTTCAAAATATTGTATGTATATAAAAAAAAAACTGAATGAAATTAAATAATATGTAAACGTTGATTTTGCCGTTTATGCTGATCATCTGTGCAAACATATTGTCCAACAATATTCTTTCATCATATAGCATGCACTTTTTCCTCCAAATCTATTTTCAATCTTCGCGATTTCTTGATGAAAGCGCCCACCATGCTCATCACTGAAATGTCTCAAATTGTCGGGAAAAAAGTCAAGATTGTTGTCTAGAAAAATTATCTTTTTAGAAATTGTTGGTCCAGATCCATTAAACTCTGTTATTTGTTCGCATTGCTGAGATTCTTACCTTTCATTTGATATCCATATCGTTATCAAATAGTTCGTGGAAATATTTCATTTAATTTTTTGAATGTAGGGTATCCTTTGAAACTTCGAAGTCCTTTTACAAAAAAACCTGACGTTCTGCCGATAAACTGAGAACGCAATTTTAGTACATAAGGTCTCTAGTTTCACGTATATATGGTCTTCATCAAGTGTGAAAACAAAAATTGAAAATTGTCGCAGGGTGTAATCCAATAAGATTGCAAAGAAGTGCCAGCTAAGTAAGTAAGTATATTTGGTTCTTCGGATGATTTTCGAAGTGTCATTTATTTACAACATATAACGTATATATCCATTGGAATACAGAATTTGTTACACAAGATTTGTTACGCCCAACTCTAAAGACAGTCTTTAAGCTCCAGTTTCTGACATTAACCTAATGCTTATTTGGAATAATATAATTTTAATTCCTATATATATTTTTGTATATTTTGCATAAATAATATAATCAAAATTCACATGTTCCACAGTCACTACATCCATATATCTTGTATCTTAGTTTTCGCATAAATAAAACTACAAATACAATAAAGAAATCACGACTGAATCTCATAAATATTTCAAATTTTTTAAAGAGCCTTCTCCTAACAAATTGCTATCAATTAGTCGTAGCATATGATCGCAAGGTGTCTGTCTGTCCGTCCAGCTTAACTATACAAGTTATATGTCCGCTTTGAAAGGTGAATTCTAACGACAGCACTCATTAATAAAGCATGAAATATAAAAATAAATATAAATAAGCAAACAAACAAACAAAAAACAAAAAAACGTGAAACACCATAAACAAATACGATATTTTATGTATATTAAATTGATACATTTAAAAGTCATAAAACTAGAGTCATAAAAAAGCGCAAATATATTGAAAGTCTAATGTGAATAATGTTCATGTTTTTGTTTTGTCTGCAAATTGTCGCTGTAAATAACGATGGGTGAAGTTATGGCAGAAAGTTTAGTTTATACGAAGCTGTATGCGGCTATGTAAAGCGCTATGTAGTATATATTTTTAAATTTAACTTTATTTCCCTTTACAACCATGAATGAGGTATGGGATAGCTTCTCGCTTTGTTGTGAATTAACATGCTTTCTATTTTTAGATATACAACTAACGGCACCTACTTGTTTATCGACGAATGCCAACGTCACTGTTTGAGAAGCTTTTTACTATACATGCCGATTGACTCTACACTTATACTGCGAAGTTGCTGTCTCCCACATCAAGGGGGTGCCGGCAATGAAAGAACATTTTTTATGTTTTAGATTGAATCTGGGATCTCCCGCATGGTAGTCGCGTGTTCTTATCATCATGGCACGGTCGGTCCGGTACATATACGAACATTTATATAGCTACAAATTACCTTTCCAATAACGTTTTAATTTCAAGATTTAAATGTTAATTATATTCTTTATGATTGCTACAAAAACTTTCTTTAAAGTGAAGATGAGACAAGAAAACCAATACCAAATTTCAAAACTAGTTTTTGCCTTAAACTAAATTTCGCTACTTGTTAAACCCTCCTGTATATTGTCGTTTGTCCCCTAGGGTAGGGTATCAAAACTAGAATTGCAAACAACAACAACATCTGAATGGACACCAGTTCACTACCAATGTTTACGAGCTGATCAACTGATGTCTTTCAAACTTATGGCCGTTTAGATCTCGCGATGTTTGTTGTTTTAATATGAAAAAGCAGAGAACGAACAACAAAAAGCAAGAACATTAAAATAACACCTTTGGCTGAGGTAATTTAACTGCATTTTGTTATTTGAAACATTTTTATCTTAAATATGCACATTAATCGCTTAATTTGTTACTGACTCCGTCAGCCAACAAACAAATAAACGGCGCAAGCGCCACATGCTGCAGGCAAACGACGGCCGGCCATTGACTTGACATGCCTTTGCTGCTGCGGTCAGAATGGAGGGAGCCACATAAATTTAGAAGAGCTAAACATTGAACGAATAATTTTTAAAAATTTACTACAATTTCGATAAGAAATTCAGTCAGTCACACAAACACTCACACATACACTTGCAACCAGAGCCACTTAAGTGACTTGAATGTGTCGAACTAAAAACAATTTCAACTGTAACATTTCAAATGCATTCACATCACGGTGACAACTTTGATGGTGCGTGTTCTAGTGTGCGCTCATTACCTGTTACAACACGCATAACTCTAACTAAGGAAGTAACTCGTGTCTAAACACAAATTTTAAAATCTCAAAAGAGAAAAAAAAGACGAATTAAATATCTTTGGCGTCTACACTAAGTATGAGTCATAAATACCCTCATCTCAGGTGTACGGTACGGAGCACGGTTTGCAGCTAGCCGGTGTATGTGTGTGTGCGTTCTGTATCAATGGTCATTGTTTCTTATGAATACAAATTGTTTGTTATCTTAAGTAAATTTCCGTCGTTACTTTTTTGCTGTTGTTTCTTTATGAACTGTTAAAAAGCACTCACTGCTTAAACTGAGATTGTTCAATTTTTTTTGTCATTCTTAATCATTGCCCAATTTTGTCACAAAAGAGTTTTGTTTTTTTTTTGTTGTCTTAAGATATTTTTGTGCATTTTTTTGTTGTAGTAGTTGTGGTGTTATTTCAATCAATTAGCTTCTTGTGTTTTAAACAAAAAGGAGAGAGGGAGAAAAAAGGAAGTGCGGTGGTTTGATCTTATTGTCGAGACGGTCGAGATTTTTGTTTTATTTCCGGCACATGAGCCTGTGTCGAAAAATTGGAACGGATTTCCTTTATCGCGTGCTCACTTAAGTGGTTTGAGCCGTAAATGTATTAGTTGTGTATAGTAGATAAATGATATTCGTCATATTGGTAACATTAGGATTATATTATTAATGATAAATTAAATTATCAGTTATTAGTTTATACATCCTTTTAATTTCCTTTATATTCTTATAAGTGTTTTTGTTTTCTCTTGTAGTTTTGCCTATTTGCAGTTTTAGTTTTAAAGTATTTTATATGCAAGTTGTTGTCCTAATAAGTATTACTATAAATCGATTCATAACCACATTTACTGTTTTGAAACGTGAGCGTGTTCTTTGAACAAATTGCTTATAATTGACTGCAGTTATCAGTAATATACATATCAAAGACAAATCGAGCCAAATTTGTTTCAATACCAACAACTTAAACTTACTTAATTTCCTTTTACAACCCATGAATAAGGTATAGGATTGCTTCTCGCGTCGTTGTGAATTAACTTGCTTTCTGTTTTTAGATTCCCAACTAACGGCACCTACTTGTTTCTCGACGAATACGAACATTACTGTTTGAGAAGCTTTTACACGACACTATAATGCAAAGTTGCTGTTGACAACATCAAGGGGCCGGCAATAAAAGATAAATGTAGGTGACTGGAGGTGGGAATCGAAACCGGCATCTCCCTCATGGTAGTGGCGTGTTCTAACTATCATACCACGGTCTGTCTAATACCAACAACAAATTTGGAATATGTAAGTTTTTTTTTTCATTTCAGGATATATGAGAAGTGAGCGTGTCCTTTGAGATAATTTCATATAATTAAACACTGGTGTTATTTATTTATATATCAGACGAGAATTGAGCCAAACAATACCAACAATTATTTTGGAAAATATAAGTTTGTTCCATTTAAGCATATGTATTGGAGGTGGGCGTTTTCTTTGAGATAACTTCATATAATTCAACAAAGTTATCAGTTATGTATTAGAGAAAAATTGAGCCGAATTTGTTTCAATACCAACAACAATTTTGGAAATAAGACCCTCAAACCTGACAAATTCTCCTATATGATAACTAATCATTCCACAGCGATATATTTCGATTCCTAGACGTGAATTGGGGAAATGGGTAATTTTCTAATTTGAGTCTTTTAGATTGTTATTCATTTGGGAACAACCAGGTTCTCAAGCAGGTCACAACATCCGTTCAGTAGTAGCAAATGTGAGAAAGCGCAATATTGAGTAATCTAAATGGCTTGCTACCAACGAAACATCTTAGGAGAAGGTAATATAAGTTACTGAAGCTCAACACGGAGGCTTTCTTAGTGGCTTTGGTAGCCCCAAGAAACTAGGATGGGGCGCGGTGGCCTAATAAGCCTTTCTCCTTGAACAAAACAATTACACTGCTCGACAAGGGTTTTTTTCTTGTGTTTCATTATGTGTTTCTAAGAGTTTTTGAAATGAGAAACTCAAATACGTTATCAGAATTTTGCTATCAGGCATAGTTTTTTGGCTATTTGTAAATAAGTTTTGTTTACCATTAAAAATTTGCATGGAGGCGATTGTTTAAAAATTTAGTAGAAACAGGTGGCAACATCAGCAACATCCCTTTTCGGCTGCAACTATCGCCCTATTCTATTATATAATCACCTTATTCTCTTCTTAACAAATAACTAAAAAACTGTGCCTGATGAAAAAAAATCTGAAAACATATTTGAAATCATGATATTAATAACCATAGGTATCACAATTCATATATCCAGAAAAATATTCGCTGACTGTTCTGGAACTTTTTAGGACACTGCAAGGATATTCAGCATAAAATACATATAAAACTTTCTTAACTAATAGAAAAAAACATATTTGTTCATCTCATTTTTCATGTTTTAAGCTGTACTAGTATCGGTTACTATATTTAGAAAAGATTATGTTGGATGAAATTAAGTTTTCATTACATTTATGCATAATGTACTTTAATGCAACATAAAGAAAACTAAAAAAAATTAAATCAAAATAACCGAAAAACTGTGGCTGATGAAAAAAAATCTGAAAACATATTTGAAATCATGATCAAGTCTGCAGTGAAAATCGGCAAGGACCTTACGGAGCCATTATACACCAGACGAGGTCTAAAACAAGGCGACGGCCTATCGTGCGATCTCTTCAACATTGTGATGGAGATGATAATGAGAAAAGCTGCAGTAAACACGATTGGCACTATATTCAATAAAAGCCACATGCTACTCGCGTACGCTGATGACGTAGACATCATCGGTCGAAAACTGCGGGATGTGACTGCAGCCTTCTCAGATATACAGAAGGAGTCAGCGATAATGGGTCTAATGGTGAACGAGGACAAAATTATGTTTATAGTTTCAACGAACAAAGAATCTACTCGTTTGGGAAACTGCGTAAACGTTGACAACTTTAATTTCGGGGTGGTAGATAATTTTATCATCCTAACCCGCCATGGACAAAACTATAAATGCTATTACGGACTAAGCAAGCGATTCAATGACAGAGCCCTCTCTCGACGAACAGAAATCCAGTTATACTAGATACTGGTTTTACCTGTTTTAATGTATGGCTCAGAATCCTGGGTTATGACACAAGCGGATGAATCGGTTCTGGCGGAATTCGAGAGAAAAATACTCCGTTAAATATATGGGCCCATCATCGTTAACGGAGAGTATCGGCGTCGTATGAATCATGAGTAGTACGAGCTGTACACTGACATTGACGTGGTCAGACGCATTAAGGTGCAACGGTTGCGTTGGCTAATTCATGTTGTACGCATGGACGAAAATGCTCCAGCTCGAAAAGTCTTCGACAATGAACTCGATGGACGGTGCAGAAGAGGGCGCCCAAAACTCCGTTGGAAAGACCCGGTCACTGAGAACCTTACAGAACTCGGTGTGACTAACTGGATAAGAAGCGCAGAAGAGCGAGACGCTTATAATATTTTTCTACGTGCGGTATATAATCCAATGCGATTGTAAAGAAGTACCAGCTAAGCAAGTAAGCACAATTGTTGCGGCAGTGGTCATAGAATTTACAATATTCTGATATTGTGTGTCGGGAACATCAGAACTAGGGAGGTTTGTTTGGAGTATTTGAGAGAGTTGGTTGGAGTAGGCATTGGCTATTTTGGTGGTATGCAGCTTTGTGATGTCTTGCTTCCTTTGCGTTTGATTACCCGTGATTTTAGCACTACTTAATCGTGTGCATATCTTTGGTGCAACTATGTGGTGATCCGAGTCAATATTTGCACCGCGCATCACACGCACGTCCATAACTCTTGAGACATGCCTTCCATCAATTACCACGTGATCAATCTGATTTCTTGTATTTTGATCGGGAGATATCCAGTTTGTGAATATCTTTATGCGGGTGTCTGGTTCCATTCACTACCATATTTCCTGCCGACGCGAAACTAACCAGTCTGAATCCGTTATCGGAGGTGTTGTTGTGTAGACTGAATTTTTCGACTGCCGAACCAAGAGCATCTTCCTTTAGTATTAAAATCTGTCAGAATAAATTTAATGTCATTTGCAGGGCAGCGGTCATATATCTCCACCAGGCGCTCATAGAATGCATCTTTAATGTCATCGTCTTTATCTTCCGTGTCAGTCAGCGTCTTTCCACAAAAGCGTATTACCTTCGCTGGAATACCAAACTCAGCCATTTCTTCGAGTAATTTCTGCCGTATCGGAATGTCGAAGGCAGCTTTATAGTTGACGAAAAGATGGTATGTGTCGATCTGTTTCTCTTGCGTTTTTTTCCCAGGATTTGCCGAAGTGTGAATATCTGGTCAGTTGTTGAGTTACCAGGTCTAAAGCCACATTGATAAGGCCCGATCAGGTTGGATAACAGTGGCATTAGCATTTCACAAAGAACTGTCGAAAGGACATTATATGCGATGGGTAAAAGTCTGATCCAGCGGTAGTTGGAGCACACACTTGGATCAGCCAAACCGTTCGTAGGAGCTGGAGCATGCTCGTTTGAAGAGCTCTGCCGGAAGTCCGTCGGCACTGTCTGCTTTATTATTATTCCTATTTTTACCTCGGCTTGACTTGGTTTTGGAAAATCTAAGCCGTTGTCGACAATTGACTTGATACCATCACGCGCTCTGTCTTCTGTAACCAGCAGTTTCCGGAAGTTTTCTCTCCATATATGCAGCACACTCTGCGTATCTCTATATCTTTTGCTTTGGTAAAATTTTTAGGCCTCACCTCTATCCCTGTATCGCTCAATATCCTCGTTCTCCCGTTCTTTCATATGACGTTGTTTTTCCTTAAATACCTGTCTCGTCTGTTTAACTGTCTCCTTATGCCGTTCTCTAACAGCACGGGTTACAATTGGCTGTACCGTTGCCCTATAAGCAGCCTCCTTAGATGCTATGCGACATTCTTCATCGTACCAGGATTCGTCTGAGCGCCGTTTTTCGCATATCCTAGCACGGTTGTTCCGGCGGTTGCCATGGAATGCCACTTCAGAAGTGGAGACGTTGTGTCGTAGTAGATGGGAGAGCTGGTTGGTGTAGGCAGTGGCTATTTCTGGGGTTTGCAGCTTCGCGATGTCCAGCTTTCTTTGTGTTTGGTTACGTGCGTTTTTCGCTTTGCTCAATCTTGTGCGCATCTTGGCTGCAACCAGGTAATTATCCTAGATGTATGCCTGCCATCAGGGGATAGCCAAGTTACCTTGTGGATATCTTTGTGCAGGAATCTGGTTCCACTCACTACCATGTTCCTTCCCGCTGCGAAGCTAACCAGCCTAAACCCGTTGTCTGACGTTAATAATGAACCAAAATTTCGAGTGAAATACATAGGGACATACATACCTAAAATATCTCGAAAAGTACCTCTTCAGTTATAAGATAAAAGTACTAGTATACTTTAATTTCAAAATAATAATAGAATACTGCGTCCCAGGATGCACTAACACAATATATGGTGCGGATTTAATTTAATGTTTCAACTGAGTTGAAACTGCAATTACTTAATATTTCATCCTAGACATTCATGGAAAAAAATGCTTAATAAAACAATAGAAAATCCTTTTTCTTCCTAATTTCCAAATAAACTGAATACGTCAATACCATAGAAATATTATAAATAATGCAAATTTCAATTTTAAATTCAAAAGTTTAATTTTAACTGCCAAAGTTGTTTTAGACACCTTCAATGTAAATGTCACTCATTACAATGAATGTGTTAAGTAAACCCTTCCAAATCATTTATCGTTTAATACAAACTTCCAATACTTCAACATTATTTTCAATTTCAGATTTAAGCTCATAAAGTAAATTTTGTCATTCGTTTTTAATAACTGAAACATCGATAACAATTTGTATTCGGGGGAAAAAAAACTCGAGCAATTAGTGAACTAACTAAAAATATAATTCGCTCGCTGTATTCTTGGCTATTTCGATGCATTAATGCAAAATACAATTAGCATATAAATTAATTAGCATATTAAGTGACAATTAAAAACTACACCTTCAACAACAAACAATAAATATTCACATGCAAATAATTTTTGATGACTAAATAAAAAAGCTTTTAATATGTTGTCATTAATTCATTTGGGGTCGCCTCACAAAATGAATAAAAAAAATTTAAGTGATATTAAATCGAAATTAAATGCAAACTAAACTGGTGAAATTAAAACGAAGTAAAACCGCGTTCTGTTTTTTTTACGGCTAAATGTGATGATACTCAACAAAAATATCTGGATGACGGGGTCGCTACACTGGGAAGTAGACAAAGTTATATATACATATTTTTATGAATTTATAAATATAACTTTTGATTAATTTAATGCATCTGGCGAAAGATATTTTTAAATAACAAGATTTTTATTATTTATATTCATATACCTTTTTTTTTTTGCTTCATTGTAGACGATTATAGTTAAAACCATTTGTGAACCACAGTCATGAACAGTTCAAAATGAAAACATTACCATAAAGTAGAGGGAAAACACATCGATGAAGTCGGCTTATCATGTTTTGTAAATGTCACAACTATTTCTTAAATACTAAAATGACACAAACGGTAATGGAGATGACAACTGAAACAACAAACATCAACAACAACTGAAGACGCCAACATGTTCCCATACGCCCGGTTACCATGGATGCACATACACTGGACATTCAACGAGTGGTGCGTACCAGTGTGATGTTCCCTTTGTGTAGAATAGAAACGTGTGGCCGAACGGCAGAAGATTGAAGAAATAGGTTTTAAGAGGCGCGATAACCGGTGGTGGTATGTTGTGTCGCGTCATTTGGCATGTTGATTGGAGACAATTTGTTGAACACTCGCATTATGCCACAAAACAGACAGACTACAGAGAGACAACGTTCATATCTTGAAAGGTTTTTATTTGTTATACCCATAAAAAGCAATCGAATAACCGAAAAGTAACACACATAGATATGATCACATACACTGAGAAAAAAATACTTAATTTACTTTTACATCCCATGAATGAGATATGGGAAAGATTCTCACGTTGTTGTGTATTAACCAGATTACGTATTGGCTCGCTCTTTTCGGCTTTCGGCTCGCAAGCCAGGAGTCACAAATTTCAAACGAGCTCTCATCTCGCGAACCATGAGCCCAAATGAAGAGCTGGCTCGCGAGCCAAGAGCTACAAAATTTCAAAATCACTCTCAGCTCGCGAGCCAGGAGCCACAAAATTTCAAATGAGCTTTCGGCTTGTCATAAAAAAGTTCTTTGGTAACAAAGAAAGTACTTTGTACCAAAAAGTACTTTGTGCAAAAAAAAGTATTTTTGGGCCAACCAAAGTACTTTTTGGCATAAAAAACTACTCTGGTACGAAAAAAGTACCTTGTGCCGAAAAGTACATTAAAAGTATATTTGGAGCAAAAAATACTCTGGTAAAAGTACTTTTGGTACAAAAAAGTACTTTGGTACAAAAAAAATACTTTGTGCAAGAAAAAGTGTTTTTGGGGCCAATAAAAGTTAGTCAGTTACCAAAAAGTACTTTGTACAAAAAAAGTGTTTTTGGGCCAATCAAAGTACTTTTTGGCATAAAAAAGTACTTTGGTACAAAAAAAGGACATTAAAAGTACTTTTGGTACAAAAGAGTATACTGGTACAATAAAAGTTCTTTTTGGCATAAAAAAGTACTTTGGTACAAAAAAAAGTACTTTGTGCCGAAAAATACATTAAAAGTATTTTTAGAACAAAAACATACTCTTGTACAAAAAAGTACTTTGTGCCGCACAAGAGCATTTATAGTACTTCTTGGTAAAAAAGAGTACTCTGGTACAAAAAAGTACAATAAAAGTACTTTGGGTACAAAAAAAAATACTTTGTGCAAGAATAAGTGTTTATGTGGCCAATTAAAGTTATTTTGTTACCAAAAAGTACTTCGTGCAAAAAAAGTGTGTTTGGGCCAAAGAAAGTACTTTTTGGCATAAAAAAGTACTTCGGTACAAAAAAAGGAACATCAAAAGTACTTTTTCGTACAAAAGAGTACTCTGGTACAAAAAAAGTACTTTGTATCAAAAAGTGCAATAAAAGTACTATGAACCAAAAAGTACAATAAAAGTACTTTAGGTACAAAAAAGTACTGTGGTCCAAAAAAGGATTTTGTGCAACAGAAAGTGTTTTTGGGCCAATAAAAGTACTTTTTGGCATAAAAAAGTACTTTGGTACAAAAAAAGTACTTTGTACCAAAAAGTACTTTGTACCAAAAATACTCTGGCACAAAAAAAGTACTTTGTGCAACAAAAAGTGTTTTTGGGCCACTAAACTTAGTACTTTTGGTACATAACTTTGGTACTTAACTCGCGAGCCAAGGGCCACAAAATATCAAATGGGCTATCTACTTTGGGCTTTTGGCTCCTGACTCGCGAGCCTAACACGAATCGGGCATGTATTCCTGTAGCCAAATCGTGTATTTGAGTTGGTGCATGCAAGTTACCAGAGTTGGTTGGAGAAGAAGGCATTGGCTATCTCGGTGGTATGCAACTCCACAACGCTTGGGACATGCCGTCCATCGTTTACCACGTGATCAATTTGGTTTCTTGCCTTTTGATCAGGGAATATCCATGTTGTAAATATCTTTATGCGGGAATCTGGTTCCACTCAGTTCCATGTTTCTTGCAGACGCGAAGCTAACCACCCTGAATCCGTTATCGGAGGTATTGTTATGTGGACAGTATTTTAATAGACACAACATAAGCACAATTTGTAACCAGAACGATCCATGTACTTCTGTATGGCACAAACTCATCCTTCGGTATACGGTCTGCCATAGGAGTATAAAAAAACCGATAGGGCAAAAGAGAAGATGCCACACATTCAACTCATCATGTGACAGCAGCACGAGTCACTATCCCAACATGTATGTGTGTGTGTGTGTGCTGGATTTCTCGACTAATTGACATTTTCTTTTGATTTGTGATTGTATTGTAGCAATTAATCAGTCTTTGGCAATAAAAGCATTTAAAATACCTTTAAACAAAATACTCCCAGAAACCTTTGTCACCCATGAACGGCTGAATGTGTATCATGACGCCAGCCAGCCAGCATCATCATCGCCGCCGCCGCCGCCGTCGCTGGTTTGCAACATCAGCTTGAATGGCAACAACATCACCGACGGACGCCATCATCATCAATCAGTTTTCAGTTTAATGCTCTTGACCACATTCACAGCTCTCACAGTCGGGCAAATACACTGTGTGGCTGAATTAAAAAGCGTCAATTTGTCACACGCTTTTACATGAACCGAAACACCAGCCAGCCAGATTCCCGCAAAACGTTGCTGCTCTTCTACTGCTGTGTTTTAGTGCCATTACCCCACCATAGCCCCCAATAGCCGAATGCTCGATAATGTAGTGGCTCATTGGCTGTTACTAAACTCCCCACTGTGTGTGTTTTTTTGCGTTTGGTTTTAATTGCCACTTTGTCAATTCGTAGCCACGACGGATGTTAAGTGAGTGAGTTTGTCGCCTCATTTCGCTCATCTTCCTTGTGGGGTGTTAAAACGTTGTTTTGTCCTATAATCATCATTTGTTTGGCTTAAACAGTTGTAAATTATACGCAAATGTTTTACTTTACTTTGCTGCAGCTGGACGACGAGGGAAGTGAAGCCAACCTAATGCAATTGGTTAAAGCAAATAAGGGGAACACTTATTTTCTTTTGTAATATATTTCTTTTGTAATGTATTGCATGTTTTTGATGTAAAGTGAATCTTGCATCTCTGGCCGTGTCACAACATCCTTCGTGGTGGCACATGGGCAACGGTGTTCGTGATATTTTTTATCATGGTTGGCTAGCCTCCCGCCTTCAGGTCCTTTACTGGCTATGAAAACACGACAAAGAAAAAGTAATAAACCGAACCCACCAAATGTTGACGACCCCCGCAAACGAAATAAGGGCCATATCCATTTAAGGATATGCACCTGGAACGTCCTGACTCTCTATAGAGAAGGTGCTACTGCCGGTCCGCATGAACCTAGTGTTATGGACGACTGGCGGATGTCATAGGAAGGGAAGATGTTCTTGGTCCAACGATCGGTAAATTAAGCCCGCATACCGACATGTCAGACAACGGGTTTAGACTGGTTAGCTCCGTAGAGGGAAGGAACATGGTAGTGGGTGGAACCAGATTCCAGCACAAGGCAATATGGCTATCCCCCGATCAAAACACCAAAAATCAAATTGATCATGTGGTAATTGATAGAAGGCATGCAAGTGCGCGTGATCCGTGGTGCTAATATTGGCTCGGATCATTATCTGGCTGCTGCCAAGGTGCGCACAAGATTGACCAGAGCGAAAAACGCACGTAACAAAACACAAAGAAAGCTGGACATCGTTAAGCTGCAAACCCCAGAAACAGCCACTGCCTTGTTACATGTCCCTTAATGCGCGCTGAGGCGGTTCCGCGGCTAGCTTTTCGCGCTCTCGGGGTTAGGTCCCAACCCACGCCTCAGAACAGAGACACAAAACACTAAAAAAAACACTTTTACAAAACAAAACTTAACACGCACAACAGGGCAACACACGTAAGAGGGAGAAACGGTGGATCTTTCCCCACAGAGCCCACCCTACCATGGCCATAGTCGTTTCCTTTTCACTGTGATTTTTCTATGGCCCCCTATACACACACCCTCACTCACACTTACCACGCCATCTTGACCTGCTCCTTAACTAATATTTAGACGCACATATTTTAATTTCTTAAGACTAATTCACATTCTTTATTAATTAACATTTCTAAACCTAACCTTAATCTAACATTCAACCCGATATAATTTAATTTTGAATTTAAATCTTGACTATTACAAACAACAAGAAACAAAGCAAAAACAAAAATTAGGACCTACCAAAGTTGAAAGAGCTATGCTCTTAAATTGAGCGTTATTATTTTAAAAACCCGCGAATTTCCTACCTAAATGAGCTCTTTTAGATAGAATATTTATAGGACCACTTTGTCCCCGCAAAACACAAACAAAAACTACCCCTTTTCAAACTTTGTGCTAAGCCCTATTACACTGAAACAAGAAAATGATTAACGAAATAATAAATAATAAAAAAAACTACATATAAAATACTAAAACAAACTTAAAATTACCTTAAAACTACTTAAATTAAATTATCGCACTAATTTTGATATATTTTATTTTCTTCCCCTTTTCAGGCCTCAAATTATGGACAGACGGCCAATTTTGCAATGGGGTTGGGGGAAGGCTTTTCACCCCTGGGCTTGATGACGATGCCCACTTATCTTCGATCTTTGTCAACAATAACACACCCCAACTACTACGGATGGATTGCTGGTGACCTCCGATTATTTGTACTTTTACGGTCACTGTAGTAGGGGGCGATAGATACTTTAGACGGTTACCTGTGTGTCCGGTAAGTTTTGAATAAATTTTTGGCGAACCAGAGTTTAATTGTTTCCCTTTTTTGTCTTCTCTTGGCTTTGGCGCGGTTTCTGTCGGAATAACTATGGAGCTGGACTTCGCTTGCTGTGTATGACCATGCTCTACGTCTTCCAGCATCCAATTTCTTCAGCCACAGACTTAGAATTCGCTCTTAAATATAGATTAAAAAAACACATATCCACTTTGCTCAATTCTATTCATAAACTTTCAGGTAATTATTGTATATACCTTTATTTTTCTGTCCACCATAAAAAAAAACTCAAAATAAATTAATAGGCTCAACAACACTGTTTAATTTAATGTCTTTTAAACTTTCAAAATTTTCGCTGGTACACCGAGTTTAAACACCGTCTTATGTTATTGTTGACTGTTGCTGTTCTTGCTCTCCCTCTCCTCTTTTATATCCCCACATTTGCCTCCATTTTCGCCAATTTCCCCTCATTTAAACTCTCATTCCAATAATCTCCATTTTGCTTACAAAAAATGTAATGCAGTAAAAAGCGCGATTTTTAATTGTCAAAGCGCTTTATTGCGCTCACTGTATTTATGAATGAATTCTCCACTTGAGAAAATACATCCCTGATGTGTCGCTTAGGTATGGTAACACCCTTCAACTCGCTACTACCTTACTACAACTACATTGGCTAATCGTCATTATCTCTCCACTCATTGAAGAAGCCACACGCACAAATTTTTCGCCGGCAAACAAAATTAACCAAACAAGAAAAACTTAACAAAGCTAAAAAAAAAACCAAACAAAATATAACTTTAAACTAAAAATTTCAAACACGCAGAAGGGAAATTCTAAATACAAGGAATACTCGGGAGTCCATTCCCCCATATTTCTCCGAAACCATGGCAATTCGGGTTAGTGTTCACCATGTGGAAGAGGTGGACCCACTGGTGGTTGGAACGGCCATCCATTCGTGATACCCCCTGATTTGCAGCTACCGCCTGCTGAACCACCGGATCCCAATCCTACTTATGAGGCAAAGTGCATCCGACACCATCTCGCTGCCTCCTGGTGTTGAAAGTTGCACCGGTCGTGCTTATGTACATGTGTGCATGTGAATGTGTGTTTGTGGCCACATATGGGCCAATCCACTGAATTTGGCCGGCACATTTGCGAATTGTTTTTTTTCTTATAATTTTGTGTGGGGAATACCATTCAATTTTCTGAGAGAAATAATAAAGACATGGCCTAGCCGCAACAGCCTATTCCAACCAGCTCTTCCAATTACTACGACACAACGCCTCTACTTCTGACGTTCCCGATACACAGAGGCAGCGTATTGCACATTTCATGGCAACCGCCGCAGCAACCGTGCTAGGATATGAAAAACGGCGCTCACACGAATTCTGGTACGATAAAGAATGTCGCATAGCGTCTTAGAAACAGGATGCCGCTTATAGGGCAACGCTGCAGCCAATTGTAACCCGGGCTGTTAGGAACGGCACAGGGAGACAGTAAAACAGGCCAGACAGCTTACTTACTTAATTTCCCTTTGCACCCCATGAATGAGGATAGCTTATGGAATAGCTTCTCGCGTTGTTGTAAATTAACACGCTTTCTATTTTTAGATTCACAACTAACGACAACTACTTGTTTATCGACGAATGCGAACGTCACTGTTTGAGAAGCTCTTACTAGACACGCCGATTGACTCGACACTTATACTGCGAAGTTGCTGTCAACAACATTCGAGGGGAGCCGACAATGAAAGATCAATTTTTGTTATTAAGATGACTGGAGCCAGATTTGAACCTGCGATCTCCCGCATGGTAGTCGCGTGTTAACCACTATGCCATGGCCGGCGAGACAGCTATTTAAGCGAAAAAAACGTCAAATGAAGGAACAGGAAATCGAGGATATAGAGCGATACAGGGATAGAGGTGAGGCCCGAAAATTTTACCAGAGAGTAAAAGCAAAAGGCTAGGGTAATGGGCTCCCCTCCTGTAAGGACAAGGATGGAAATCTGGTTACAGATACACTGAGTGTGCTGCATATATGGAGAGAACACTTCCAGCAACTGCTGGTTTAAGGAGGCAACGCACGTGAAGGAAACACGCCAATTGTCGACGACAGCTCAGATTGCCAACAACCAAGTCAAGCCTAGGTAAGAAGAGCAACATCGCGGCTGAAAAACAAAAAAACAGCCGGTGCTGACGGATTTCCGGCAGAGCTCTTCAAATCCGGAGGCGAGGAGCTGATAACGAGCATGTACCAGCTCCTGTGCACGGTTTGGCATTAAAGAGTGCTTGCCCGACGATTGAAATTTAAGCGTATTATGTCCTGTGATGAAAAAAGGTGATCCAAGTGTGTGCTCGAAATACCGCGGGATCAGCCTTGTACCCATCGCATATAAGGTCCTGTCGAGTGCGCTATGTAAAAGACAAAAGCCTGTGTGATCCAACCTGATCGGGCCTTATCAGTGTGGCTTTAGACCTGGTAAATCAACAACTGACCAGATATTCACACTTCGCCAAATTCTGGAAAAGACCCAAGAGAAACAGATCTTCACGTACCATCTGTACTCGTTTGGGAAACTGCGTGAACGTTGACAACTATAATTTCGAGGTGGTAGATAATTGGATCCGTTATCAAAAAAAAAAAAAAAAAATTTCCCTTTACACCCCATGAATGAGGTATGGGATAGCTTCTCGCGTTGTTGTGAATTAACACGCTTTCTATTTTTAGAATCACAATTAACGGTACCTACTTGTTTATCGACGAATGCGAACGTCACTGTTTAAGAAGCTCTAACTAGACATGCCGATTGACTCGACACTAATACTAAGAAGTTGCTGTCGACAACATTCGAGGGGAGCCGACAATGAAAGAATTTTTTTTTCTTTTTAAGATGACTGGAGCTAGGAGTTGAACCTGTTATCTCCCGCATGGTAGTCGCGTGTTCTAACCACTATGGCACGGCCGGTCCCATCATCCGACTCCCTCATCAACAAAACAAATAACGTCAGCCTCGAAATCAGGAGAAGAATCTTGCTTGCTAATAAATGCTACTACGGACTAAACAAGCGATTAAATGACAGAGCCCCCTCTCGACGAACAATTTATACCAGATACTGGTTCTACCTGTCTTAATGTATGGTTCAGAATCCTGGGTTATGACACAATCGGATGAATGGGTTCTGGCAGTATTCAAGAGAAAAATACTCCGCAAAATATATGGGCCCATCGTCGTTAACGGAGAGGATCGGCATCGTATGAATCGTGAGCTGTACGAGTTGTACACTGAGATTGACTTGGTCAAACGCATTAAGGTGCAGCGGTTGCGTTGGCTAGGTCATGTTGTACGCATATACGAAATGGCTCCAGCTCGAAAAGTCTTCGACAATGAACTCGATGGACGGCGCAGAAGAGGGCGACCAAAACTCCGTTGGAAAGACCAGGCTACTGAGAACCTTACTGAACTTGGTGTGACTAACTGGAGAAGAAGCGCAGAAGATCGAGGCGCTTTTAATATTTGTCTACGTGTGGTATATAATCCAATGGGATTCCAAAAAAGTGCCAGCTAAGTAAGTAAGTTGGTTTCACATTTTTGTTCGGTGGCGACAGCTGAAATAGGCATCCTTAGCCTCGTGAGGTAATAGTAATCATTTAGTATTAATTTTTTTCACACAGACTCGATCGGCAATTCACTAGTATTTCTTAAAGACGGTAACTGTCGTGGTAATTGCATCCTTTCGCATTCCATTATGATTTTAAAGAGATTGCATGACAGACTATCGTTTTGTCTAAGGCCTCGCTTGGTAGAAAAGGGGTCAGTCAGATTTTTACCTAATTCTATTGAAGACTTCGTGTCAGTCTGTGTCACCCCGTAAAGTCGTATGAAAAGTCTTTCACATAACACACTAGACAGGACCTTGTCTGCGATGTGTACAAGTATGATCCCGCTCTAATTAGTACACACTCTTGGATCTTGGAGGCTATAACAAATATCATCTCTTTGTTTATCCCTCAAATTTAACACAGGTATAGCCACGTCCAACCAATAAAATAATAATTGTTTTTTAATTCGAATTGCAAATTAATTTTGTTTTAGGCCCACTTTTTCTTTCTTATATAAAATTTTAATTAAGATTGTCCGTTACGTACTCAAAAATTTTTAAGATCTCAATGTTAATTTTCCCTCCATATTGCGCACAATTGTCATACTGCAACACCGCCACCGCCACCATCAGCAGTATCACTCACATACACCTCGTCACATCGTCGTCGTCACCTTTTTGTGTGTAATCTGTTTTAAAGCGTGTTTTGTTGTTACAGCAGTTTCTTGATGGGGTTGACAGTGTGATTTCTTGTTGTTGGTGTTTTATATAATTTGTTAATTAAAGTTTTTGTATGTTTATCCACTTCAGTTAAGTAAAGTGTTAACAATTTTCTTTGGCGTCTGCATTCGACTCATTTAAGTGTCAGCAAAGATGTAAAACGTGGGCGTGGGTGTAATGCATTTGTGTCATTATTACAATGTGACTGTCACACATATCATATAAGAAAAATAACTGGGTGGGAAAATGAGCAATGATGTTTTTTATAAAATTAGCTTAAAAAGCAAATCTGGAATCTGAAAGAGGAAATTAATCAAAGTATAAGAAAAAAATTATATTTCCAACGAAACCTTAATTTTTTTGTAATACAAAAATTTCTTTTAATTCTTATTATGAACTCAATTTCTTATATAGTTTTAGAAAAAATTACGTCTTGTGAACGTCATTGGTATACGATCTCTTAGAAATTATTTTCTTTTTCATCTGCATTTAAAAAAAAACCACAACAATAGAATGCTTAATTGACCTAACAATGACTTAAAAAGGTTTTTAAAATCCATTGTATTATTCATTATTACATAACAAGACATTGCAATTCAGTCCTATTGACAGAAATTGCAATAAATTGTGTAAAAGTGCTAACATTTGTTAACACTTCAACTATACTTATACATACAACCTACGCAAATACTATATGACACGATGAGAATCCTAACATTTTAAATGAACATGAATGTATGTAACATATGAATTTGTCGATATGACATTAAATAATAAAAAACACATTGAAGTTTTTTGATAGACACAAACAGATTACAGGTCGACAGGTCAAGTCACAACAAAAGAAGATATGACCAAGGCGACAAAGACATTATGATGACAATGGAAAAGTCTGTAATAATTTTAGTGAGAATGACAAATTCGATAGCATTAGAAAAGTTTGAAGTGAAAATCATTATATAATTGCCAACAACAAAAGTTGATAAGAGGAAGATGATAAAATATCACACAAGCGTATAAAATATATTTTCAATAAAGACAACAACCAGATATGAGAGAATAAAAAAGATTATGATTATTGTGATGAACATAATACGTGGGCGAGCATAACTCATGGTTTAGGATAAATGATAGCTATGGTTTATTATATTAATCTTTAAGTATGGATTGAGTAGTGGCGGTTTTCAATCTGTGTATAACACCGATAAGAGATTTCTAATCAAAATTTTTCTGATCGGTATTCATAACCAGAATCTCTCTCTTTGGAAGTCCCCAAGTATGTCACAATGTCCGATAGATCACGTGTTCCCCCGGCAATGCCTTTGAACACCCGTTCAGTGGTAGCAAATGAGCGAAGGCACAATGTTCAGCATAAATGGCATGCTGCAGCCGTCTTAGGGAGTAGGCAACAAAAGCTATTGAAGCTGAACACAAAGGCTCTCATAGTGGCTTTGGCAGCCCAAAGAAATCAGGATCAAGCGCGGTGGATAATCAGCCACTTTTCTTTGAAAAAGCTATTATAAAAATATAAAGAAAAAAAACAAGCACCCTCCCAAATGTTGACGACTCAGGAAAAGGTTATGAGGACGATGATTTAAGGATGTGCAATTGGAATGTCTGAATTCTCTACAGAGATAGTGCTTCTATACAATATGCGGATGTCCTCGACAAATACAAGGCATATCACGGCCATACATACCCAGATGCGAAATTTGCAAGGCCTCTCATGTCTGAAAGGACTTGATTTCCCATGTCTGAAAACAGGCGTTCTCCTTCCTTTCTGAAATATCATGAGCACATGTCCCAACATTATTTCTAAACCACTGCTGCAGGCCTTCTCTAAGAAGGGAGAATCAAGGTTTTCGATGAGCTTTTATTCCACTATTTCGTGGGTATACACATTCCGCCTCCCTTCTTATAGAAGGCGTGAAAAGAAAAGGCAAAGAGGAAGGTGTTCGTGTGTTTTTCTTTAAACACTTTATGATTAGTTTCAATCAAACAATTCAAATGCATCTTCATAGGATGGCTGACTAACATCGCGAGGAAGTGAGTTAAAACTACAGAAATGTTTACTGTCGTTGGAAAAAAGATTGTAAGTTAGAGAATAATATAGAGAAGTGAGAAATATCTAAAAATAAACTAAACAATTTGAGAGTGACCAACTCCATATTTTGTTATTTTTTAAGTTCTTCCTTTTTCATGTGTATGTACGCCTTTTATCCAGAGCTCGCAAAATATGCTCAACCAAATTTTACTACGCGGTCTGCTCACTTAAAAGACCGAAACAAATGAGACGGAATCGCTCAGTGTCTGAACAACAACCATTTTTTCGTTTTGTTCGTGTTCTTGCTCTCAGGTTTCGGGTTGAACGTAACACATGAATCGGTCTCTTACTGACCGCTCGATACGAACAGAACCTTCCGTCGCTCACCTACTGAGAATCAGTAAGTGAGCAAAGCAAGCAAAGTGTCCGCACAAAAGGTCTTTATTTTTATTGTTGCTTCGCATTGTGTTGTTGCCTTAAAAATTTCGTTATATGCTTTAAATAGGAGAGTAGATGAAAGGGGGAAAGGGGGGTCATTAGTGTGCATATGTGTGTGCGTACGTTTGCCTATCCACACGCGCAGCACACATACATGCTCAAAAGACCGTTTGACGAGTTTTTACGAAGTGAAGTGTCTCGAGTAAACCCATGAGCCGATCTAGTGAACAGAAATGCTCGTCGGTTGAGCAAAGAGCAAGCCAAAGAAGAACGAAGTTTAAGGGTTTTTCGCGACAGTTTCGCATGGTGTTAGTGGATGAGTGGTTTTTTCCTGACAACAAGAACGAGAGAGACCAATTATTGCGAGCTCTGCTTTTATCAGATCTTCTTATGGGAAGCGACTATGGAAGGCCTTGCCTCTTATGACACCCTATGTTATTTGAAAAAGAAGAGGGGATGCAGAGCGCAGGCCTACTGACTGCTTTTGAAGGCTTTCAATAGGGCCTTCCTTTCGCCGCTTGGGAAAATGCGATGAACGGTACAGAGATGCACACGACAAAAGAACTGTGACAACCTTTACAGCTGCAATACAAAAATACACTAATTTGGATGTGGATTCATAGTCGGCAAGAGGCTTCGGTATCTGGTCTCGATGTTTAACCCTGGCAACCTTGGTATTCCCCGATCAAAAGACAAGAAACCAGTTTGACCACGTAGTTATCGATGGAAGGCATGTCTCAAGCGTTTTGGACGTGCGTGTGATGAGCGGTGCAAACATTGACTCGGATCACCACCTAGTTAAAGCTAAGGTGCGCACGCTATTAAGCAGTGCTAAAAACGCTCGTAACCAAACGCAAATAAAGCTAGACATCACAAAGCTGCATACCACCGAAATAGCCAATGCCAACTGCAACCAACTCTCTCAATTACTCTCAACGACCATACAGGGTTATGAAAAATCATGCTCAGAAAAGCCCTGATACGATGATGAATGTCGCGAAATGTCTATAGAAAAGTATGCTGCATACAGGACAAAACTGCATCCAACGGCAACCGTTTCAACGACGGAGCGTTATAATGTGAAGAGGAGGGAGATGACACGCCTCTTCAGTCGGAAAAAGAGTCTATGAAAGAAAAGAGAGAGCCAGAATATCGAAAATTACAGGGATGGATGTGAAGCCCGAAAGTTCTACCAAAAGGTAAAAAGCAAAGGTTTTGGACCAGGCATCCCCACCTGTAAAGACGGAGACGGAAATCTGGTAACTGACATTCAGAGTGTGCTACAAATATGGAGGGAACACTTTCAATCCATACTTGTTCCCGAAAGCAGCATAAGTGAAGAAATCACGCCAATCATCGACGATGGAGTAGATTGTCCACCACCAAGCCAAAACGAGACCAGCACGGCAATTAAAAACAACAAAGCTGCGGGAGCCCATGGACTGCCGGCAGAGTTTTTTAAAGACGGCGGCTATGAGCTGGCAACGTGCATTCACAAGCTCATATACTCGATTTGGCAAAAGGAATAATTATTTACTTAATTTCCATTTACATCCCATGAATGAGGTATGGGATAGCTTCTTGCGTTTTTGTGAATTAACACGCTTTCTATTTTTAGATTAACAACTAACGGCACCTTCTTGTTTATCGAAGAATGCGAACGTCACTGTTTAAGAAGCTTTTTACTAGACATGCCGATAATGCCTAACGCATACAAGGTCCTGTCTTGTATGAACCTGAATTGGGCCCTATCAGTGTGGGTTTGACCTGATAAGTCCACTACCGACCAGATATTTACATATGACAAATTCTGGAGAAGACTCGAGGAATGAAGATCGAAACCTACCACTATTTGATCGTGAAGAATGCGGCATTCGACAGTCCGATACGACAGAAACTATTGGATGCTATAGCTGAGTTTAGTATCATCGCGAAGCTGATACGTGTTTGCGGGATGTCACTGACTGACACGAAGTCTACAGTCAAGATTGGAACGATACTTAATTTTTTCTACGGTTGTTATCATGGTCACTATTTCGGCCTGAACTATGCAACAGTGATAGTTGCAAATTAAACTCCTCTGAAAAGATTCAACAAACTGCACTTTCTTTTAATTTCGAGCCTTCGTTGAAAATTAGGATGATATCCTTCCTAAATCATAGTAGGACCTATCGGGTTTATATGTTGGATTGAATTTCCATATATAACTAAAAGTTTTTACTATCCTCAAACTTTTAATACAATCTTTAAATTTAAATTTGTAAACCCAATTGTCAACAAATATAAACCAACTGTTCCAAACACAAAAATATTTCCACGCTATAATATAATCGAATTTCCCGCCGGAACACTCTCGTATTGATGATGCCATATGGTTACTTCGAGAAAGTAAAAATCAATTTGTTAAGAATATTTAGACCCCCCCATCATTGATGATTACATAGCTCTGTCTGTACTTCCGTAATTGATAAATGTGATTTTAATGTTTGTGTAGAGTTGTCGTCCTGCACTTGTATGTAATTAATTTTAATGAATGTTTACACAAATGTTGTTGATGGCCCTCATTATCCTTACATAACAACCAGTGCCGTAACCTTCTTTCAACTCCTTCAAAATGTTAAATGAACGCCTTTGCTACCGGTATTAGCCTTTGTTACGGTCGAGCCTAAATAAGAGCAGCCGACAAAACAAAGTGCAGAAGAACTCGACAAAAACCATTTGTCATTAGGGTACCACCTCTTCGACGTAATAAAAACCAAAATGTTTCGAAATGTTCTTGAAACACACAATCAAAACATCATCACCCCAAAATATCCATAGAGACAACATAAGAGTGGACAGACGAAAAGAGAGAGGGAGTCACCACAGCACACATGTTAGTATCGACAGATATGAAATCGAAAATAATTTGAACTAAAAGTGAACATCAAACAGAGCCAGGCAGGAACAACAACGTACCAATTATGTCGGTTTCATGTCAAATTAAGAACACAAACTTTTCGACATTTGTGTTGTTACTGTGTGCTGTGCTGTGGTCGTCCTTCTTCGCTGTTCTTGAATTTTATTGACCACATTTGGTGATGACGCTGCACTTGATGTCTTGTGATCCTACTATCGTCTCGTGTGTTTTCAATTCGATTGTTGTTGTTTTGATAACAAAGTGACGATTTGATGATGACGATTAAAGTGATCCAATATGTGGGATATGTGAATGGTCTTATAATCATTTCAAATGAGGAACCATCATTACCATCATCGTCATCAACATCATCAACGTCATCATAAGACGCCAGTCAAACACTTGTGACTCGGAACCAGGAAATCATAATTATTGGGCATTTAAACTACTGCTTTGTTTGTTGTTCTTGGATTTGCCGAAAAAGTGGCGGCTTATCATTGGAAAATAATAGAGCACGAGTTATGTTTGTGATGGCGCCTCTCCCTAATGATTAGCAGACAGTAAAGGATATTTCAATTTAATTCAATATACATATGTTTCAGTTATAGTTTAAGAAATTTGCCGAAAATTTAGAATATGTTACTGTATTTACAAATGTATTGTAAAGTGGGAAATGGGATATATATTTATGGGGTATTACAAACAACTATACCGTTAGGAGTTGGAAGTTGGGCCGGAAATCAAACCTTCTAAACCAATTGAGAGACTATAAAATCTAACAAAAAATTATTTATGATATTGTCATAGTTCGGCTTAAGTTAATTTCTATTGGCAATTATTTATTATACTTATTTGACAAGGAACAACAGATATTCATTCATCAGTAGCCTTATGTAGAAAATAATTTCCAGTATATTGATCGCCACACCAAGTTTAGATATTGGAACTAACCAACGAAGTTTTTTCGTTAGCTTAGCGCATGCGGTTTGCGATCAATATTCCTGTCTTGGAAATCTAATGTGGAGGAGAGAGTTAAAAATGGCTGCTATGAAATCCCTGGAAGCCCTGATTGGTAAATCGCTGACGGTGTGGGAATTTCATTCAGTAGCAGTATTTTGACATCATGCTGATGTGGGTACCGAGATACAGCTTCATTCCGGGGAATTGCTTAGCGAAGGAGCTATAGCATAGATGTTGGTATGCCTATCTTTGCCTGCCGTCTGCACATAAGGCAATGGACCGATAATGCAAGGTGGATCCGATGTTGTTAGACTCTCATTTCTAAATGAAAAACTTCAATTTAGTTTTTTGATTATTGATATATGAATCTTAAGAATTTTATTGGTTAAGTCGAGAAGATGATATCTGCCAAATGGGCGCCGTCACAATTCATTGTCATAAGGGCTCGTTTTATGCCATTTTTCATCACTTTGGCGAGAACTTCGTGCGACAGATTCTCGCACTAGCGTCGAATGTTGTCCTTGAGGGCTTCAAAGGTCTCGGGCTTGTTTACGTAAATACGGGACTTCAAAAAACCTCACAATAAAAAGTGTGGAACGGTTAAATCGGGCGATCTTGCGGACCAGTGCAAATCGCCAAAACAAGAGATGAAGCGACCCGGGAACGCTGCCTTGAGAATGTCGGTTGTGGCTCTCACAGTGTGTGCCGTTGCTCCGTCCTGTTAGATCCACATGTCCTCCTGACCTAATTCGCCCAATTGCGGCAGAACAAAACTCAGTTAACATGGTCGTTGTTGTTTGACCAGCGGAGTTCACGAAAAAAAATGGCCCGATGACTCCTGCAGCGTGAACAGAGCACCATGCAGTCACTTTGAGCGGGTTTAATGGCTCCTTGTGCATTACTCGTGAATTTTCAGTGCTCTAAAAGCGATAGTTTTGCTTGTTCACGTACCCGCTGAGGTGGAAATGAGCCTCATCGTTTATTATGATTTTGGTCGAATAATCTTCATTTCGTCCTCGAGATTGAGGATGGGTTGGGCGCAGATTACACGCGTTTGGCGGTCGACATGCAGCAGCTGGGTCTTTGACCAACATTTGCCTTAGGGACGACTGGCTGATGGCTAATTACAAGGCACATCCGTCAAAAGGATGTTTCCGGCAACAGTTCGACATTCTCGGCAGAACGAGCGCTCCGGGGCAGACGAATTGTTACGCAAAAAATAGACACAATTATTCCGCGTTCTTGGGGAGTGTAACGCTCACTTGCATTCTACATCTGTCTAGTCCACAAATGTCAAAACCATAGGGTGATCTCTTTTGGCGCACATTGTATATAGGACTTAGCAACTACTTAACTTGCCAAGAGGTTATATATATGCAGTTTTGGGAAAACTATCAGCGCAATATCTTGTTTAGTCCATTGCGATTCTGGAGATGCTGAATGGAAGTGGATGAAGAAACAATGTAACACCTTATAATTCCTACAAGGCTTCAGTGTTTACTATGGTTTTCAAATAGGACAATCTAACCAGCATTATCAGGACTAAGAACTAAGGCTATTCAGAAACCGCAGTAAGCATCGAAGCCCTGCAGAATATACTTATAGAAGCGATTAGGAGCAAGCGCACATAAAATGTAAATTGGCTAGATAGCTAGTCAGCATTTTCTATACCGGAAATTTCAGGTATCACTATGGGCTTCTTTAGGTAGTAGGCAGCTGTTGGAACCTACCTAACGTAATCTATTGATTGTAGGTACTTGATCACTTCTCTTGAAAGTTTCATTGGGTTTCTTCTTCTTATTTGGCAGTAACAACAGAAATTTATCCGATAGAAAAGAATTCTAAGCGCTTCGGCCTTTTGCGCTCCATAAATAGTTCGATACACCAAATTTAGGCATCAGCTCTTCCACCAGGCCAATTTCATCCATTCGTACAAAATGTCTAAGCCAGCGCATTCGGGGTGTTTGAACGCCTTTAACTACGTCGATGTTATCGCTATACAGCTCATGGTTCCAAATATGATGGATCCAAATATTTTGCGAAGTATTTGTCTCTCAAAAACTCCCAAAATAGGTTGAACAGCTCTTGTTATTACCCAGGATTCTGCGCTGTAGAGCAAGTTAGCGTCTGGTAGCGATTGATATTTGTTCTTCTAGAGAGGGCTTTGTCATTATGTCGCTTGCTTGGCGTATAGTAGCAGCGGTTTGCGAACAATATTTCTGTCGTAATTTCCTGGCTGACATTATTACTTTTATTTACGTCGGAGCCAAGGTTATGATTGTCAACGCTTGCGCAGTGTCTCAAAAGAGTAGTTTCTTTCTTTGTTGTAACACATAACTGGTTTTTGTTCTCTTTATCACTAAACCCACATCTGCCGACTGCTTCTCAATGCTAGAAAAGGCCACAGTAACATAACGTAGTCCTCGTTCAATAGTGATATAAGTCGTCTTTACTGCAGATTTTCGCATGTTCATCTTCATTAGTTTGCTAAAGAGACCATATGACAGACTATTGCCCTGTCCGAAGCATCGCTTGTTATCGAATAGATGTTTCAGATCTTTAATGAAGACTTCAAATCGGTTAGTGTAACATCGCAAAAATATCCTAACTCAGTCATGACATTTTATAGTTTCTGTCGTACGAGACTGTCGAATGCAACTTCTTAGACAATAATAAGATGGTTAGTGTCGATCTGCATATCTTGGGTCTTCGCCAAGATTTATCGTACTATGAATATCTGGTCGGTCGTGGATTTACCAGGTGATTAGTAGTGTTTTTGTCCCGAGAATTCCTGGGACAAAAATCCCGGCCAATTTATTTTCCCGGATTCCCGGGAATGCGACCGGGAATTCCCGGGATTCATTATGCTTATTTAATCTGTCAATATCAAAGTGTTTAATAAGCTAAAATCCACTAAAAACATAAATTATTTGGTATTTCAAATTTTTACCATAAAATTACCAATTGGTGACTATTTTCTTGACCTTCACTATCGTCTTCCGTCTCTCGATGTGTTGTTTATCTTTATAGAGAAAAATTCGAACGCATTAAATTGCTAAAATGGATCAGCAATACCATGTCCATGAGTTGATGGGCACTTACTTATTGTCAGGCATATATTCTAAAACAATATTTTTAAGCCAATTGACTGACATATAACTTTTTTTGTTGGTGCACTGGGTGATTGTACCTTTAGGTGTTTGGTCTGAGCAATGATAACACTTTTCCCCTCTTTATCCCAATTTACACAATTATCCTATAAAATAAGTGTTTGATCTGGGTGTTGGTAACATTTTCCCATCATCCCATTTTCACGTTTGTCCTGCTAAAAGTTCGAAATTCTTTTATATCACGCAGTAGCTCCATAAAATAAATATTCTCCCCATTATCCGCTTTTGTAACTTTAGGATGATGGTACCTATCTGATATGAATTCACAGCGCACAACTACTTAATAAAATTAATTCTCCTCCCCATATTAGCTATTCTACCTTTAGCCGTTTGGTCTTGGCTTGCTTAGGTTTTTCTTTAAGGGGAAACAATTTTGAAAAATCTCTTCATGCAGATCCATAATTTTATTAGAAGCATTCCCATATAGATTTTCCATATACCTTTAGCCGTTGGTCTGGGTATTGGTATAAGTTTTACCTCTTTTGGGGTATTTTTATTTTTCCACTTAAGAACGAATTTTGCTTTAGTCGTTTAGATTGGGTCCTAATTCCTAAGGACTAATTTCGAAAAATCACTTCGTGCAGCTTTCTAATTCTATAAGTATACTGCCCAGTGGCACCGGATTTATCCCTTTTTGGCCTTTTTACCCAAAAATTACGAATTTCGAAAAATTCCTACTAGCAGCCCTATCGTTCTATAAGAAGCTTGCTCATATACATTTCCACGATAATAGCTTTTGCCGTTTGGCCTGGATAATGTTACCAGTTTTCTCACTTGCTAGTCCTTTTTTCCCTTTAAAGTACGAATTTCAAAAAATCCCTTGGTGTACCACTCTAAGTCTATAAGGAGATTGCTTATGTGTAAGATTCACGATGATAACTTGTCCTAATATTAACAAATTTTCGGATAAACCATAACACGAGATGTTTAGAATTATTTGTTTGCTTCAGTTCATATTTATTTGTTTGTATTCAAATAAAAAATGCAATTTTTGTTTATTTTTTGTTTTAGACCGGGATTTCCCGGGATCCCGGGAAACAGATATAAAAATCCCGATTTCCCGGGAAATGAAAAATGCCGGGAAATCAAAAACACTAGTGATAAGCCACATTGATCAGATTCGCTAGGATGGGCTTTGGTCTTTCACATAGCACACTAGACAGGACCTTGTATGCGATTCGTAAAAGGCTGATCCCGCTGTAGTTGGTGCACACACTTGGATCGCCATTCTTAAGCACAGGACTTCCTATGCGTTTGAATACGACCGTTTTGGCGGTACCTAATCTTGTACGTACTTTGACTGCATCTGGGTGGTGATAATACTTGAGATATATCTTCCATCGATTACAACGTGATCAATCAGGTTTCTTGTCGTTTGTTCAGGCGATATCCAGATAGCTTTGTGAATATCTTTATGCGAAGTTAACCTGTCTGAATACGTTATGCGTAGACTGAATTTCTCAACTGCTACCAAGAGCATTTTAACTTCCTATTTGAGCAGTATATTGGGTCGTAGTATAGGTCCCGTTGTGATACCATTTTAAAATTTCCAATGACCAAACTCTTCATATCTCAGGTCACCAAAAGCAGGATGCTCCATGGTCTCCTTTAATTCCTCATCATTGCAGCTTTTACAAAAAACGTTGTTTCAACCGCTTAGCGTGTTTTCTAACCGGCTAGTGATCGGTTATTATCTTTGATGTTCCTTAGATAGACTCTAGACAGGTTCAGCGTAAATTGTGTCTCCCTTCCGTCTTTTCTAATCAATGAGATTCAGTTTCACTGACATTAGCTGTTTCCTCCTTATGAGAGGAACATCAATGTGACAGTACACTTTGCCCAAGTTTATGGTGGTGGCGGCTCTTGCCAGTGTGTTCACCCTTTTGTTACCATATATATACCCAAGTCTTGTAACCTATGTGAGGGCAACCGTCGAATGTCTAGCTTTGCTCCTCCGGCATTCTCGAACATTTTTCGAAGTGGTGTAAACGTTATCCAGGGATCTGATGGCCGCTTTAATATCAGTAATACCAGGCTTCGGCCTGAACTATGCCAGGAGCTCATAGAATACATCTTTGTTGTTCTCGTCTTTGGTGCGTTGGGGGCGTGTACACAAATCAGAGTGATATGAAAATGTCTATGTCTCTTGCCTACAGCTGAACCGATACTTTTACAAATACCCTCAAATACAAATACAGATGCCCTCTAAGACCAAATTGGTGCCCATATTAAGCACAACATTTATGGAATCGATTAACAATACTATAATCACCTCCAATCACGTATCTCAAATAAGCCTATGCAATTGCTGCAAGCGCCCTTTTCTCCCCACCAGGTAATTTAATGACTTTAAGTTTAACCTAAAACCCAATTTCAGTATTAAAAATTAGAAAATTTCACACATTATGCATTGGACTGGTTCTGCTGTTATTAGTAATATCTCGTATTTGCTTCACGTTTCCCAATGAAAAGTAATTTAAACGCCATTCACTCGACCAATCTCACCGCTGCCGCCGCCGCCACCAATTATTTCCCTTTTGCTGCATTGCAATTTTATTAGCGCGCAGTCTCAAATCCAGCCAAGTCAGGTTGGGTAGAGAGCAGAGTGCAGTGGAGTGTAAAGGAATGAGAACTGTACGAAACGGTTGAATTAGTTAGTTGCATTTAATGGGATTTTTGATCATTTAGATTTGAATGATTTGCGGTTAAGAGTGTTTTGATGGATTGGATTTGTTGTATTGTATTGAATTGAATTGAATTGAATTGCTGTGGAATACCAATAATACAACAACAAGAACAACACGAAAATACAATGGCATTTTGAAATCCAATTTCAATTTGAAAATAAATGGCTTTTCAGCAAATTACATTATGTACGTGTTGTTGCATCATTTAGTGTTGAGACATGATGCGATTAATCGCCGCAATTCGATTCGACCGTCTGCGTCTGCGTGGCACACAAATCACTGAATCGTATTAAGATTATATGTTAGTAAGCATTGGAATGATCTTAACTGCGGCACCTTTAAGCCGATACTACTAAACAATCAATAAATTGTGGCTAACAGCGTTGGGGGAACTATGGGAGCGATTAGTGAACAATGAAATTGTTTTATATAAAACGATGTTGAATTTCTATTGGCATATGATGTGATATTGCTATGAAATTAAAACTCTTAATACTATGTAATTAGTAATTTTAATCAAATTGTGGAATGCAAATCCTATATTACCTTATTATATGTTTCCAATGTAACATAATACTGCATGTAGGTGACCTAGGTTTGAGCCTTCTAAATGCCATCTACATTTCTTTGATCGGTGGTCCCATTGAAGTTGTAGACACCAACTAATTGAGTCAATCGCCATTTCTATCAAAAGCTTCTCTAAAAATTGATTGGGCCTGAAAACAGAAGCGATATGATTTTACATATCTAAATTATTGGATGGAAATAAAAAATAACTTATGTTAGTATGCCTCGTAAACATAAACCTACAATATTCCTATTTATTCTACAAATGTGAATGTCTGTTTGGTTATTTGTGTGTGGCTCAATCACGCCTAAACGGCTAAACCGATTAAAATGAAATTTGATAGAGTACTATATGGAAATTTCCGTAGGCTATATATAATTTTAGATTTTTTACCCTAGGGATGCTGTTGGAGATGTAAAGTGAATCTTGCATCTCAAGCCGACTCATAACCTCCTTCATAGTTGTTGCTCGTTATATTTTTTTTATCATGAATGGCGGCAAATAGTGAGCGACGAACCCTGATGGTTGGGCTAGCCACCCGCCTTCAGGTCTGGCTATGAAAACACGAGCAAGAAAAAGTAAGAAACGGAACCCTCAAATGTTGACGTCTCCCGCAAACGTAATAACGACCACGATTTATGGATATGTACCTGGAACGTCCAGACTCTCTATAAAGAAGGTGCCACCATCCAACTGACGGATGTCCCCAAAAAATATAACTCTGACATCACCGCCATCCAGGAGATAAGATGGACAGGACAAGATTGCTCGCGACGTAAAAATTGCGACATCTATTACAGCTGCCATGTCGAAAAGCAGTTTGGATGTGGATTTGAAGTTGGCGAGAGATTCAGACATCTTGTCTCGTAATTCAATCCTGTTTGTGATTGAATAGCCGCAATAGGGTAATAACTTTTTTGCATTTTTTGCAAATATCAAATCTCCCCAGACAAAATCCTGTAGGGCATGGAAAAATATTAAGAACTGCGTTTTTAGTTTTTCGCTATCGTTAAAAAAGGTTACGCACCAAACGCGTTAAAGTTTAAAAAAAAAATTTTATTGAAACAAAAATAGTACAAGATATATATCCGCTTTGTAAAACATCGCGTATTTTGAACCTAAAGTTTATATCTTACAATACCTACTTTTAATCATTTATTGTTATTATTTGTTTACATACTTACATATGTATAAAGCATATTTAAAAAAAAAAATTATTAAAAACAAATTTAAAAAACATATATTAAAGGCATTTTAGAAATCGCTGTCGGTGCGTAAGGTTTTTTTTAGCAAATTGAACTGAAATAGTTTTTTTTATCATTAATACAATATTTGCCATTAGAAAAGCCCTGGGGAGAATGTTGTCCAAAAAAAGTTATTACCCTAAGCCGCAATCTGCATCAAGGCGAAATCTTTCTACATCACGCTGATTTGTGCTCAGGCACCGACGGAAGATAAAGACGATGAGATTAAAGATGCATTTCACGAGCGCCTAGAGGAAACATACGACCGCCGCCCTGACCACGACGTTAAAATTGTCCTGGGAGGATTTAATGCAAAAATAGCAAGGGAAGATGTTTTTGGTCCATCAATCAGTAAATTCAACCTGCATAAGACACGTCACACAACGGGTTTAGGCTAGTTATGGTATGGTAGTGAGTGGAACCAGATTCCAGCACAAAGATATAAACAAGGCAACTTGGCTATCCCCCGATCAAAACACCAAAAATCAAATTGGTCATGTGGTAATTGATGGCAGTTATACATTTAGTGTCATGGACGTGCGTGTGATCCGTGGTGCTAATATTGGCTCGGATCATTACCTGGTTGCAGCCAAGGTGGGCACAAGATTGGGCAGAGCGAAAAACGCACGTAACCAAACACAAAGAAAGCTGGACATCGAAAATCTGCAAACCCCAGAGATAGCCAGTGCCTACTCCAAGCATCTCTCCCAACTTCTACGACACAACGCCTCTAAACAGGCAAGACTGCTATAAAGCGAAAAAACGTCATATGATGGAATGGAATAACGAGGATATAGAGCGATATTGGGACCGGCCGTGGCATAGTGGTTAGAACACGCGACTACCATGCGGGAGATTACAGTTCAACTCCTGGCTCCAGTCATCTTAAAAAAAGAAAAAAAATGATTTCTTTGTCGGCTCCCCTCGAATGTTGTTGACAGCAACTTCGCAGTATAAGTGTCGAGTAAATCGGCATGTCTAGTTAGAGCTTCTCAAATAGTGACGTTCGCATTCGTCGATGAACAAGTAGGTGCCGTTAGTTGTGAATCTAAAAATAGATAGCGTGTTAATTCACAACAACGCGAGAAGCTATCCCATACCTCATTCATGGGGTGTAAAGGGAAATTAAGTTAAGAGCGATACAGGGATAGATGTGAGGCCCGACAGTTAGCAAAAGGCTACGGTAATGGGCTTCCCTCCTGTAATGACAGGGATGCAAATCTGGTTACAGATACGCACACTGCATATATGGAGAGAACACTTCCAGCAACTGCTGGTTCCAGAAGGCAGCGCCCGTGAAGTTGTCAAATGTCGACGATGGCTTAGATTGCCCACCACCAAGCCAAGCCGAGGTAAAAAGAGCAATAACGCGGCTGAAAAATAATAAAGGAGCAGGTGCCGACGGACTTTCTGCAGAGATCTTCTAGTCCGGTGGTGAGGAGCAGATAACGAGCATGCACCAGCTCCTGCGCACGATTTGACTTAATGAATGCATGCCCGATGATTGGAATCTAAGCGTATAATGTCCTGTGCAGAAAAAAGCTGATCTAAGTTTGTGCTCCAACTACCACGGGATCAGTCTTTTACCCATATAAGGTCGTGTCGAGTGTGCTATGTGAAAGACTAAAGCCAGTGTTATCCAACCTGATCGGGCTTTATCAGTCTGGCTGGTAAATCATCAACTGACCAGATATTCACACTTCGGAAAATCCTAGAAAAGACACTAGAGGAACAGATCGGCACGTAACATTTTTTCGTCGACCATAAAGCTGCCTTCGACAGCCCGATACGGCAGAAATTGCTTGAAGCCATGGCTGAGAAGATTGACAAGGACTTTACGGAGCTATTCTGTACCAGACGAGGCCTAAACCAAGGCGACGGGCTATCGTGTGCCCTCTTTAACATAGTGATGGAGATGATAATGAAGAAAGCTGCAATAAAACACGAGTGGCATGATATTCAACAAAAGCCACATGCTACTCGCGTACGCTGATGACGTAGAAATCATCAGTCGAAAACTACGGGATGTGACTGCAGCCTTCTCAAGTATACAGAAGGAATCAACGATGGGTCCAATGGTGAAAGAAGACAAAACGAAGTTATTAGCTTCAACGAACAAATAATCTACTCGTTTGGGTAACTGCGTGAACGTTGACATCTATAATTTCGAGGTGGTAGATAATTTTATCTACCTAGGCTCCGCTGTCAACATCAAAACAAATAATGTCAGCCTCGAAATCCGGAGTAGAATCCTGCTTGCTAATAAATGCTAAAACTACGGACTACGTAAGCGATTCAATGACAGAGACCTCTCCCGACGAACAAAAGTCCAGCTATACCAGGTACTGGTTCTACCAATATCCTGGGTTATCAGCATCCTGGGTTATGATAGAAGCAGATGAATCGGTTCTGGCAGTATTCGAGAGAAAAATACTCCGTAGATTATATGGGCCCATCATCGTTAACGGAAAGTATCGGCGTCGTATGAATCATGAACTGTACGAGCTGTACACTGACATTGACGTGGCCAGACGCATTAAGGTGTAGCGGTTGCGTTGGCTAGGTCATGTTGCACGCATGGACGAAAATGCTCCAGCTCGAAAAGTCTTCGACAACATAAGCCGATAGACGGCGCAGAAGAAAAAACTCCATTGGAAAGACCAGGTTACTGAGAACCTTACAGAACTTGGTGTGACTAACTGGAGAAGAAGCGCAGAAGATCGAGGCGCTTATAATATTTTACTACGTGCGGTATATAATCCACTGTGATTGCAAATATGTGCCGGCTATGTAAGTAAGTAAGTTTTAATTATCCAAAATTGATAAATTAGAATGGGAGATAATAGAAGGGGCTGGCCGATATAGTCTATATTCTTTCCTAAGCTTATAAAAAAAACTTAATTTCCCTTTACACCCCATGAATGAGGTATGGGATAGCTTCTCGCTTCTCTTCCTAAGCTTATATCTTGCACAAAATATGACCAAATTAAGCGTATCTACAAAAAAATGTATGTAAAACTATAAGGTTGAATTCGTTAATTTGTATAAGAGGTACCAGAAAGGGTGCGATAAAGGAATTGCTTTTCTGAAGGTTTGTCTGGTATTATAAAGTATTTAAACTGACTAAATTTAAATGTCCTGCAGCTATCCGTTTGAAAGTTATAGGAAAAATACAATTTTTACAAAAATAGGTCCTTTGGTTTGGTAGATACCAGAAGCTGTGGGGCCATTATGCCCTTTTACAATCCTGTTTTGAAAATAGTAATACTAGTAAATTTTCATAAAGATCAGTTTAGGTTTATCCGAGTTATCCTGCCTACCAGCCATCCAGCCAACCAGACAGACGGACACGGGTCAATCGTCTTAACAAGCCTTGTCTAACATGTCTCCTTTAATGCGTTACAGTTTTTATCATATCAAGTGATATATACAATTATACCTAAGGGTGATGAACCAAAATGAAGAAGTTCTGCATCACTGCATCACTTTTCAAGTAACATGCCATAATAACATTATTTCGATTCGGTTTGAAGTTAGTAAGTATCGATTAGGGGAATTTCTCACGTTTTTGCCTCTTCCCAAATCAATGACCTGAAAAATGTTGTACTGTGTTATCTTATAATAGTAAACAAATCCTCAAAAAAACCGAGATATTTGTTATAACGCTTCTGGAAGCCCCATGCAAAACGACCATATACTCAGATATATTTCAGTTTTACTAAATGTCTGTAAGCGTCTGGTCATAAGACCGACAGTCAAACCTCGAACAGTTTAAGGTCCAAAAGTGGGTATATTGGCACGGCCAACAACAAGTTATGAATCTGAGGTTAAAATTAATTCTAATTACAAACAAAAAGAAAATTATTTGTAACTTTACTCCAATCAATGTTTTACGGCATAATCATAAGGGTAAAGGAACTGGGAAGCATTTCAAAATTACAACATTCTTCTCAAAAAAATTGCCTTTTACTGTTCATATTATGTAATCGGTAATTCAGATTATATAAATAAACGTCAATTACACAAGATGTCTATATGCCCTAATTATGATTCTGTGCTCGTAAAATTAATTACACTTCATACAATCAACTTCTCTAATATTCACAATGAGCAACACAATTGAACATAAAAATCATTGCAAATTGTTTTCATAAATACTCCCCCTCACAATAACTGGTGGTCGTTGTTGTGTGAGAGACACATACCTAAAAACCTTTAGTCGCAGGCAGCATCAGAATCTGAATCAGCGTTATCTAATGTTATCATAAATTTTCACATGTAATGTCTTTTTAGATGTAATGTGGTTCCTTGCAACTCCTCTCCACCCCCACTACTAAAAGCCATATGGCTAAATTCCTTTTATCCACAGACAACGACATAACTTCACATGCCAATTGGCCATAAACGAAGTGTTTGAAAGGGTGTCGAACCATTGCTAACATAACAAACAGAAGCAGGAGCAGCAACAGGGACTATACTTGTATAGCAATTGTTCGCAGGATCCTTACGTTATCCTGCAAACAATTGTTATACAAGTAGTATCATTGCGCGAGTTGCAAAAAACATATTTAATTCATTGAAATAAGCAATGGTGTTTCATATATGGCAATGTAATTGTGCGCATTGTTTTCCCAATTTTCACTCTTGTGACTGTGGCGGCCTTCATTAAAAATGCCTATACTTGTGTTAAATTCATGTACAGCCACAGCAGGGATTTCGAATATGTTACACTTTGTTTTTAGAAGGGGAGGGTGATATAACCACCATAATAACATTAATAAAACTGTTATTAAAGCAATCTTTTCGACCTCACACTGGCGTTCTATGCCAGCAGCATTGCAATGATGGCAAACAATACAATCATCATAAAATGTAAGAAGAAATTTTAATTAATTAATGAATACTTTATGATGATATTTATAGTATTAGGTATCATTCAATGAGCTTTTATTGGCAACCGGTAGAAATGGTAAGAGATATGTATCTATAACATTCGTGGTGAGAAGAGTGGCTTTTAATATTATTACAGATCAGACTACCATATTATTGATAAAAATGTTATTTACTGTAACAATATAATAACGATTGGTCCATTACACAGTACAACATATGATTTTGGGACTCAATTCTGAGAACTGCACGTGAAAGTAGCCCCAAAAAGAAGAGTTTGGCATCATTCGTTTTGTCAAGTTACATGCCATAATAATTTAATATCGATTTGATTTAATATTGAATTCGTCATGTTTTAGACACTTTCGTTATATGGTGGCGTATGATTGTCATAAGTAATATTCCACGTAAATCATACGCCACGAAACTGCTACAAAATAAACCCAGATCAAAATCATTTGATGAATGGAAAAATTAAACTGTGGCTTATATAGGGAAACATTATATAATCAGAATTAAGGACTTGTAATTATTAATTTTTTAAATTTGTTGCAGCTAAATCGGACTAGTGGTTCTCGAGTTATGTCAAACAAAAGACCCTAAAATGTGATAAATTCCCCTATACGATACTTACTAACTTCAAATCGATATTAAATTATTATGGCATGTAACTTGACAAAACGAATGATGCAGAAGTTCTTCTTTTTGGGGCTACTTTAACGTGCAGTTCTCAGAATTGAGTAACAAATCAGTCAGCTGAAAAGTGGAGTACTTTGTTATGTAAGCCTCAGAAACGTTCCAGTTTGAAGGCGCGAGGTCTTCCCTGAGGCAATGACCCTCAAAGAGTAATACACATTAACATGTTTAAACATTTAGTTTTAATTTCTCTTTTATTTTTCTACTTTTCTACAAATTGTCTGCATTCCCCAGTATATGATCCTTTATTACATTTAATTGTTTATTACACTTATATACAATATCAACTAGAGTCAAGCAACATTGTAAAATTTACAATTTTCTACGGTTCAATTTCTTTCATTCAATTGTTTTCTTACTTTCCCGCTGTTTTGCTTTTTTTCTTTAAATCATTAACTTTTAATCTGTTCGTGTTTACTACGAACTACAGCAACAACAAAATGCGGCAGCATCAGCATCAGCAACAGCAGCAGCAGCAGCGACATTAGCATTGCCCGTAATGGCCAACTACAATAGCTTGAAATTATTATTGGCATTACAGTAATAACCACAAAAGCAATAACAAACACACACACAAACACACTCATACCAACATGGACACGGTAATAACAACAATTTTAATAAAACAATTTAAAAACGTATTCATCAACTCAAAGATATTGAATTGAGAGATTTTTCCACAGAGGACAGAGATGGGATATGTGCTGCTGAGGTGGAGTTAAGATTTCAATATTATGAAAAATAAAACAATAAAAGAACATTCTGATCTCGATAGTCAGTTTTCTAGTTTATCGGTTAAGTGAAGATATTAAATGTATATATAGTTTTTGCTACATAGATTGATTTCTATTTAGTTTAAACAAACGCTATTGGAAAAAATGTTCAATAGTGTATGATTTTAAACCGAATTACACAGTACAACACATGATTTTGGGACACAATTCTGAGAACTGCAAGTGGAAGTAGACCCAGAAAGAAGAAGTTCTACATCATTTGTTTTGTCCAATTACATGCCATACTAATTTAATATCGATTTGAAGTTAGTAAGTATTGTATAGGGGAATTTGTCACGTTTTAGGCTCTTTTGTTATATTTTTATATGATGGCGTATGATTATCATAAGTAATATTACATGTAAATCATACGCCACGGAGTACAACAGTTTTATTGTAACTGCTACCAAATAAACCCAGTTCAAAATCATTTGATGAATGGAAAAGTGTAAGAAAACGTTATATAAACAGTTTAAAGGAATTGTTGTATTTACTTTTTTTTTAATTTGTTTCAGCTATATCGGACTAGTGGTTCTCGAGTTATGTCAAACAAAAGAGCATAAAACGTGACAAATTCCCCTATACGATACTTACTAACTTCAAATCGATATTAAATTATTATGACATGTAACTTGACAAAACGAATGATGCAGAACTTCTTCATTTTGGGGCTAGTTTCACGTTTAGTTCTCAGAATTGAGTCCCAAATCAATGAGCTGAAAAATACTGTAGTGTGTTATGATACAATATTTCATATGTCATTCAGATCAACAAGACACAGGAGGCAAATACAAAAACGAACCAGATGCCCCAAGTCAATTAAATCAATGGAAATGAAACAAGATTGAGTGATGTGAGTGCGCGTTAAGTACCATCAGTGTACGCGACACATCCTGCAGGCAGGGACACTGCTTCAGTTTAGTCTTTGTAGAAGTTACACTGGGATTACGCCTGTGCCAAAAACAAAGTTCTATACTGGCCAAATGCATAGACATGAGCTTGTGTGTTTTACGCTGACGTGTCTCGTGCAGTTTCCCATACAAATGTACATTTTTACTATTATAACCTCACGCCTAAATAAAAGTATAACGCATTCAAGGAGACGAGTTGAACCCCAATATCTTAAGACGAAATTAATTTCTGGACTTTTTAAGACGGTTGAGCCAAGATCGTCTGTCTGCCTGTCTATTGAGCAGAAAAACTCGAGTAAACCTTCACTAAACCTTATGAAAATTTACCAGTATCAATATTTTCCAAAATGAAGTTATACTTACTTACATAAGTGTCCCATTGCAACTTACGATCGTGGTTTATAAATTAGAGGCCTGAAGTATTAAAGAATTCCACACGTTTCGGTCTTCTGCGTGCGTTCCCCAGTTAGTCCTACCATATGGTGGCACATTGCCAACCACTTGGACCTTCCAACGAGGTTAAGGTAACCCTTCTCTGCGCCGTCCTTCAGGTTCGCCTTCAATAACATTTCTCTCTGGAACATTTACATCCATCCTGGCAATCATCGTAGTTGTTGGATACTGGCTCTTTTAGCTACGTTTATGTCGTGGTAAAGCTCATACAGCTAATGGTTCATCCGATGACGAAACTCGTCATTGACACTGATAGGTCCATATATTTTTCGGAGTATTTTCCTTTCGAATACTCTCAAGTTTTGTATGTCAGTTACCGTAAGCACCCACGATTTGGCAGCATACAACAGAACGGGTAAAATTAACACCTGGTAGCTGTTTCTTAGTATCACGAGATAAGGTGGTGTTACTAAAGTGCTGCCGAAGTCCGTAAAAACATCTATTGGCGAGCACTATTCTCCTCTTAATTTCATGGCTGACACAATTTTTCTTGATAAGGGAAAATCCGAACTGCCAAAGTTCACGGTGCGTCCCCATCAAGAAGACCCCTTTTTCGTCGAAATCATTTTTTGTTGCTTTGTCCTCGTTGACCAATAAAGACATTTTTACTGACTCCTTTTCTAGTGATAAGAAAACTGCAGTAACACCCTGCAGATTTCAGCCAATGATGTATATAAAATCGGCATAGGCTAGTGGCATATGGCTCCTGTGGAATATGGTGCCTGAAATGTTGACACCAGACACTTTCATCACCTACTCCATAACTATATTAAATAGGATACAGGATAAAGCTACCACCCTGTCTGTGACCTCTTTCCGTGTTGTATGGATCAAAGTGATCCTTACCAATCTTAATAGAGAATTTGGTGTTTTCCAAGGCACATCTGCAAAGTCGAATTAGATTTACAGCAATACCAAACTTAGACATGGCTTTATATAACTTACTCTTTATAGGAGAGTCGAAGGCAGCTTTGTAGTCGACAAAGAGGTGGTAGGTGTCGATCTGCTTTTCATGGGTTTTTTCCAGGATTTGTCGTAAGGTGAATATTTGATCCGTCGTAGATTTGCCAGGTCTAAAGCCGCACTGATATGGACCAATTAGTTTTTCTACAATTGGCTTTAGACATTCATACAATATGCTCGATAGGACCTTGTATGCAATTGGTAATAGGCTTTTTCCACGGTAGTTCTTACACTCACTACGGTCTCCTTTCTTGTATATGGGACATAACAGACTGAGACTCCAATCCCCGGGAATTCTCTCATCTAGCCAGATGTTCTTTATGAGCTGATGCATGCTCCTAATCAGCTCATCACCACCTGCCTAAAAACAATTCTGTAGGGAGACCATAGGCTCCAGCCGCACTGTTATTTTTAAGGCGTGATATTGCCGTATCTCGCTCTGGATTGGTGGTGTCCGTATCAAGTAAATTGCTGAAAGGTTCTCTTCATATCCGGGTCCGTCATTAGCTGACCAACGCTGTTTTTTCAGAAGGCGCAACCCCCTTCCGCGAATTTTTGCCATTACTCTTTGGTAGAATTTTCGGGCTTCCTCTCTCCTTCGAAACAGCTCTGTGGACACATCTTGTCAGTTCTTCTTTTTCCGTCTATAAAGACGAATTGCCTCTCGTATCTTTTCTCTGTGATGTTCGCATACTGTTTGCATTGCCATTGGCTGCAGTTTCGCCCTGTATGCAGCATCCGTCATCGTACCAGACATGTTCTTGAGACGACTTTAAGTACCCAAATACGCTCTTCGCAATCCGTTCTATGGAGTCGCCTATGTATTGCCACTGCCACTGCGAGGTATTATTATCAGGGGTGGACCATTCCGTAGCAGTTGATTTAGGTTAGGTGAAGGTGGAGTAGGTCCGGCCGTGGCATAGTGGTTAGAACACGCGACTACCATGCGGGAGATCGCAGGTTCAAACCTGGCTCCAGTCATCTTAAAAGAAAAAAAATAAATAAAATTTTCTTTCATTGTCGGCTCCCCCTCGAATGTTGTTGACAGCAACTTCGCAGTATTAAGCGTCGAATCAATCGTCGTGTCTAGTAAGAACTTCTCAAAAAGTGACGTTCGCATTCGTCGATAAACAAGTAGGTGTCGTTAGTTGTGAATCTAAAAATAGAAAGCGTGTTAATTCACAACAACGCGAGAAGCTATCCCATACCTCATTCATGGGGTGCAAAGGGAAATTAAGTTTAGGAACGTGGAGTAGGCGTCCGCTTCCTCTGTGGCCCGCACTGTACCGATGTCCAGCTTTCGTTGTTCCTGGTTACGTACGTTTTTCGCCATGCCTAGCCTTGTGCGTACCTTAACTGCGATAATGTAGTGACCTGAGTCAATGTTCGCACCCCTGATCGCTCGTACGTCCAGAACAATCTACGCGTGCCCTCCATCGACTATCACGTGATCTATCTGATTCCTCGTCAATTGATCTGGAGAGGACTTCCGCCAGTTGGATGGAGGCACCTGATCTATACCGTGTTTTAGCATTCCGAGTGCATATCCGAAAATCATAGTCCTTAATTCGTTTTGTGGTGGTCGTCAATTTTTTGGGACTCCATTTTATTTTATTCTTACTTCTTTTCATTGCAATAGTTCAAACGTCAGTGGCGGATTGCAAGCCCAGCAGTTATCTTCTCCTAACAGGATTATATTACAGCCTCCCATTCTGGGCCAGACACTGACCAGGGTACCGCTCACTCTGAGCAGACGTGTCTGGCTTAAGGCACTGTTTCGCCCCTCACAGTAAGCTGAGCTCTGACGTGTGTCAAAAGCACTTTTCCAGGCGTCACCCCGTGGAGGTACTCCGTCCGCAGTAGTACCACGAGTTCGGAGCTCTTTGAGTAGGTTAGAACACGCGACTACCATGCGGGAGATCACAGGTTCAACTCCTGGCTCCAGTCATCTTAAAAACAAAAATGTTTCTTTCATTGTCGGCTCCCCTCGAATGTTGTTGACAGCAACTTCGCAGTATAAGTGTCGAGTCAATCGGCGTGTCTAGTAAGAGCTTCTCAAACAGTGACGTTCGCATTCGTCGATAATCAAGTAGGTGCCGTTAGTTGTGAATCTAAAAATAGAAAGAGTGTTAACTCACAACAACGCGAGAAGCTATCCCATACCTCATTCATGGGGTGTAAAGGGAAATAAAGTAAGTAATGTCAATAGATGTATTTAGACATGACTTTGAAGGATTTGGTTAATATTTATACCATCACCCGTAGGGATGAAGGTATATATCATTTGATACGACCCAAAAGTGTAACACATAGAAGGAGTCACTTTAGACCCTAGGTTTCTTTGAACCAAATTCGATTCATGACTTTTTAAGTCGTTTGAGCCATGTCCGTCTGTCTGTCCGGTGGCTGTCCGGCTGGTTCGCACGATAACTTTCGAAAGACGCAACCAAATGTTTTGAAATTTTGCACGAGTTATTATTTTCTCAAAACTACTTACGGTATTGCAAATGGGCTACATGGCCCCGCCCCTTCTGGTACCTCCCATACAAATACATCATTCCGCCCACTTTAGAAATCGAGTAATAATATCAATACACCCTACGGGATCGTCCCCAAATTCTGTATTTAGTAAAGCTATAACAGGATAAAGTTTTGGAAAAAAATTTGAAAGCCTAGCCACGCCCCTTCTGGTACCTCCCATACAAATCTACCTTTCCGCCCACTATAGAGATGGAGAAATAATATCAATAAATTAAACGTGATCGTACCCAAATTCTATTTTGAGTAAAGCTATAACAAGATAAAGTTTTAGAGAAGAAAATTGAAAGTCTATTCACGCCCCATCTGAAACCTCGTATACACATCTGGTACCGCCCACTTTAGAAATCGATTAATATTATTAAAAGACCTAACGCGATCGTGCCCAAATTCTGTATTTGGTAAAGTTTAAGCAGGATAAAGTTTTGGAGAAAAAATCTGGAAGTCTAGACACGCCCCTTCTGGTACCTCCCATACAAATGTACCACTCCGCCCACTTTAGAAATAGGGTAATAATATCAATACACTCGACACGATCGTGCCCAAATTCTGTATTTTGTTATATTATAACAGGACAAAGTTTTGGAGAAAAAATTGGAAGTCTAGACACGCCCCTTATGGTACCTCCCATACAAATGTACCTTTCCGCCCACTTTTGGGATGTAGTAATAATATCAGTACACCCAACGCAATCGTGCGCAAATTCTGTATTTAGTAAAGCAATAACAGGATAAAGTTATGGAGAATAAATCTGGAGCCTAAACACACCCCTTCACGTATCTCCCATATAAATGTACCACTCCGCCCAATTTCGAAATCGAGTAATAATATCAATAAAATAGAAAATTATTTGTTTTACTGAGGGTAAGGGTAAATGTAAGTCGGGTTGCCCGACTGAAACTTTCTAACTGGTTTTAATTACAAATCGATTATTTTCAATAACTCAAGACTTAAACAATATATTATATTGGGTGATGGTATTTATCAGTCAGTTTAACTGACTGAAATTTCTGTACTGGTTTAGTAAAGACATTGAACCTCTTATTGAAATACATAGCACAATGCCAACACTTGTTGATTCTTGCCACATTTCCATCTCTGATATACCTACATAATTGCAATTTGTACGTATTATTTTGTTGTTGTTATTGCTTTTAGCATTATTAATGTTTAATAGTTGATTATAATTTAGCAGCCTCAATATGCACAATAAATAAGTTATAATGATGGTGTTCATACTCGCCTAAATGCTATGGATGTAGTAGTAGTTGTTGTTGTTGCTGGTGCTGCTGCTGCTGCTGTTGTTGCATTTGTAGTTGATTGCTATTTAAAATTGATTTGTTGCCGTTGCATAGAAATGCATTTCATGCACTACCAACAGCCACAACAAACACACCAACACACACACTCTCATAAATTTGAAACATACGAAATCTTATTGCATGCTTGACTCTATGTCTGTATAGAACGTATAAACTCGGTACTTGCCATGCCACTTAACTTGTTGTTGCAACAACAGCATCTTCGACAACGACAAACAAACCATACAACCAACCAAGCAACAACAAACCATGCAGCCAACTGCAGTGACCAACCAATCCAACCAGCCATTTTCTTAACAATTTGCCATTTGGCTTTAAAAGTGCTTTGAGTTTTTTTTTTGTAATTTTTGAATGGCGAATGTAAAGCATCGCTTGTGGTTGGAGTTTTAGCAAAATCTGTTGCACCTCTCCACGCTATACCCCGCCGCTGTTGTTGCTGCCTTCTGTTGTTGCTATTATAAAGTTAATGTTGATGATGTTTTTGTTAATACGAAACGTGTTGCAGTGTTGCATGACAACAGCCAGCCAGCCAGCCAGACAATAACAACCAACGTTGTCGTCGTTGTTGCAGCTGATTGCGCGACCGCAGTTGTTGCAGTTGGTACTCTTGTGGTACTCTTGTCAAAGCCGAGTCTGTCAGTCGAACTTCCATGTGAACTTTTTGTTAAGTGCCTGGGCCTCTTTGATGGTTAATTCCCTTTGCAAGTTTTTGATTGGAGTGCTCAATTATGTTTTTGCTCATAACTACCCGTTCGTGAAGTTTTCCTCTTCAGATTTGCCATTTAAGTTGATTTGTCATTAAGTTGTTTTAAATTAAACATTTTTTCTTGCGATTCTTCAATTTCCATAGTGATTACAACTTTAAGGGAGAATGGCGTAAAGGGCAAAGTAATATCCGGTTGATCAATTTCTGTTCTTAATATTGGGATAGGACAATTGCAGGCAATGAAGGTCTGGTTTAAGGCTGGCGGGGAGGAGCTGATTAGGAGCATGCATCAGCTCATGGAGAACATCTGGCAAGAGGAGAGCATGCTCGGGGATTGGAGTCTCAGTCTGTTATGTCCCATATACAAGAAAGGAGATCGTAGTGAATGTAAGAACTACCGTGGAATAAGCCTATTACCAATTGCGTACAAGGTCCTTTCAAGCATATTGTGTGAACGGCTGAAGCCAATTGTAGAAAAACTAATTGGACCATATCAGTGCGGCTTAAGACCTGGCAAATCTACGACGGATCAAATATTCACCTTACGACAAATCCTGGAAAAAACCCATGAAAAGCAGATCGACACCTACCACCTCTTTGTCGACTACAAAGCTGCCTTCGACTCTCCGATAAGGAATAGGCTTTATGAGGCCATGTCTGAGTTTGGTATTCCTGCAAAGCTGATTCGACTTTGCAAATGTACCTTAGACAACACCAAATCCTCGGTTAAGATTGGTAAGGATCAGTCTGAACAATTCAACACGGAAAGAGGTCTCAGGCAGGGCGATAGCCTGTCCTGTACACTATTTAATATAGTTATGGAGAAGGTGATGAGAAAGGCTGGTGTCAACATGTCTGGCACCATATTCCACAAAAGCCACATGCCACTAGCCTATGCCGATGATATAGACATCATTGGCCGAAATCTGCGGGATGTTACTGCAGATTTCTCATCACTAGAAAAGGAGTCAGCAAAAATGGGTTTAGCGGTCAACGAGGACAAAACAAAAATAATGATTTCGACGAACAAAGAGTCCTCTCGATGGGGACGCACCGTGAACGTTGACAATTATTGTTTTGAGGTAGTCGACGAATTTACCTACCTCGGATCTTCCGTCAACAAGATGAATAATGTCAGCCAAGAAATTAAACGGAGAATAGTGCTAGCCAATAGATGTTTCTACGGACCTCGGCAGCACTTTAGTAACACCACCTTCTCTCGGAATACTAAGAAACAGCTATACCAGGTGCTTATCTTACCTGTTCTGTTGTCTGGTGCCGAATCATGGGTGCTTACTACAACGGACATACAAAACCTGGGAGTATTCGAGAGAAAAGTACTCCGAAAAATATATGGACCTATCTGTGTCGAAGGCCAGTTTCGCCATCGGATGAACCATGAGCTGTATGAGCTTTACCACGACATCGACGTAGCTAAAAGAGTCAGAATCCCACGACTTCGATGGCTGGGACATGTTGCCAGGATGGATGTAAATGCTCCAGCGAGAAAGGTGTTTGAAGGCGAACCTGAAGGACGGCGCAGAGCAGGGAGACCCAAACTCCGTTGGAAGGACCAAGTGGTAGGCGATGTGCCATCATCTGGTAGGACTATCTGGAGAACACACGCAGAAGACCGAAGCGTGTGGAATTCTTTATTACTTCAGGCCTCAAATTTATGAACTACGTTTCGTAAATTGTAATTGGCCACTTAAGTAAGTAAGTAAGAAGGTCTGGTGTGTAACATGTTGTAATGCATTGTATTGGGGTTGATTGCAAAAGGCGTCAACAGATGTGTGTTAAAAAACCGGAAATTATTTGAGGTTGCAGTTACATTTTGTTGGAAAATTTGAAATGATACCAATTGATGAGTTTTGAATATCAAATGGAATATTTGAAAATCAAATAAAATTTCTAAATTTCAATTGATTTTCTTCGATGTTCAATTGGAAATGGGATAGAATACGCAATTATTATGAGTTCAAACAATTATTTAACCATTGCGAGCAGTGCTTTACAAAAAACTTCAAAAAGAAAAATAAATACTTAATTACATCTACCTTAATGTGTCCATAATTTTGGTGTATGTGTTATGCGTCGCTACCGGCTTGTGAAATGAAACCATGGGTCTAAAATTAAAGTCGAGCCCCCGGTTTTTAACGATAAACTTTTCGTATTGGGGAAAAAATCCACAACAAGCCCTTCATCTGCCTCGGAGTCGCCCCTAGATGCTTTAAATATATGACCGATCAACAGTCCTAAAATTTTTCCTAAACATAACTAAGCCCGCGAAAGGGGCTCCCATGCAGAAAAAAATGTAAAATTTGCTCCCACGGCTCTAACTGCCCGGAGTCGACCCTAGAGGGATAAAATGAATGACCGACCCCCCGTCATTCCCTTCTTCACTAAATGGGGGATTTTCTATTTTGAGTATTTTGTTTGGAGGTCCCCAAGCAGCTCACAACTTCCGAGAGATCACGTATTCCCCGGGCAATGTCATTGAACATCCGTTAAGTGTTAGTAAATATGAGAAGACACAAAGTTGAGTAGTAGGAAATAGGTAACAGAAGTTACTAAGGCTCAACACAACGGCTTTCTTAGTGACATTGGCAATCCTAAGAAACTAGGATCGGGCGCGGTGTCCTAATAATTTACTCTTCTTAAACAAAACCAATTATTATGAAAACACGAAGAAAAAAAAACAACAACATCCCAAAACGTTGAAGACCCCGCAAATGTTTATAAGGACCATTTGAATTTGAACAATAGTCGGCAAGAGACTTCGGCATCTGGTCTCGCGGTTTAACCCTGTAAGTGACCGAAAAGCCACTATTCGCATAAATATCCCCTGATCAAAATAAAAGAAACCAGAGTGATCTCGTGGTAATTGATGGAAGGCATGTCTCAAGCCTTATGGACGTGCGTATGATGCGCGGTGCAAATATTGACTCGGTTCACCATCTAGTTGTAACCAAGTAGCCACGTTTAAGTAGTGCTAAAAACGCTCGTAACCAAACGAAAGGGAAGCTTGACATCACAAAGCTGCATACCACTGAGATAGCCAATGCCTACAAGAACCAACTATCTCAATTACTTCGAACGAAACCCGCAAATGCTGATGTTCCTGCCCATCAATGGCAGCATATCGCAAATTCTATGAACACTGCCGCAATGATTGTACTGGGTTATGAAAAACCACGGTCAGGCAAGACCTGGTACAATGAGCAATGTCGCGAAATGTCTGAAGAACAGAATGTACATACAGGACAAAAATGCAGCCAATGGCAATGCGTGCAGTGACGGAGAGTTATAATGAGAAGAGGGGAGATATGACACACCTTTTCAGGAGGAAAAAGCGTCTATGGTTGAAAAGAGAAAGCTAGGATATCGAAAATTACACTGATAGAAGTGAAGCCTGAAAGTTCTACCAAAGGTAAAAAACAAAGGTTTTGGAAAAACGATCCCCACCTGTAAGAATGAAGACGGAAATCTGGTCACTGACATTCAGCGTGTGCTACATATGTATATGGAGGGAACACTTTTGATCTCTACTGGTTCCCGAAGGTAGCATAAGTGACGAAACCACACCAAGCATCGACGATGGAGTAGACTGTCGACCACCAAGCCAAAATAAGATCAGCACGGAAAATGCACGGCTTAAAAACATCAAAGCTGCGTGAGCCGATGGACTGCAGGCAGAGCTCTTTAAAGTCGTCGGCGAAGAGCTGGCAACGTGCATGCACCAGCTCGTAAGCACGATTTGGTTCAAGGAATGCATACACGATGATTGGAATCTGAGTGCTCTATATGCTGTGCTTAAGAAAGGCAATCCAAGTTTGTGTACCAATTATCGCGGAGTCAGTCAGCCTTATACCTATCGCATACAAGGTTCTGTCTAGTGTGTTATGTGAAAGACTAAAGCCCATTTTAGTGAACCTGATTGGACCTTATCAGTGTGGCTTTTGACATGGTAAATCCACGACCGATCAGATATTCACACTACGACAAATTCTGGAGAAGAACCAAGGAATGCGCATCGATACCTACCATTTGCTTATCGACTACAAAACTGCATTCGACAGCCCGATACGACAGAAACTATTAGAGGCTGTGGCTAAGCTGATACGACTTTGCGGGATGACACTGAATGACACGAAGTCTTCAGTGAAAATAGGCATATATCTAACATAGCCATTTTCTACCAAGCGAGGCTTAAGACAAGACGATAGTCTACCATGCGATCTCTTTAACATCATAATGTAGATGATCAGGCGAAAGGTAGCAGTAAACAAACCTGTCACCATCTTTAAAAAAATCCATATGCTGCTCGCGTATGCCGATTATTAACCTAGATCTGCGGGATGTTACTGCGGCCTTTTCGAGCATTGAGCAACCGTCGGCAGAAGTGGGTCTGGTGATTAATGATTACAAAACTAAGTTATTTGTTTCAACGAACAATGAGTTTACTCGTTTGGGACGCTGCATATACGTTGACAACTACAACTACGGAGTGGTAAATGATTTTGTCCGCCTTGGCTCAGCCATAATCAAAAATAATAATGTCAGCCTGGAAATAAAGAGACGAGTTTTGATTGCAAACCGCTGCTACTATGCGCTGAGAAAGCTTTTTAATGATAAATCCCTCTCTCGACGAACGAAGCTCCAACTCTTCCATACACTGATACTGCCTGTCTTACTCTAAAGCGCAGAATTTTGGGTAATGACGCAAGCGGATCAATATATTCTGGTAGTTTTCGAGAGAAAAATACTTCGCAATATATTTGGACCCATCATCGTTAACAGCGAGTACCGTCGTCAAATGAATCATGAGCTGTACAACTACATCGACGTAGTCAAGCACGTTCAAATAGACCGAATGCGCTGGCTTGGACACGTTGTACGAATGGACGAAAACGCTCCGGCTCGAAAAGTCTTTGGCCATAAACTCGATGGGCGGCGCAGGAGGGGGCGACCAAAACTCCGATGGATGAACCAGGTGAAAGAGTTGTTGGTTTGACTAACTATCTACGGAGCGCAAAATATAGAAGCGCTTGGAATACAAGCAAGAAGAAACATGTCACTATAAATTAGAAAAAATATATGGTGGGATCATAAACCATTAAGTATTATTACCCAAATTTGTAAGCCGCTAAAAATTAAATTAAATTTAATTTTAGGAATATCTTCTTTCGATTAAAAAAAATAATCCTTGGAAAAGTTCAAAGCATATAGAATTTACATCTGTTGTATACTCTAAAAAATGTGTGTACTAAATTTGAAGGAAAAATTCTATGCAAAAAAAAAATCGATTTAATACAAAAAACCACCTAGGGTTGTCTGGGGGTTGGTTGTGGGCGTGGCCAATTTTGATGGATGTTAACCCACTTCTTATGTTTATTCTAGAAAGTGTATACATTAAAATTTAAGACTTTTGTTCGGATAGGAAACATTTTATGCGAAAAAATCGATCGGTGGGCGTGGCCGATTTTGATGAAATTTCAGGTGTTTTCTTAATTTAGTCCACATAAGGCTCTGTAGAAACTTTCAATGATCTTGCACCACTCCTTATAGTTTTTGCACAAAAATGTATGAAGCGATTCCATTGTGCGTTGTGGCCCTACTGGCATCTCCTATATCCCCCAGAAACCCCTCAAAACTCTGAGAACATTTTACTTTTAATATTTTGTATTTATAGGTGAAACATAAAAAATTATCAATTTTACTCCATCCATTAGAAATGTTGATTTCTTTTGAGATTTTTGTGAAAATTGATCAGAGTATTTTTCTTTGATTCTCAGTTGATACCATAAAAAATCCTTTCTGTACCCCCATAACAAATTTTCTTATGCCCAGTAATATTGAATTAAACATTTTACATTTGTTGGCTGTAACCTTTTCTACAGTTTTACTATATGTCTTGTCTGGCAAAGCGACTGAAAGTCATATGGGTGAGGGTATTTATCAGTCAGTTCACCTGACTCAAGTTTCTGTACTGTTTTTTTTGTGTTATATATATATGTGTTCCTCTAACTCCCATTGGAGCATAGGGCGTCAATTACAGCCGTCCGCCATCGGACACGGTTTTGTGCAATCGATCTTAATTGGTTCCAGGATACGCCGAGGTTACTCATTTCGCTTTCGGTGGAGCGTCGCCATGTTATACGTGGTCTTCCACGCCGACGACCTGCCTGATGGAAGGGATTCCATTTAAGTGCCTGCTTAGCCACGTTGTCATCATTTCGGCGAAGAGTATGTCCAATCCACTGCCACTTACGCTTACGAATTTCCGTTGCCAGTGGTATTTGCCGTGATCGCGACAACAATTCTGCATTTGAAATGGTACGCGGCCAGAAAATACGAAGTATTCGTCTAAGGCAGCGATTGACAAAAGTTTGAAGCCGATTGGTAATACTACTGGTAACTTTCCAAGTTGTACATCCATACAGCAGAACAGACTTCACACATGCTTCGAAAATTCGCAGTTTTGTATGGAGGCTAATTTTGTTATTTTGCCATATTGGAGCTAGTATACCGAACGACGATCTTGCCTTGTTTATTCTGCCCTCTACATCTAAATCGGAACCTCCTTCAGCATCAATCTCACACCCCAGGTAGCAAAAGTTTGGAGCATATTTGTAGGTTTCATCACCTACCCTTAATGGAGCTGTTGTTTCGGTTCCTATGCTAAGAGTCTTTGTTTTGCTGGTGTTTATTTTAAGACCCGTATGTTGCAGCTTTTCCTGGAGATCTAATGTTGTCCGTTTTAGATCACACAGCCTATGGGAAAGCAAGCAAATATCGTCTGCGTAAGCCAGGTAATTTAGGTATTTGCCGTTGATTTGCCATTGTATTCCTTGGCTTCGGTTCTCGATGGAACTAAGAACATCTTCCATAACTACTAGGAATAATAGAGGTGACAATATGCATCCCTGACGCACTCCACTTTGAACATGGAATGGGTCTGAGAGCTTTCCTTTATGGAGAACGAAGCATCTGGCCTGGTTATAACTTTCCTTGATCAGAGATATTAATTTTTCAGGTATATATCTTCTTCGCAAGGCTAACCAAATGTATTCACGGTTGATGCTGTCAAACGCTTTCTCAAAGTCCACAAAGAGAAGATGAAGATTGGAATTGAATTCCAAACATTGTTCTACAATAATGCGCAGCGTATTGATGTGGTCTGCACAGGAATATCCACTGCGAAAACCTGCTTGACAGGAGCTAATACTATGTTCTAGGTGTTCTTTAATTCGGTTTAGAATTATTTTTGCCATTAGCTTTGCTATCGTTGGAAGAACGCAAATTCCACGCCAGTTGTTACAATTTTTCAAGTCTCCTTTTTTTGCAATTTTGACAATTATCCCATTTTTCCATTCTTCAGGGAAGGACTCAGTTTCCCATGACTCAGTAATGAGTGGGTGTAATAGCTCTGCAGTGAGTGTTGGATCACACTTATATAATTCAGCAGGGATACCATCTGTGCCGGCGGCTTTACCGTTCGGAAGTTGTTTTATCGCTGCTATAATTTCGGATAAACTAGGTGGTGAGGTTCCAATCCTGTAGTTTGTGGTATTTATTGAACTTACAGGTATAGGTAGTTCAGCTGCAGGGTCTATTATGTTATTTAAGACTATGGAAAAGTGTTCTTTCCACCTTTGCAGTTGTTCCTGGTCGGTGCTGAGAAGATTTCCAGTCAGATCTCGGATAGGATGTTCAATGTGCAATTTGCGTTCCGCTAGTTTTTTGGTGACATGGAAAACTGTGCGAGTGTCGCCAGAATTTGCGGCATTTTCAGCCTGCTCAGCGAGACAATCTATACTTCTTCATTTGTCCCTACGCACTGCACGCTGTACCGTTTTATGGCCTTCGTTATACTTATTTTCTAGTAAATTCTTCTCTTCGGGGTTCTTGGAAACATTGAATTTATCTTTCAGCTCTTTGCGTTCTGCAATTAAACTCCAAGTAGCCTCAGACATCCAATCTTCTCTTCCTTTGGGGGTTGGTCCGATTGACTTATCTGCACATGTTAAATTTTTTGTTTTTTGTGTTAAATCATGTTTAAATTTTTTCGGATTTTTTCTTTTAAAATAATTTATCCATAATATTAAATATTTACAAATTAACTTTTGTTTACTCCTATAACGCGCATCTGACACATGAATACCAATTGGGAAATACTGATTCTACGATTTATCTTACAAACAGTTTAAAAACCTCTCAGATATTAAAATACAAGGTGGTTGTCTTCACTATACCTTACAAAGCCATCTGTATCTCAACTATGATGGCTGACATTAGTAAAGACAACAACAATTGGTATACAAATAACGCCATAACTTGATACAGTCAACACAGTCAAAAACCCACATGTCTGTTATTATTTAGATAATTGTCGTCGATATCAGATAATGTAAATAACGAGAGTTATGTGAAAAAATTACAACTTTGACATCTCACCTGCAGATGGCGCTATGGTGGCGGAAGTCAACCGCAAACGGAAACTAATAAAGTTCCAAGAAAAGATAAATGCTATTTATCTTAATGGGATCTTATTTGTTCTTCACTATGTTATGTTCCCTCAGCTTTTGCCACAGGTGTATCATGATAGATTACTAATGACTGCATAGATTTACAACGATACACATAAATCCCACTGACAACATTAATTCAAGCGTATTAATGTGGCTATATATAAACATTTCATTGCTCAATTTAGATTATCTTAAAAAATGATTAACAGATTTACACAGAATTTAAAATTTGCCTGGCATGTAACACATGCAATATAAATCATTTCATCAGAGTTCCTTATTCCCCTCCCTTATTACCGCGCCATGTGTTGCCTCTTACAACGTCTGATAACAGTTCAAGCGTAACGATTGTCAAACGATTGTAACGAAAAACTCTTTACATGTGTAATCAGACCACAAAAGAAATGATGAAGAACTCATTTAAACACCGCTGTCGCTGCTATAGTTTGCTGTTGCTGGGAGTGTTCGAGTCACATTTGGCCTAATGAGTAATTGCCTTGAAGGAAATGATAATTAATTTTGGGAATTTTACCAAAAATAGCATAAATCTCATTAAAATGTTTCGTTTTGCTTATGTTTATACACCAAAAATTGTTTACGCTGTGTCACATCTCATCATTTGGTGATCATTTTGCCAGTGTGTATAATCCACTCCTCCCCCTCCATCATACCACACGACATTTACACTGATTATAAGTGGTTTTATAATGACAACTAATGAGACATAAAAAGTTTCGCATTTGTTTTCTATTTTGTTCGGTTGGTTGTTTTTGTTTTAGTTGCTGGTTTACGTGTTCATATTTTCAACAACAAAAATATTTGCATAAATACGTGTATGTAATTTTTAGTCAAATGAATTGAAACAAATTTTGTGTGACAAATGAATTGTTCATTAGCCAGCGTCTCTATCTCTCAATGTAATTCATGTGTTGCACCGCTGTTCGTGTTTATCTTTGAGAGTGTGAGATCTGCGACATGAAATGCATATACGACATTTACCTAGTCTCGAGTCTGAGTCCATGTGTCAGATTGTATCAAATTTGTTATGTGTGAATGGGTGCATGAATGAATGTCTTTGGCAGATGTTGTTGATGGTGTTTGAAAGTGACACAATATAAATATTTGTGAATAATGAAGCCACGTAGTTTTATGGCAGAGTTTTTTTTTCATAAATCTGTGGCATTTTATACAAATGTAGTTAATTATGAAAATAAGTGATTTCCATCAAAGTTTTGAAATACAATTAGAAGTGAAAAAAAGAGAATTTAAAATGACAATTTCTATAGCATAATCGAACTTAGATTTTAGGTCAATAATATCCTACTACTATTGAGGAATAGGTAATTTTGTAATTTGAGTTTTTTGATCTTTATTCATGTGGGAATTACATAGACTTGCCTGCGGAGAAATGAAAAGAGAAGTACACGCTGGTTTGTGTACCCGCCCTACGAAAGTCAAAGACTAGGGCACTAATGATGCATTCAGCTCATTGATTTGGGACTCAATTCTGAGAACAGTACATCAAAGAAGAATTTCTCCATCATTCGTTTTGTCAAGTTATATGCCATAATAATTTAATATCGATTTCAAGTAAGTAAGTATCGTATAGGGGAATTTGTCACGTTTTAGGCTCCTTTGTTTGACATAACTCGAGAACCGCTGTTCCGATTTAGCTGAAACAAATTTAAAAAAATTAAGAATTACAAATCCTTTTTTTTCATATGACGTTTCCCTACATTAGCAAAAGTTAACTTCAAATCGGTATTAAATTATTATGGCATGTAACTTGACATAACGAATGATGCAGAACTTCTTATTTTTGGGGCTTGTTTCACATGCAGTTCTCAGAATTGAGTGTTGTACTGTGTATAACGTCATTGCCCTGGCCATGACATTAAAAAGGCAGCAGTCGGAAAAATTAATCTCAACAGCATACAAGGCAAAATTGCAGGCAATATAATGAGAAGGGAATGGTGATGAAACGCCTTTTCAGGTGAAAAAGTCGTCTATGGAAGGAAAGAAAGAGCCGGGATGTCGAAAATGACGGGGATAGTCGTGAAGTCCGAAAGCTCTATTAAAAGGTAAAATGAAAAGATTTTGGTACCTCACATCCATCTTTCTATATCTTTTTTTTTGCAAGTACACTAAATTTAGTGAAATTTTGCACAATGCTGAACGTTGACTTGAATAAAAATCGGACGTTTGGTGCCACATACACTAAAAAAAATAAATTAATTTCCCTTTACACCCCATGAATGAGGTATGGTATAGCTTCTCGCGTTGTTGTGAATTAACACGCTTTCTATTTTTAGATTCACAACTAACGGCACCTACTTGTTTATCGACGAATGCAAACGTCACTGTTTGAGAAGCTCTTACTAGACACGCCGATTGACTCGGCACTTAATACTGCGAAGTTGCTGTCAACAACATTCAAGTGGAGCCGACAATGAAAGAAACAATTTTTTAAGATGACTGGAGCCAGGTTCGAACCTTCGATCTCCCGCATGGTAGTCGCGTGTTCTAACCACTATGCCACGGCCGGTCCCTACCTATACACATAAGCAAATTTCTCGAAAATGTATTCCTCTTCTCCTTTAATGGCAGCAACAACAGAAATTTATCTATCAGTAGCCGCACGTAGAAAAGTTTTCCAAGCGCTTCGGTCTTTTGCGCTCCGTAGATAGTTTGTCACACCAAGCTTAGATAACAGCTCTTTCACCTGGTCCATCCATCGGAGTTTTGGACGCCTCCGCTGTCCATCGAATTTATTGCCGAGACTTTTAGAGCCAGAGCATTTTCGTTCATTCATACAACTTGTCCAAGCCAGCGCATTCAGTCTATTTAAACGCGTTTGACTAGTCGATGTCGTTGTGCTGCTTATTCGACGACGGTACTCGCCGTTAATGATAATGGGTCCAAATATTTTGCGTAGTATTTTTCTCTCGATAAGTCCCAGAATAGATTGATCCACTTGCGTCATTACCCAGGATTCTGCGCTGTAGAGTAAGACAGGCAGGTTCAGTGTCTGGATGAGTTGGATCTTTGTTCGTCGAGAGAGGGGTTTTATCATTAAAACGTTTGCTCATCGCATAGTAGCAGCGGTTTGCGATCAATACTCGTCGCTTGATTTCCAGGCTGACAATATTATTTTTGTTTATGGCGGAGTCGAGGTAGACAAAATCATCTACGTCTTCAAAGTTATAGTTGTCAACGTTCACGCAGCGTCCCAAACGAGTAAACACTTCGATCGTTGAAAAAATAACTTAGTTTTGTCTTCATTTATCACCAGACTTCTCAATGCTCGAAAAGGCTGCAGTAACATTCCGCAGGCCAATGATATCTATATCATCGACATACGCGAGCAAAATGTGGCTTTTGTTAAAGATGCTACCGGTCGCGTTTACTGCTGCCTTCCGCATGATCATCTCCATGATGATATTAAAGAAATAGCATGACAAACTATCGCCTTGTCTGAAGCCTCGCTTAGTAGAAAATGGCTCTGTTAGATTTGTGACTGAAGTCATCGTGTCAGTCAGTGTCATCCCGCAAAGTCGTATTAGTTTCGCGGGGATACCAAACTCTGCCATAGCATCTAAAAGTTTCTGTCGTATCGGACTGTCAAATGTAGCTTTGTAGTCGATAAGAAGATGGTGGGTGTCGGTCTGCATTTCATGGGTCATCTCCAGGATTTGGCGTAGTGTGAATATCTGGTCGGTCGTGGGTGTACCAGGTCTAAAGCCACACTGCACAGTGGTCGTCCCATAGGCAAAAATAAAAAAATTTAGACAAAATTCTGGGTAAAACTGTGGCAAGACTATCTCACAATAGATTTTGCTCTTTCAAATTACTATTGTTTTTGATTTATTCCACCTGTCCTCTTTAAGAATAGCTTCCAAAGGCAGACTATGAAGATAATTTTGTTTCGCAGCGTGAGTAACTTTCAAGTGAAGGTCCAAAATAAAACGTAAAAACCCCTTTATTGCCTAAAATTGCTTAAACATTAGAAGAATTAAATATTATAAAGAAAGGTATTAACTATTATGTAAAAGAATTAAAATAATCTCAGCATGCTGTGTCTATTTTATAAAATTAATTTATTATTACTAACATTACTAACTCGTGTGTAGACTTAAATTTCACTTAGAGTTTTAGTTGCGAAGTCACTCGAAGTTAACAAATTTGTTGCAAAATGTTTACCAATATTTACAGATAGCATGATGTATATTTCAGCTGCGGAAATTTGCGGATTTTTGAGTTACCTTCAATAGAACAAAGCGGCGTCACCGTTTTCGGTGTAATTTTTTTGAATGTGTACTCTAAGAGACGTCCTTGAATCCTTTGTCCGTCATTGACCAAACTGTAGATTTAGTCATAGATTGATGAAATCAATGGATATACCGACTTTGGTATGCCTACTATGAAATTTAAATCTTCAGGATCTAAGAGATGTCCTTGAATCCTTTGTCCGACATTGACCAAATTTTAGATTTAGTCATAGATTGATGGAATAAATGGATATGTCGACTTTGGTGTGCCTACTATGAATTTAAAATTTACAGGATCAAAGAAAGGTCCTTAAATCCTTTGTCCGACATTGACCAAATTTTAGATTTAGTCAGTGATTGATAGAATCAATGGATATGTCGATTTTTGTGTGCCTACTATAAAATTTTAATTTTCAGGATCTAAGAGAGGTCTTTGAATCCTTTCACAGAATTTAACCAAATTTTAGAAATTGGTGTCATTAAAAGAGACTTTGAGATGTGCCAAATATTATTCAGCTTGAAAACTCCTTATATTTTTAGCCGCTCTTTGTATGAAACGGCAACCACTGTGCACTGATAAGGTCTAATCAGGTTCACTAAATGGGCTTTAGTCTTCTACATAAAACACTGGACAGGATCTTGTACGCGATGGGTAAAATGCTGATCCCGCGACAATTGCTACACACACTTGGATCGCCTTTTTTTTTAGCTCAGGACATAAAACACTCAGATTCTAATCATCGGGCATGCATTCCTTGAGTCAAATCGTGTTTATGAGCTGGTGCATGCACGTTGCCAGCTAATCGCCGCCCAATTTAAAAAGCTCTGCCGGTAGTCCATCGGCTCCCGCAGCTTTATTTTTTTAAGGCCGTGCAATTGCTGTTTTGGCTCGGTGGTGGACAGTCTACTTCCGAAAATTTATAGTTTTCAATTATTTCTAAAATATACTCCTCAAAACCCCGCCCTCATACAAAGTGACCTTATGTCCAGAGATATAGAATTAAAACTCATGAAAAATAACACAGTACAACACATTATTTTGGGACACAATTCTGAGAACTGCTCGTGAAAAAAGCCGTAAAAAGAAAAAGTTCTGCATCATTCGTTTTGTAAAGTTACATGCCATAATAATTTAATATCGATTTGAAGTTAGTAAGTATCGTATAGGAGAATTTTTCACGTTTTAGGCTCTTTTGTTATATTGTTACATGGTGGCGTATGATTATCATAAGTAATATTCCACGTAAATCAATCGCCACGGAGTACAACAGTTTAATTGTAACTGCTACAAATAATCCAGTTCAAAATCATTTGATGAATGGAAAAGTGATACTGTTGCTTATGTAGGGAAACGTTATATGAACAAATTAAAGGAATTGTAACTCATAATTTTTTTTTAATTTGTTTCAGCTAAATCGGACTTATGGTTCTGTTTTGCCAAACAAAAGAGCCTAAAACGTGACAAATCCCCCAATTCAATACTTACAAACTTCAAATCGATATTAAATTATTATGGCATGTAAATTGAAAAAACGTATGATGCAGTTATTCTTCTTTTTAGGGATACTTTGACATGCAGTTCTCAGAATTGAGTCCCAAATCAATGAGCTGAAAAATGTTGTACTGTGTTATTATTATTATAACAAATACTTCTTCCTGCATTTGAATAAGTTTTCACGCTTATATTTATAGTAACAAAATTATAAAAAAAACCTTTCTGTTAATAGGAATTTTTTCATATTACGAAATTGTCAGCTGTATTTCTTATTTAATCTCAGCGCGTAAAACTGGAATATGTCGTGTAGTTATTACATATTCGTTGATTACACCCACCAACTTGGTTCATTTAGCAAAGCAATTACGCATGTCTATCTCATACCTATCGATTATTTTTCTCATCCATTCCGCTTTAATAACTTTGACAATAATTTACTTGTTTCGTATCATTGTGTTGTTTTTGTTGTTGTTTCCAATTCGCATCGTGTATCGTATACTCGTACAATATTCAATTAAATTGTTTTGTTATATTCCATATACCTACTATATAATGAGATTACTACATACTAATGCATATATATGCTCGTAGCTATAAATGTATAACTATGTATGAGTGTAAATTGTTAGCTCTCTTGTACTAAATAAATAAAAATGAGGCATGAGCTTTATGAGCCGCAACTAATTATCAAATGGATGTCTGGCTTTGTTGTTATTATCATTTTCATTTCATTCATTTCGTTTTAATTTTCTATATTAATTGGGTTTAATGAGTTTTGTCGTTCGTTCGTTTGTTGCCATTTTAACAAAACTGACAATATGTCGCATGTCGTCTCTTGTGTTAGTGTGTGTTTCCCATTTCTACTATTTGTTGGCTTGCTGTAAGCAACTTTGTATGTGTACTTGTTTTGTTGTTGTTTAGTTTCATTCTACCTCAGACGTTAAGCCCAATTTATAATGCGATGTTAATGGTATATCATTAGGTTGATTTATAAAAATAGCTTGATGCATATAAAAAAAAAATAAAGATTGTTTGCGTGAATCATCACAAGTATAGATTTTGTAACATTAATTTTGATAGCGATCTAGTTAGTCTGTCTTTGTGTCTGTTTAGCTGTTACTAATTTCCATAGTCAATTAAACGCACGTTTAATGGATGTTCTATAAAATTGTTATGTGCTTATGGTATGCTGACATAATTAGTAAACGTGTGTAACTAAATTTCTATTTATAGATTAGACCCGAATGGTGGCTGCTTTTCTAGGTCAATTTGGTGGAAAATCGCATGATAAAATAATTATACAATTAGTTAGCGTTTAGAAATAGTAACTATTGTGCGTACGAGAAACAGACGTTACCTGACATGTAGGTAAACTGTAGAAAGATGTACAGTGTACAAATTCTTTATGTATTTGCCAAAAAAGTACAAATTTAAATTCTTTATCTCTGGACATATGGTCATTTTGTATGGGGGGGTACCAAAAAAATCTTTCACTAATGAGCACTAATGAAAAAGACTAATTAAATAGCACAAAAATCTCAGAAGAATTTATAATTTCTAATTAGTTGGAAAAATTGGGAAATTGGTTTATTTATATGGACGGTACCAGTAGGGGCAGCACGAAGTGTACCAAGTCAACGTTCAGTAAACTTTTACAAAAAATTTTACTAAATTCATATATTTACGAAAATTATGTAGAACTATGGGGGTGTTTTCGGTCATTTGCATGGGAGGTACCAGAAGTGGTGTTGCAAATTTTTCGGTTTTCTAAGGTTTTCCTTACTTTTACAATATCAAACAACTGACAAAATTTAAATATCCTCCAGTTGTCCGTTTTAAAGTTGTGGGATAAATATTAATTTCTCAAAAATGCGTTACTTTGTGTGGAAGATACCAGAAAGGTTTGGCCGACATAGTCCGTAGGAATTCCTCAGTCAAATTTTCATACAACGTGGCGCAAAAGTAAACTTCCGATGTTTTTTGGCTGTAATTTAAAAAAAAAATGAAAAACTTTGATTCTTCTTGTGGATTATTTTTATTTGGTCTTTTAATTTTTTTAACATCAAGTAGAGAATATGATGTCATGTAAATGGCCGCCGTCACAGTTGATTGTCATTTGAGCCCTTTTTATGGCATATTCCATCACTTTGGCCAAAACTGATAGGAGGATTACTTTTGCGCCACCTTGTATGATTACGTCTTATGCAAAATATGACTGTAGTCAGTGTACTAACAAAGAAAATAGATATGTAAAATTACGACAGTGATTTCTGTCATATGTATGGGAGGTCCTAGAATGGGTGTGGCAACGCTTTTGATTTTTAAAAGGTTGGTCTACTAAGTACTTAAAATACTTTTAACGACCAAATTTAAATATTCTTCTGTTGTCAGTTTGAAGAATATTACTACTGATACATTTTCAAAAGGATTCCTTAAGGTTATATCATGTTACCCTATCCACCAGCCTGCCAGCCAGTCAGAAATTGGTCCGAAGATGTTAGGGGTCTAACACATCTCTTTTCATGCGTTACACTTGTTCTCGTATCTTCTCCTTTTTCAGAAGGCGCACGTAGAAAAGTATTCCAAGCGCATCGGTCTTATGCGCTTCGTAGATAGTTCATCACACCAAGCTTAGATAACAGCTCATTCACCTGGTCCATCCATCGAAGTTTTGGTCGCCCCCTCCTACGCCGCACATCGAGTTTATTGCCGAAGACTCTTCGGGTCGGAGAATTTCCGTCCATTCGTACAACGTGTCCAAGCCAGCGAATTCGGTCTATTTAAACGCGCTGGACCACGTCGATGTCGTTGTACAGCTCATGATTCATTCGACGACTGTACTCGCCGTTGACGATGATGAGTCCAAATGTTTTGCGAATCATTTTTCTCTCGATAACTTCCAGAATAGATTGAACCGCCTGCGTCTTTCACATAACACAAGACACGATCTTGTATGTGATAGGTAAAAGGCTGATCACATGATAATTGGTACACACACTTGGATCGCTTTCAATCATCGTCAAATCATCAGTCATGCATTCCTTAAGCTAAATCGTGTTTATGAGTTGGTGCATGTACGTTGCCAGCTCCAGCTTTAAAAGCTCCGGCTTCCGCAGCTTTGTTATTTTAAGCCACGCAATTGCCGTGCAGATCTCGTTTTGGCTCGGTGGTGGACAGTCTACTCCATCGTCGAATATTGGGTGATTTCGTCACTTATGCTGCTTTAGGGAAAGAGCAGAGAACGAAAGTGTTCCCTACATATTTAACCTCTATCCCTATAATTTTCGATATCGAGGCTGTCTTAATTCTTCCGCCTGAAGAGACGTATCATCTCCCTCCTCTTCTCACTATAACGCTTTACTGCACGTGTTGCCATTGGCTGCTGTTCTGCCCTGTATGCAGCATCTTTTTTTTCAGATATTTCGCAACATTCCTCATCGTGCCAGGGATTGTATGAGCGTAGTTTTTTATAACCCAGCACGATCGTTGCGGCAATGGTCATAGTATTCGCAATATGCTGCAATTTTGTGTCGGGAACATCAGAATTAGGGGGGTTGGTTCGAAGTAATTGAGAGAGTTGCTTGGAGTAGGCATTGGCTATCTCAGTGGTAAGCAGCGTTGTCTAGCTTCTTTTGCATTTGTTAAAGAGCGTTTTTAGCACTACTTACTCCATGCGTACCTTGGGTGGAACTAGGTGGTGATCCGAGTCAATATTTTCAAAGAGCATCACACGCACGTCCGTAACTCTTTCATCAATTACCACGTAATCAATCTGTTTTCTTGTATTTTGATCGGAAGATATCCAGGTTGCCTTGTGGATATCTTTATGCGGGAATCTGGTTCCACTCACTACAGACAAAATTTTCGGACCACTGAACAAAGAGCATCTTCTCTTCCTAATTTAGCATTAAAATATCTCAAAACAATTTTGATGTCTTGTGCAGATCAGCGGTCATATATCTCCTCCAGGCGCTCATAGAATGCATCTTTTATGTCGTCAACTTTGTCTTTCGTCGGGGCGTGTACTCAAATCAGCATAATGCAAAAATATTTCACTTTGATGCGAATAGTGGCTATTCGATCACTTACAGGGTTAAACCGCGAGACCAGATGTCAAAGTCTCTTGACGACTATAAAACAACATCCAAATTAGTGTCTTTCTACATGGCAGCTGTAAAAGATGTCACAGTTCTATCGTCGCGTGCATCTCTGTCCCGTCTATCTCATTTCCTGTATGGCGGTGATGTTAGCCTTGTATTTGTAGAGGATATCCGAGGATATAGAGACACCATCTCTGTATAGAGTTCGGACATTCCAGGTGCATATCCTTAAATCATGGCCCTTATAACGTTTGCGGGGGGCATCAACATTTAAGGGTGTTTTCATATCAATTGTTTTGTTTAAGGAGAGTGACTTATTAGCCCAACGCGCCCGATCCTAGTTTCTCGAAACTGCCAAAGCCACTAAAATAGCCTCGGTGATGAGCTTCAGTAACTTCTATTACCTACTTCCTAAGACGCAACGGTGATAGCATGCCCATTAGGTTACTCAACATTTCGCCTTCTCGCATTTGTTATCACTGAACGGATATTCAGTGGCATTGCCGGGGAATACGTCATATTTTGGACGTTGTGAGCTGCTTGGGAGCTTCTAAAGAGAGCTTCTCAAGACTCAAATTAGAAAATTTGTCCATCTCAGTCATCTACATTTGCTTTATTGCCGGCTCCCTTGGTATTGTCAACACCAACTTCGCTGCATAGTGTCGAGTCAATTGGCTTCCCAAATAACTGCCATCCTCATCCGTCTACAGAGGTGGTGCAGCTTTGTGAGCCTAAAAATCACAATAACGCGAGAAGCTATCCCATACCTCATTCATGCGGTACAAAGGGAACTTACGTTTTTTTTTTGTAATTTCCATCGATTTTCTACATTTTGCTTCGTTATTATTGATTAGCGAGATTTCGCCATTTGCACTGCTTTCGGGAACGAGAAGAGTACAAAAGTGTTTTCTACGTATTTGCAGCACACTCTGCGTCCCCAAAGACAGAAAATTCCATATCTGCCTTTGTTCCGTAATGTTAACATTGTGCCTTTTGTTGTACTTTTCGATATATTCGCTCGCTCTTTACCTCCATAGACGCTTTTTTCTTCTTCATATATTGCACCATTACACCGCGCGTAATTATTGCCAGCAGCGTTGCTTTTGGTATGCAGCATCCTAATCCATAGACAATTCGCGACGTTCTTAATCGTACCTGGACTTGTCTGAGTGTGGTTTTTCATACCCAAGTACGATCGTTGCGACAGTAGTCGTAGAATGCATACTATGCTGCTATTGTGTGTCGAGAATATCCAAATTCTTCTTATTCTTATTTGGCAGCGGCAACAGAAATTCATCCATCAGTAGCCGCACGTAGACAAAAATATCCCAAGCGCTTCGATCTTTTGGTGCTCCGTAGATAGTTTGTCACATCAAGCTTATATAACAGCGCTTTCACCTGGTTCATACAATAAAGTTTTAGCATTTCCATCTATTCGTACAACCTATCCCAGCCGGAGTCTATTTGAAAGCGCTTGACTACATCGATGTCGTTTTACAGCTCATGGTTTACTGTAGATCCCGTTTGTGGCAGTCTAAGAATTCGACAAGCTTTCCATATCTATTTCTGGGATATCTTGGTTTACTGGGATGCATTTACCTGAATGTATAAGAGACTTGAGTTGATTTTATCCACATTATGTTACACATTTGCAATACATTTCAAATGTTCTGTCAATACTTCTAGTAAATCTATTTCCTTCATAGATTAGAAAGAAATAAAATTGTAAATTAAATTGAAATAATATTTGCAAGTCTTTACAACAACCTCAACTTTAAACCAGCAATAGTACTGAACTCTTGTTGCTAGCCACAAATTTGCTGTCAACATAAATATTATGAATTATGATGCTTGTGGTTATGTAGTTGTCATCGATTGTCTCCTCTGCAAGCTTAAAGTGTGATAAGTTTTGGCTGAGAATTTGAGACATGGGTATACGGCCAAAGAACTTTATATGCCAGAATGCTTAAGAAAATTACTTTCTTAGCATATCAGACAACAACTTTATGGTTGAGAGATAATGAATAACCAACCGCTGCAGCCGCGACATTTAAAAAAAACCGCCAACTACCATCATCAGCTCGAGAACAAGTTGCCACCACTAGTGATACAGTTAAGCCAGTTCATGTGTAGCATGATGATGACGGTGATGATGATGGTGGTGGTGGCAGTGGTGTTGATGTTGTTGCTGGTTTGTTGGCAACTTGCAATGTTGACAACATTTGCAACAACAACAACCAACTAATTTGCGGTTAACTAAACATCAAAATGTTTATGCTATTTTGCATAATGCTTCTTCGTTCATCGCTATTGCACTTATCCGTGTGCTGAATGTGTGATGTCTCATGTCGCTGCTGTTGCCGCTGCTTAAGGTAATCATAACAAGCTTTACCATTTTACTTTACAGTCTCGACCATGATGTTTACGCTGTTTGTTGGCAACAAAAGATAGGAAGACCGCATTTTATGCATCCGAATTTCTTTTGAAACTTGTGGTGTGTAACTTTTTGTACCGTAGAGTCTTTTTAATGGATTTTCCATTGTGAAACTCATTAGCACTTATTAAATTAAGTGTTGCATGCACCACTAACATTGCCGCGGCCACCATTACAACCGACACGGCCACAACAATGTAAAAATATGCAATATAAATGACGGCAGTTGAGATGGATTCGTGGCAAATGTTGTGCATTTTAATACTTATGGCGCATTTCACTCTTTGTGTTTTTGTTTGATGGTTAAGCTTAAAGATATAAACATTTTATCTAATTATTTGCAATTTTATTTCTACATTCTTTTTTTTTGTCAAACAAAAGAGCCTAAAACGTGACAAATTCCCCTATACGATACTTACTAACTTCAAATCGATATTAAATTATTATGGCATGTAACTTGACAAAACGAATGATGTAGAACTTCTTCTTTTTGGGGCTACTTTCATGTGCAGTACTCAGATTTGAGTCCCAAAAATTAATTTACTTAACTTTTTATTGTTAAATATATTCTACATAGTTGTAATTCATTACTCATTATTTGTTTGTAATCCACTGTTATCATACCCCTTCTTTACTTATTATTTAATATTACCCAAAATAAACACTAATGACCGCTCATTTCCGAAATTTCCAAATATATACTCCCTCCCATGGCTGCCACTCGGTATCATCATCACATCAAATTAATAAATTCAAATTTATTTGTTTTTCTTTATTTTTAGAATGGAAATACATACATATATCATTTTTTTGTGTCTGCCTATCAGTCTGTCCCTCTGACTCTTTTGTACACAATTAAATATGGCCGACAATTATCATAATTACTTCTTTCTCATTGTTATTACAATTTCATTGTCTGCATTTGCATTCATTTGATAGGAACGACGACGGATGGTCTAAATGACTCTCTGGGTTGTTTTGACTTTAGATATAACAACGCCAACGACATTGCCGCCATCGATACACAGACACACTCACATGTATGTATGTTAACACATTTATGTAATTGTACATATGCAGATACATTTACCAACCAACATATCTCTTTAGTATTATTAATATTTAAATTTAATTTGTTTTTCTTTAGTAATTTCCCACCAACCTTCTTAATGTCGTGGAAACGTCGGCAAGAGTAACAACTAAACAAATTAACTTTTGTACACTGCAGGCAATGTAGTGATGATTGTGTGTGTGTGACTGCAACCATGAATGACTGCAAACGTCATTATAGAGTGAAAATATTAACAAAACTATCTGCAGGAAAGGAAATAGGTAAATGGGGGCCATATACTAAATACATATGTACAAACAGGGATAGAATTCTGTATAAATCGGATTATGAAGATCAACAAATTTTTAAAGAAATATCCATAAATAGGTTTTCATGATGTTTTTTGGGAAAAATGTATGCTTTCGATAATAAAGTTAAATTTTTTTTATGATTGACTAAGGACTCAATGCTGAGAACTGTACGTGAAAATAGCCCCAAATAGAAAAAGTTCTGCATCATTCGTTTTGTCAAGTTACATGCTATAATAATTATATATCGATTTGAAGTTAGTAAGTATCTTACTTACTTAAGTGGCCCATTACAACTTACGAACATGGTTCATAAGTTTGAGGCCTGAAGTACTAAAGAATTCCACACGCTTCGGTCTTGTGCGTGTGTTCTCCAGTTAGTCCTACCAGATGGGGACACGTCGCCTACCACTTGGTCCTTCCAACGGAGTTTGGGTCTCCCTGCTCTGCGCCGTCCTTCAGGTTCGCCTTCAAACACCTTTCTCGCTGGGGCATTTACATCCATCCTGGCAACATGACCCAGCCATCGTAGTCGTTGCATTCTGACTCTTTTAGCTACGTCGATGTCGTGGTAAAGCTCATACAGCTCATGGTTCATCCGATGGCGAAACTCGCCGTCGACACAGATAGGTCCATAAATTTTTCGGAGTACTTTTCTCTCGAATACTCCCAGGTTTTGTATGTCCGTTGTCGTAAGCACCCATGATTCGGCAGCATACAAAATAACGGGTAAGATTAGCACCTGGTAAAGCTGTTTTTTAGTATTCCGAGATAAGGTGGTGTTACTAAAGTGCTGCCGAAGTCCGTAGAAACATCTATTGGCTAGCACTATTCTCCGTTTAATTTCTTGGCTGACATTATTTTTCTTGTTGACGGAAGATCCGAGGTAGGTAAACTCGTCGACTACCTCAAAACAATAATTGTCAACGTTCACGGTGCGTCCCCAACGAGAGGACTCTTTGTTCGTCGAAATCATTATTTTTGTTTTGTCCTCGTTGATCGCTAAACCCATTTTTGCTGACTCCTTTTCTAGTGATGAGAAAACTGCAGTAACATCCCGCAGATTTCGACCAATGATGTCTATATCATCGGCATAGGCTAGTGACATGTGGCTCTTGTGGAATATGGTGCCAGACATGTTGACACCAGCCTTTCTCATCACCTTCTCCATAACTATATTAAATAGTGTACAGGACAGGCTATCGCCCTGCCTGAGACCTCTTTCCGTGTTAAATGGTTCAGACAGTTCCTTACCAATCTTAACCGAGGATTTGGTGTTGTCTAAGGAACATTTGCAAAGTCGGATCAGCTTTGCAGGAATACCAAACTCAGACATGGTCTCATAAAGCCTATTCCTTATCGGAGAGTCGAAGGCAGCTTTGTAGTCGACAAAGAGGTGGTAGGTGTCGATCTGCTTTTCATGGGTTTTTTCCAGGATCTGTCGTAAGGTGAATATTTGATCCGTCGTAGATTTGCCAGGTCTAAAGCCGCACTGATATGGTCCAATTAGTTTTTCTACAATTGGCTTTAGACGTTCACACAATATGCTTGAAGGACCTTGTACGCAATTGGTAATAGGCTTATTCCACGATAGTTCTTACATTCACTACGGTCTCCTTTCTTGTATATGGGACATAACAGACTGAAACTCCAATCCCCGGGCATGCTCTCCTCTTGCCAGATGTTCTCCATGAGCTGATGCATGCTCCTAATCAGCTCCTCCCCGCCAGCCTTAAACAATTCAGCAGGGAGACCATCGGCTCCAGCAGCTTTGTTGTTTTTAAGGCGGGAGATGGCCATACGTATCTCGCTCTGGCTCTTAGGTGGACAGTTAATACCATCGTCATGGGTTGGAGCAGGGTCTTCTGGATTGGTGTCAGTATCCAGCAAATTTCTAAAGTGGTCTCTCCATATCTTCAGAACGCTATCCGGGTCCGTCACTATCTGACCATCGCTGTCCTTGCAGGAGGGCAACCCTGTTCCACGCATTCTCGCTTTAACTCTCTTGTAGAATTTTCGGGCTTCCCCTCTACTTCGGAGCAACTCAGTACACTCATCCTGTCTCTTCTTCAGCTCCTTCTTTTTTCTTCTAAAAAGACGAGTTGCCTGTCGTCTCTTCTCCCTGTGCCGTTCACGAACAGCTCGCGTTGCCATTGGCTGCAGTTTTGCCCTGTATGCAGCATCCGTCTCTCTCGTGGCATTGCGACATTCATCATCGTACCAGGCATCTTCTTGAGACGGCTTTGAGTACCCAAGTACGCTTCTCGCAGTCCGTTCTATGGAGTCGGCTATATATTGCCACTGCGAGGTTATATTATCAGGGGTTGGAGCATTCCGCAACAGTTGAGTTAGGTGGTTGGAGTAGGCATCCGCTACCTCTGTGGTCCGCAGTTTACCGATGTCCAGCTTTCGTTGTGCCTGGTTACGTACGTTTTTCGCCATGCTTAGCCTAGTGCGTACCTTAACTGCGGTAAGGAAGTGATCAGAGTCAATGTTCGCACCCCTGATCACTCGTACGTCCAGAACACTCGATGGGTGCCTTCCATCGACTACCACGTGATCTATCTGTTAGTAAGTATCGTATAGGTGAATTTGTCACGTTTTGGCTCTTTTGTTTGACATAACTCGAGAACCACTAGTACTATTTAGCTGAAACAAATTTAAGAATTAAAATTCATTTAATCTGTTCATGTAACGTTTCCCTACATAAGCAACAGTTCCACTTTTTCATTCATCAAATAATTTTAAACTGGGTTTATTTTGTAGTACTTACAATAAAATAGTTGTAATCCGTGGCGTATGATTTATGTGAAATATGGTAATCATATGCCACCATATAACAATAAAACAAAAGAGCCTAAAACGTGACAAATTCCCCTATACGATACTTACTAACTTCAAATCGATATTAAATAATTATGGCATGTAACTTGACAATGCGAAAGATGCAGAAATTCTTCTTTTTGGGGCTACTTTCATGTGCAGTTCTCAGAATTGAGTCCCAAAATCATGTGTTGTACTGTGTTATTTTTTTTTTTTTTTTTGAGTTATTGCATTCAAGTTTGCTATATAGTTTGTAATAACCCGAATTAATATAGATAGATCCAAAAATTAGATATATTGCTTATATCTGTATTGCCTATCTGCATAAACGGCAGGTACACAGATAGTACTCGACACTTCCGATTTAAATTTGCAGACAACAATTTTATTTTCGATCAGCAGTCGGAGTGGGAGTGGCTAAACTAAACTTAGCCACAGATAGATAAATTTGGTACACAAATAGTACTCGACAACACGAATATTAATATGCAGACGATATTACATTTTTCGAAACAGTGGACGGAGTAGGCGCACTCACGCATAGTACACATATAGTACTTAACAACACGAATATGAATATGCTGACGAAATTTTAATTTTGGCCCAGTGGACGGAGGGGTTATGGCAAAACTGTATTTTAGCCCTAGAGGAATGGGGAATTTTTTATTTTGAGTCATTCTGATTTTTATTCATTTGGGAATAACCAGAAGCACTCTTCGGAGGTTCCCAAGCAGCTCAAAACGGCCGAGAGATCACGTATTCCCCGGGCAATGCCACTGAACAACCGTTTAGTGTTAGCAAATGTGAGAAGGCGCAATGTTGAGTAACCTAATGACATGCTACCACCGATGCGTCTTAGTAAACAGATAACCGAAGTTACTGAAGCTCAACGCAGAGGCTTCCTTAGTGGCTTTGGCAGCCCTAAAAAACTAGGATCGGGCGCGAAGGCCTAATATGCCACTCCCCTTAAACAAAACAATTATTATGAAAACACGAAGACAAGAAAAAACAAGAACAATTTTGTCCCTTTGGCAATTTTGTCCCTTAATGTTGATGACCCGTGAAAATATTATAAGGACAATGATTTAAGGATATGCGCCTGGAATGTCCGAACTCTATACAGAGATGGTGTCCTCGACAAATACAAGACAGACATCACCGCCATACAGGAAATGAGATGGACGGGACAGGGATGCACAGGACGAAAGAACTGTGACATCTTTTACCGCTGCCATGCAGAAATACAGGATTTTGGATGTTATCATAGTCGGCAATAAACTTCGACACCTGGACTCGCGGTTTAACCCTGTAAGCTGGCAGAGCTTTTTGAAGCCGGCGGCGATGAGCTGGCATGCACGCACCAGCTCATAAACACGATTTGGCTCATGGAATGCATGCCCAATGATTGAAACTGAGTGTTCTATGTCCTGTGCTTAAGTAAGGCGATCGCATACAAGGTCCTGTCTGGTGTTTTATGTGAAAGACAAAAGCCCATTTTGGCGAACCTGATTAGACTTCACCAGTGTGGCTTTAGACCTGGCAAATCCTGAAGAAAGCCCCAAGAAATGAATATCGACACCTACCATCTGTTAATCGACTACAAAGCTGCAGTCGATAGTCCGATACGACTGAAATTGTTGGATGCTTTGGCAGAGATTGGTATCCTCGCGAAGCTAATACGACTTTGCGGGATGACACTGACTGACACGAAGTTTTCAGTGAAAATTGGCAAAAATCTGACAGAGCCATTTTCTACCAAGCGAGGCTTTAGGCAAGGCTGCAGTAAACAGGAATGGTACAATCTTCAACAAAAGTCATGTGCTTTTCACATATGCCGATGATATAGACATCATTGGCCGTGAACTGTGGGATGTTACTGCGGCCTTATCAAGCATTGAAAAGCAGTCGGCGGAAGTGAGTCTGGTGATAAATGAGGCAAAACTAAGTTATTTGTTTCAACGAACAATGAGTCCACTCGTCTGGGACGCTGAGTGAACGTTGACAACTATTTGTAGTGATAGACGATTTTGTCTTCCTTGGCTCCGCTATTAACAAAAATAATAATGTCGGCCTGGCAATCAAAAGATGAGTATTGATCGCAAACCCATCATCGTTAACGTGGACCCAGTGTCGTCGTCGAATGAACCAGGAGCGGTAGGGGGTGACCAAAACTTCGTTGGATGGACCAGGTGAAAGAGCTGTTATCTACACTTGATGTGACTAATCTACGGAGCGCAAAAAACCGAAGCGCTTGGAATTCTTTTCTACGGGCGGCTACTGATAAGACGACAATTAAGAAGACGGAGAAGAAGTTACTTTTCGCATAAAAACAACTTTTTCGTAATAAAAAACTTTTTTAAAAAAAAGACGGGTGAGACACCATTTTAGGACGGGTGTGACACTGAAATAAACTCCAAAAGTATGCAGAATTTAAAATTTTTATAGAGTTCAATTATATAACAAACATAAAGGCAAACTTTTAAGAAAATAATAATACATATAGTTATGTATATATATATGTATATATTTATTCGTTTTCTGTACTATCGTATACATCATCAATAGAGTGTGTCAATTTTTTTCTCGACCAAGCGGTTATCGAAATTGTAATCTACGCTGAATTCTAAGATAATTTACACAATAAACCATGCGTCATTGCGGAAAAATTCCAAAACAAGCACCGCAACTGCCCTGGAATCGCTCCTAGTGGGTTCAAATAAGTGACTGACCCCCAGTCGTATTATATTTTTACATTATATCATATTTTTATAAAATTTTCCCCGTCGCTCTAACTTCCCTAAAGCAGCCCCCAGAGGAGTCAAATATATGACCGTTTTTTTTTTAAACTGACAACATCTTAAAAATTTATTTTCGACATTAAAAAACTCCTAATTTTTACTTCCAATCTCAAACGAAATTCAAAAAGTTAACGCCGAAACGACTCTACTTTAAATATCAACCACAATGTAATATAAAGTACATATTTTTATTTTTATTCATATCGTACCACCACACTAAATACCATCGACCTCGCCGCAATGAGCAAAGCAATAAAGATCAAACACAGTGATGGCTGCCATTTCAAACATATACAACTCAGACACACATTTCGTCTAGTTCTCATTCACACATTACCGCGTCAACTCCAACTGGCTATGTATTTAGAAGTAGATGTCTGCCAGTATATTGTTGGCTACATACAATGTATTTACATATGCACCTAATGTCAATATACTCTTCACTTTGGACGTGTCGGCTAACAACAGCCAAATGAAGTATGAGCCAACAACAATTTAACAAACTCAACTGACAGACAGACAGACAGACAGACAGACAGACATTTATTATGTATAACAATATCAACATTTCATTAAGTACTCACAACATACGTTGGTACGTATTAACATACAAACAAATGTTTTTGTATGCTCTCCTCCAGCCAACAAATGGAAGTGGAAATGGAAATGAAAATGGCAATTTTGTTAAGTGATGAAAGAATTGAAAACAACGGAAAGCTAAAGAAACTGAAAACAAACCATGCAAAATGATAATAATATGGAAATTTCTGCTTAGTTTCCCGGAAGATTAGTTGGGTATAGTGCTGGAAGTGTTGGATGTGGTCGGTTTAATAAGTGTGGGAAGTTATTGTGTGCTTAGAAAATATTATGCAATACAAAACAAATGGGTCAATAGGTGATCTTCACTAAACATGTATTACACTGTAAGACAAATTTAAACTTTTGGTCTCACCCATGGTCAAACTGACCAGTTTCTGACTATAAAGCTCAAATTAAATTATACGTATGTCCCAGTTTTTCCAGATCAGCTCATTTAAGCTTTTTATGAGCAATTCAATTTTTGGTGCGAAGCTCCCATACAGTGACCTCTTCCTGTTGGCAGAACTCTGTGAGTTGTTAACAGATTTTGATGAATTTTTTGTTAATGTTAATGAGTTCTGACGAAGCCCAAATTTAAAATTTGTCACAAATTAAATCTGTCACAAATATTATTTGTCAACAGATATTGATGAAATTTTTTTTTTAATATTTTTCAAATGGCGAAGTGACGAAGCCAAAGTATAAAATTTTTAAAAATTTAAATTGTCTCAAATTGTCAAAAATTAAAATTGTCACAATTTTTTTTTTATTTGTGACAAAGCCTTAAACAATTCAGCAGGGAGACCAACGGCTCCAGCAGCTTTGTTGTTTTCAAGGCTCGAGATTGCCACACGTATCTCGCTCTGGCTTGGAGGCGGACAATAAACACCATCGTCATGGATTGAAGCGGGGTCTTCTGGAGTGATGTCTGCATCCAATAAATTGTTAAAATGATTTCTCCATATCCTCAGAACGTTATCCGGGTCCGTCACTAGCTGACCATCGCTGTCCTTGCAGGAGGGTAACCATATTCCACGCATTCTCGCCTTAACTCACTTGTAGAATTTTCGGGCTTCCCCTCTGCTTCGGAGCAACTCTGTGTACTCATCCTGCATCTTCTTCAGCTCCTTCTTTTTCCGTCTTAAAAGACGAGTTGCCTCTCGTCTCTTCTCCCTGTGCCGTTCACGAACAGCTCGCGTTGCCATTGGCTGCAGTTTCGCCCTGTATGCATCAACCGTCTCTCTCGTGGCATTGCGACATTCAACATAGTACCAGGCATCTTCTTGAGACGGCTTTGAGTACCCAAGTACGCTTCTCGCAGTCGGTTCTAAGGAGTCGACTATATTTTGCCACTGCGAGGTTATATTATCAGGGGTTGGAGCATTCCGCAGCAGTTGAGTTAGGTGGTTGAAATAGGCGTCCGCTACCTCTGTGGACCGCAGTTTACCGATGTCCAGCTTTCGTTGTGCCTGGATACGGACGTTTTTCGCCATGCTTAGCCTTGTGCGTACCTTAACTGCGGTAAGGAAGTGATCGGAGTCAATGTTCGCACCCCTGATCACTCGTACGTCCAGAACACTCGATGCGTGCCTTCCATCGACTACCACGTGATCTATCTGATTCCTCGTCAAATGATCTGGAGATAACCATGTTGCCTTTTGAATATTTTTATGGTCAAACCTAGTGCTGATAACTACCATATTTCTTGCCGTAGAGAAATCAATCAGTCTGATGCCATTGTACGACGTTTCGGTGTGCAGACTGAATTTTCCGATGGTAGGCTCAAATGCGGTTTCCCTGCCTATTTTAGCATTAAAATCGCCTAGTACAATTTTAATGTCATGGCTCGGGCTACGGTCATATACATTTTCTAGGCTCTCGTAGAACTCGTCTTTGTCCTCATCGCTTTTCTCTTCTGTCGGAGCATGGGCAAAAATAAGTGATATGTGGAAAAACTTAGTTTTGAGTCTTATGGTGGCCATACGTTTACACACCGGGTTGAACCTTGAGACTAGGTGTCGCAGTCTCTTGCCAACCACAAATCCACATCCAAACTCGTGCTTGTCCGCATGGCCACTATAGTAGATGTCGCACGTCTTCATGCGCGAGCACCTGTGTCCCGTCCACCGGATTTCCTGTAAAGCGGTTATGTCAGCCTTGTATTCTTCGAGGACTTCCGCGAGTTGGATGGAGGCACCTGGTCTATACAGTGTTCTAACATTCCAGGCGCATATCCTTATAACATGATCCTTAGTTCGTTTGCGGTGGTAGTCAACATTTTGGAGGGTCCATTTTATTCTTTTCTTACTCTTTTCATTGCAATAGTTTAAACGTCGTTGGCGGGTATCAAGCCCAGCGAACCACGTCGTAGTTTTCTCCTCCTGCCAGGATTTTATTACAGCCGCCCATTCTGGGTCAGACACTGACCAGGGTACCGCTCACTCTGAGCAGACGTGTCTGGGTTTTAGGTTTCGCCCCTCACAGTTAGTCGTGCTCTGACGGGTGTCAAAGGCACGCTTCCAGGCGTCACCACGTGGAGGTACTCCGTCCGTAGAAGCACTATGAATACGGAGCTCTGTGAGTAGACTTGAAGTGCAATTGGCAAGGATCACTCTAAGTTTGCAGCTTTACCTTGCATCACACTCCCGACGATGGTATATTAATGGGTAAAATATATGGACCATTTCACATTAAGAGAAAGTAACGACGTCGTACAAATCATCTGCTGTACGAGATATATACCGACATTGATATAGTACAACGCATTAAAGTGATGTGGTTGCATCGGTTGGGTCATGTTGGATGAAAATGTTCCAGCTTGAAAAGCCTTCGACAATGAACTGGACGGACTGCGCAGAAAAGCTCTTTCAGATGAAAAGACCAAGTTACAGAGCACCTTGTAGAACTTGGTGCGACGAATAAGAAGCTCAAAAGATCGAATCGCATATAATAGTTTTCTGTGTGCGGCATATACTCTTCTTCTACTTCTTTAGTGGCAGCAACAACAGAAATTTATATATCAGTAGCCGCACGTAGAAAAGTATTCCTAGTGCTTCGGTCTTTTGCGCTCCGTAGATAGTTGGTCACACCAAGCTTAGTTAACAGCTCTTTCACCTGGTCCATCCATCGGAGTTGTGGTCGCCTCCTGCCGCCCATCAAGTTTTTTGCTAAAGACTTTTCGAGCCGGAGCATTTTCGTCCATTTGTACAACATGTCGATCCCAGCGCACTTGGTCTATTTGAACGCGCTTGACTACGTCGATGTCGTTGTCCAGCTTCTACAGCTCATAATTCATTCGACGACGGAACTTGCCGTTAACGATGATCGGACCAATGCTCAAAAAAGCCGCAGTAACATCCCGCAATCCACGGCCAATGATATCTTTATCATCGGCATACGCGAGCCTTTTGTTGAAGATGGTAACATTCCTGTTTACTGCAGCCTTCCGCATGATCTTCTCCATTACGATGTTAAAGAGATCGCAGGACATCGCCTTGTCTATAGCCTCGCGTTGTAGAAAATGTCTCTGACAGATTTTTACCAATTTTCACTGAAGACTTCGTGTTAGTCAGTGTCATCCCCCAAAGTCGTATAAGCTTCGCGGCGATATCAAACTCAACCATAGCATCCACCAATTTTTGTCGCATCGGACTGTCGAATGCAGCTTTGTAGTCGATGAACAGATGGTATGTGTCGTAGTGTGAATATCTGGTAGGTCGTGTATTTACCAGGTCTTAAGCCACACTGATAAGATCAAACAGGTTAGCCAATATGGGCTTTAGTCTTTCACATAACACACTAGACAGTACCTTGTATGCGATGGGTAAAAGACTAATGCCGCAATAGTTGGTACACGCACTTGGATCGCCTTTCTTGGTTGAAGTAGGCATTGGCTATCTCGATGGTATGCAGCTTCGTGATGTCTAGATTCCTTTGCGTTTGATTACAAGTGTTTTTTACACTACTTAATCGTGTGCGTTCCTTGGTTGCAACTAGGTGGTGATCCGAGTCAATAATTGCATCACGCATCACACGCACGTCCATAACGCTTGAGACATGCCTTTCATCAATTACCACATGATCAATCAGATTTCTTGTATATTGATCGGGAGATATCCAGGTTGCCTTGTAGATATCTTTATGCGGAAATCTGGTTCCACACACAACCATGTTTCTTGCCGACGCGAAACTAACCAGTCTGAATCCGTTATCGGAGGTGTTGTTGTGTACACTGAATTATCCGGCTGTTGAACCAAGAGCATCTTTCCTTCCTATTTAAGCATTAAAATCTCCCAGATCAATTTAAATTTAAATTTAAATAAATTTCCCAGATCAATTCAATCATTTTAAATGTACTTCAGGCGCTCATAGAATGCATCCTTAATGTCTCCGTCTTTGTCTTCCGTCGGAATGTGTAAACAAATCAACTTAATTTCCTTCTACACCCCATGAATTTTATTTTTTTTTATTTTTTTTTTAAGATGACTGTCAAAGTGCCTTTCCGACTATGAAATCACATCCAAATTCGTGTATTTCTACATGGCGGCTGTAAAAGATGTCACAGTTCTTTCGTCGTGTGCATCTCTGTCCCGTCCATCTCATTTCCTATATGACGGTGATGTCAGCCTTGAATTTGTCGAGGACATCCGCTAGTTGGATAGAGGCATCTCTGTATAGAGTTCTGACATCCAAGGTCCTTATAAAGTTTGCGGGGATCGTCAACATTTGAGGGGGTTCTTGTTTTTTTTTCTTCTTGGTTTCATAATAATTGTTTTGTTTAAGGAGAGTGGATTATTAGGCCACCGCGCCCGATCATAGTTTTTTGGGGCTGCTATTAAACAACTTGTATAAGTGTTTAATTTGATAAAAATTAAAAACCAAGAAAATTTACAATTTACAATGGATGAAATTACCAGAGATTTCGAGAGGTAAAATAATTTATCGATAATGCCAAAATAATTTATTTGAGATTTATGAGGACTTTTAGAATTGTGCTCTGGCATCTGTAGTGTTAGTACTTAGCTTTTTGATTAACAATTATAAGGGCCTTAATTGGATCCCGTTTTAATTGTTTTACAATAAAACCAAAGCTTCGGTTACTCACATATACAATGAATAAGTTGCAAAATAGTGATTCTGCATTCAATCATAATCCATCTCCATCGCCATCATACAAAACCAATTTTTTGTTTACATATTATAAAATATGGAAAATTAAACCTGTACTCCATCGTATTTCACATCTCCTAAGCGGCATATGGTCTCACGACTTAATCCTATTATTTGGTAATGGGATTTTGAAACACATTAGGAAGATTTATAAAGAGTCATTATAATTAAATATCCCAAATCAATTAGGCTGTATGTTGCTCAATAATTACCATAACTCATTCATTCTCCGGTGTTTTCTCAAACACAATACATCACACACAAAATAAACAACTCATGGCACCTGTCTAATGGCTTCTATTGTATGATTAAGCAAACCCTTTCGTTCGACTCTTAGAATCCTTTTAATGCTTCATGTTGCAAACGTGCAACACCTGTTGTTGCACGGTTCATCACAAAACGCGGTACTAATAATAATAATAATAATGGCATATTAGACATCGAACAGACAGACAGAATTTGAGAAACATCCTCCAACAATCAAATTAGAATGACTCACAAAACAAACGTCATTCCATTACGACTTAATATGTTTGGTTGGTTACCCAACTCAACAACGATGCGGGTTCAACAACAACAAAACATGAGATGAGATCCTGGACCCTTTAAGCCGTGTGTTTGTTGTGTTGTGTGAGACAGCTAACACCTCTGGTGGTTATGTTGGTGGCACTGTTGGCGTTTAGGATCACACCAAACGCAGCGAACCGAAGAAAAATGGGCGTAAATTAAGAACAGAAAACATAACAAATATTTGGTAAAGAAAGGTTACATTTAATGTTAGTATTTGCACAGCAGACACGTCTGTCTGTCCATTTGCCCCATGAGACAGACGCTCCGGCATATTTGTGATGTCGACATTCGTTTGAGGGCAAAGTTGGAAAGCGTGCCACAGGCATTTTGAAGATATGTCGCTTGATCACTTTCTGGCTGTGGCGGTGATGGTGGTGGTGGCGGCGGATGGTTGTTGATAAAAAGGACCGACCTGTTATTGTGGGTTATAGTTTATTTTTCTTCCGTCTTATATTTGTTTGAGCAATCGCATCCGTTTGAATATCTCATCATGTTTGAATAATTGTTGGCAACTTTGTTCTTTGTTTGACTTATGTGTTGCGCTATGCGAAGTATATTGAAAGTGATAGCAGAAATGTGGTTTCATAACGCTGCTGATCTGCTTGTTCATATGAAAGAATTTCCGTCAGGAAAGTTTTTATGGCAATGTCATTGAACATCCGTTAAGTGGTAGCAAATGTGAGAAGGCGCAATGTTGGGTAACCTAATGGCATGCTACCACCGATGCATCTTAGGAACTAGGTAACAAAAGTTACTGAAGCTCAACACAATAGCTCTCTTAGTGGCTTGGCAGCCTCAAAAAACTAGGATCGGGTGCGGTGGCCTAATAAGCCACTCTCCTTAAACAAGACCAGATATTATAAAAACACACGAAGAAAAGAAAAAACAAGAACCCCCAAGGTTGACGACCACAGCAAACGTTTTAAGGACCATGATTTCCTGATATGCACCTGGAATGTCCGAACTCTCTACAGAGTACGTGCCTCTATCCAACTGGTGGACAGGACGAAAGAACTTTGACATCTATTATAGCTGCCATGCAGAAAGACACGAATTTGGATGTGCATTCATAGTTGACAAGAGATCCCGATATTAGGTCTTGCGGTTTTACCCTGTAAGTGACCGAATGATTTGAGTACACGCCCGGCGGAAGACAAAAATGAGGATATTAAAGATGCATTCTATGAGCGCCTGGAGGAAATATATGACCGCTGCCCTGCGCATGACATTAAAATTGCTCTGGGAGATTTTAAAGCTAAAATAGGAAGGGAAGATGCTCTTGGTTCAGCAGTCGGAAAATTCAGTCTGCGTAACATCACCTCCTATAAAGGATATATACTAGTTAGCTACGCGTCGGCACTAAACATGGTAGTGAGTGGAACCAGATCCTTGCATAAAGATATCCACAAGGCAACCTGGATATCCCCTGATCAAAATACAAGAATCTAGATTGCGTGGTAATTGATGTAAGCTATGTCTCAAGCGTTATGGACGTGCGTGTGATGCACGGTGCAACTATTGACTCGGATCACCACCTAGTTGCAGCCAAGATACGCACGCGATTAGGTAGTGCTGACAACGCTCGTAACCAAACGCAAAGGAACATCACAAAGCTGCATACCACCGTGATAGCCAATGCCTACGCCAACCAACTCTCTCAATTACTTCAAACCAACCACCCTAATTGTGATGTTCCCAACTCTCAGCGGCAGTATATTGCGAATTCTATGATTAAAACCACGCTCAGACAAGCCCTGGTACGATGTCGAAAGGCGGAAAAAAACGTCTATGGAAGAAAAGAGAGTGCCAGGATATCGAAAAATTGCAAGGATAGAGGTGAGGCCCGAAAGTTCTACCAAAAGGTAAAAAGTAAAGGTGTTGGAACCAACGAGGGACCGACCGCGGCATAGTGGTTAGAACACGCGACTACCATGTGGGAGATCAAAGGTTCAAAACCTGGCTCCAGTCATCTTAAAAAAAAAAATAAAAAAAAAATTCCTTCATTGTCGGCTCCCCTCGAATGTTGTAGACAGCAACTTCGCAGTATTAGTGTCGAGTCAATCGGCATGTCTAGTAAGAGCTTCTCAAACAGTGACGTTCGCATTCGCCGATAAACGTGTAGGTGCCATTAGTTGTGAATCTAAAAATAGAAAGCGTGTTAATTCACAACAACGCGAAAAGCTATCCCATACCTTATTCATGGGGTGTAAAGGGATATTAAGTTTATTTTTTAAGTTGGGACCAGTGATCCCCACCTGTAAGGACGGAGACGGAAATCTGGTTACTAAGAGTGTGCTGCAAATATGGAGCAAACGCTTTCGATCTCTACTCGTTCCCGAAGGTACTAGCCAAAACGAGATCAGCACGGCAATTGCAAGGCTTAAAAGCAATAAAGCTGCGGGAGCCGATGTACTACCGGCAAAGTTTTGTTATGCCGGCGGTGATGAGCTGGCAACGTGAACCAGCTCATAAACACTATTTGGCTCAAGGAATCCATGTTCGATGATTAGAATCTTAAGTGTTCCATGTCCTGTGCTTTAGAAAGACCATCCTGTCTAGTATGTTATGTGAAAGACTAAAGCCCATTTTACGCACCTGATTAGAACTGGTATATCCACGAACAACCAAATATTCACACTACGGCATATCCTGGAGTAGACCCAAGAAATGCAGATCGACACCTTACTTACTTACTTAGCTGGTACTTCTATGCAATCCCAGTGGATTATATACCGCAGGTAGAAAAATATTATAAGCGCCTCGATCTTCTGCGCTTCTTCTCCAGTTAGTCACACCGAGTTCTGTAAGGTTCTCAGTAACCTGGTCTTTCCAACGGAGTTTTGGTCGCCCTCTTCTGCGCCGTCCATCGAGTTCATTGTCGAAGACTTTTCGAGCTGGAGCATTTTCATCCATGCGTACAACATGACCTAGCCAGCGCAGCCGTTGCACCTTAATGCGTTTGACCACGTCAATGTCAGTGTACAGCTCGTACAGCTCATGATTCATACGACGCCGATACTCTCCGTTAACGATGATGGGCCCATATATTTTACGGAGTATTTTTCTCTCGAATACCGCCAGAACCGATTCATCCGCTTGTGTCATAACCCAGGATTCTGAGCCATACATTAAGACAGGTAGAACCAGTATCTGGTATAGCTGGAGTTTTGTTCGTCGAGAGAGGGCTCTGTCATTGAATCGCTTGCTTAGTCCGTAGTAGCATTTATTTGCAAGCAGGATTCTTCTCCGGATTTCTAGGCTGACATTATTTGCTTTATTGATGGCGGATCCTAGGTAGACAAAGTTATCTACCACCTCGAAATTATAGTTGTCAACGTTCACGCAGTTTCCCAAACGAGTAGATTCTTTGTTCGTTGAAACTAATAACTTCGTTTTGTCCTCGTTTACCGTTAGACCCATTTTCGCTGATTCCTTCTGTATACCTGAGAAGGCTGCAGTCACATCCCGCAGTTTTCGACCGATGATGTCTACGTCATCAGCGTACGCGAGTAGCATGTGGCTTTTGTTGAATATAGTGCCACTCGTGTTTACTGCAGCTTTTCTCATTATCATCTCCATCACAATGTTGAAGAGATCGCACGATAGGCCGTCGCCTTGTTTTAGGCCTCGTCTGGTATAGAATGGCTCCGTAAGGTCCTTGCCAATCTTCACTGAAGACTTCGTGTCAGTCAGCGTCATTCCGCAAAGACGTATCAGCTTCGCTGGAATACCAAACTCAGCCATGGCATCGAGTAATTTCTGCCGTATCGGGCTGTCGAAGGCAGCTTTATAGTCGACAAAAAGATGGTATGTGTCGATCTGTTTCTCTTGGGTCTTTTCCAGGATTTGCCGAAGTGTGAAAATCTGGTCAGTTGTTGATTTTCCGGGTCTAAAGCCACACTGATAAGGCCCGATCAGGTTGGATAACACTGGCTTTAGTCTTTCACATAGCACACTCGACAGGACCTTATATGCGATGGGTAGAAGGCTGATCCCGCGGTAGTTGGAGCACACACTTGGATCACCTTTTTTCAGCACAGGACATAATACGCTTACATTCCAATCGTCGGGCATGCACTCTTTAAGCCAAACCGTGCGACACCTACCATCTACTTATCGACATCTGCATTCTACAGTCCGATACGACAGAAACTATTAGATGCTATGGCTAAGTTCAGGATCCACACGATGATGACACGACTTTGCGGGATGACACTGATTGACATGAAGTCTTCAGTGAATCTAATCTAAAAGAGCCATTTTCTACTAAGCGAGGCTTCAGACAAGGCGATAGTCTGTCATGCGATCTCTTTAATATCATAATGGTGATGATCATGCGGTAGGCAGCAGTCAACACGACTGGCACGATCTTTAACAAAAGCCACATACTGTTCGCGTATGTCGATGATATTGATATCATTGGCCGAGGACTGCGGGATGTTACTGCGGCCTTTTTAATCATTGAGAAGCAGTCGGCAGAAGTGCGTCTGGTGATTCATGAGAATAAATCCAAGTTATTTGTTTCAACGAACAAAGAGTCTACTCGTTTGGGACACTGCGTGTACGTTGACAACTATAACTTTAAAATAGCAGATGATTTTGTCTACCTCGTCTCCGTTATAAACAAAAATTTTAATGTCAGCCTCGAAATTAAAAGACGAGTATTTATCGCAAACCGCTGCTACTATGCGCTAAGCAAGCGATTTAAAGACAAAGCGCTATCTCGAAAACAAAGATCCAGCTCTACCAGACTCTGATCCTACCTGTCTTGCTCTACAGCGCAGAATCCTGGGTAATGACACAAGCGGATCAATCTATTCTGGGAGCCTTTGAGAGAAAAATACTACGCAAAATATTTGGACCCATTATCGTGAACGGCGAGTGCCATCGTCGAATGAATCATGAGCTGTATGAGCTGTACAGCCACATTGACGTAGTCAAGCACGTTTAAATAGACTGAATGTGCTGCTTAGGACAAGTTGTACGAATGGACGGAAACGTTCCGGCTTAAAAAGTCTTCGGCAATAAACTAGATGGCCGGGGCACCAGGGGCGACCAAGACACCGATGAATGGACCAGGCGAAAGAGCTCTTATCTTGATGTGACGAACTATCTTCGGCGCGCAAAAGATCGAAGCGTTTGGAATACTTTTCTTCGTGCGGCTACTTATAGATACATTTCTATTGTTGCTGCCATTATAGAAGAAGAAGAAATTTTTATGGGTGTCTTAAACTAAACACTTGTCATTTGTCAGCAACACAATGAAAGACCTTTAGTTTGAAAAATAAAGTTAAATTTTTGAGTAAACAAATTTTATGTTTATATTTGCAGACGTTAACTTTTACTTACATACTTTTTACAACTTGTATATCGTCACCTTATCGATGAGGGTATATATCATTTGATACGAGAAAAAGTAAAACTCATTCAATGAGACGTGTTAGACTTAATATTTTTTTTCTAAACTATCACAGAAAATTAATTACATATTTGAATTTTTTTTTTCAAGGACCTTCAAAGTGCATGAACATTTTTCATACTGAACAATTGTTGTCGTAGTATTTATTCCTAATTGTAGTATGTTTTTCAATCGATCGTAACCATCGTCTTATCTTATCTTAAAGTCTTCAAATATATCACCACAAAAACAATGTTAGTAGAATACATGATCTCTTTTTAACTACAAACAGTTTCCTATGTCTGTCTCTCTAACCAACACCAACTATATTTTGTGTCGGCTTGCAATGTTTTAATGAAAGACTTTTGCCACATCGTAGTGTCCATATGTGGCAACTGCTAAATATCAGGGTATGTATTTACTCTGCTGTTTTGGCTTCTCTTATAATTTAATGGTCAATTATATGAGGGCGTCATTTAAAAGTATATTTGATACACAAAATTACCTGCACAAACACATATTACACACTGCTCTAATTCAAACGAATGTAACCGATCTGTATGGCAAATAGGTTCAAATGTTTGCCTTTTGTTGGGGCGTTTCGTAGCATTTATTTTGGCAGGTGATTGAAATTTGACTTCTGTGTCAGAAAAGTATGTAGGCAAACCTATGTATGTTAGGTTTGGCCATCAAATGTGTGATACAATTGTTTAAACTGACACATAAATGTGTGTAATGTAATTATTGTTCTTGGTATAGTGTTGGCTGACACTGACACAATGACCACAACAATTGTTAATTATATACATTAGATTAATTGTACGGATATGTTTAATAAATCTATCAGAGGCATCACTGTACTGTAACTTCATTGGCTTTTGTTTGAGTTTTATGAAAATTGTGTCACAGATGAATGAAACACTTTGAAGTAAATTGAGATAAATATGTTTAATAGAAGAGAGTTGTTGTACAAAAAACTTGAAATAAGGGTGAAAACAAACAAATTTTTTAACATAAAACTTAACTTCTTTTCTCTTTGCATTCCACGAATGAGATGTGGAAGAGCTTTTCTCGTGTATATAAGTTAACAAGCTTTTATTTTTAGATTCACCTATAGTTTTACCAAGACTTCGAATAAAAATACAACAACAACATTTAATTTTTGATCAATAGCAAAAGTGTTTTTAGCCCCATAGAGATGAAATTTGATGAACAAGAAGTTCTCGGCATACTATTAGAGGGCACATTTTAAAAGCGTTTTCTTGGCTTCCATTCTTTAGTTGTACAATTCTTTTAATTCCACCTGAATTAGTACCTCAACTCCTCCTGATGTAATCTTATACGTATATTTTGGTTAGTTTAGTATGCATGGCACACTCAAGGATAAGTCCATATTTCCTACACTGTACATAGTGAAAACTCTATAAAGTGGCCAAATTTAAGCTGCTGCAAAAAAAATATTGGCTAGTGTGTATGTGGCCTTTATTAATTCTTTGGTCACTACGATCAATACCCTGCTCTATCTTATCGTCTTCTTCTTAATTGGCAGCAACAACAGAAATTTATCTATCAGTAGCCACACGTTTGGGTCTTTTGCACTCCGTAGATAGTTCGTCACACCAAGCTTAGATTAAAAATTGGTTCACCTGGTCCATCCATCGAAGTTATGGTCGCCCCTTCCTGCGCCAATCGAGTTTATTGCCGAAGACTTTCGGTCTATTTGAACGCGCTTGACTATGTCGATGGCGTTGTACAGCTCATACAGCTTCTGGTTCATTCGACGACAGTGCACGCCGTTAACGATGATGGGTAAACATATTTTGCGAAGTATATTTCTCTCTAAAATTCTCAGAATATATTGATCCGCTTTTTTCATTACCCAGGATGCAACGCTGTAGAGCAAGACGGGCAGGATCAGTGTCTGGTAGAGTTGAATTTGCGTTCGTAGAGAGAGGACTTTATCATCTTCTTCTTCTTCTTTAATGGCAGCAGCAATAGAAATTCATCTATCAGTACACGCACGTAGAAAAGAATTCTAAGCGCTTCGGATTTTCGCGCTCCGTAGATAGTTAGTTACAGCAAGTGTCGATAACAGCACTTTCACATGGTCCATCCATCGAAGTTTTGGTAGCCCCCTCCTGCGCCGCCCATCGTGTTTATTGCCGAAGACTTTTCGGGCCGGAGCGTTTTTGTCCATTTGTACAACGTGTCCAAGCCAGCACATTCGGTGTATTTGAACGCACTTGACTACGTCATGATTCATTCGACGACGGTACTCGCCGTTAACGATGATGGGTCCAAATATTTTGCGTAGTATTTTTCTCTCAAAGGCTCCCAGAATAGATTGATCCGCTTGTGTCATTACCCAGGATTCTGCGCTGTTGAGCAAGACAGGTAGAATCAGAGTCTGGTAGAGTTAGACCTTTGTTCTTCCAGAGAGCGCCTTGTCATTAAATCGCTTGCTTAGCGCATAGTAGCAGCAGTTTGCGATCAATATTCTTCTCTTAATTTCCAGGCTGACATTATTACTATTGTTTATCGCGGTAGACAAAATCATCTACCATTTTTAAAGTTATAGTTGTCAAGTTTCACGCAGCGTCCCAGACGAGTGGACTCTTTGTTCATTGAAACAAATAACTTGGTTTTATCTCCATTTATCACCAGATCCACTTTCGCCGACTGCTTTTCAATGCTCGAAGAAGCCGCAGTAACATCTCGCAATCCACGGCCAATGATATATATATTCATCTGCATACGCGAGCAACATGTGTCTTATGTTGAAGATGGTACCATTCCTGTTTACTGCTGCCCTCCGTATGATCATCTCCATTATGATGTTAAAGAGATCGCATGAAGGACTATCGCCTCGTCTGAAGCCTCGCTTGGTAGAAAATTGTCATTTTCTTGCCAATTTTCACTAAAGACTTCGTGTCAATCGGTGTAGTTGATACATAGTTGATACGATACGATAGTTGATACAGACACTTATATCACCTTTCTTGAGCACATAACATAGAACACCCAGATTCCAGTCATCGTGTTTATGAGCTGATGCATTCATGTTGCCAGCTCATCGCCGCCGGCTTTAAAAAGCTCTGCCAGCAGCTTTGTTATTTTAAGGCCGTGCAATTGCCGTGCTCATCTCGTTTTGGCTCGGGGGCGGACAGTCTACTCCACCGTCGATGATTGGCGTGATTTCGTCACTTATGCTGCCTGCAGGAACGGGCAGAGAACGAAAGTGTTACCTTCATATTTGCAGCACACTCCGAATGTCAGTGACCAGATTTCCGTCTCCTTCCTTATAGTAGGGATTCTTGGTCCAAAACTTTTGTTACCTTTTGGTAGAACTTTTGGGCTTCACCTCTATCCCTGCAATTTTCAATATCCTGGCTCTCTCTTTTCTGCCCTAGACGCTTCTTCCGCCTCAAGAGGTGTGTCATCTCCCTCCTCTTCTTATTATAACGCTCCGTCACTGCACGCTTTGCCATTGGCTGCAGTTTTGCCCTATATGCAGTATCCTTTTCTTCAGACATCGTACCAGGGCTTGTCTGAGCGAGGTTTTTCATAAACCAGTACGATCGTTGCAGCAGTGGTCGTAGAAATCGCAATATTCTGTCATTGGGTTGTCGGGAACATCAGAATTAGGGGGGTGGGTTCAAAGTAATTAGGAGAGTTGGTTGGAGTTGGCATTGGCTATTTCGGTGGTATGCAGCTTGGTGATGTCTAGCTCCGTTTGTGTTTGGTTACGGCCGTTTTTGGCACTGCTAACTAGCATGCGTACAATATTTGCACCGCCGTTTCTTATATTTTGATCAGCGGATATCCAGGTTGCCTTGTGGATATCTTTTTGCGGGAATATGGTTCCACTCACTACCATGTTTCTTGCCGACGCGAAACTTACTAGTCTGAATCCGTTATCGGAGGTGTTGTTATGCAGACTGAAATTTCCGATTGCTGAACCAAGAGCATCTTCCCTTCATATTTTAGTATTAAAATCTCCCAGAACAATTTTATTATCATATGCAGGGCAGTGGTCATATATCTCCTCCAGGCGCACATAGAATGCATCTTTAATGCCCTCATCTTTGTCTTCCGTCGGGGCGTGTACCCAAATCAGCGTTATGTAAAAATATTTCGCCTTTATATGAATAGGGGTTATTCGGTCATTTACATGGTTAAACCGCGGGACCAGATGTCGAAGTCTCTTGCCGACTATGAATACACATCCAAGTCTTGTCTTTCTGTATGGCAACTATACATGATGTCACAGTTGTTGCGACGTATGCATCACTGTCCCGTCCATCGCATTTCTTGTATGGCGGCGATGTCAGTCTTGATTTTATCGAGGATATCCGACAGTTGGATGGAAACACCTTCTCTATACCGAGTTTGGACATTCCAGTTGTATAATCGTAAAACATAGTCCTTGTAACGTTTGCGGGGTCGTCAACATATTGGGGGGGGTGGTTTGTTTTGTTTTTTATTTTCTTCGTGTTTTCATAATAATTGGTTTTGTTTAAGGAGAGTGGCTTATAAGGCCACCACGCCCGTTTCTAGTTTCGTGGAGCTGCAAAGCCACTAAGAGAGCCGTTGTGTTGAGCTTCAGTACTTATGTTACCTACTTCCTAAGACGTATCGGTGGTAGCATATCATTTGGTTACTGAACATTGCGTCTTCTCACATTTGCTACCACTTAACGGATGTTCAATGGCAATGCCCGGGGAATACGTGATGTCTCAGACGTTGTGAACTGTAGATTTGGTAAACATTTTTAAATTTGTATGTCACCCTTGGTCCGGTGGCCTGTTTTAATTTCCTTGATTATTTTTTCATATTTTTATTTATTTTTCCATATGCAGTCACATGTAATTATTTGTAATTTGCCTTTATTCATTGAGCTGAACTTCCACTGATCCTAAAAATTTCACTATCATGTATTCTGGATATTGTTGGAGTAAAATGTCTGACCGTGAACCTAACTTGTAGCCTGTATTTATATCTACACTATTAACAAACTGAATTTTATAAGTATGTCGTGCATATTATTATTGTTAAAACCTTCATTACAAAAAAAAAAATAATAATAATTAAATAATAACTAAATTTTTATGCTTAGGCCAAGCTCTCTTACATACTATATTTATAGACACGAGCGAGCCACACACTATAATAAATTCAAATCCATTTGTAAGTGGATTAGTAATAAATTAAATATTATAATTATTTTTATAACTGATAATAATGATGCATGTTACATACATAATGATTAACTCTACCTCTCTCTATACAGAAATACTTTAAATTATATGAATATTATTTAATACACCGAGAGAAAATAAACAAATGTACTTTTTGTACATAAAAACAAGTACAAGCCGGCATGTCTATGTATATATAACAACATATCACCAGTACTAAATAGACAAGCGAATTTTTGCCATTTTCAGTTTGAAATACAAACACGAACCTCATATAGTGATGAATGACGATGGCGATAATGATGATTATGAAGACGTGGTGGTGGTGATAGTGTGATGGCAGTAGTGCACTCAAAGGTGGCAACCGTGTCGCTGTTACTTCTTGCGTTATACAAGAAATGTCTCGTTGCTTATTTTGATTGATATTCACGTCAGAGGTACTCGATGTTCGTCGTCGTTGTATTGCATGCAATCGTCAATATTTGAAATTCAACACATTTAAGTTGTATTCTTGAAGTTGCAACATGCAACCAACGTTTTTCATTCACTTGTTCGTTACAGCGATTTTTAAATACCTGTTTAGCCATTGAGTGAATGTAGAAATGGAGGTGATTGCAAACAGGGGGGGAGTAAACCAAATGGCCAAATGGGTTGCCAGATGTTATTGGAAGAAATCTTTTTTAAAATAATATTTCATATTTATTAAGGAACGTTTGTGAACCTAAGAATAAGCAGAAGCTCTCTGCAAACGTCCCCATGTAGTTCACAACGTCCGATAGATCATGTGTTGCATAGGCAACGAGTCTTGACATACGTTCAGTGGTAGCAAATGTGAGGAAAAAGCCTCTTTATAATTTGAACAATAATCTTAAAAGAAATCATAATTTTAAATGGGTGGAGTAAATCTCAAAATATTCAAAGCAAAATATTTTTAACATTTTGAGGATTTTTTTTTACAAGGCAAATAAAGTGAGAAAATTTGAATGTCCTCCAACTATCATTTGTAAAGGAGGTACTTAAAAAAACTTAATTTTCCTTTGCACCCCATGAATGAGGTATGGGATAGCTTCTCGCGTTGTTGTGAATTAACACGCTGTCTATTTTAGATTCACAACTAACGGCACCTACTTGTTTATCGACGAATGCGAACGTCACTGTTTGGGAAGCTCTTACTAGACACGACGATTGAATCGACGCTTAATACTGCGAAGTTGCTGTCAACAACATTCGAGGGGAGCCGACAATGAAAGAAAATTTAATTTTTTTTTTTTTTTAAGATGACTGGAGCCAGGTTTGAACCTGCGATCTCCCGCATGGTAGTCGCGTGTTCTAACCACTATGCCACGGCCAGTCCGAAGTGATTATATTGTCCATTTACAATCCCATTACTTAATTTTTGAAAAAATTAATACTGGTAAATTTTCGTTAGGTTACTCGAGTTATCCTGCCAACATGCCAGTCAGCCAGCCAGACAGACGGACATGTCTCAATCAACTTAAAAAGTCCTGAAACGAATTTTAGGTCCCATACGTTTCCTTTAGTGGGTTACACTTTGCATACCCTCATCCTTAGTGATGATGGTATATATCATTTGATACGAAACAAGTGGAACGCATTAAAGAGCCAAGTTAGACCCCAAGTACCTTAAGACCAAATTCGTTTTAAGACTTTTAAGACGATTGAGCTATGCCCGTTTGTCCAGCTGGCTGAATGTCTGGTAGGCAGGATAACTCGAGTAAATCTTTAACTGATGCCTATGAAAATTTTCCAGTATAAATATTTTTCAAAATGAAGTAATGGGATTGCAAATGGGCGGAACAGCCCCACCCCTTTTGGTACCTCCCATACAAAATTACATATTTTTCGAAATGTAATATTTCTTTAACAACTTCCAAATGGAAAACAAGAGGCACACTGAATTTAGTCATATGTTGCGAAAAATTAACGCTTATGCAAATTTGACTCAGGAAAGAATATGAACTATATTCTGGGAGGTACCATTATATTATATATACCCTTATCCGTATGGGTGAGGGTATAAAAGTAACGAATCATTTGCCTATATCCCCCAAATGTTGAAGACCTCCGCAAACGCAATTAGGGCATCTGGAATGTCCAAAATCTCTACAGAGAAGGTGCCTCCATCAAAAGGCTGACATCACCGCCATACACTGCCATACAGAAAGACACGAATTTGGATGTGAATTCATAGTCCGCAAGAGACTTCAACATCTGGTCTCGCGGTGTATCCCTGTAAGTGACCGAACAGCCACTATTTGCATCAAGGCGAAATATTTGTACATTACGCTGATTTCTGCACACTCCTCGACGGAAGACAAATATGAGGGCATTAAAGATGCATTCTATGAGTGCATGGAGGAAATATATGACCGCTGCCCTGCACATGACATTAAAATTGTTCTGGGAACATTTTGATGCTAAAATAGGAAGGGAAGATGCTCTTGGTTCAGTAGTCGGGAAATTCAGTCTGCACAACAACACCTCTGATAACGGATTCAGACTAGTTAGCTACGCGTCGGCAAGAAACATGGTAGTGAGTGGAACCAGATTTCCGCATAAAGATATCCACAAGGCAACCTGGATATCCCCTGATCAATATACAAGAAATAAGATTGATCACGTGGTAATTGATGTAAGGCATGCCTCAAGCGTTATGGACGTGCACGTAATGCACAGTGCAAATATTGAATCGGATTACCATGTAGTTGCAGCAAAGATCTGCACGCGATTAATTAGCGCCAAAAAAGCTCGTAACCAAACGCAAAGTAAGCTAGACATCACAATGCAACATACCACCGAAATAGCCATTGCCTATTCCAACCAACTCTCTCAATGACTTAAAACAAACCCCAATAGTTCTGATGTTTTCGACACACAATGACAGCTTATTGCGAATTTTATCACCACTGCCACAACGACCATACTGGGTTACGAAAAACCACACTCAGACAAGCCCTGGTGCGATAAGGAATATCGCACAATGTCTGATAAAAAAGATGTTGCATACAGGGCAAAACTGCAGCCAATGGCGACGCGTGCGGTGACGGAGCGTTATAATGTGAAGGGAATGAAGATGAAACGCCTGTTCAGGCGGAAAAGGGATATCGAAAACTACACGGATAGAGGTAAGGCCTGAAAGTTGTACCAAAAGGTAAGAAGCTAAGGTTTTGGACCAGGTATCCCCACCTGTAAGGACGCAGGGTCACTGACATTCAGAGTGTGCTGCAAATATGGAGGGAACAGTTTCGATCTCATATCTTTTCCGAAGGCGGAGTAAGTGACGAAATCACACCAATCATCGACGAAGGAGTTGGCTGTCCACCACCGAGCCAAAACGAGATCAGCACGGCAATTGCAATGCTTAAAAACACCAAAGCTGCTACAGCCGAAGGACTGCTGGCAGAGCTTTTTTTTTGCACCAGCTCATAAACACGATTAGACAATCTATCTTAAAAAAAAAACGTAATTTCCCTTTCCACCGCATGAATGAGGTATGGGATAGCTTCTCGCGTTGTTGTAAATTAACACGCTTTCTATTTCAGATTTCTATTTGAGAAGCTTCCCTACGGGAAAATGAACTGGTACAGTACAAGTCACGGGACCGGTTCCCTGGGGTGCATGAACCGGTTCTAGTTCCGGAACTTTTGTATGTAGAGAACCGGTACGTTTTGTATGGGGTTGGCCACTAAAGTGTCAATTGACACCTAACTGATACTTTGTGATGTGTCTTGAACCGGTTCAATAGTACAAACCCTACGACAGGTTCACAAAAAACCAGTCACCTAACTATGATATCAGTTTTTTGGTAATATGTCCCAATAAAAGACGAAAAAATTAAATAAAACTTTTTGTTAAATTACTTAGTTGTCTAGGGTTAAATTATATATAAATATATTATATTTTTTCTGACCTTTCTACTTATTTATCAACAAACGTTGGAAACACAACGCCGCAGAATACTACAGATCAGTCAAATTGACTTTTCTTTAACACTTTAGAACCAGTTTGGTGACACATCCCCTCTTCACCCGTCCTGAGATAGGTACACTCAGGTAAATTAACACCAATTTTCCCGTAGGATTTTTACTAGACATGCCGATAAACTTGAACTGCGAAGTTGCTGTCGACAACATCGAGGGGCCCGTCAATGAAAGAAAAATGTAGATAACTGGAGGCGGGAATCAAACCCGGGATCTCCCTCATGGTAGTCGCGTGTTCTAACCACTATGTCACGGCCGGTCCCAGGTGACGATCTATCTATGGAGCTCAAAAGACCGAAGCGCTTGGAAAACTTTTCTACGTGCAACTACTGATAGATACATTTCTGTTGTTGCTGCCATTAAAGAAGGGGAATTGCCGAGGAGAAAATTCAGTACCTTGGGATATTGGGCGGCAATATTCATTTACTTACTAATGGTAAAGCGGCTTTCAGATCCCTGGAGAACGTGTACACCACTTCGGGAAATATTCGAGAATGGCGGCCGTTTCTGGAGGAGACATGGGTTCCAGGACACAGGAACATATATGGTAACTAATAAGCCGATGAATAGGCAAGAGCCGCCTTAATAGTAAAATTAGTTATTCTTTCATAAGGGGAAAACAGCTAATTAAGGGGAAACTGAACCTTATTACTAAAGAAAGATGGGTGAGGGTACCCACTTGCCCAGCGATCAACAGATTTGGGCTAACATTAATACACAGATGACACGATTTACGCTAAACCTGTCTAGAGTCCATCTAAGGAACATCATAGCTGTAATAAACGGTCACTGGTCGTTTGAAAATTACGCTAAGAGACATTGGCCAGATATTTACCGTACAGCAAATACCTGAAGAAAATCCAAGTAATTCACATCTACACTTATCATCTTTTTATCTACTGCAAAACTGCACCTCATAATCCATGTTAGTGTTCCTAGGTATGAAGTATTTATCGGGCCACAGACAATCTGGCCACATTGTTGCGTGATAAATATACAACAACTAGTATGTATTTAACATCGTAGTTAGAAATTATTTTAATTATCAGTCAATAACACGCACTTTTATGTAAATATTCCCCACCTGACGAAGAGAAACCTACCACTTAGACACTAACCGCGCAACGTAAAGAGTCCACGGAACGGATGTACTCGTACAGTCCGCATGTATCGCGGTAGCTGCAACATCATACCATCGAAAGTCATCATTAGACACACTATACACCTCAGTAGTAGTTTGTAGCGAGAGGAGACGGAAACTATTTGGCGATTTGCCGTAATTTATGCAAGACTACGACTACGACGGACGACCAGTGCTTAATTTGGCATAACTTAGTGTTAATAATAACAAGACATTATAGAGTTTTTCCAACGACTTTTCTCTTTCTCTGTGTGCGGTACGGTATCTGTGCGAGGCCATTAAGACACCTACTAATAACAATGTTGGATGGAAAACTTTTCTTAATGGCCGCCACAAAAATCACGTCATTTTGTTTGGGAGGAAAAGGGGTCTGTCTCAGTTTGTAACTTTCATTAGTACTAATCATTTTAATGCAGTTGCGACCAATTTTGTTTGTTATTTGTTTCTTTTCTTAATTATTCATTTTTATTCTCGCGTCTCGCCATTCGTCATATCTTTTGTGCGGCATTTGCATAGACTTAGAGGAGGGAGTTTTGCGATTTGCATTTTTCTTGTTGCTCCACCAAATTGAAGGGTTTTCGCAGAGCAAATGTGTTGCAGTTGCATGACCTCGTTATGTGTTGTATGGGGAGGTGTAATTAGCCCTAATAACACACTCTCGTTGATATTTTTGAGGTCTTCCTGCAGCATTTTGATTTAAATTGGTTTTAATGTGACTTACAATACATATATACAATTGGTTTTTATACCTTTATGATCAATCCGGGTCTCTTGGCCTCTTCTACTCTTTGCAGCTTTACAATTGATTCCTCCTCTGTATATTTCAGTTACAGCATTGCAATTGTACTTTTTTTGTTGTTGTCTCTTCTGCCGCCGCTCCTTGATCATTAATCACAACATCTTTTGGATTGGTGTCGTGCCGACACATTCGACATCATAATTTCAATAAACAAATTACAATCAATCTGTCATCATTGTTATTGTCAAAATACAGTTTCGTTTTATTGTCTTCACAAAAGGCACAATTTGACTTAATCATTGCTAGGTTTTGTTCTTTTCTTTTCTGTTTGAAGTCCCACTCGCACAAAGCAATCACAGATGCTGCTGCTGCCATTATTGTCTTGTGCCGCTCTTGGCTTTTGTAAATCCTTTTACGATGATGATTTATGGTATGATGAATATCATTTTGACACTAGTATGTATAAGGCGGCGACACCAGAAAGGCATTGTGTCTTAAATCTCAATTACATGATTGTCTCTTAAGAGTGCGCTATAGTAAAATGTCGCGTATAGTCAATGGGTTAAAAACTAAGATCAATGCGAGAGTAATGTGAATGCTGAAGATATTATTATAACTAATTGGAATGGTACGGCTTCTTGATAAATACGCGTGAACTGGGCGTAGTTTTTGGCTTAGTTCGGATCCAAAAGCTACGATAAAACAAGAACACTACAGAATCGCGAGCATAGAGTTCAAACGAGATATTGAGGCTCCCGGCTCGCGAGACGGGAGCTGTCTTAATTTTTTTGGATCCCAGCTTCGAGTCCCATTCCTGTAGCCAGATCGGTTTTTGAGCTAATGCATATACGTCACTCGAGATGAACTCGATCTTGAAAGGTGAGGATCCCTGTTCCAGAAGATTTACCTGTTACTTTTTGGTAAAAATTTCGGGCTTCACCACTAACCTTTTTGGATATCTTTATACTCTCTTCTCCACCATAGGCGTTCCGTTTACACTCTTTTCTTTTTTACTTACTTACTTAAGTAGCCCATTACAACTTACGAACGTGGTTTATAATAGACACGCTTCTGTCTTCTGCGTGCGGTCAACCACTTGGTCCTTCCAACGCAGTTTAGGTGTTCCTGGTCTGCGTTTTCCTTCTGGTTCGCCTTCAAACACATTTCCCACTGGAGCATTTACATACATTCTCGAAACATGTTACAGCCATCGTAGTCGTTGGATTCTGACACTTTTAGCTTTGTCGATGTCGTGGTATAGTTCATACTGCTCATAGTTCATCCGACGGCGAAACTCGCCGTCGACACAAATAGGTCCATATATTTTTGGTGTGCTTTTCTCTCAAATACTCTCCGGTTTTGCATGTCCGTTGTCGAAAGCACCCACTATTCGGCAGCATACAACAGAATGGGTAAAATTAGTATTCAGAGATAAGCTGGTGTTACTAAAGTGTTTTTAAAGTCCGTAAAAACATCTATTAGCGAACACTATTCTCCGCTTGATTTCTTGGCTGACACTATTTTTCTTATTGACGGAAGATCCGAGGTAGGTTAATTCATATACTACCACAAAACAATATTTGTCAACGTTCACGGTGCGTACCCATCGAAAGGGCTCTTTGTTCGTCGTACAAACCCATTTTTGCTTACTCTTTTTTAGTGACGAGAAAACTGCAGTGACATCCCACAGTTTTCGGCTGATGATGGCTATATCAACGGCATACACTATTGGCATGTGGCTCTTGTGGAATATGGTGCCGGACATGTTGACATCAACCTTTCTCATCGCCTTCTCCATAACTATATTAAATAGTGTACAGGACAAGATATCAACCTGTCGGGGACCTCTTTCCGTGTTGAATGGTTCAGAGTGGCCCTTACCAATCTTAACTAAGGATTTGGTGTTTTCCAAGGTACATCTGCAAAGTCGAATCAGCTTTGCAGGAATACCAAACTCAGACATGGCCTCATAAAGCCTATTCCTTATCGGAGAGTCGAAGGCAGCTTTGTAGTAGACAAAAAGGTGGTAGGTGTCGATCTGCTTTTCATGGGTTTTTCCAGGATTTGTCGTAAGGTAAATATTTGATCCGTCGTAGATTTGCCAGGTCTAAAGCCGCACTGATATGGTTCAATTAGTTTTTCTACAATTGGCTTTAGACGTTCACACAATATGCTTGAAAGGACCTTGTACGCAATTGGTAATAGGCTTATTCCACGGTAGTTTTTACATTCACTACGATCTCCTTTCTTGAATATGGGACATAACAGACTGAGACTCCAATCCCCGGGCATGCTCTCCTCTCGCCAGATGTTCTCCATGAGCTGATGCATGATCCTAATCAGCAGTACCTCGTCTGCCTTAAACAATTCAGCAGGGAGACCATCGGCTCCATCCGCTTTGTTGTTATAAGGCGGGAGATTGCCACACGTATCTCGCTCTGGCTCGAAGGTGGGTCTTCTGGAGTGGTGTCCATATATAGTAAATTTCTGAAATCATCTCTCTCTAGCAAAATTCTGAAATGATCTCTCCATATCTTCAGATAGTTATCCGGGTCTGTCTCTAGCTATCCATCGCTATCCTTGCAGGAGGGCAACCCTGTTCCACGCATTCCCGTGTTAACTCTGATAGAATTTTCGGGCTTTCACCTCTACTTTGGAGCAACTCTGTGCACTCATCCTGCTTCTTCTTCAGCTCCTTTTTCCGTCTAAAAAGACGAGTTCCCTCTCGTCTGTTCTCCCTGTACCGTTCAAGAACAACTCGCGTTGCCATTGGCTGCAGTTTCGCCCCGTTACAACAACCGTCTCTCTCGTGGCATTGCGACATTCATCATCGTACCAGGCATCTTCTTGAGACGGCTTTGAGTACCCAAGTACGCTTCTCGCAGTGAGGTAATATTATCAGGGGTTGGAGCATTCCGTAGCAGTTGAATTAGGTGGTTGGAGTAGGCGTCCGCTACCTCTGTGGTCCGCAGTTTACCGATGTCCAGGTTTCGTTGTGCATGGTTACATACGTTTTTCGCCATGCTTAGACTTGTGCGTACCTTAACTGCGGTAAGGAAGTGATCGAAGTCAATGTTCGCACCACTGATCAAGAACACTCGATGCATTTATTAGCAAGAAGGATTCTTCTCCGGATTTCGAGGCAGACATTATTTGTTTTGATGTTGATGGCGGATCATAAGTAGATAAAATTATCACCGTTCACGCAGTTTTGCTGAAACTAATAACTTAGTTTTGTTCTCGTTCACCATTAAATCCATTTTCGCTGATGCCTTCTGTATACCTGAGAAGGCTGCAGTCACATTCCGCAGTTTTCGACCAATGATGCCTACGTCATCAGCGTACGCGAGTAGAGTATTTGTTGAATACCGTTCCACTCATGTTTACTGCAGCTTCCCCATTATCATCTCCATCACTATGTTGAAGAGGTCACACGATAGGCCATCGCCTTGTTTTAGGCCTCGTCTTGTGTAGAATGGCTCCGTATGGTCCTTGCAAATCTTCACTGAAGACTTCGTGGCAGCCAGCTTTATTCCGCAAAGGCGTATCAGCTTCGCTGGAACGTGTCGATCTGTTTCTCTTCGTTTTTTTTCCAAAATTTTGCGAAATATCTGGTCAGCCACACGGATAAGGCCAGATCAGGTTGGATAACAGCACACTCGACAGGACCTTATATGCGATGGGTGAAAGGCTGATCTCGCGGTAGTTAGAGAACACACTAACATTCGAATCATCGGGCATGCACTAATTAAGCCAAACCGTGTGTAGAAGCTGGTGCAAGCACGTTAGCAGCTTCTCGCCATCGGATTTAAAGAGCTATGCCGGAAATCCATCGGCACGGGCTGCTTTATTGATATATTGATTCTGCGTATCTGTAACCAGATTTCCATCCTTGGAGCCCAGTACCGTAGCCTTTTGTTTTTACTTTTTGGTAAAATGTTCGGGCCTCACCTCTATCCCTTCGCTTAAATAGCTGTTTCGCCTATTTAATTGCCTCCTTCTGCGTTCCCTAAAAGCCCGGGTTACAATTGGCTGTAGCGTTGCCCTATAAGCAGCATCCTGTTCTTCAGATACTATGCGACATTCTTAATCGTACCGGGATTTGTCTGAGGGCCGTTTTTCATATCCTAGCACGGTTGTTGCGACGGTGGCCATGGAATGCGCAATTAGCTGCCACTGTGTATCGTGAACGTCAGAAGTAGTGGCGTTTTGTGGTAGTTGTTGGGAGATCTGTTTGGAGTAGGCAGTGGCTAGCTCTGGAGTTTGCAGCTCCGCGATGTCAAGCTTTCTGTGTGTTTGGTTACGTGCGTTTTACGCTCTGCTCAATCTTGTCCGCACCTTGGCTGCAACTAGGTAATGATCCGAGCCAATATTAGCACTACGGATCACACGAACGTCCACGACACTAGATGCATGCCTTGGTGTTTCGATCGAGGATAGCCAAGTTACCTTGTGGATATCTTCGTGCTGGAATCTGTTTGCACTTACTACGATGTTCCTTCCCGCAGCGAAGCTATCCTGAATTTACCGATCGATGGGCCAAGAACATCTTTCCTTCCTATTTTTGCATTAAAGTCTCCCAGAACGATGTTAACGTCGTGGCCAGGGCAGCGGTCGTATGTTTCCTCAAGGCGCTCGTAAAATGCATCTTTAATCTCATCGTCTTTATCTTCCGTCGGAGCATGAGCACAAATCAGCGTAATGTAGAAATATTTCGGCTTGATGCGGATTGTGGCTATCCGATCACTAACAGAATTGAACCGCGAGACAAGATGTCTGAGTCTCTCGCCAACTGCAAATCAATATCCAAATTCGTGCTTTCCCGCATGGCAGCTGTAATAGATGTCCCTATTTTTACGTCGCAAGCATCCTTGTCCTGACCATCTCATCTCCTGGATGGCGGTGACGTCAGCTTTATATTTTTGGATGACATCCGCCATTCTGATAGTGGCACCTACTCTATAATGTATATCAATTTACTTTATTAAAAAGTCCTATATGGTAAGCCAGCACTATCAAATAAAGAACCTATGTCTTGAGTGATGCCTTATCATAATCAAGTCCTAATCAAAGTAAGAGTCCATAAACTTCATTATAGGGTATGATTAATGCGACTACAACTTCATACTGCTATTCTTCAAAATATGCCTATGCTCTTCAACTGTTCATACAAAATAATGACATAATATGGCGGCTAAAAGACAAAAAGCTTAAAATTACGTTGTGATTATGGAAATGTTTTTCTTTTGTCTCCTCACTTTGAAGTGGAAAACTGGAATTATTCACTCAACTCAAACTGCCAAAGTACCTACGAGTAGTTGTACTTCTGGCAGCATCAACACACACGCGGAGTATGTTCATATGTATGAATGTGACGACTTCAACAACGACAAGAACAACAACTCTAAAGAAGTGGATTCGTATTGGTTCCACTCACCTCATCCGATATAAACATCATCATCATCAGCTTCACCATAACCACCTCTTCTGCTGGTCGCTATCTTGTGCTTCTTTGGCGGTTAATGAAACTCTGTGCGATTGGCTGAATGAAAAGTCCCCCAGTGACCGGTTGTTGTGTGGAGACCGGTGAAAGATCAAAAAATAGAAGACGATGGGCACAGTAAGAGCGTACAACCAGCAACAACAACAACATAAACTGTGGCAGACTAACATTGTCTTGCAACGCCGCCATATTTGACTTTTTAGAAAGGCAGTAACGAAAGCCCTCTAAAGATGCTGCCGCTACCACAGCCGCTCCCAGTCTCATACGCGTAATATAAGAAAAGCACCGCAGCTGCAAACTCAGCAATGCCAGCATTACATACCTACCTGGACTATTGTATGAATGAATGATTGGGGAGGTCTACAATCATCTTCGTATTTGTTTGTTAGCTTAATTAAAGCCATAGGAGTTGTGTTTTTGTTTTGCTTTCGTAATTTGACTCGTAACATATGTTTGCATTTAAAACTCTTATTTTGTCAATTATATGATTTTAAATTTTACCACATTTTAAGTAATAGCGGAAAATGTTTAAATAACCCACTTCCTTTGAATTAATTTGCTAATTTGTTAATCAATCGCTTGGCATGCAACAAATCATCCACATGTGCTTTTGATTGATCTGCTGACATGCATTCACTTGTAATACCTCGAGATATGTATTAAGAGAGTGAAAAAAATAAATACGTGACAGTATTTCAATTTGTTCGATAAAGTGTTAATTAAAGTCTTTTGGTATCGTATCATAATTGTCCATATGATGTCATGTGGTTTCAGTGTTTTTTCTGTTTTTTTTTTTGCTATCGCTGAGTGTTTCTATCATCATGCGTCGTTGGAACATATGAAGATATTACCTGTCCATACGGATGGGTACCTTGGATATTTACACTACATGTTGCACGTATACACGCACAGTGTGACAAAATGGAATGGGATTTGGCATTAAATTTAACAACAACATTATATAAACGCATAGAAAACAAATCAAAAATTTCAAATTCTTTATTTATAAAAAGTAAAAAAAGTTTCGCGCAAACAATAGAACAAAAACAGCGTGGTAGAGATGTTGATGTTTCACTGGAATAAATATAAACTGCTTTTTATGTAAGACAATTCACTTTTTGATTATTTTCTATTTAAAACATAAAAGAAATGGCTCGCTGACAAAAAATTTGCCTACTCGACTGCACGTCGAGCACCATTACAAAGAGGTGGATTATATTTTTGATACAATATATTTGATATATTTACGATTTATATGTCATATCGTCGGTATCCTGCAAAAAGGTGTCAAGTCCACTCTTTGTGAAATGGACTAAATGATGCAAATGTGCTTATGCCGGTTAAAAAAAAATTATAATGTCTATTTAATCCCCAAACACAAGCTGCCATAAACTTTAGATAAGCAGTAACTCAGCAATACAACAAGTGGGCTTGAGACCTTTTTGCAGGATACCGACGATTTGTAGACTTATTTTATATTAAAAACAGCGATAAAACCTTGAGTTGTGTAGCCAATTACACAGTGCGACAGATGAAACTGAAGTCGAAAGGCCGGGGAAATGATACTATTTTTCTCTCTCTCATATTACATATTAGTATGGGAGTAGATACGTGTTCGATACATTTATGGGTAAAAAACTTCTTCAACATCTTTAATTAACGGTTCCCATTGACTGTTACTGTTACACGACTTCAACCCTATAGACTGCAATGAATGATTTTCTAATACGGTGTCGCTAAGGCGTGGATGAGCATGGATAACACTGTTATAAAAAAAAAAATATTTTTAATTTTTCTTTGTATCTGAATTGTGATTCCTATGGTTATTAATATAATGATTTCAAATATGTTTTCAGATTTTGTTCATCAGGCACAGTTTTTTAGTTATTTGGATTTAATTTTTTTTTCAGCTTTCTTTATGTTGCATTAAAATACATTTTGCATAAATGTAATGAAAACTTTTTTTGATCCAACGGAATTTTTTCTAAATACTATAACCGATACTAGTAGAGCTTAATACATGAAAAATAAGAAGAACAAATATGTTTTTTTTAATTAGTTAACAAAGTTTTTTTTATTTATTTTATGCTGAATACCCTTGCAGTCTCCTAAAATGTTCCAGGAGCAGTCAGCGAATATAGTAGGCATATATTTTCCTTCGTAACGCTTTTCCAAAGTTAGAATGTCTTTGTGGAACCTTTCACCATATTCGTCGGACACGTCGCTGCAGCATTTATAAAATAAATCCAAATAAGAGAGCAAAAACGCACTTTCAAGGACATTTTGCATTTCAATTTTACGAACAATTTAAAAAGGGAATAAGGTGATTATAAAATATAATAGGGCGATAATTGCAGTCGAAAAGGCATGTTGCTGATGTTGCCACCTGTTTCTACTATATTTTTAAACTATCGTCTCCATACAAATTTTTAATGAAAAACAAAACTTATTTGCAAATAGCCAAACTAGCCCACTACGCCTGATATCAAAATTCTGGTTACGTATATGAATTTCCCATGTCAAAAACTCTTAGAAACATATAATGAAACACAAGAAAAAAATCCCTATTCGAACAGTGTAATCCATGAGTAATTGTCGAAAAATCAATGCATCCACAAAGAGTGACAGTTTCGTGCGGTTTATGGGCTGGCCATCATCGGGCCGTTTTTTTTTCTAAAATGAGGCCGGTAAGGCAGTTACTGTGAATGGTGTTCGCTACCGATTGATGATTAGAAGATATGGCTGTGGACGATATGTGGTTTTAGCAGGACAGTGCCACTTGCCACAAAGCTAACGAAACAATGGCTCTTTTGCGCTACAAATTCAATGGCTGTGTTATTTCACGTGGTGACGATGTTAATTGGCACATTAACGGCATAGAACCTCAATTATGCCTCAGCGCCATCAAAAATTTAGACCATCGGATGAAGGTGTGCCGGATAGGTCGCGGCGGCCATTTGGCCGATATTTTGTTCCATACATAATTGAACCATACCAATATTATCAAAATACAAATATTATTCAAAATCAACATCGGCCATTAAGATTTAAGCACCCTTTATTTTGAAGTATACAGTCGAACTTCTCTATAACGGTCACTGCGGATCGCCGATTTATACTTTACAGAGAAAATTCGTGTTAGAGAGGTACAAATTCAGAAAAAAAACGTTCGGAAAATGCTTACTTTAAAAAGTCGTTATAGTGAAGTTCGACTGTGCATACTAATTTTGTATGGGAGATGACCACACTTAATTTTGTCTCGACTTCGCATATTCATAACGGAGGACAACAGTCTATGTTTCCAGACATCATTTTTAAAGGGATATGTCCAGCCATAACAAAAGCTTATATAATAATGTTTCTAACCACTTTTTCTATTCCATTTTCTATTTCCACTATTTCTTTTGTGGTATGTTCCATACCCAAATCTGATAATGCCGATATTTCGTTCAATTACATGGATTAGTGAAAAAGAAACTCACAGTTTAAAGTTTCAACACTCCCTCTGTAATAGTACTCAAAATATATTTTATTAAACAGTACCGATCACGCCAATTTTTCGTAAAATTTCACTACAGTGAAAAATTACTCACACAAAATGTAAAAACTTCCATTGTTAAAGTACTTCAGTTATACTCTGATCACAATTAACCTCGTATTATATCAAGATTGCCTAGAGTTGGCAATTCGGTTCAGCGGGGTAGCCCTATATGAAAACATCAATTCGAAGCATTAATTTTGACAAAAGACCTCCACTTCCTGCGTAAAAATTTCAGCTCTCCCAGGACCTCAAACCAGCAGACCATGGAAAGCGCCATCCTCAATCCTCAGAAACAAATGCACCTACAACCAGCAACTGTCTGGTGCGGTAATTTTTTGAAAAAAAATGCCGATATTTTAGTGGTTGTTGTCGACATTGTAACGGAGTTCTTGTGGTTCCACCAAGACGGCAACGGATTTCAGAAATAATTATCTAAAAAAATTCTGATGTCAACTGGCCACCAATTAGGGATTTTTTCTTTAGGGATTTGTAAAATCTCTTGTTTATGCGAATAAACCAGAAACAACTCCAGAGCTCTTTTCCGAAATCTAATCCATATCCCAAAATTTTGCAAACAATTTTAAGCTAAGCCATAGGCTCAATCAATTTCCCCTTCCAAAGAAAGCACTTTATAAAAGAAAACAATATATATACATTTAGATACATTTAGAAAAAAATTTAATATTTGCATTTGTTATCAAAATGGATCCAAAATATCGGAAATTGTGTATTAGTTATTACTAGGGCAAGGAATATTTTGCAAATGAATATTTTTTCTGGACATCCCTCAAATAGAAACGGTTAAGTTATTACGAATCATGAAATTCCTTTGCATATTTTACAAAAAAAAAGAGTGTTTGCATATTTTTGCGCATATTTTAGCAAATTTTACAATAAATGCATGTTTTTGTTGCATAATTTAGCTTTTTTAATTAAGAACCACTTTAAAATGTAAAAGGCCTTAAACTTTTTGTGGGACAAATTTGGGTACTCATCTGAATTACAATAAATTTTTACACCGATATCCAAGGGATATAGGAAGCAAATTTTATTGTGGAAAGTTTATATGAAAAGATTATATGCCCGACAAAAAAAATCTGTGCCCTCAGTCAATAAAAATCAACAACTAGTTACCTAGCACGGTGAGTGTTTCAACAAATATGAAGTTCTTTCTATTCGAACCGCTGCAGCGCCTACATGGGAAAGGCGGCAATTGTAGTTTATTAACGAAGTCATTTTATTGAACTGTATTCTATTACACCAAATAAAAAAAATTATCGTTTAAAAAACGCCTTCGCGTGTTCTGTTTTTCAATGATAGATGTCCTAGTATTCCGATTCCTCCAGTGCCAATTATAACAAGATTAAAAGTTAAAGATCTCCACGGTGCCAATTCGACATCGATTAATTAATTTTGTTTGTACTTATACGAGTATAAAAATAATTATTGTGTCCTATTTGACAAAATTTATGATTTTTTTCCCTTTTTTTTAATAAAATTTTAAATAATTTTTTAATTGCATATTTTATGTGTTTTTAGTGCATATTTTTGAATTTTAAGTGCATGTTGTATGCGCATATTTCCTTTTTTTTAGTGCATACAATTCCTTGCTCTTGTATTTACAAACATTTGTAAACAAATATCCCAAAATCAATATTTACCACCAATCGCACATCTTCAATTTCATTCCACTGTACCCACCACAGCAATTACGATATTTATTTTTTTTTAACGATTTTAAAAATTTCAAATTTTGCTGTTAATAACACGTCTGACGGTGTTAATTACTTTCCTATATTGATAAATATCAATCAATTCAAACCCAATCGCTTTAAACATAAACGCCCGTCCCAACCGTCCCTATTCGCATGATGTGTTTATTGAAGGCAAACAACAACAAGAAAACACAACTAGTACTGACGTTCGTGTATTGCAATTTATTGGCATTATGAACAAATAACAACAAAAATGCCAACAATGTCGTCACTTAACAACAATTAATTAAATATTTAAAAGGTATTTGATTTCACCATTTAACACTTCCATTAATATTAATATTAAAAATGTGCGACTCAGATGACATTATGAGCTGGCATTGTCTCAATCTTAATAAAGATCTTAATTGATTTAGATGTAAACAATTTGAAAGATATGAGCACAAAAAAAAACAAAACAGAAGATTCGCCACATTTCATCATCATATTTGCAACGATCACTAGTCGTCGTATATTCTGCGGATGTGGGTAAATGTCAGTGTGGTGACTTATCTGTGAGTGAGTATGTCATATGTAGTTTGTTTTACTATTCAATATATAGATGATCAATTAAGATGTTATGACATAATTTATGACACAGCAGTGATCAATTTGATATAAATTGTGAGTTTTTTTCTCATATAGGAAAAAGTTTTATGCAAAGCGAGATGTATAATGATACTTTCTTAATATATGTTTATGATCGAAATATTGTAATACTACTGCTCTTGAAAAACCTTAAGAAAATAATATAAATTATTCTTACTGGAAATTTTCTTATTTTTTTAAATATTATCTACATAAATATATCCACGCTCCCCTTATTTCCTTTCAAAGTCTTTATGGGTTAAGTGTCTGACAAAAAATCGTGTACATTTTTAAATACGCAATTAAAACTCATTAGCTAAGGGATATAAAGACAATTAGCGCCAAACATACCTCTACACACTTACATCCCCTCCCCATTGCCATTATGCTAAAATACAAAATCTGTATATTTTGCTAAAGTGTCACTAAATGTTTTCATTTCACCAGAGCTGATTGCTGTGTCATTTGTGATGGAGCAAAACCTTACAAAATATTGCTAATTATTTTGCATGCAACCGCCGCAACATTCACATGCAGCTCGTCCAGTCAGACGATTTGTTGCGGCCGCCAGAGCAGCAGCAGCAACTGAAATCGAGGGTAATTTCTTGTCGATTGCCACCACCAAAAACGGAGTCTCATTAAATTGTCACGCATGCTGTACATTTTATGCACACTTTGAAGTTGCTGCTGCACTGCAGCACTCATATACCGCATGTTGCATGTACTTAATCGGCGACCGTGGTTTGATGGCTGTGCCACATTTGTCTCATCCACCAACACCAACATTGGGATACCAGGCAGGCAGGCAAATTTCCTCAATCATGAGTTGTGACATTATTTTGGAAGAAGACGATGGAGACACAACAACAAACGTCATGACATTATGTGTGGAAAATTTGTGTCATCTTTTGGTAAGAAGAAAACATTGGTTGACACTTGTCTGACATTTGAGTTGTCAGCGGTTCTGTTGCTGTCGATGGGGCGTCGGAAATGTTTGTGGGGACACATCAAACACAAGCACACGGGGCTCTTATATTCTGGTGTTCTGGAGTTGTTAATAGCTTTGCAATGTGGCACATAAGTCAATATATTTACATCATTAAGTTGCTTCTAAATGCCCCAGGGTAAGATGTTAGAGGTTTTGTTTTGTTGTAATATTTAAGAGTTTTGACAGTAGAACGCAGTGAGAGATTGCCACGAACTTTTGAGGTGAGGAAGTGATAAGACAATATAATGCATAAGGAGTGTGTAATAGCGGAAAGTGAAATTATCGGCTATGGGAAAACGAATGAAAATATATAATTAATATAATATAATTAAAGCTATATTAGGGCGGCACACAGTGGTGCCTCTGCGGAAAAAATAAAAATTTTCGAACATTTAATTCCTAAATACAAATAGGTAAGGTGAAATAAGAAATATTTGAATAAGGAGACTTTATTAAATTTTTTTTAATTCTGTGCACGGAACCGGAAGCGGAAATCAGAAGAAATGTTTTCAGCTGTAATTGTACATTAGCTGAATTGAGCGATGAGTTTTTCTGACAAAATAATTCAAATTTATATTTTAGGGGCTTAGCTTTAAAAATATATTACTTTCTTCACACTTGAAAGAAAAAATTAATGAAATCGATCAAGTATTTCAAAAAATATAAGTACCCGACAAACCATTCGATTCGAGATTGATATCATTCTCGAATCATAAATTTAAAAAAACTTAATTTCCTTTTACACCACGTTTATGAGGTATGAGATAGCTTCTCGCGTTGTTGTGAATAAACACGCTTTCTATTTTTATATTCACAACTAACGGCACCTACTTTTTTATCAACGAATGCGAACGTCACTGTTTGAGAAACTTTTACTAGACATGCCGATCGAGGAGGCCGGCAATGAAAGAAGCATTTTATTTTATTTTTTATATGAATGTAGCTAGGAGTTGAACCTGGGATCTGCCGAATGGTAGCGTGTTCTAACCATCATGCCACGGCCATATTTCACTCGCGAGCGGGAGAAAAACCACATTCGTTCTCGAGTCGTCAAAGCGGTTCTTTACGAATCCAAAAGGCGATTCTATTACGAATCGAAAAAGCTAATCTTTTACGAATTAAAAAACAATTCTATTACGAATCGTAATAATGAATTCCATTCAAGATGCAAAATCTATAAATCATCCTTATTATTTAATTACTCCTTCTTTTCTTATTCTCTTCTGAGGCTTCGAAGACAAAATATGACAAAATATGGACACAGAGTAAAAAACATTTATGTAAAATATGATATATTTTTCAGAGACTACTTAATTGAAACCAATTTTATTCCAAACATATAGATTAAACTTTTTGTATGCATCTGTTGTCTCACTTAGTTAAAGTTTTGAAAATTAAAATTATAAAAAATTTGTGTTCCATATCATTGATTTCCAAATTCAGTTTTAAAAAACTTTTTTCTGCATGCCAAAAATTAACCCAAAGTTTGTTATGCATTTACCAATTACTTACTTAAATGAAAAAAGTGAAAAAAATCGAATTATTATCGCTTAAACGATTGGTAAAAGAATCGGTTTTAAGATACGTTTACAAATGTTCACCAGCGATTCGATAATGTTATATTTTTCAAATGTTTTTTTTTGAATTCTACCGCATTTTTATCGGGTTTACGATTAGTAAACGAATCGTAAAGCGAATGTTCACCAGTGATTTTATAATGTTATCATTTTCGAGTTCGTTTTAGAATCGCTTTTTACTAATCGCTTTAGCGAATTGCCATCGAATTGATAGCGAATCACCCCTCGCCACATGGTTTGTCGGGTATTAGAAATTTATGCCTTGAAAATGCCGGCCATTATACATTTGATGGACAAAAACTTTCTGTGCTACGACTTGCTACTATAAAAATGTATATAAATTAAAGGTTGAAATCTGTTGTTTGGATTTCTAGAAAAAAATTCAAATAGGGGACTCTATTATAATACCAAATATCGTTAAGATCGAAAGAGAATTACGGCCATGGTTTCATTTTGACCAAATTTTTAAATTTTCTTAATAACTTAGCTGGCTCTTCTTTGCAATCCCATTGAATTACATACCGCACGTAGAAAAATATTATAAGCGCTTCGATCTTCTGTGCTTCTTCTCCAGTTAGTCACACCAAATTCTGTAAGGTTCTCAGTAACTTGGTCTTTTCAACGGAGTTCTGGTCGCCCACTTCTGTGTCGTCCATCGATTTCATTGTCGAAGACTTTTCGAGCTGGAGCATTTTCGTCTATGCGTACAACATGACCTAGTCAACGCAGGTAGAACCAGTATCTGGTATAGCTGGATGGTTGTTCGTCGAGAGAGGGCTCTGCCATTAAATCGCTTGCTTAGTCCGTAGTAGCATTTATTAGCAAGCAGGATTCTTCTCCGGATATCCAGGCTGACATTATTTGTTTTGTTGATGATAGTGTCTAGGTAGATACAATTATCTACCACCTCGAAATTATAGTTGTCAACGTTTACGTAGTTTCCCAAACTAGGAGATGGTTTGTTCGTTGAGACTAATAACTTCTTTTCGTCCATGATCACCATGATTTTCGCTGATTCCTTCTGTATACTTGCGAGAGCTGCAGCCAGATCCCACAGTTTTCGACCGATGATGTCTACGTCATCAGCGTAACAGAGAATCATGTGGCTTTTGTTGAATATCGTGCCACTCGTGTTTACTGCAGCTTTCCTCATTATCACCTCCATCACTACGTTAAAGAGGTCACACGATAGGCCGTCGCCTTGTTTTAGGCCTCGTCTGTTGTAGAATGACTCAGTAAGGCCCTTCCCAATCTTCACTGAAGACTTCGTGTCAGTCAGCGTCATTTCCCAAAGGCGTATAAACTTCGCTGGATCACCAAACTCAGCCATGGCTTCGAGTAATTTCTGCCGTATTGTGTCTCTTGGGTCTTTTCCAGGATTTGCCGAAGTGTGAATATCTGGTCAGTTGTTGATTTTCCAGGTCTAAAGCCACACTGATAAGGCCCGATCAGGTTGGATAACACTGGCTTTAGTCTTTCACATAGCACACTCGACAGGACCTTAAATGCGATGGGTAAAAGTCTGATCCCACGGTAGTTGGAGCACACACTTGGATTAAATTTTTTGAGCACAGGGCATATTACGCTAAGATTCCAATCATCGGGCATGCACTCGTTAAGCCAAACAGTGCTTAGGAGCTGGTGCATGCTCGTTATCAGCTCCTCACCAGCGAAATTGAAGAGCTCTGCCAGAAGTCTGTCGACTCTAATTACCTCTGCTTGACTTGATGATAGGCAGTCTAAGCCGACGCACAGAGGAGTAAATTCAGTATCTGAGCGGCCAAAATTCGATTTCTTAAAAACCAATGTTTTTAATAATTACCAATTGTAGGGTAAAGAGAACAAAATGCTTAACTAGATTCCGTTATTTTTTCATTCCATTTTGCTTACATTCGTTTTCTACATGCTGTCAAAGTTACTTGTTGCTAATTGTGCATTTTATATTTTGTTGCGTTAAGGTAAAACAACAATTATAGCAGGCTATGGGAAGGCGTGTGTTTAGTTTAAACATAAAATGGATAATTATAAAGCAGGTTAATATCATTTAATCCACTTCGCTAAATAAAATTATAATTCAAAACCCAACTAGTAAAGCATCATTGAAAAATGTGGTATTTTTGTTAATTTCAGTGGGTATCAAAATCGAACTATGGACAAAAAGTTATGCATCACCACTTTTCACCCCTTCAATCTTTGATTAAATATAATCTTTAACATAGTATTGTTCAGATGAAAAAAAAATTGCGGGTTTTTGCGGTTTTGTGTTTTATAGCCATTTTTCTACTGCGAAAGAATAGACCATAATTTCTGCGGTTTTACTGAACTACTTTAGTTAACATACAGGATGTCCTATATCTCTATGCATTTATAGTTCCATGGTATCCAGACGAATAAAAAGTTATAGGAAGGAAGGGCTCTAAAATGCAACCTTGTGGAGATATATGGAAATACTAGGAATCTTAAAATTTTATAAATAACTACCTATTTATGCAAATTTGCACACGTGTCAGAGACTGATTTGTAGGGTGTTTTTTATTTAAAAATTACCAATAAAGACAATATTATATTCAATTGCGTAAAAAGTGGCATATTTTTTATTTCCCTTTCATATCATCCTTATAAAAAAAATTCTTAATTTTAATCTAATCTTAATCTTGTATATTCCGCAGTCACAGAGAGCCAGAGACAAAATCATATTGCCCATCTGTCTCATCACAACCGAAAAGCGTTAAACTCGTTGTTTTTAATTATTTTCTCTAAATATCGAATTAACGCTATTGTTTGTCACTCGTCGTGTAAAACGCTTTAATGTCTACAGATAATGGACAACAATGTCATCCAATGGTAAGAGAGATAATATACCAAAATAACTATCTGCCCTCACATGCTATCGAAAGTATCGCCAGCAGCGGAACATCCAAAAGCGTCCCCTCAACTAGAGCATAATGAAAGATGACACGTTTTTTTATAGCCAAAGCCGTAAAAAGAGGCCGAAAGGACGAAATATTTTTTTTTAATTCAGATCAGCTTTAACATATTTTGTTGTTGTAGCTAATGGAAACGAAACAACAATGGCGTTCACGCAATACTAATGTTTACGCATAACACCCTTGAATCCTTGGAGGTGTTGTGTTTTATCTCCGTTTGTCAGAGTATGGTGACAGACAATAGATGGATTTGTGGTGGTGCGTAGCCGCAGTGGTGGAAATGTTGTTTAAACACAGTTTTAAGGATATAAGGAGTAACGCTTCAATAAATTGTAACAAACAAACGAAACATGTCACAATGTTTCTTTTTTACTCTGTATTTTGGTTTTCAGTGTAAAAAACAAACCCCTATTTCTTTAGTATTCCACTGTACTCCTTATCCATAAACATAGTTTTGTTTATGTCACGTTAGCTGTTGGCTGAAGGATAATTGAAACTGGATCGTAAAATTTCATGTATAGCTGATAAACAAATATGGCTGAATTGTTTGTTGCGTAAGAGGAAGGTCTGTTCCAAATTGCGTGTAATTGAATTTGAGATCGTAAATCGTGAACCGTAGGAATTGATTTCAAGTGGCAGTAGTTGCTACACGTACCACAGCTTGTAAATATATATGTAACATTGTACATTGAATAATATAGCGTTGTAACTATGATGCTAATATAAAAGTATAAAATATTTTTAAGGCGGTTTAGATTTAGTAGTTAGTTATTACGTTTTTTTCTTGTTTTTAGAATACATGTACAATAATTGTACTTGTTAGTGCAATTCAAGTACTATTTGTCAATATCAAAGCACGTTTTGGTATAATAAAAATTACTTTTTGGTATAATAAAAGTACTTTTTTTGCGAATGTAAGTACTTTATTTACAGATGCTATTAGTACTTTTTGACACAATAAAAGTACATTTTGGTAAAGTAATAAAAAGTATTTAGAACAATAAAAGCATTACATATGTACAATGTAAGTACATTTTTGTGCACTATATTAAAAGTACTTTCAATACAGTAAAGGTTCTTTTTAGTACAATAAAAATACTTTTCAGTACAAACAAAGTACGTTTTGGGGCATTCAAAGTACACTTAAATAAACTTACATTTTGTTGCAATAAAAGTACTTTTTAGTGCCATTAAATTACATTTTTGTCTAAATAAAAGAAATTTTTTGTATAATAAAAATAATATTTGGAAGAGTAAAAGAACTTTCTGGTAAAGTAAGAGGACTTTTTTGTAAAATCAAAGTACTATTAAGAACCTTAAAAAAACATACATATCGCTGCATTTTGGTACACTGTAATAAAAGTACCATTATCGCAATAAAGGTACATTTTGGTAGAATAAAAATACATTTCAGTACAAAAAAGTACGTTCCGGACAATCAAAGTACTTTTAAATTCAATAAAAAAACGAAAATTTTGTTGCGATAAAAGTATTATTTAGTTCAATTAAATTAATTACATTCCTAAATAAAAATACTATTTGGTACAATAAAAATACTATTTAGAGCAGTATAAGTACTTTCTGTTAGACTACTTTTTGGTACAGTAAAATTACTTCTTACTACAATGATAGTACTTTCTGATGCTTTAAGAGTATTTTCTGGTACAATTGATTAAATATGTACATTTTGTAAAATAAATTCACTTATTGGTACAATAAAAGTTTTTTTTGCTGAATATAAGTACTTTTTGGAATACAAAGATACTATTCGTTAAAGTACTTTTTGGTATAGCAACAGTTCTTTGTGGAACAATAAAAGTATTTTTAGTATAATCAAAGTACATTTTGGTACACTAAAGTAAGAACATTTATCTTTTAGCACAGCAAAAGTAATTTGTGGTATATTTTGTAAAATAAAAATACTTTTTAACATAATGAAAGTACTTTTTAGTAAAACATAAGTTCTTTTAGTTCAATAAAATTACTTTTTAGGACAACATAAGTACTTTTTAGTTCAAGAAAAGCATTTACAAGTATTAATATTTTTCAAAACGAAGTAATGGAATTGTAAATGGGCAGAGTAACCACACACCTTCTTGTACCTCCCATACAAAATTACTTATGTTTGAAGAATTAAAATTTCTTTCAAAATTTCCAAACAGACAACTAAATGATATTTGAATTTCGTCTTGTAATAGTACCCAAACCCTCAAAAACCGAAACCTTTGACACGCCCCTTCTGGTACCTCCCATACAAACGACCGAATTAGCCCTCATAGGTTTACATACATATCTTTTTTGTAAGTACACTGAATTCAGTCAAATTTTGCGTGATTACGCTTATGAAATTTTGAATGAGCGATAAATATAGACTTTATCGGTTGACCGATATACAAAATTACCTATTTTTGTAAAATTAATATTTTTCCTATAACTTCCAAACGAGCACGAGGGGGAAAATGAAATTTAATGAGTGGATTTATCTTGTGACAGGAGGCCAAACCTCAGAAAACATAACTATTTGACACATTTCTTAGGGTGCCTCTTATACGAATGACCATATTCACCCTTATAGTTTTACATAAATATTATCATGTTAGTGCACTGAATTCAGTCAAATTTTGGGTAAGATGTTCACTTATATAAATTTGACTCCAGAATGAATATGGACTATATCTGTTGAACCCTTCTGGTACCTCCCATACAAAATGACCATATTTTGGAAAATTAATTTTTCTCCCATAACTTGCAAATAATGAAATTTGGTCAGTTAATTTATCTTGTAATAGTTATACCTATAACCGATTGCGCTCCGCAAGCAGGCATATAATAATACATAAGGAATTTTAATAAAAAATCGATTAATTTCAGTAACTAAAAACTTCAACAATATGTCATATTCGGTGATGGTAGTTATCAGTCAGTTTAAATTAACATAATATAACTTCAAATGTTTTCTTACAACCCTGCTAAAGAATGGAAAAATTAAACGGAACTTAGAGAGTAACCTATTGCATGTCGTAGATCGGGTCGTGAACAACATGAATCTGTATCCCCAAAATACCCTAAAAATCTTGACACCGTAAAAAATATCGGTTTTTCGTCATTTTCCTCACTTGAAGTCTTACACTGTACGACACGATTTTTCACCCATGATCAAACTGACCAGATTCTGAAAATATAGCTAAAATAAAAATATATAAAAATATAAAATATATATAAAAATATACTGAGAGATACAGTTTTTCTAGATCAGCTCATTTAAGTTTTTTACGAGCAATTTAATTTTTGGAGCTAAGCTCCCATACAACGACTTGAAAGTGACTTCTTCTTGTTCGCAGAACTCTGCGAGTTGTTAACAGATTTAGATTATTTTTTTTAGTGTTTTTCAAAGGCCAGGAGCGGGTTCTGACGAAGCCCAAATTTAAAATTTAAATTTGTGACAAATTTAATTTGTCAACACATTTTGGTAGTCAGAAACAGCACCTAGCCTTTTGAAAAACATTTAAAAACAAATTGTGACAATTTTAATTTTTGAAATTTTTTGAAATTTTTAATTTTGAGTACAATTTTCATGTGAGATGATTTATTATTAAATTTGTTAATCTAACTTAACGATCAGAAAGGTTATTTATTGTCAATATAAATGGCAATTCATTGCCACACACTTTAATTTTTGATCTTTGGATCTTGTCAGAACCCACTCCTGGCCATTTGAAACATATTTAAAAAAAAAAAATCATCAAAATCTGTTGACAATTTGTTTGTGACAAATTTTACATTTGGGCTTGGTCAGAACCACATCCTGGACATTTGAAATACATTTAAAAAAATTCGTCAAAATCTGTTAACAACTCTCTGAGTTCTGCGAACAGAAGGAAGTCACTTTCGAGTCGTTGTATGGGAGCTTAGCTCCAAAAATTAAATTGCTCGTAAAAAACTTAAATGAGCTGATCTAGAAAAACTAGAAGATACGTATATTCTTATTTTAGCTATATTTTCAAAATCTGGCCAGTTTGATCATGGGTGAGATCAATAGTTTAAATTTGTCTTACAGTGTTATGGCTCAGTCAATTCTTAAACGAGTTTGCATTTCTTTTGGAAAGAAGAATTTTTATTTTAATTCCAGAAAGATACATTTATATACATAGATAACAAACTTTTTCGCATTTTTTCTCCGTTTTTAAGTTTTAAGAAATTGTTATTCACTTTTTTATTAGAGTACCCATATGTTTATTTCAGAAAGTTTTACGATGAACTCAGTTAACTTAAAACTTAAAAAAAAAACTTAATTTCCCTTTGCACCCCATGAATGAGGTATGGAATAGCTTCTCGCGTTGTTGTGAATTAACACGCTTTCTATTTTAAGATTCACAACTAACGGCACCTACTTGTTTATCGACGAATGCAAACGTCACTGATTGAGAAGCTCTTACTAGACACGCCGATTGACTCGACACTTAATACTGCGAAGTTGCAGTCAACAACATTCGAGGGGATCCGGCAATGAAAGAACAATTTTTTTTTTTAAGATGACTGGAGCCAGACTTGAACATGCGATCTCCCGCATGGTAGTCGCGTGTTCTAACCACTATGCCACGGCCGGTCCCCTCAGTTAACAGTTCATAGTTTTCTTATTACATATTAAGAAGTGCTTTATTATCACTTGCTACTGATCTGCTGATAATTTAAAAGAGGTGATTTGAAAACGAATTTTCTTCATATATGCTGGGTAGCTATGTAACCTAGTATCCTCTCTGTTATTACTCTATAGTTACGTATTAATGATCCATTGATGAAATTAATCAATTATTGTTTCCTATATTTTTTATAGCTTACTTAATGTCTATTGGTTTTTTATTACCAAAATATAGGCGATAATACAACAGAGTTCCCCTAATGTTGGTTGGTAGTGGTGGTGGTTGATTAATGTTTCCATTCAGTACCTTTCGTCATTATTAATACATTTTCATGGGTGTAATTACTGTTTGTGTTATTTTTTTATTATAACCGGAAAATAAACCCCTTTTTCTTTGACGCTCTAAAACGTTTCCTTTTGTTTTGATGTCCCCTTCTGTTATGTTCCATGTGTTGTTGGTTACTTTTGATAAATTTATAGGATTTTCCGCAATTTTCCTCGGATAATTATAAAGATATCTCTAAAATGTCGGTGATATCATTGGCCGCCTAAAAATACGTCATACCATACGTCATATGTTGGGCATTTAGGAGCGTTTACAATTATTTGCTTTGCCAAATGTACAGTAAACGTTTTTTAATTTGTTCTGGTGGTTTAAGGTTTTTGGGAGACTCCAGAAGGTGATGTCTTGAAAATGTTTTGTGGTTAAAACAGATGGGATACGTTTGAGTCTCAGTATGGTAAATTTGAGAAGCAATGCACTTAAGACACTTGTAGTTCGTTTATGCCATGTAAGATTGGACGGTGCTAAGAGAAAATTTAAATGATGAATGCTTTCAACTAATAATTTTTTTTTAGATATTTAAAAAAACTTAATTTTCGAGTTATTTTCATTACGAAAATGACGAAATAGTGGGGAATTAAATGAAAATAATTGCTAAATGAATTCTTTAAAAATTTTTATAAAATATCTATCTAAGTTTTATTCAAGCTCAAGACTAGATTTTGAAAGAAGTTATAGCAGAGAATGACAGTTTTATTCAAGTTCAAGATCAGATTTTGAAAGAAGTTATAGCGGAGAATAAATATATCATATAGATATTTTGAATTCGGACACGAATCCTCATCAGCTGACTTTGGTACAATGATTGCGAAATCTTTATCAAGCCTAATGCTCCAAAATCTCATAACTAAATGAGAATTCTTTCTTGAGTACATACAGTAATATTTATGTATGTATGTGTGTATGTATTTTTATTGAAGCATATACTTAAGGTTTTGGGATTCGTCAAGATATTAAAGATGGAAATGTTTTGACAATTATAAAAATAGTAACGTAGCATTATAATGTCAGAAGAATGTTTTTATATCGTTGATTCCATGTCGAACTGGACACTTTTTTTTACTTGTAGAGTTTTTTTGATTCACAATGTTGCTGACTAAATTCTCCTGTAAAATTTTTTTTTATTTTTTTTTTTTGACTCTATGTTATGTTTTTACAGGAGAATTTAGTCAGCAACATTGTGAGTCAAAAAAACTCTACAAGTAAAAAAAGTGTCCAGTTCGACATGGAATCAACGATATAAAAACATTCTTCTGACATTATAATGCTACGTTACTATTTTTATAATTGTCAAAACATTTCCATCTTTAACATCTTGACGAATCCCAAAACCATAAGTATATGCTTCAATAAAACTACATACATAACAAAAAGAATTTCGCATTACACACCTCAAATCCTATCGTGACTCACTTTTATCCCTACCATACATAAGTTCTGTAAAAGCTATCATATATAATCTGCACAAACAATTTCAGCATATTGAGTAAATCCCATCATTTATTGGTCAGTTATATTGTTCCTGCTTTTGATGACATCATGAATTCGAATGAGTCAAATAATTTGACTCCCAATAAATTCATTTAAATATAACGACAATGGCCGTGACGATGACGGTTTCTTATGACATCCAATTATGACAAAAAGTTCCATGGCAACGAAGCACTACAATTTCACTCGTCAACAGCCGCAACACCAAAAAATGCTCAACTTTAGAGAAATCCACAAATATATTGGGGAATTCTAAGAAATGCTTTATAAGTTTTTATTAAAAATTAACAGATAAATATGCACTTAACAAATGTTACCGAAAGCTATCACCATAAAACGCGCTAAATACAGTGGACAGTGGAACCCGATTAAAAATGTTGTCAGGAATATGTTTGTGGTAGGAGGGAGGGTGGGTGGGGTGGCTGAATGCACAAAGAATTAAATTGCCTTTCTTGGCGACTTATTGTAGCGCTGATGATGGAGATGATAATGAGGAAATCTGAAGTAAATACGAGTGGCACGATATTCCACAAAAGCCACATGCTACATCGGTCGAAAACTGCGGGATATGACTGCAGCTTTCTCAAGTATACAGAAGGAATCAGCGAAAATTTGTAAAATGGAAGACAAGGACAAAACGAAGTTATTAGTTTCAACGAACAAAAAATCTACTCGTTTGGCAAACTGCATGAAAGTTGACGACTAAAATTTCGAGGTGGTAGATAATTTTATCTATCTAGTCTCCGCCATCAACATCAAAACAAATAATGTCAGCCTCGAAATCTGGAGAAAAATCCTGCTTGCTAATTAATGCTACAACGGGCAAAGTCATCCCTCGACGAACAAAAATTAACCTATACCAGATCCTGGGTTATGACACAAGCAGATGAATCGGTTCTGGCAGTATTCGAGAGAAAAATACTCCGAAAAATATATCGACCCATCATCGTTTACGGCGAGTATCGGCGTCGTATAAATCATTAACTGTACGAGCTGTACACTGACATTGACGTGGTCTGAAGCATTAAGGTGCAGCGGTTACATTGGCTAAATCATGTTGTACGCATGGATAAAAATGCTCCAGTTCGAAAAGTATTCGACAATGAACTCGATGGACGGCGCAGAGGAGGGCGACCAAAACTCCGTTGGATAGACCAGGTTACTGAGAACCTTACCGAACTTGGTGTGACTAACTAGAGAAGAAGCACAGAAGATTGAACCGCTTATAATATTTTTCTTCGTGCGGTATATAATCCAATAGGATTGCAAAGAAGTACCATGTATGAAATTAAGTTGTGTTACTCGCGACAAGTTAAAAATTACAAATGAGCCTAGCAAAAAAGACGGAAGAAAAAGAATTTCATTTGAAAAGGTTCAAGGTTTAAAAAGTTTTTTAAAAAAATTAAAGTTAGAGATAAAGAGTGACACCAGATTCTCGCATAAAGATTTTTACAACTTAACTTGGAGATCCTTCGATGAAAAGGCAAGAAACCAGATTGATCTCGCGGTAATCGATGGCATGCATGTCTTAAGTGCTTCAGCTCGAAATCGATAATAACCATGTCTCAGGCACTATGGACGTGCGTGATGCGTGGTGCAAATATTGACTCGGATCACCACCTACTTCCAGCCAAGGTACGCACGCTTTATACCACCGAGATAGCCAATGCCTAGTCCAACCAACTCTCTTAATTACTTAAAACAAACCCCCTAATTCACATGTTCCAGACACTCAGTGGCAGCAGATTGCGAACTCTATGACTACTTCCGCGCGAGCCGATGCACAGGGTGGTAGTACCAACTATCGCGGGATCAACCTTTTACCAATGGATGTTACTGCGGCCATCTCGAGCATTGAGCAGCAGTAGGCAGTAGTGTGTCTGATGATAAATGAGGACATTTATCATCACTTGCGCTAAGTAAGTGATTTAATGGCAAAGCCCTCTCTCGAAGAACAAAGATTCAACGGTATCAAACTCTGATCCTACCTGTTCCACGGCGCAGAAATCGGGATAACGACACAAGGGGATCAGCCTATTTTCGGAGTCGCAATATATTTGGACCCATCATTGTTAACAACGAAACATGAACCGTATAACGTAGTCAAGAGCGTACAAATACACCGAATGCGCTATCCTGGACCCTTGTACGAGTGGATAAAAATGCTCCATCTCGTAAAGTCTTCGGCAATAAACATGATGGGCGGCGCAGGAGGGCGAACAAACTTCGTTGGATGCACCGTTTCAGAGACTGTTATCTTAATATGTTTTAACGAACTATCTACGAAGCGCAAAAGACCGAACACTTAGAAAGATTTGAAAAAAATTGTACATCCCATGAATAAGGTATGAGATATCTAGATTCACAGCTAACGGCACAATCTTGTTTATCAGCGAATGTGAACATCACTGTTTGACAAGCTTTTACTAGACATGCCGATTGACTCGAAACTATACAGCGAAGTTGCTCTCGACAACATCGAGGGGGCCGGCAATGAAGAAAAATTACTGGAAAGACAGCGCGATAATTTGCAGATAGCACACCAGCTGCCCACGAAATTTAATTATTACCGAATTACCGACATTGTTTGCTTTTATAGAAGTTTCACTGTAACTTGGAAATTTAAGAGTATTGCGATAACAACAGCGTTTATTTTACTGTTGGCACTTTGTCACCGCTTAATTGTCTTCAATGGTATCTCCATGATGAAGATGATGATGATGATGGGTGGTGTAGTTCCATAAATTGTTTATACCATTTTTTGGTATTTTTGTTGACATTTTATTTGTTAAGGCGGTTTAAAACTAAAGTGAAATTTATATCATATACAAAATAATTACGTAGATCAGAGTTAGAGTATGTGTTGAATATTAACCAGAGTACAGAGTATACACTGCACACTTATATGATTACGCCTGACAGTCTAATTAGCAGAAATTAACAATTCCCCATAAATGTTTCCCGGATGCGACCATATATATGCACAAATTGATATTTAGTGAATACGATAAACAAAACTGATATTTCAAATATCCGCCATACTGGCGCTAATGTTAAAGTTTGAATGTTACTCTGCAAATGTTTCTTGGTGCATGCAATGATGAGCGAATTAGCGGGAGAATCAGTTATGCTTAAATGAAATTTCTCAAGAATTATATGATACATTAAGTTTTATTCAATACGATTGCGCGCTTATGAGGTTTGGGGTGTTTGTTAATGTAGATTTGTTATACCCGTTGTAGGAATACTTGTACGAGGGAGGATTTTAATCACTTGGGTTGCCATTTAAAGTGTAATATTCCATAGTTTCAAATATTAACTAAATACCAAAATAATAAAAGCTAATAGTAGGTTATTCTTACTTTTCGATTGTAATATTAAGTTTTTTCTCTACCTGACCACCACCACATGCAAAATACCAATCGTTTTGATAAAATGGGTTTTTTTTTTTGTTGATATTTGATATAGTTAAATGATTCGCCTCATTTCATTGCATATAATCAATAGGAGTAATGATTCCAACAAGACGGCGCAATGTGCCATATAGCAAGTTACTTAAACGGGCATACTGCTCTCGTTTTTTTTTCTCTGCAGTTAATTGTTAAGGCGGATATCTCTTCAATTCAAATATTGCATGATATTTTGCCTCTGATTTCATTCGGTTTAAGAGGTTCTAGTTAGTTAAATTTGGCTTTAACAAGTTTTTTTTTTATTATTAATATTTTTACTTCAAAGTTTTATTAATGCTAATTGCCTAAAAAGTATATATCAGAACCTTTATTTTTCCAATAACTAGTCAGTTTTGGTTTTTTTTTTGCCATAAGATTTGATTAATGTTGTATTCGTTTGTTGTGATAATAACACACTGTGACAAAGCGGATAAAATCGAAGGAATTTGGGATGACCCCTTGTGCATATTATAGGTCTGGTCGAGCATAACTTGACCCTGTATACCAAAGTTTCCTAACACCCTCAAAATCTTGACTTACGGTTCAAAAACCAGTTTTTCGGATCTTTCCTCACTTATGCACTTATAACTTAACCGAGTTTTGATTTCTTAACGATTATGAAAAGTGCTATCTTAGACGTCTTCATCGATATAAATATTTTTGTAGATAACTTGTCATATTTGTCTGTTTTTGCCTCGACAACGCAAACTTTTTGATTTTTTCACTATTTTTTAAGTTTAAAGGAATTTTTAGCCACTATTTTATTATGATCGTGATGTTGTCGACAGCAACTTCGCAGTAAAGTGTCGAATCAATCGGCTTCTCAAACAGTGACGTTTGCATTCGTCGATATACAAGTAGGTGCCATTAGTTGTGAATCTATAAATAGAAAGCGTGTTAATTCACAACAACGGGAGAAGCTATCCCATACCTCATTCATGGAATGTAAAGCAAAATTAAGTTATTTTTGTTTTATTAAGATACCCTAATTCGTATCATATTTTGTAGGTTTGCCATTTGTAAAAGGCATATTTGTTGGTAACAATTGTTGAAAAATGGTTAAGTTATTGATGTTTTTCGAGGAACGTAATTTTTATATCCCATGCACACCAAATTTAGATAACAGCTCTTTCACCTAGTCAATCCAACGAAGTTTTGGCCGCCCACTCATGGGCCGCACATCGAGTTCATTGCCGAAGACTTTTCGAGCCGGAGCATTTTCTTTAATTCGTACAACATGTCCAAGCCAGCGCTTTCGGTTTATTTGAACTTACTTTATTACGTCGATGACATTGTACAGCTCAAAGAGCTTATGGTTCTAACGATTGCGGCTCCACATATTTAGCGAAATAATTTTCTCTTGAAGACTCCTAGAATAGATTGATCCGCAGCAAGATGTATTAAACAAGGTGGAGTTATCTGTACAACAAATTTGGCATTGCAACAACAACAGGCAATTTATTTTGTGTAGTGCCTCTCTAGTGTCAAAATATCCATACAAAATTTTGACAACCAAAAGGCGCAACCCGGCGAGTATATGTAAGTTGACAGTGCAGAGGCACCAAAATCAGAAAAAAAGTTAAAACCAGCTGGCAGTTAACGCCACCTGTATTAATGCATCTTGATCCGCAGGCATGCAACAAGGCCTTCTGAGACATTCAGACGTCTTGTCTTTAAGGCCTTGTTTTCACAAGACTTATAGCAGGCATTCTCCTTCCTTCTGAAATATCCCGAACATATGTTCACTTCCTTCTTAAAATACCACTGCTGCAGGCTTTGAGAAGGGAGAATCAATAGTTTCGATGATTTGTGTAAATACACATTTCGTATGTATACACATTCCGTCTCTCTTCTCATAGAAGGCATGAATAGAAAAGGTAACGAGGAAGGCGTTCCTGTTCCAGTTAATGATTAGTTTTAGTCACTCGATTCGAATGCATCTTCATAGGCTTGATGGTTGCATGGCTGACTAACAATCGCGGGGTTGTGAGTTCAAACTCCAGCAAGGTTTACTGCCATTGAAAACAAAAGTATAGAGAGAAAGTGTAAGTATAGAGAGAAATATGTAGATGTGAGAAATATCTAAAAATACACTAAAAAAATTGAGGGTGACCAACTGCATATTTTTTTTTATTTTTCAATTCCTTCTTTTTTCATGTGTATGTAGGTCTTCCATCAGGCCTTCTTATAGGAAGTGACAATGGCAGGCATTGACACCCAATGACACCGTATGTTATTTGGAAAGGAAGAGGGGATGCAGAGCGCAGGCCTACTGACTGATTTTAAGGGCGTTCTATAAGGACTTCTAAGTCCTTTCTTTCGGTAAGATTTTGCTTTAATCTTTTACGTAACACACTAGACAGGACTTTGTATGGGTAAAAGGCTAATCCCGCGATAATTGCTACACACACTTGGATCGCCTTTCTAATTTTAATTTTCCACTTATGCTGTCTTCGAGAACGAGCAGGGAACGATAGTGTTTCCTTCATATTTACAGATTTTTATCTCTGTTCTTACAGATGGGATTCCCTGTTCCAAAATTTTTGCTTTTTAGCTTTCCGGCTTCAAATCTTTCCCTGTATTTTTCGATATTTTTCCCCACTTTTCTTCCATAGACGCTAAATCCGTCTGAATAAAAGTGTCATCTATCTCCTTTTTTCATTATACAGATCCGCCGCCATTAGCTGCAGTTTTAACATGTATGCAGCAACCTTCTCCGCAGACATTGCGCATTATTCATTATCGTACCAGGTCTTGTCTGAGAATGGTTTTCATAACCCAGTACGATCGTTGCGGTAGTGGTCATAGAATTCACAATATGATGCCACTGGTTGGGATCATCAGAAAAAGGTGGGTTTGTTTGGAGTAGTCGAGATAGTTGGTTGGAGTAGGTATTGGCTATATCGGTGGTATGCAACTTTGTGATGTCTAACTTTCTTGGCGTTTGGGTAAGAAAGTGTTTAGCACTACCTTATCGCAAGTGTACCTTCACTACGACTAGGTTTTAATGCGAGTCAATATTTGCACAGCGCATTACACTCACGTCCATAACACTTGAGACATGCCTTCAATCAATTAACACGTGATCAATCTGGTTTCTTGTATTTTGATCAGGGGATGTCCAGGTTGCCTTGTGTATATCTTTATGCGGCAATCTGGTTACACTGTGAAGTAATTGAGAGAGTTGATTGGAGTAGGCATTGGCTACCTCGTTGGAATGCAAGTTTGAGATGTCTAGCTTCCTTTCCGTTTGGTTACGAAAGTGTTTAGTATTACTTAATTGCAATTGTACCTTGACTACAAGTAGGTGGTGATGCGAGTCAATATTTGTATCGCGCGTCACACGCACGTATACAAAGCTTGAGCCATGCCTTCCATCGATTACGACGTGATCAATCTGGTTTCTTGTCTTTTGATCAGGTAATGTCCAGCTGGCCTTGTGGATATCTTTATGTGGAAACTGGTTCGACTTACTACCATGTTTCTTGCCGACGCGAAGCTAACCATCCCGAATCCGTCATAGTAAATAGGTGTTGTTGAGCAGACTGAATTTTCCGACTGCTGAACCAAGAGCATCTTTCCTTCCTATTTTAGCATTAAAATCTCCTAGAACAATTTTAATGTCATGTGCAGGACAGCGGTCATTTATCTCCTGCAGGCGCCTAAAGAATGCATCTTTAATGTCTTCATCTCCGTCTTACGTCGGGTCGTGTACACAAATCAGCGTATTGTAAAAATATTTCGCCTTGATGCGAATGGTGCCTATTCGGTCACTTGCAGGGTCAAACCGCGAGACCAGACGTCGAAGTTTCTTGCTGATTATGAATCCACATCCATATGCGTGTCTTTCTGCATGGCAGCTGTAAAGGATGTTCTTGTTTTTTCTTTTCTTCGTGTTTTCATAATACTTGCTTTTGTTTAAGGAGAGTAGCTTATTAGGCCACCGTGCCCGATCCTAGTTTCTTAGTGCTATCAAAGACACTAAGAGAGCCTTTGTGTTAAGCATCAGTAACTTCTGCTGCCTACTCCCCAAAACGTATCTTTGTTAGCATGCCATTTAGGTTACTCAACATAGCGTCTTCTCACATTTGCTATGCCAGAAATATTAAGTTTCTAAATGTTATAAAAAGGGATGAAAAAACTAAAATCTCGTGTAAAAGACATGATGTTTTCTGTTAAACGGTATTTACATATTACAACATTCCAATATTAATGCCGGTAGTGTGAACTTTAATAAAAATACTGCCGCAACTGTCTACATAGCCCAAAAATGGGCAACCCATCTAGTTCCAATTAAGCCCTTTGATTTTAACATCCGTAACAACTCATTCAAATGTTAGTATGTGGTGTGGTGTATTAATAACAGGGCTTAGACCAAACATAATTGCTTTACTTGTTTCCTTGGCTTTAACTCTATCACCATCAACGTGTGTGGCCCACACACGTCGATGATAGAGGTGATGATGGTGGTGATGGCGATGACGATGACTCCTCTGGTGTGATCTAATGATAGTAGCGACGATCATGATGTTGATGATGATGATGGTGTTATGGTGTTAGAAAGTAAGCCCTGTCATGTGGCAGTCGCTCGCTAACTTTACACTAGTATTAACCATTCAAAAGTCGTATTAACGCTCATTCATATAATACCGACACTAATAACTGAAACATTTGGTGTGTAATCATTTACTTTGTTACAATTCATTTGTTAGTAATGCTGGTGTTAGTGGTTGTTGTTGTTGGTTGTAATCGAGGAACACCCAGAAGCCAAATTCATCATCATGATCACAAAAGCCCCCCGACAATCAAAAAAAAAACACAGAGAGTGTCTTTATTAACACACAACAGAAATCAAATGCAAGACTAGGAAAACACACGCACACACACATGAAAAAATCGTAACAAAGAGTCTACCAACAGCAAAATAGAGTGTTTTTTCTGGGGTAAAATCGTTTTTGGTACAATTTTCTTTTAAATGATTGTTACCACTAAAGAAGCAATCCGGGGCAAAAACAAAAAAAATTAGCCGAATAAAAGAAACAAATTGAGGTGTTTTTGTTACGATTTACAGAAATTGTACATATGTAAGACCGCCACCGAAACCAAAAACCAAAATAAAACCAACATCTCTATTGTTTAGTAAAGGACTGCTAGATACGCTAAAATCGAGCAGTCGCTTTTTGTTTCATTTGTATGCTTTGATTAAAAAAAAACAACAATAGCGGCGAACACACGACTGCGAATATAAATAAATTTCCGACATTTTCAAAGTTATTATTTTGCCGAGTCTTTGTCTTTAGTCTAGAAAATAGGGCATTTTGTTTGGAACAAGAGGTTTTTTTCTATTGAAGTAACGCTTAAACATTTTGCATTTCAATTTCCCCCACGAATGAAAAAGGAAATTATACGCCATTATTTGTTACTTACAAATGAATTAGTTACACTGTCTTTTAAGCGGTTGTGTTATAACGACTTTAAGGGTAATGCGGAGAATAAGCGTTTTGGGACAATACTAAGCAAGAAAAATATAAGAAATTGTTTATTATTATTAACATGCTATTGGCCGTTAATACACTCATTGTTTGATATGATAATGTATTATGTTTACGCAATGACACATTGCACAGTGGAATGAATATATTGTTTATGTAGAGACATATGGCTAAGCATGCTATTAGAAGCATTAGGAAAAAAACATGACTGCACTTACCATTCTAAGCCAAAAGTCGTGCTATATTTGATTCCTTCACAGAGTTTCAATGATAATTCAAGCTATTTCTGTAACAAATGAGATAGTAAGAAAAATTAGACATTAGAAAATTATTTTCATAAATTATACGAACAAAATAAATAGTGGCGTGGCATAATGAGCATGGACTTTATGACAACTAAAATTAGAAGAATTTGAATGTCCATAAGCACCGTGACATAAAATTCATGATCACCTTTTATGACGTCGGCGCGCTGTAGGAAGATTTTTAGAAATTCGGACTGCAAAAGAGTAAAAAGCTTATGGCACCGCCTCTGTATCTCATAAACCATTACAGGTACGAAGTCGAGATTTGGTACATATGTTGGTCGTACAAGAAAAATTACTTGTTTTGTGGAAAGTGGGCGTTGCCTAGAGTGTTCAAACCCGAAACCGAAAACCGTCTAACCGGTTTTTTAATCCGAAACCGTTTGCCGGTTTCTTCAAAAATGTCAATTTCGAATACCCGGTTTAACCGGTTTTTTGATGCCGGTTAACCGGTTTTCCAAAAAGCAGTATTTCAAAGAACATTGCGAGGTCAATTATAGGCAAATCGGCAAAGACGGTTGTTTATGCTTATCAGATATTCTTCAGGCAAATCTCAAAGGATGCTTTCATTAAAATTTGCTTATACAATACGAAAATTTGTTTGGAAACTGCTGTTAGATGACTGTTTCCACTCATCTTTAAATGGGTGGGATGACTTTCGTATTCAAATAAAAAACTTTGTTGCTATCTCCAAAAATAAGCATCAAATCGCATAAAAGGACTATGTCACTAAGATATAGTTGGAAACTCATCTTGTAATGGCTAGGAAGCCGTCCATATTTATATTGACAAGTTTAAATGCAGTTATCTCCTAAACTAAGCGTCCGATCGCAAAATGGAGCTTAAGTGATGCTTACCAAACAACAGTTGGGAAATCAAACAGTTACAGTTGAGATCTAGTTTAGAAATAGTTTGGGATCTCACCTCGAAATGAGTGCGAAGTCGTTGATATTCATTAGAAAAAATTTGTGCCTTTATTTCCTATGATAAGCTCCCAATGGTAGAAAGGAGGTTAATTTGTGGTCATATTGATACCTTAATACTAAACCATGCTACTTGTAAAGTTTTTGTGTAATATAAATTCCACTTATACAGACATGTTCTGGAAAACAATTCGGTTTGATATTTTCACATTTAATTGCATATTTGGTTCTATTTTACAATTTCCGAAAAACCGAACGAAACCGGTTAACCCGGGTTTTTAGTAAATCATGTATTCGAAAACCGATTTGTTGGGAAAATGCATTTGTCGAATAAACCGGAAACCGGTTTTCTGAAAAATGCAAGTATTTGAACACTATAGCGGTGCCACACCCCTTTTAACAAAATCATTATATCGGCCATATAAATGGACCGTGATTGCACTGAAATTTTCACTGTGTGGTACTGTCTCTAGGGTCTCTATTATTAACTACATAAAAACATAATGTGACAAAGAGGCGTGGTACCTCCCGCATAAAATAAAATTACAATCGGTCATATCTCACCAGCCTTAAGTGGTATGAAGATGAAATTTTCTACATATGTTACTGATACAATGTTACTGATACTGATAACGTCTCACTGGGATATTTGCGGTGTCATGCCCTTTTTGAAAACAAAGTTACATCAGTTACATTAATTCACCGATTGTTTTTATAATCTAGATATTTACAATTGATTAGTGACTTACTGATCAGAGTACCGAATCACTGTAGAATTATGCTAGGCCGAAATCGCGGCCATTAGAATTGCCATAGAGAAAATTCAGTATTGTGAGATATTGGGCAGCAATATTCATATACTTACTGATAGGAAAGCGGCTATCAGATCCCTAGAGAACGTGTACACTAGGGTGGGTCGATAAAAAATGTTGTGCCGGTCACTCCCTAGAATGAAAGATAATTTAAAAACGATTTCAAAAAAAAAAATTATTTTTTTTGGCGTGAGGCGTGGCAAAAAAAGATAAAATTGTTTTTTGAATTCGATTTTAAATTATCTTTCATTCTAGGGGGTGACCGGCTAAACTTTTTTTTGTTTGTATGAAGTGCTACCCACCTTAGTGTACACCACTTCGAGAAATGTTCGAGAATGCCGGTCGTCTATGGAGGAGATACCGAGACATTCGACGGTTACTCTCACATGGGTTCCAGGACATGGGGACATAGGTACATATGCATAAAGTAAGCAAAGGACCGTGAACTCGGGCGAAGTTTACGGTCCTATTGGTATTTCTTCCACGGCGACCAAACTAATTTGGCCTACAATTTATGTACAGAGGACACGATGTGTGCTGAACCTGTCTGAGAGTCCATCTGATGAACATCACAGAAGCTGCAATGATCAGAAAGAAAAGAAGTCCACGGAACATCTTCTATGTCACTGACCTGAGATATGAAAATCTTGGTCATCTTGTGAACAACTACTGTATATCTGTAGGCCATTTGCGGAATATCCATGCCTTCATCAGAGAAACAAAGTGGCTTGAGAGAGACGTTGACCGAATAAAATGAGAATATTTAGTGCGAAACATTTCGAAATGGTGTCACAAGCTGTGCTGAATGCGACTGCCGAATTAACCTTACCTAACCTAGTGTCTACCTGGGTTTGATGATCCAGGAGATGTCATGGAAAGGATAAGAATGCTCGCGATGTAATTATTGCGACATCTATTACAGCTGCCATGCCGAAAAGCACGAATTTGGATGTGGATTTGTAGTTGGCAAGAGAATTAGACATCTTGTCTCGCATCAATCCGAAATATTCTACATCACGCTAATTTGTGCTCATGCCACGACGGAAGTTAAAGACGATGAGATCGAAGATGCAGTTTACGAGCTCCAAGAGGAAACATACGACGGCTGCCCTCGCCATGAAATTAAGCAGAGCGAAAACGCACGTAACCAAACACGAAGAAAGCTGGACATCGCGAAGCTGCAAACCCCAGAGATAGCTACTGCCCACTCCAACCAGCTCTCCCAGCTTCTACGACTCAACGCCTCTACTTTTGACGTTCCCGATACAGAGTGGCAGCTTATTGCGCATTCCATGGCTACCGCCGCAACTAGGATATTAAAAACAGCGCTCAGACGAATCCTAGTACAATCAAGAATGTGGCATAGCGTCTGAGGAACAGGATGCTGCTTATAGGGCACCGCTACAGCCAATTGTAACCCGTGCTGTTAGGGAACGGCACAAGGAGACAGTGAAACAGGCAAGATAGCTAAAAAAGCGAAAAAAAAAGTTAGATGAAGGAACGATATAGAGCGATACAGGGACAAAGGTGAGGCCCGAAAATAGAAATCAGAAAGTAAAAACAAAAGGCTACGGTAATGGGCTCTCCTCCTGTAAGGACCAGGATGGAAATCCGGTTACAGATACGCAGAAAGTGCTAAATATATGGAGAGAACAGTAATGGCCTCCCCTCCTGTAAGGACCAGGATGGAAATCCGGTTACAGATACGCAGAGTGTGCTACATATATGGAGATAACCCCTCCAGCAACTGCTGGTTCCAGAAAGCAGCGCACATGAAGGTATCACGTCAATTGTCGACAGCGGCTTAGATTGGCCACCACCAAGTCAATCAGAGGTACGAAGAGCAATATCGAGGCTGATAAATAATAAAGCAATCGACGCCGAAGGACTTTCGGTAGGGCTCTTTAAGTCCGGTGGCGAGGAGCTTATAACGAGTGAAAGACTTAAGCCAGTGTTTTCCAACCTGATCGGGCCTTACCAGTGTGGCTTTGGACCTGGTAAACCCACAACTGACCAAATATTCACAATTCGGAAAATCCTGGAAAAGACCCAAGAGAAACAGAACAATACGTACTATCTTTTCGCGACTATAAAGCTGCCTTCGACAGCCCGATACGGCACGAATTTCTCGAAGCCATGGATGAGTCTGGTATTCCAGCAAAGCTGATACGTCTTCTTGGAATGACGCTGACTGACACGAAGTCTTCAGTGAAGATTTGGAGGGACCTTACGGAGCCATTCTATACCAGACGAGGCCTAAAACAAGGCGACGGCCTATAGTGTGACCTCTTCAACATAGTGATGGAAATGATTATGAGGAAAGTTGTAGTATACACTAGTGGCACGATATTAAACAAAAGCAACAAGATACTAGCGTACGCTAATGACGTATACATAATCGGTCGAAAACTACGGGAGGTGACTGCAGCCTTCTCAAGTATATAGAAGGAATCAGCGAAAATGGGTCAAATGGTGAACGAGGGCGAAACGAAGTTATTCGTTTCAATGAACAAAGAATCTACTCGTTTGGGAAACTGCGTGAACGTTGACAACTATATTTTGGAGGTGGTAGATAATTTTATCTACCTAGACTCCGCCATCTACAAAACAAATAATGTCAGCCTAGAAATCCGGAGAAGAATCCTGCTTGCTAATAAATGCTACTACGGCTACCAGATATACCAGATACTGATTCTACCTGTCTTGATGTATGGTTCAGTATCCCGTGTATGACACAAGCTGATGAATCGGTTCTGGCAGTATTAATGAGGAAAATACATGGGCCCATCATCGTTAACGGAGAGTATAGACATCGTATGAATCACTAGGGACAAAAAGGGTTGCAACTAGTTCAATCTCCTAGGCCAAACAGCTGAAATAAAGTTGTAAAAAATCGAGTGTATATTTTTTTATGGAGCAGTTGTGCAGTATAAAGCCCAAGAAAAGGGTAAAACATACTATCGTCCAGACCAAAGGGCTAATGTTAGTCTCATCGAACTAGAGAGCATCACGAATTGATATTTATAAATTTATACATAAACCAGTAAAAAAGTTTCAGTCGGGCAACCCGACTTACATATTTCCTTACACTCAGGGCCTAAAGTGACTCTTCCATGTGATACACTTTTGGGTCGTATCAAATGATATATAACCTCCTACAAGTAGGGTGAGGGTATAAAAGAGTAATACTAGTACTCGTACGTTCTTGCTATTGAGTAATTGTGTTCTATGAAAGTGTTTTTAAAATCGTACCTTAAGGAATAAATATGGACTGGCACCAACATCCAGACCAGGCAACGTGTAAAACAAACAAAAATAATAATTTTTGTATTTTAACTGTACAGATTAGCTAGAAAGCTAGTATTTCATAAAAAAGTAGTAGCATAAAAACTTATTGTTTCAAGTTATTTACCATCGACCATGATTTTTTTTAAATTAACTTACTTAAATATTGTATAATACTACTACTACGGTAAACAGACTCTAACAGTTTACAGTATTTACCGCTTATATGCACTTCGTAATTTGCTCGACTTTTAGTGCTTATAAGCGGGAAATGCATTTACCAAAACTCGGTTATATGCATTTGCAGTGCATGTAGAAAAACTCGCTTAGTTGCATCGGTGGTGCTTATATAAAAAATATGTTATGTACATAGTATGTATTTAGTAATACATGCACCAGAAGTTCAGAAACGTAAAATGTAATTGTAAAAACAGAATATGGATGCACATTGCTAGTTTGTTTTGTGTTTTTAACATTTTTATTGAGATCAATATTTACATATGTATGCATGTAACTATTTGAATTTTGTAAATTCAATTTCATTAAATACGTATTAACAACAGCATAAATTCACGATTCCAACTTACAACAGCTGATTTCAAACAGAGACTGCTGACAGCTACTTTCAAACAGAGATGGAACATCAGATATGCAAACGTACAAATGAGTCAAAAGGGGTGAAACAGTTTGCTATTTAATTGCGATGAAACAATTTTCGTACATTTTCCTTATTGATGGTGAAAAATGTAGACAGTGCATATATGAGAATTTTTTACATGCAATTTCTCAAAATCCTACATAAGTTTGGTGCATAAATGCGAGAAATGCATATAGGCGAAATGCATATATTAAAAAATATTGCGTGTATTTTATATACAAAAGAAAGATTGTTCAAGTTCGGCTGCATATAAACGATAAATGCTTATAACCGGCGTGCATATAAGCGGTAAATACTGTACTCAAAAATATACAATGCATTCCATTGCATATTTATTTGTCCATCTATCTATAATATCATACAAAATAACCACTGTACTCCTCCTATTCCTATCGCCCGCAACAATGTAACACACATGCGGTGCCATTCTAAATTAATGTGTGGCAACGTGCGGCGGCTACCCACACCCTCGACCGTCCCCGTTAATTATGCTCCTTCGATGTATTCACTTATAATTGCGGCCCTTTTCCTGGCCCACACACCATGTTTTCCTTACATCACTCCCGTTTCTTGATGATAAATTAATTTCTCATTTGTTGTTTCGTTCATTGTTATCAAAGGTAAAATAAAATGGAGTAATAATCGGTATTTGTGTTGTTTTCATTATTTCTGTACATACAAATTTTCAATATGGTTTCTTAGCTTAATGCCCTTATTCCCTCCCCTACCCCCTGTACTTATTTTCCATCGCTCTATTGCCGCTGCCAAAGTCCCAATCATCGTGGTTGGGTAAAGATTATAATCGACAAGAGGCACCTCCGCCATTCCTATCGTTTCGATTCATCTATTCGTTCGTTCGTTTGTTCGTTCGCTCGCTCATTATTGTGTTACAACAACGTTAGAGAGAATGATTACATAGAAAATGACGAAAATCAATTTTGTAGGTATAATTTTCATGTGGTTGGTATATTATGAACGAAGGTTATGCCACGAAATTGATTACATTTAATCAGAAATTAATTGATTATTACGTTCAATTCAGATTCATTTCTATGGTTTCAGGGCCTTTTAATAAATGTCACATTTAATTAAGGTGGTCGGTCGGTCGGTCATGTTATTATATGAGCAACATGAGCAATTTGAAACATTTAGTATTACTCGTAATAGTGTGATACCTTAATATAGCTAAAGCGAACTAGACAAATCTAACAAATGGTTACTATAAAGGGGAAATAAGCCTTGACGTTATTCCATTAGCAAATGTTTATAATGTTTAGATGAATAGAGCAAATAATCGATATCGATAATGTTTAGAGGTTATAAATTAATAGTTTTATTTTCATATTTCGAATGGTTTGAGCATTATAGTGATGATGTTTATAATGTTTGTATATATAGGTATTTTAGAAGTCAATGCGATATTTAAAATGAGAATTTAATATATATTTAACAATGTTATTTTATTCAAATTTGGAATCACAAATTCGATCTTCTTAACGCCAAATAAAAACAAGTAAGAAAATTTCAGTGGGGTCAACCGTAAAAACATAAAATATGCAAGTATTAATACTTGATTTTTGAATTGGGGAGAATGGTACATTTGAATGGGAGGTACCACAAGGGGCATGGCTGGACTTCCAATTTTTTTCTCCAGTATTTTATCGTATTATAGCTTTACAAAATACAGAATTTGGGCACGATCGCATAATACACCCAATGATATGTACTTCTAATTTTAAAGTGGTCGAAATGGTAAATTTTTATAGGAGGTACCAGAAGGGGCATGGCTAGACTTCCAATTTTTTCTCAAAACCTTATCCTGTTACAGCCTTACTTAATACAGAATTCGGGCACTATCGAGTTGGGTGTATTGATATTAGTACTCGATTTCTAAAGTGGGCGGAATGGTACATTTGTATGGGAGGCACCAGAGAGGCGTGGCCATGTAACCCATATGTAATCCAGTAAATAGTTTTCGAAATACATTAACCAATGCTAAGTTTCAAAACAAAAAACCGAAAAATTTGAAAGTCACCTTTGGGTACCCCCATACCGATTGCACCCTGATAGTCAAATCTAGTGCTCCTAACTACCATATTTCTTGCCGCAGAGAAATCAATCAGTCTGATGTTATTGTTCGACGTTTCGCCGTGAAGACTGAATTTCCCGATGGTAGGCTCCAATGCGGTTTCTCTGCCTATTTTTAGCATTAAAATGGCCTAGTACAATTTTGATGTCATGGCTCGGGCTACGGTCATACACATTTTCTAGGCTCTCGTAGAAGTCGGCTTTGTTCTCAAGGCTTTTCTCTTCTGTCGGAGCATGGACACATATGAGTGTTATGTGGAAAAACTTTGTCTTAACTCTTATGATGGCTACTCGTTCACACACCTGGTTGAACCGTGAGACTAAGTGTCGCAGTCTCTTATATATGTGTTCCTCTAACTCCCATTGGAGAATAGGGCGTCAGTTACAGCCGTCCGCCATCGGACCCGGTTTTGTGCAATTGATCTTAATTGGTTCCAGGATACGCCGAGGTTACTGATTTCGCTTTCGGTGGAGCGTCGCCATGTTATACGTGGTCTTCCACGCCGACGACCTGCCTGATGAAAGGGATTCCATTTAAGTGCTTGCTTAGCCACGTTGTCATCATTTCGGCGAAGAGTATGTCCAATCCACTGCCACTTACGCTTACGAATTTCCGTTGCCAGTGGTATTTGCCATGATCGCGACAACAGTTCTGCATTTGAGATGGTACGGGGCCAGAAAATACGAAGTATTCTTCTAAGGCAGCGGTTGACAAAAGTTTGAAGCCGATTGGTAATACTACTGGTAACTTTCCAAGTTGTACATTTATACAGCAGTACAGACTTCACACATGCTTCGAAAATTCGCAGTTTTGTATTGAGGCTGATTTTGTTACTTTGCCATATTGGAGCTAGTATACCGAACGACAATCTTGCCTTGTTTATTCTGCCCTCTATCTCAATCTCACACCCCAGGTAGCAAAAGTTTGGAGCATATTTGTAGGTTTCATCACCTACCCTTAATGGCGCTGTTGTTTCGGTTCCTATGCTAAGAGTCTTTTTTTTGCTGGTGTTTATTTTAAGACCCATATGTTGCAGTTTTTCCTGGAGATCCAATGTTGTCCGTTTTAGAACACACAGCCTATGAGAAAACAAGCAAATATCGTCTGAGTAAGCCAGACGTCTCTTGCCAACCACAAATTTACATCCAAACTCGTGCTTGTCCGCATGGCCAATATATTAGATGTCGCACGTCTTCATGCGCGAGTACCCGTCTCAAGTTCACCGGATTTCCTGTAAAGCGGTTATGTCAGCCAGTTGGACGAAGGCACCTGGTCTACACAGTGTTCTTACATTCCACATGCATATCCTCAAATCATGGTCCTTAATTCGTTTGGTCCATTATATTGTTTTCTTACTTCTTTTCATTGCAATAGTTCAAACGTCGGTGGCGGGTTGCAAGCCCATTCTAAGTCATACGCAAACCAGGCTACCGCTCACTCTGAGCTGAAGTGCCTGGGTTTTAGGTTTCGTTTCTCACAGTTAACAGTACTCTGACAGGTGTCAAAGGCATGTAGTACAATGAATACGGAGCTCTGCAGGAAGACTTGAAGTGTAATTGAAATGGATCACCCGGGGTTTACTAAGTTAAACCAATCAGAAACTTTAACTTGCATCACACTCCACACTTGAGTACAACATATTAATATTCAGTTCATACGTGGGCATTGACGGTTTAGTAATACTGTAGAAAAGTTTCGGTTTCTGGGGGTGAGAAATTTTACGTCAAATGAAAGGACAAAGTCAGTACAATATGCAAACTCGCTACAAGTGGTCGTCATTCAATTTCATTAGTAATGGCCAGTTTCTACTTATAACAGATGAGACATCCTTTATATGGCAAAAAAATTTGAGTTATTGGGGAAAATTTAAGAAAATAGGCCAGAAATGAAAAATTTTCAAAGATTTCATTACACAGTACAACACATGATTTTAGGACTCAATTCTGAGAACTGCACGTGAAAGTAGCCCCAAAAAGAAGAAGTTCTACATCATTCGTTTTGTCAAGTTACATGCCATAATAATTTAATATCGATTTGAAGTTAGTAAGTATCGTATAGGGAAATTTGTCACGTTTTAGGCTCTTTTGTTATATTGTTATATGGTGGCGTATTATTATCATAAGTAATATTCCACGTAAATCATACGCCACGGAGTACAACAGTTTGCGTTGTAACTGCTACAAAATAAACCCAGTTCAAAATCATTTGATGAATGGCAAAGTGAAACTGGTGCTTATGTAGGGAAACGTAATATGAACAGATTAAAAGCATTGTAATTCTTAAATTTTTTAAATTTGTTTCAGCTAAATCGGGCTTGTTGTTCTCGAGTTATGTCAAACAAAATAGCCTAAAACGTGACAAATTCCCCTATACGATACTTACTAACTTCAAATCAAATATTAAATTATTATGGCATGTATCTTGACAAAACGAATGATGTAGAACTTCTTCATTTGGGACTACACTCACGTGCAGTTCTGAGAATTGAGTACTGTGTTATTATTCTTTTTACATGGATACATTGATAGATGTTATTTATGAAATAAGAAATTATCTACGGATCTTGAGCTATAGCTGAAAAACTAAGCGAACAAACATCAAGATAAGGAAAAATAAAAAAGGTCATAAATTATATTAAATATGCCGATTAAAACATTCGACAAGGACCAACTAGAGCTCTGTTTCACCACATTTGATCAAAGAAGTTCATAAACACATTTTGCGTTGAAATACAAACAAAGTTGCTTAACAAAATAACATAAAAAAACGCGTACGCAGTATTTCAATTCCACAAACCCTTTCAAGAACGCCGCCCATATGGTAACAATTGTAAATAAATGTAAAACCAATGGTACAACTTCAACAAAATTCATTTATCATTGAACTATTTTAACATTTAATAAACTGTAGCTTTTATAGCTCTCTACTCAAGCCCTTCCGTTAACTTAATAACATTTATTAAAGTTTCTGTGAAATAAACTATACAAAGTATACATTTTAGAAGCTTCAATCTACTTTGACAGACATTTAATATCCGATTACAATAAATCATATTGACCGACCACTGCCCTATGCTACAGCGGCGGCCTAACATAAACTTCAAACTCTATAATAATCTCTTCATTCGTTGTTATAATAAATACAATACAATATAATGGCAATAAATAATATTTTAACAAATCACATTATTAGTTTTGGATGGAGCAACAACTTTGGTGGTCCAAGAGAGAGCAACAACTACAACAGCAGTTCATGCCTTAGTTAGAAGAAGAAAACGATTGCTTTTCAGGTGTTGTGTTATGGTTTTTTTCTCTTCATTTTGGTAAAGGTAAAAATATACCCAACCAAAGCTAAGTACATTAAAAAGAATCAACCAACAGCAAACATTGGGACAGACACAAACTCCCCAACACCAATTCCGGTATTGGGCATCGACACCAAACCATTGCTGCGTCCATAGTGTATCTAAAAATTGTGGAGAATCATCGTTTGAAGTTATAAAAGAGTTGAAACAAGGCAAAGTACACGATCGTGTGCCACACACCGGTAACTACGACGACAATAACAACAACATAGATGATAACACTAAAATGGCACAGTTTGAAATTAGTTGCGCTCCACATTATTAAACCACAAACCGTACGGGATGGGGGCCAACAGCACTATTAGCCTTATACGCGACGGCATCAGCACCAGCATCAGCGTCATCATCATCATCACGCTTCTGCCAAAGACGGAAGAAACGCTGCTGTAGGTAAATAATCGATCGTTCTGGAAGATGATGATGTTTATGATGAGGCTGTTTGTTGGATGGTTTCGTGGTACGAAATTGACTCTGTGGCAACAAACAGCAAGAACTCAAACACAATTATGCCACAAGAAATGATACAAGTCGGCTGCCACCAAAAGTTGCAAATAACCAAAGACTTAATGCATTGAAGAATCCTGCAAGAAGGTGGTATTTATTGTGGCGGTTGGTGTACGCCAGCTGAACGTTGTGATTTGCTTTGTTAGTTAGTGAGCGAGCGAGCAAACGATCAATGGAGGAGGCATACGAATCACGAACGTATGGTTGAACAGTGGGACAAATACTATATCGAAGTGTATATTAGAGTATCCAATCGATTAATCATTGTTCGATTAATCGAAGAATTTTTTCGAATAATTTTTCGATTAGGAAAAAATAGTAAATTTCGATTACTGAATAATCGATCAATTTAAACCAATTAATCGATTTAAATTATTTTTAAATAAATTCTTCTTTCTTTATATAAATGATATATAAATGTAAAAGATGATGATAATGTGTTGGAAAAAGAAGATGAATTATTTGATATCAATGAAAATTATTTTTTACTAAAATTGAACGATACAATAAAAAGTATTCAAAATTTAAAAAAAAATCGAATGTAAACTGTAATATAATTGATGATTTTCTGTATCTAGATAAAACAAAAAAAAGATCAGAAACATTAGAAAAACTTGTCAATGCATTTCTTTCAGTTTCACCAACATCTACTTTATGTGAAAGGGTGTTTTCAAAGTCAAGCTTAGTTAAAACGAAACAAAAAAATCGACCAAAAGCCTTACATCTAAATTGCATATTATTTTTAAAAGATTATTTTAGAAGATGTCACTAAAAACTTTGAAAATAAAAAAGATCTAATTTTGTATGTACCTAATTAATTATTATTTTTATTAAACGTTTTTGATTTCACATGAATTATTATTTTTCGTTTGTTTTTATGTTTTAATATTATTTTTATGTTTTTTATTAATAAAATTTAACGCCTGCATTATATTTGTTTATTTTTCACGTAAGGTATACAGATATACAGAAATTATTCGAGTTATTCGACTTATTCGATTAATCGAATTATTCGAGCAATCTCGAATATCATACAACCTATTTCCAGAAATTTTAGGTGGCCAGAAATCTTTTTCCTGACAGACAAGATCTGCAATTCAAACTTATTCGAAAGTTTTTTTTTTTATTCAAAGCAAGTACAAACAGAGAAACAATAATTCAAGATTGTTTGGAGAGTACATCATTTTCACAGTGTACAGTTCGACAGTATTGACGCTTTTTATGCGACCGCACACATGTAGACCATATTGTTGTATGCGTGCGTTCGCTTATGCCTACCACTGCTTTAAACCCTAGAAATCAACCGGACCTAACGCAATAATTTTAGCGTGGTTTTAGGAGGCCTTATACCTATCTTCTGGTAGAATTTAAATTAAAATCAAAGTGGTTTTCATTCCGAATGCTGAAAAGTGCTCCTATGCCAAACTAAAGGACTTTTGACAAATCAGTCTCTCATCCAAAACCCAGGCAAGTCGGCTCAGAGTGAATGGGCGTCTGCAATAAAATCCAGGAGAAAACTGCGAAGTGGTGCGATGGGCTTGCAACCCGCCACCGACGTTTGAACTATTGCAATGAAAAGAAGTAAGAAAATAAGAAAACGGACACCCCAAAATCTTGACGACCTCGAAAACGAATTAAGGACGATGATTTGAGGATATGTACCTGAAATGTAAGAATACTGTATAGACCAAGTACCTCTATCCAACTGGCGGAAATCCTCGAAGAATACAAGGCTGACTTAACCGCTTTACAGGAAATACGGTGGACGGGACACTGTTGGCTCGCGCATGAACACGTGCGACATATAAAGTGGCCCTGCGGACAAGCACGAATTTGGATGTGGATTTTGTGGTTGGCAAGATACTGCGACACCTAGTCTCACGGTTCAACCCGGTGTGTGAACGTATACCCACCATAAGAGTCAAAACAAAGTTTTTCCACATAACACTTATATGTGTCCATGCTCGGACAGAAGAGAAAAGCGATGAGAACAAAGACGAGTTCTACGAGAGCCTAGAAAATGTATGTATATGACCGTAGCGCAAGTCATGACATCAAAACTGTACTAGGCGATTTTAATGCTAAAATAGGCAGGGAGACCGCATTTCAGCATATCATCGGAAAATTCAGTCTGCACACCAAAACGTCCAACTCGTCTCTTTAGACGGAAAATGAAGGAGCTGAAAAAGAAACAGAATGAGTACACAGAGTTGCTCCGAAGTAGAGGGGAAACCCGAAAATTCTACCAGTGTGTTAAGGCGAGAATGCGTGGAACAGGGTTGGCCTCCTGCAAGGACAGCGATGGTCAGCTAATGACGGACCCGAAGATATGGAGAGGTCATTTCAGATATTAACTGGATAGGGACAGCACTCCCGCCTTGAAAACAACAAAACGGCTGGAGCCCATGGTCTCCCTGCTGAATTGTTTAGGTCAGGCGGAGAGGAGCTGATTAGGAGCATGCATCTGCTCATGCAGAACATCTGGCTAGAGGAGGACATGCCCGGGGATTGGAGTCTCAGTTTGTGATGTCCAATATACAAGAGAGAATATCGTAATAAATGTAAGAACAACCGTGGAATATGAATACTACCAATTGCGCACAAGGTCCTTTGAGCATATTGTGTGAAGGTCTAAGGCCAATTGTAAAAAAAACTGTCCTATTAGTGCGGCTTAAGACCTGGTAAATCTACGACGGATTAAATATTCACCTACCGTTGTGAGTTTGGTATTTCTCCAAAGCTGATACGACTTTGCAGTTGTACCTTGATCAACACCAAATCCTCGGTTAAGATTGGTAAGGATCACACACAGAAAGAGGTCTCAGGCAGGGCGACAGCTTGTCCTGTACACAGTTTAATATAGTTCTGAAGAAGGTGATACGAAAGGCTAGTGTCAACATGTCTGGCACCATATTCCACAAGAGCCACGTGCCACTAGCCTATGCCAATGATATAGACATCATTGGCAGAAATATGCGGGATTTTATTAAAGTTCTCTCATCGCTAGAAAAGGAGTCAGCAAAAATGGGATTAGAGGTTAACGAGGACAAAAACAAATAATGATTTCAACGAACAAAGAGTCCTCTCGATGGGGACGCACCGTTAACGTTGAAAATTATCGTTTTGAGGTAGTAGATGAGTTTACCTACGTCGGATCTTCCGTCAACAAGAAAAATAATGTCAGCCAAGAAATTATGCGGAGAATAGTGCTAGCCAACTGTTTTTAACGAACTTCGGCAGCGCTTTAGTAACACCACCTTATCTCGAGATACGAAGAAACAGCTGTACCAAGTGTTAATTTAAACCTGGGAGTATTCGAGAGAAAAGTACTCCGAAAAATGTATGGACCTGTGTCGACGGCGAGTTTCGCCATCGGATGAACCATGAGCTATATGAGTTTTACCGCGACATCGACGTAAGTAAAAAAGTCAGAATTCAACCACTTCGATGGCTGGGACATGTTGCCAGGATGGATGTAAATGCTCCAGCGAGAAATTTGTTTGAAGGCAAACCTGAGGCGAACAGGGAGACCCAAACTTCGTTGGAAGGACCAAGTGGTTGCCGACGAGCCACCATCTGGTAGGACTAACTGGAGAACGCACGCAGAAGACCTAAGCGTGTGGTATTCTTTAATACTTCAGGCCATAAATTTATGAACTACGTTCGTAAGTTGTAATAGGCCATTTAAGAAAGTAAGTAATAAACTCGATGAGCGACGCAGGAGGCAGCGACCAAACCTTCGTTGAATGAACCAGGTGAAAGAGCTATCATTTAAACTTGGTGTGACGAACTATCTACGGTGCGCGAACGACCGAAACGCTTGGAATTCTTTTCTACGTGCGGCTACTGATCCTTACTGTAGTCTCGCAAGCAATCACCAACCAATTTAAAAAAACTTCTTTACGCTTAGCACAAGATACTTCACTACGGAGGATCATCAAATAATTGACAAAATTATGTTCCACCACACTTTTATTCGTCCCACTGTGCCGCGCACAATTGGTTCTGTTCTTTGCACAGATGAATGAATAACTATATTAGCCCAGCAGAAGGAGGTGGTTCAGAACACGTTTGAACGTGCGTTTTATTTGCTTGATCTTTAGCAAATAAAACATGCTGTGGCGCCTAATATTATGCAATTATTTACGAGAACGAGTGCGGCTCAATGGGCTGAGCCTGGCACTTTGGCCATTAGCAATATGCGGAGCAAAGATAAAACAACAGAACAGCAGACCACCTTTGAGTCTGAACAAACGATTACATACAAATTAGAGTTAACTGCAAGCGTCTATTGTAATGTCATTTGTCAAAATAAATTAAATGTTAGGAAAACAGAAATGTGGGGCGGGGGGAGAACAAGAGATCGCAGCAGCTCGCCATTGTTCAGGCAATTAAAGGTTGTCTTTGTACTCTGTACTTTAGCTGCAATTCTATGATTGTGTATGATTTAATACAAGTTACTCCTACTTCTTCGCCTTCCCGTAGTCCTGACGAATGGGTTCAACACGTGTTCTAATCTTCCACTAAGCCAGCGAGAGGGCAAGATTGTACAACAAATCAACCTTCAATCAATTTTAAACCACAACGCTCAGCTGGGCTTAGGCCTAGGCTTGGCAGTGGTGTCGGCGGCATTTTACAAACATCAAACTGAGGGCCCGCAAAATGTTGCTTCTCCTCCCCGTTTTATTTCCTATTTTATTTTTTGTTATTTTGCACAAAGTGTGTAAAAAAGAAGCGGCGGTGGCGGCTTCATCAAACTCGCATAAATCTTCCTTTGGCCAAACAACAGCAACAACAACAACACCAAACACTACAAGATCAGCAGCAGCAGATCCATTCATTCATTATCCTCAGCTTGACCTTAGTCAGGCCACATTAAAGCATCTTTAGACCCCGATGCGACGAATGAGCCAGGAACAACGCCAGTGTCTGTAGCACATACACAAAAGGCCTAAGTATTGCCACTACAAAGGGAAAATATGCGAAAATTGTTTTTAAGTCTTCTTTGCCGTTATTGTTGTTGTCTGCTCTTTGGCCAAGATGCTATGCTGCATGCAACAACACCACGCACACACACAGAATTGCACACAAAAGACACAAAGGCATCAAGCTGCGGTATTCTCGTTTATTGGATAAGGTGTAATTATCCTTTGAAGCAAAGGCGCTAAAGAACAACACCTTCTTAGCACCTCAGATTATTTGTTCGTCACTTGCTGGATTGCAAAACAAAACCATAAGCAATGAAATGAAACGAAACGAAACGTTGAACTCGCAATATTTTGCGTATTGGTGTAACAATATTGCACTAAAGCGAGTAAGAAATGCACACAGAGGATATTGTAGAGATTACGGAAAAAATATACAAACGGGATTTTGATTAGATGCAATTGTGTGTGAAGATTTAATTTAATTTAATTTAAGCTAAGCTAAGATTAACTGTTACTTAGCTTTAATAGAAACCAAAACAATAAAAATGTATACAATGGTTTATTGATTTTAAAGGGACCTCCCATACAGAAGTGTACGGTATATAATGTAGACAACACAAATTGTCATGTGAATGTTTAAGTTTCATTCATGAGAAATGCTTTATTTGAATGTAGGTACTGAGTTTATCTTCATTACCTAACGTTAGAGATATTTTTTGTAGGCGAGAAGGTAGCAGTTTTCATGTTTTGAAGAAGCTCTAAAAGGAGTCACTGCTTTCCGACTTATAGCAATGTATTCTGTTTTTGATGCAAAATATTTTATAACACATATGTATATTGAGGATATTAATAACTCAGAAACACAAAAAGTAGAGTTGGTCAGTTTACGCAGTATACCGAAGATATTTTCTTCATTTTACAAAAAAGAATATACTGATCACCAGGGCAACCGGAAATATGCAAATGCATGTTTTTTTAGAAAGAGATATTAAGAAATGGGTAAGGTATTTATATGTTTCATACACTGACAAGTGTTTTAACACCTATTTGTTATAACATATTTAACATATTTTACCCGTAAAGTCATATTTCATTTTACATTTTAAGATCATATTTTCAAAAAATATAAATTTTTAAGCATATTCCATATTTTTAGAGCATATTTTTTAACAAATACGCCTTTTTAATTAATTTAATTTTTTTCACATTAATTTTTCGCTCCTAACAAAACGTTTAAAAATCCTCAAAAACTAAACAGAACATAAAAAATTATTTGACCAAATGTATTATATAAAAACTAGCGGACCCGGCGAACTTCGTCTCGCCCCAATTTTATGCCTTTAGATAAACTCAGAAGAGAATGTTTGATAAACAATGTTTTTCGATTAGTTTTCCGCCTCAAAAACAAACAACGAAGGCGGTTCTCCAAAACTCGAAAAGGCAACGTTCAACTGAACGGACATAAAACAGGGAAATTCGTGATTAATCTCATATACTTCCAACGATTGGCCTTGCGATTTATTGATTGTCGTCGGGGAATTGGAATGGATGATCAGTTGGAATTATCTAATTCGTAAGATAAGGACTTCCTCTTCTTTGAATTTGTTCTTTATGATTGTCTGAAACCACATTTTTTATCAGATTCTTGACGGACAACCGCGTACCATTGCACAGTTTCGGTTGATTCAGATTCCGCAATATGATTATGATCGATCCCACCTTTATCTGTAAATTATGCGGCATATTAAGCGAGTGGAAAATTCGGTCGGATTGTTGGTCGCTTCATCCTTTACGGTCACGCTGTAAACAGATTTGTACGAATGCAGTTCTCAAGCGATTTAACTTTCTAATTTGAAATTGTACCTATTAATGTATTTATTCTTCTCTGCTAGCAACATACTGCGCTAAATTAATCCAATCGTGATTTTTATAATTTTGTGCAATGTCATGAGTTACTTTTCCAACGATGTGAACTGGCAAAAATTTGCGGGGAACGATATTAATTCAGTCGAAACATCAACCCGAATTTGGCCATTGCCAAGCGCTAGCAGTTTTTTCGGGAATTCAGCAGAGGATGGGAGGTTCTGGAATGAGCCCCTAATTTTTTGGTCAATTACAACTTCTTGACGTTTTCAAGCATGATTTTAGTAAATCAGCAGCATTAGACATTTTGAGCAAAATCATAGCCCCACCAAATCGTTTTAAATTCCCTCGTAAATCCTTTATCGTTCGGTCAACTACTTCCAAAGCTCATTTAGTCGTTATCGAGCATTCATCCGAAATGTTGATTTGACATTTCCGCTCTACTTCGCCGTTGCGAAATTCTTGGTCATTGTATACTTTGGCTTTTCAACCGTGAGAAGATTCATCGACAGTTTTAAAGTGGAATTTGCAGTTCGAATGCCTTCCAACAATGTGACAGGTATGCCAGAGGATGCAGCGGCTAACGTTATTTGAGATCTTGACCAAATTGTTGCCGGAATCAACAAAAAATGTCTTAGGTGTCCCACTCGGAGCATCCAGAAAGTAAATGCCTCCAGTTTCGTCGTGAATCGTACACGTTCTTGTACTCGGTATTTAACAGCGGCACATTAGTTCGAACTCTTCCGATCAGCTCATCTAGATTATAGTCTTGCTCCCGTTAACTTCGCGATCGAATACATTTTGCGGAAAATTTTCCACCTAGACATCGTTCAAAACCATCAAATCATGCGAAAATTGCAAAATTTCGTCAATAAAAAAACACATTTTTTGGACTTTTCCGGAATTTTCCGAGTTTTTCCCTAGGAATTTTCTATTTTTCCATTTGAAAAGCCATTCCTTAACAACTACACACAAAATTCCATACAAAAAACCAATTTTCGATCTTTCCACTTTCCCGACTTTTTCAAAGGATTTCCCAAAATTATCTTGCATAAAACCCTCATACCAATTACGAACAATTGTATAAAAATTGAAAACAAAATGGGCCAGCCGTTCTCCCTTGATGAATTACTACACACGAATTTTCCACCCTTACGTCGTCTAAAATCATCAAATCAAGCGAAAAATTTCGATGAAAAAATTCAAAATTTTCGAGTTATTTCAAGAATTTTCCGAGTTTTCCACCAAGAATTTTTCTATTTTTCCATTCGAAAAGTCATTTTGGAATGTTTATCCGAAATTTTCACATTTACATTAATCAAAATTATCAATACACAAAAAAATTTAAAATTTTGTCGAAAAAAATTTAAATTTTTGAAATTTTTCCATAATTTTCCAACCAAAATTTTCTGTTTTTTTTTTCAACCGAAAAGCCACTACGGAACAATTACACACAAAAAGTCATACAAAAACTCAATTTGCGATGCAAAATGTTTCTGAAAAAATCCAAATTTTTCGAGTTTTTCCGGAATTTTCCGAGTTTTCCACGGAGAATTTTTCTATGTTTTCATTCGGAAAGTCATTTCGGAATAATTATCCAAAATTGTTCACTGTTACATCGTCCAAAATTATCAAATCATACGATAATATGCAAAATTTCGTCGAACAACAAATTCAAACTTTTTGAATTTTTCCGGAATTTTCCCCATTTTTCAACAAAAAATTTCCATTTTTCTTCTCGAAAAGCCATTCTGTAACAATTGCACACATAGTTCCATACAAAAAGGCAATTTTAAATTTTTCCAATTTTCCGACTTTTCCGGAAGATTTTCCCAAAATTTTCTTTCACATAAACCTGCTCCTGCCAATAACGAACAACTTAAAAAAAGTTTGAGCAAAATCGGCCCAGCCGTTCTCAATTGATGAATTACTATACATTTTTGCCACCATTTTTATATATATACTAGTGGGCCCGGCAATGCTTCGCTATTGCATATTAACTTGTAATATATTTCACATTATTGTTTTAAATTGTAAATATGATAGGCTCTTTGACGATAGTAAAAAGTTCATCATCAAAATCATATCTATAGTTTCGACATGTATATTAAGTTTTGTCTGTATGTAGGGAGAGAAACACTTTCACAAATCGGAAACAGAAATTCCTTTAAAGATCAAAATTCAATTTTTATATTTGTCTGTAGTAGCGGGAACCGTCTGTATACTAACTATCTCTTTGGGCGTAAAAAACACTTTTGACATGCCTTCTCCGCCTCCGCTAAAAACCTCTTTTGCAATGTCTTCTTCTCACATGGATCAAGAATATTTCCGAATACTATCTTTGTATTGAACTCGTATTACCATCATATCAGATAATTCGGTCACCAACGTTTGGCTTTACAGAGTGATGATCTCACGCGCTGCATGGCATATTACGCCGTCGTGTTGGAATCATTTATCCTTCAAATAATGTGCAATGACATGATAAATAAAAAAAATCAATTGATCGTCCACTTGCTCTAGTTCTTCTACCAGTTGGATTTTATATGAATGTAGACCAAGATCTTTCCTCAGCATTTGCAGAGACCGAGTTGCTGAGAACGGCGTCGGTTCGAAAAATTCGAGTCCCCTGTCACACTAACGTCTACAGCGTCGATGGTTATATTTTCTTTAAAAACAAAAAAATCTCTATCTGAAATCTTCCTGCTTCCCAGCGCGAGCTAGGAATTGATTTTGGACACAAATTTTATTGGTGAAATTTTCTAACAATTCATCGTAGATTCCGATTTTGGTTACGATTTTTGCGAATAAAAAAATTGACCCACCTTACTATTCATATCTCTAGGCGAACTGCAATATACTGTGGAATTTTGACAGTTAGAACTACTTATTTTAAAAGAGGTGTAGCACAGCCCACTTCCAACCTTACTGTAATTCATTCTGCAACAATAACATATGTAACAAATTACATCTTCATACCTTTGATAGTTCATGAGATATAGCCTTTTTTTACTTTCAAGTTGTATGGGCGGTGCCACGCTCCTTTATCCAATCACAACTAAGTACAGCCAGGGACTAACAACAGGTCATCAGTACCACTTTCTACAATTATCTTATAAATCAGTCTATTATAAAAGCCGTCAGAGAGATTTTTGAAAAAAGGGGACGCCTCGCCTTCTTTCTACCTGGCACTAATTAATACTGGTCCAACAACATATATACCAAATCTCATCTTCATACCTCTGATAGTTCGTGAGATATAGCCCTTTTAATTTTCAAGTTGTATGGGCGGTGCCACGCGCCTTTATCCAATCACAACCAAATACAGCCAGGGACTATCTACAGGTAAACAGTACCACTTGGTTAAATTTTCGTATCAATCTGTCTATTGGAAAAGCCTGCAAAGCGATTTTTTAAAAGGGGGCGTGACACCGCCCACTTTCACCCGGGTTGAAATTAATACGGCTCCAACAACATATATACCAAATCTCATCTTCATACCTCTGATAGTTCATGAGATATAGCCCTTTTGATTTTCAAGTTGTATGGGCGGTGCCACGCCCCTTTATTCAATCACAGCCTATTATAGCCAGGGACTATCAACAGGTCAACAGTACCACTTGGTAAAATTTTCGTATCAAACGGTCTATTAGAAAAGCCGTTAGAGCGATTTTTGAAAAGGGGGCGTGGCACCGCCCACTTCCACCTTGGCTGAAAGTAATACTGCTTCAACAACATATATACCAAATCTCATCTTCATACCTCTGATAGTTCATGAGATACAGCCCTTTTGATTTTCAAGTTGTATGGGCGGTGCCACGCCCCTTTGTCCAATTGGACCGAATTGTAAATCTAAACCATCCGGGGCGCCACCCAAACGCATACAAAAAAATTTATGCAAATCCGGTCCAGCCGTTTAGGAGGAGTTCAGTCACAACACACGTACGGTAGAATTTTATATATAAAGATAGATATGTCGGGTTTTCCTTCCTGACGCTATAACTACAGAACGCACGAACCGATTTCCACGGTTTTGCATTCGTTGGAAAGGTCTCGGGCTCCGTGAGGTTTAAAAGGTTTTATTTTTTCAAAAAGTGGGCGTCGCCACGCCCCTTTTTTACATTTGGTTGTAATTGGATAAAGGGGCGTGGCACCGCCCATACAACTTGAAAATTAAAAAGGCTATATTTCATGAATTATGAGAGTTATGAAGTAGAGATCTAGTATATATGTTGTTTGAGCAGTATTAATTACAGCCAGGATGAAAGTGGGCGGTGCCACGCCCCCTTTTCAAAAATCGCTCTAACGGCTTTTCTAATAGACCGATTGATACAAAAATTTTACCATGAGGTACTGTTGACCTATATTTGGTTGTGATTGGATAAAGGGGCGTGGCACCGCCCATACAACTCTTAAATTAAAAATGCTATATTTCATGAACTATCAGATGTATGAAGATGAGATTTGGTATATATGTTGTTGGAGCAGTATTAATTACATCCAGGGAGGAAGTGGGCGGTGCCACACCTTCTTTTCAAAAATCGCTCTAACGGCTTTTTTAATAGATCGATTGATACGAAAAATTTACCAAGTGGTACTGTTGACCTGTTGATAGTCGGTGGCTATATTTGGTTGTGATGGGATAAAGGGGCGTGGCGCCGAACATTCAACTTGAAAATTAACAGGGCTATAACTCATAAACTATCAGAGGTATGAAGATGGGATTTGTTTCATATGTTGTTGTTGCAGTATGAATTACAATAAGGGTGGAAATGGGCGGTTCCACACCCTTTTTAAAACAAACGGTTAAAACTGTCAAAATTCCACAGTATATTGCTGTTGCTGTTCGCCTAGAGATATGAACAGTAAGGTGGGCCAATTTTTTTATTCAAAAAAATCGTAACCAAAACCGGAATCTACGTTGAATTGTTAAAAAATTTTACCAATAAATTTTGTGTCTAAAATCAATTCCTAGCTCGCGCTGGGAAGCATGATGATTTCAGATAATGATTTTTTTTTGTTCTTAAATGAGCACAAATCGAAAAATTCGGATATGTATTTTTTGAGACCTTTTGCGTAAAACTGACTTCCCAACAAACTACATGATTTATTACAGAAGCAAATCTATGTATTGGTTAAAAAGAAATGGCCACTGAGAATTGGCATACAGAAATTAAGTTTTTAAAAATCATTTTTCAGAATATTGGGCGGGACTCCAGACAATGTCAAAAGTATACCATTCTCTTCGTCTTGGTCTCCAAACATGGGAATAGTAGGTACAAATTAGAGCCGGCCCATAGGTCTAAAGTTTTCGATAGTTACTCATTGCTAAAAAAATATCTCTGCCTGAAATCTTCATGCTTCTCAGCGCGAACTAGGAATTGATTTTAGACTTATAGTTTCTTAGTCAAATTATCTAGGAATTATCGATTTCCACGCAATTCAATATTTGGCTTTTAAACTGTATCAAATGATGGTCCGTACACCAGGCAGTTGAGGACACAAAGTAGCTGCGCAGACTAAAACAGTGATTTGTTTTTAATTTACTTTACAGGTATGCATTTTTCAATTACTTTTCAGGAGAGCGAATCGGTAATAAATCCTATAGATAGAAAAATTAAGCAATATGCATTGTAGTTATACTGGAAAACAACTTTTGTTTGATTGGGGCACAATTTAAATTTGTATAGTATGTTAGGGGTAACATTAGCAACCTTTTGTAAATAACCTATGTATGGGGTATTTTTTTTATGTATAGAACTTCTGGTAGGTGTAAGTGTAAATCTATCTGTCATACTAATGAAGTGTAATAAACTTCGTTTCAGTATACTTTGGAAAATCACCATGTAAAGACTACACAAGAACAACGTTTACAAATCTTGCAAATTTGTTTTCAAAATGCGCGTTCTGTTCGCCAAACTTATGGAGCCCTTTGTGAAGTTTACAGTGCATATACTCAGCCATCTGAGCAGCTACTAGAAGCCATCGACGCTGTAGACGTAAGTGTGACAGATCTTGAATTTTTCGAACGGACGCACAGTGGTCGATATACCGAATCTGGCGGCATTTAATTCGCAAATGAATAAAAACAAAGCCTGATGCTTAATTTCGACTATAAAATGCGTAATAAATTAAACTGTAAACAATTTTCAATTATTTCAGAGCTTTAAATACAAATACACTGAAAATAGTATGTCTATAATTTAACACAAATATTTACAATTTCCAGCCTATAACAAAATTTGGCTGAAGTGCTGAATATAGGGCGGGAGCCCGATTAAAAAAAAAGTATGCCATTGTCTTCGTCTTGTTCCCCAAACATCGGAACGGTAGGTCAAAGTTGGCGCTCAGACCCATGGGACCCGGGGGTCAAAATAGGGGCCCTTTTCGGTTCTATGATGACCCCCCACGTGCGGGTACTCAAAGGAAAGATATTTTCGAGACGAATCCAACGATGTTATTTTTAGGTTCCGACGGGTCTTTCCGAGTTAGAACCATTTGAATTTCCGGGATATACCAAAAAAAAAATTTTTTTAAAAAAATTCCGCGATTTTTATAAAATAATAATTGCTTGCGGCGCTACTAAACCCAAAATATCTATTTGCACTCTAATTTACAAAAAAAATATTTTTCCCGGGATATACAAAAAAAAATACTTTTAAAAAAATCGCCCGATTTTTTTTTGCGGCGCTTTTACGCCCAACACATGGGGGGTCATCATAGAACCCAAGGGGCCCCTTTTTTATTTCTCGGTACTGCTTATCATTACAGTGCGATTGGTCTATTATATTATTAAATACGTGGGCCTTCACAAAAATTTTTTTAGTAAGGACGTTTTTATTGTGCCAAATCAAAAAAAGTGTGCGTTTGGAAACATTATTGTGCCTAAAAAATTAATTAAACAATAAACGGGCAAGAACGGGCAGATCATTTTGGACGTTTCACAACAACAAATAACCAAATAATTAAACAAAACCATATTTGGACCGAATCCGATCGAATCCCAAAAGATGCACTCCACCAAACTTTAGTATATAGCACTTCAAATCTGCTGTCACCAATGTTAACTTCTACAACGTATTTCTACTAAACTAGATAATCACAGATCACAAACATATTTTTTTTAGTGAATACATACCTTCTACTTTAAATAAAAACCTTAGTTTATAAAATTATTTATCAAATGATTTAATATTGCAAAAAACCACGCACTGAGTAATTTGGCGCCAAATTCTTTCAATGCACTTGCTGCAACTTATGTTATATTTGACAGCTAATAGCTGTGCGAATATTGAAAGCAAAACAAATATAAAAACGTAAATTTGCTCAGTGGAGTATCGGTTATCGATACAATGTAAAACATTTATCGATTTTAAAGTTTTAAAATTTGACTTAAATGCCGTCAGATCAATGATTTCGACCACTGTGGGACGCCGTTCTCAGCAACTCGGTCTCTGCAAATGCTGATTAAAGATCTTGCTTGGCCTACACTCAAGAACTAGAGCCAGTGGACGATCAATTGAATTTTTTTATTTATCATGTCATTAAACATTATTTGAAGGAAAAATGGTTCCAACACAACGGCGTAACATGTCATAGAGCGCGTGAGACCATCACTTTGTTAAGCCAAACATTGGTGACCGAATTATCTCAAAAAATGGTAATACGAGTCCAATACAAATATAGTATTCGGGAATATTCTTGATATGTGAGAGAAGAAGACATGGCAAAAGAGGTTTTTATGGCTAAAGGCATGATGCTTCAAACAAAAGTTTTAGTGGCGTTCAGTAGGCGAAGAGGGCATGATAAAAGTGTTTTTTACGCCCAAAGAGATAGTTAGTAATCAGACGCCACTACAGATAAAATTAAAAATTTAATTTTGATCTTTAACGGAATGCCTGTTTCCGATATATGAAAGATATGACTTTGATGATGAACTTTTTACTATCGTCATAGAGCCTATGATATTGAATTTAAAACAATAAAACTTAATTGCTTAACTTCCATGTTAAGGAGTCACTTGAAATTAGTTACATAAGTTAATAAACTCAACATATTATTAACGAGCTTAAGTACCGTTTTCAAAGTACTTTGTAGACCTAAATGTGAAATATATTACAAGTTATTATGCAATAGCGAAGCATTGCCGGGCCCACTAGTTTTTATATATAAATAAAAACAAACAATTATGATTAATTCCAAGCAGTTTTATTGGGAGGAAGCTTAGTGCTTACCGCTTGAGAGCAATATGGTGACAAGACAGATTTTAGGTTTTATTTTTGTTTGTTAACTTAACTTCTGACATGATTTTCTTGAAAAATGCAAAACATTTACAAAATATAAACATCGACTGCATGGACAAATGTTAGACTGTGTGACGACGTCATCAAGAATCTGGACGTCAACTTCATCTCCATGCATGGTAAAGGCTGCAAATGGTATAACTTAAAACTTAATTACCCTTTACACCCCATGAATGAGGTATGGGATAGCTTCTGACTCGACGCTATACAGCGAAGTTGCTGTCGACAACATCGAAGGGGCCCGCAATGAAAGAAAAATGGAGATGACCGGTATCTCCGCATGGTAGTCGCGTGTTCTAACCATCATGCAATGGTCTGCTGCAAAAGCTATAGTAACATTTTATCCCAAAGTGACGGGACAATGCTAATGTCCGGAAGGTATTTTTGAAAGCTCCAAGTAGAGTGGAATTTTTTAACCAAATGTTTCCAGAGCCTATAACTACACGTTTGGGAACATGGCTTGAATCAATTAATTACTATGATAACAATTTGAAGAAATTTTAAAGGTTCTCAGTGCATTAAACGTTTTTTTTTCTCGCTTAAATAGGCGAAAAATAACGTCAAACGAAGGAACGGGGAACAGGGATAGAGGTGAAGCCCCAAAATTTTATCAGATAGTAAAAGCAAAAGGCTACGGTATTGGGCTCCTCTCCTGAAAGGACATGGATGGATATCTGGTTACAGATACTCAGAGTGTGCTGCATAAATGGAGAGAACACCTCCAGCAACTCTGGGTTCCAGAAGGCAGCGCACGTGAAGTTATCACGCCAATTATCGATGACGGCTTAGATTGTCCACCACCAAGTCAAGCCGAGGTAAGAAGAGCAATATCGCGGCTGAAAAACAACAAAGCAGCCGGTGCCGACGGTCTGACCGCAGAACTCTTCAAGTCCGGTGGCGAGGAGTTGATAACGAGCATGCACCAGCTCCTGCGCACGGTTTGGCTTAAAGAGTGCATGCCCGACGATTGGAATGTAAGCGTATTATGTCCTGTGCTGAAAAAAGGTGATCCAAGTGTGTGCTCCAACTACCGCGGGATCAGCCTTTTACCCATCGCATATAAGGTCCTGTCGAGTGTGCTATGTGAGAGACTAAAACCAGTGTTATCCAACCTGATCGGGCCTTATAAGTGTGGCTTTAGACCTGGAAAATCAACAACTGACCAGATTTTCACACTTCGGCAAATCCTGGAAAAGACCCAAGAGAAACAGATCGACACGTACCATCTTTTTGTCGACTATAAAGCTGCCTTCGACAGCCCTATACGACAGAAATTACTCGTAGCCATGGCTGAGCTTGGTATTCCAGCGAAGTTGACACGCCTTTGCAGAATGACACTGACTGCCAGGAAGTCTTCAGTGAAGATTGGCAAGGACCTTACGGAGCCATTCTGTACCAGACGAGGCCTAAAACAAGGTGACGGCATATCGTGTGATCTCTTTAACATACTGATGGAGATGATAATGAGAAAAGCTGCAGTGAACACGAGTGGCACTAACAAAACGACAAAACGAAGTTATTAGTTTCAACGAACAAAGAATCTACTCGTTTGGGAAACTGCGTGAACGTTGACAACAATAATTTTGAGGTGGTAGGTAATTTAATCTACCTAGGCTCCGCTATCAACAAAACAAATAATGTCTGTCTCAAAATCCGGAGAAGAATCCTGCTTGTTAATAAATGCTATAAATGCGATTCAGTGACAGAGCTCTCCCTCGACGAACAAAAATCCAGCTATACCTGATAGTGGTTCTACCTGTCTTAATGTATGGCTCAGAATCCTGGGTTATGACTCAAGCGGATGAATGGCGGTATTCGAGAGAAAAATACTCCGTAAAATATATGGGCCCAACATCGTTAACGGAGAGTATCGGTGTCGTATGAATCATGAGCTGTACGAGCTGTACACTGACATTGACGTGGTCAAACGCATTAAGGTGCAGCGGTTGCGTTGCCTATGTCATGTCGTACGCATGGACGAAAATGCTCCAGCTCGAAAAGTCTTCGACAATGAACTCAATGGACAACGCAGCAGAAGAGGGCGACCAAGACTCTGTTGGAAAAACCAGGTTACTGAGAACCTTACAGAACTTGGTGTGACTAACTGGAGAAGAAGCGCAGAAGACCGAGGCGCTTATAATATTTTTCTACGTGCGGTATATAATCCTATGGGATTGCATAGAAGTGCCAGCTAAGTAAGTAAGTACGTGCGTTAAACGATGAAGAAAACAAAAATTTTTTTGAGCATATTTTTGTTGATGTTAAAAGCATATTATATGATTTGGAGAGCATATTTTGCTACTTTTAGGGCATATTTTATGTGCATAAAACAAGATTTTTAGAGCATATTTCCGGTTGCGTTGCTGATCACATAAGAAATGTCGTTTAATTTTACAAAACACTTCATTAAGTGGCTATGAAAAATTATGTGTGTTCGTGACGCACTTTGTATTAATTTAGCATACATCTTAAGTAAAGTGTCATTAACAGTCATTTGCATGAAAGGTGTGGCAATTATTTCGGTGTTCTGGAGTTTTGGGTGATGGTTTATCGAGTTACCGTGCCCACCAGCCATCCAACCAGATGGATAGAAATGGATCAATCGTCTTAAAAAGTCCTGAAACGAATTTGGTCTTAAGACACTAGGGATCCAACTCATCTCCATTAATACGTTACACCTTTTCTAGATATACACCCTCATCCCCAAAGGTGAGGGTATAAATATAATGAGAATACTAAAGCCAAAAAATATTATCATTTTGTACACGCAAAGAAAAAATATGTTACTCAGAATCTCGCGGAAATCACAGATAAATAAAAATCGTTTAAAGTATTATGTTGCGGCAAACGAAGTTTGGTTGTCCCGAATATATTTCGAAGCAGTGTTTCGTTTGGAGCAAATGAAATATATTTAATAATTTAACACTATTTCGTTTAACTGTAACAATTTTGTAATTGTTGCAAACGAACACATAGTTTGTGGCAAACTCAAGAAATAATTCGTCATAAACAAAAAGAGTTTGCTACAAATTTTTTTCGTTCTGCCCCTAATAAGCTGTTGACACTCCAATCATACAAAAATGTTAGTAAGAACCGATGAGAGCGTGTAATAAACTTAAAAAAAAAACTTAATTTCCCTTTGCACCCCATGAATGAGGTATGGGATAGCTTCTCGCGTTGTTGTGAATTAACACGCTTTCTATTTTAGATTCACAACTAACGGCATCTACTTGTTTATCGACGAATGCAAACGTCACTGTTTGAGAAGCTCTTACTAGACACGCCGATTGACTCGACACTAATACTGCGAAGTTGCTGTCGACAACATTCGAGGGGAGCCGACAATGAAAGAAAATTTGTCGTTTCTTCTTAAGATGACTGGAGCCAGGAGTTGAACCTGTGATCTCCCGCATGGTAGTCGCGTGTTCTAACCACTATGCCACGGCCGGTCCCGAGAGCGTGTAATAAAAGTTTTTATTTTAAAAAAATTATCCTCACAAATAAACTGTATGTATTTCAAATACAGAAAAGAGTTATGTAAAATAGATTATGCGACAGCTTTAACGTTGGATAGCTATTTCGATAGTCGCCAAACTATCTCATTAGCATCCTTTGCTTGGACCTCTCAACCAACGTCACAAAGCTTATGGGTTAAAAGCTCCACGATACAGTTGTGAGCCCAAACACAACCGTGCGACAATGACATCAAACAAGAGCAACCAGTCGGTTGTGCGAGTTCTATTTTTGTTTATTTTCAAAAGAAAACACTAACAATTTATAGTTGAAGTAGATCTCGTTTGCGATAAATTTAATTTATTTCTGTCTACTACGTCAACAACAAAGGATAGTAACCAAAAAACGTTTGGTGCAAACGAACTATTAACGTTCATTTTATTTGCGTGTAGCATATTGTAATTGAGACAAAAATTTTACTTTGGTTCTTATTACTTAAACTAGTTTATAGTTTTTGGGACCGGCCGTGGCATAGTGGTTAGAACACGCGACTACCATGCGGGAGATCGCAGGTTCAAACCTGGCTCCAGTCATCTTAAAAGAAAAAAAATAATTACAATTTTCTTTCATTGTCCGCTCCCCTCGAATGTTGTTGACAGCAACTTTGCAGTATTAAGCGTCGATTCAATCGTCGTGTCTAGTTAGAGCTTCTCAAACAGTGGCGTTCGCATTCGTCGATAAACAAGTAGGTGCCGTTAGTTGTGAATCTAAAAATAGAAAGCGTGTTAATTCACAACAACGCGAGAAGCTATCCCATACCTCATTCATGGGGTGCAAAGGGAAATTAAGTTAAGTTTATAGTTTATATCGGAAATTAAATTTAAAAGACCGCTAAAACTATGATCTTATTTAAAAAAACTTATGTTAAGACAACAATTAAACACAATACAATTTTTAAAATTTTCCAAATGCAACGTAAAATGACTGGAAAAATCCTTGTATAAACCCATTTACTTTGTAACATATACACAGCAACACCATATTACTACATACGAAAATACTATACATACCCTGTACATGCGTTCAAGAAGTAATAGTCCCACATCAACACCAACTCAATGTTAAGGTGTTGTTAACACATTATAGCCATGTAATACAGAGAGACAGGGATATCTTATGAACTCGTGCCATTGTGGCATAAACCTTAACTGTTGTTTTTATTTTATTGTTTGTCACAAATGTTAATTGAAAAATAAAACACACACGCACATACACACAAACATTTAACATGGTGATCTTTAGCATTTTAAGGGGGACACATAAAAAAAAACCCATCAAAATAAACGCCCTTTTTTATAAAGCGAACAGAAATGACAGCAAAGAAAACATTTAATTTCATATTTAACACAGAATTCATAAACATTAAAGAACAAATAGCAAATATTTAACATGCTCGATGCATCTTACAACAAAATGAGACAATCATGGAATGACAAAAACGATTTGGGGGGATAATACGAGTAAATAAATATGGGGAGGCTCGCGAACACACCTCATTCGCTTCCATCTGATGACATCCGCTATTGTGTGTGTTGGGGAGGGGAGCTGGCTGGCAGGGTGGATAAGAGATTGACAAATTGATTCGGTGTTTAAGAAACAAAAGAAATGTTCATCAACCATTCGAAAAAGTTCATTAAGATCCTTTTTTGTTCTGTTGTTCATAAGTAACGTGTCTGTGTAAAATATCCAATAAGCTTTAAAACGGATGTATGAATATGAGGGGTGGTGTGATAAGGGACGCAACGGGTTATAGCTGTTGAAGGACAATGTGTACTAGTGGGAAGTTAGCCTAACGAATAATAGTAGTTGACATATATTTAAATGCCTAAATTCAAAGTAAGTTTCAACGATTTGAAAACTTTGTCTATACCGTTGTGCAGCTCATGATTCATTCGACGACGGTACTCGTCGGTAACGATGATGTGTACAAATATTTTGCGACATATTTTTCTCTTGAAGAACCCAGAATAGATTAATCCACTTGTGTCATTACCTAGGATTCTGCGCTGTAGAGCAATATAGGTACGTTTAGTGTATGGTATAGTTGGATTTTAGTAGCAGCGGCTCTTGTTTTCCTGACTGACATTTTTATTTTGGGTTACGACGGAGCCAAGATTACTTTTTGTACGTTAAAACAAATAACTTTGTTTTGAAATCATTTAACACCAGATCCATTTCCGTCGACTGCTTCTCAATGCTCGAAAAGGCCGCAGTAACATTCCTCAGTCTATGACATTGACGATACTGGCGTATCATGTGACTTTTGTTAAAAATGGTACCAGTCCTGTTTACTGCAGACGTCCGCATGGTCAACTCTATTACGATGTACAGGGGATCGCATGTCAGACTATCGCCTTGTCCTAAGCCTCGCTTGGTTGAAAATGGCTCAGCCAGATTTTTCAACATTTTCACTGAAGACCGTGTCAGACAGTGTCATACCGCAAAGTCGTATAGGCGATACCAAACTCAGCCATAGCATCTAATAATTTCTGTCGTATCGGACTGTCGAATGCAGTTTTGTAATCGATCAACAGATGGTAGCTGTCGACCTGCATTTCTTATGTCGTTTTATGTTCTAAAGCCACATTGATAAGGTCCAATCAGGTTCGCTAGAATGAGCTCTATTCTATGACAGACAGGACCTTGTAAGCGATGAGTAAAATGCTGATCCCGCGATAGTTACACACACTTTCTTTAGCACAGGACATAGAACACTCAGATTCCTATCATTGGGCATGCATTCCTTGAGCCAAATCGTGTTTATGAGCTAGTGCAGGCATGATGCCAGCTCATTGCTGCCGACTTTAAAAATTTCTGCCGGCAATCCATTGGCTACCGCATCTTTATTATTTTTAAACCGCACAATTTTCGTACTGATCTCGTTTTGGCTCTGTGTTGGACAAATTACTCCGTCATGCACGATGATTGGCATGATTTCGTCACTTATGCTGGCTTCGAGAACGGGAAGAGAACGAAAGTGCTCCCTCCATAATTGCAGCACATTCTGAAAGTTCGTGACCAGATTCCCGTCTATGTCCTTACAGGAGGGGATCGCTGTTCCAAACTTTTGCTTTATACCTTTTGGTAGAACTTGTGGGCTTCACCTCTATCCCTGTAATTTTCCATAGCGTTTATTCCGTCCGAAGAGGCGTCTCATCTCACCTTGTACCATGTATAGTTTGTAATAAAGTTTATTTCAAAAATTGTGTGATTTTTTAGTTTTGTTGCCAAAGAAAGTTTAAGTACCTCATTTCATAGAATTTATCCAGATTATCATCTTCGTTTCTCTCCCAACTCCTCCCTCGTTATGGAGCCCAGAAGTTTTTCCTTTCAAACCACCAACATCGCATATCTCCAACGCGACTTGATGTCATATTAATTTTAGGGTATGTCAACTCATCATCATTATTTGCATTCAACCTTGTGGTCTCTTCTTCACATGTAGCAACATATATACCTGGGGGATGTAACTGCGCACAGTGCCACAATGTTTCTGGTGGACGAGAGTTTATTACTATGCGACTGTGACGAAACGCTATTTCGTTTCTATCAAGTCATGGCCATTAAACTGGAGTGGCTGTTGGAATACACTATACGCCCGGCCTGGCAACAGCTACAATAGCATTAACATCATTTACGTGTCATAAACGCCACCAAGTTAATATCCCAAGTCAAAGCATGAAAATGAGAAAGTCAACTCTAGCAGTAGCAATTTAGTCTTTAGCTGTTTATTATTTCTCTTCTACGTCGATTTGCAGTAAAATTGTCATCAGCATCCGCAAGAACAGCATCAACACACCATCTACGCAGTCATCATGATCGTGCTATTGGAACATTAGCAACCAGTAGAAAATTACGCATATCAAGCGTACAAGTGTTGTTTCCGCTTCCGCTGACATTAAAGCGTTACTAAATTCTTGTCACATAACCTATGCCCCCATCTGTAGAACAAGTACATTTGTTTGGTGTTTTCATATTCATTACAAACATCATCATTATCATCATCATCGTCGTCATTACATCTTCGTCTGCCTCCTCGAACCCTCTGCAGCCGGTTGTCCTTTCTTTCGCCCAGCTATTTCAAGCGCTTAAATGTACAAGTGTGCGTGTCTAATTTGATTATTTCCCATCGACTGATTTTATTAGGAAATTTTTTGTTTGTAGCTTTACCTTTTTTGCCTATTACAAAAATAAATGAAGTTGAGATTTTCGCATTTGTCATAAAAATTAATTTGCAGGTTGTTTTCGTGCAAACGTTGGTGTGGGGGGAGGATGAAAATGCCATTTATTACCTTTTTGATACACTTTGAAGGAGGCGTTTTGGTTTTTTAATCAGTGGGGAAATGCATGGAAGAGGAAAGAGAGATGTTAGAACTGGTTTAAGCTAAATAAAATTCAACTACAAGTCGAATGTTGTTGATGATTTAGCTAAAAAAATTATTAACGGAAACATAATGCAATCTAAGATTTGTTGATAATTTCGACAAATCGATGTCGAAAAATGTAATTGTCACTGTTTAAAGGAAGTACGCATACAATATTTAATTTACTGGAGTATGAAAAAACATTTACCCAAGATTTGTAAAGATACTTTTAATAGAATAATCAAGGGTTTGAGATTGGTGGAATAAACGCAGGGGTATATGCTGACGCTACTGGGATTTGATGCAGACCTTATTAGCCATATGAGGTAAAAAAATTATAATGGCTCAAAAAATGTATGGAGAACACCTTAAAGGATGAAGATAGAGGAAAGATATGTTCTGAGAAACTGTTGGGTCGATCATACATGACTCTAGAGCAGTTGGAGCAAATGTTATAAACATTTGATTTTTGTATGGCAGTCCCTTTTGGGGGTGATGATAGGGGATAGTATGTTTGGGAAAAATGTTGAGAGGGAAAAATTGGTGGAGTTCGATCATACATTTCACCCCTCTATGGTCGACGCCGAGTTGGATTTTTTTCCATTCCCCACCAACCTTGACAACGTTGCGCAGCCATTTAGCGGCACCTCGCCTCCCCCATTTATTGCTCATGAATTGTTTTTCCTAACCACACAAAATTTGGTATTGATCCGTATTCATATCGTGTTACTAAAACTTTCCCATTACAACACTATAGTTAGGATCAGAGATTGCAATCACTTTGTATAATAGGGCCTAGAAAGAGTACGTTTCAAACTGCCTTGGATATCATCCTTTAACTGCCACCTTTCTACACCTTCACCGAGGGCTGTGCTGCGATATTAAGGGAAACAGCAATCTAGAATCGGTCATTGGTAGGTCATTCCTTTACTTACTTACTTACTTACTTAGCTGGTACTTCTATGCAATCCCAGTGGATTATATACCGCACGTAGAAAAATATTATAAGCGCCTCGATCTTCTGCGCTTCTTCTCCAGTTAGTCACACCGAGTTCTGTAAGGTTCTCAGTAACCTGGTCTTTCCAACGGAGTTTAAGTCGCCCTCTTCTGCGTCGTCCATCGAGTTCATTGTCGAAGACTTTTAGAGCTGGAGCATTTTCGTCCATGCGTACAACATGACCTAGCCAACGCAACCGTTGCACCTTAATGCGTTTGACCACGTCAATGTCAGTGTACAACTCGTACAGCTCATGATTCATACGACGCCGATACTCTCCGTTAACGATGATGGGCCCATATATTTTACGGAGTATTTTTCTCTCGAATACCGCCAGAACCGATTCATCCGCTTGTGTCATAACCCAGGATTCTGAGCCATACATTAAGACAGGTAGAATTAGTATCTGGTATAGCTTGAGTTTTGTTCGTCGAGAGAGGGCTCTGTCATTGAATCGCTTGCTTAGTCCGTAGTAGCATTTATTTGCATGCAGGATTCTTCTCCGGATTTCTAGGCTGACATTATTTGCTTTGTTGATGGCGGAGCCTAGGTAGACAAAATTATCTATCACCTCGAAATTATAGTTGTAAACGTTCACGCAGTTTCCCAAACGAGTAGATTCTTTGTTCGTTGAAACTAATAACTTCGTTTTGTCCTCGTTCACCGTTAGGCCCATTTTCGCTGATTCCTTCTGAATACCTGAGAAGGCTGCAGTCACATGCCGCAGTTTTCGACCGATGATGTCTACGTCATCAGCGTACGCGAGTAGCATGTGGCTTTTGTTGAATATAGTGCCACTCGTGTTTACTGCTGCTTTTCTCATTATCATCTCCATCACAATGTTAAAGAGATCGCACGATAGGCCGTCGCCTTGTTTTAGGCCTCGTCTGGTATAGAATGCCTCCGTAAGGTCCTTGCCAATCTTCACTGAAGACTTCGTGTCAGTCAGCGTCATTCCGCAAAGACGTATCAGCTTCGCTGGAAGGCAGCTTTATAGTCGACGAAAAGATGGTACGTGTCGATCTGTTTCTCTTGGGTCTTTTCCAGGATTTGCCTAAGTGTGAAAATCTGGTCAGTTGTTGATTTTCCAGGTCTAAAGCCACACTGATAAGGCCCGATCAGGTTGGATAACACTGGCTTTAGTCTTTCACATAGCACACTCGACAGAACCTCATATGCGATGGGTAAAAGGCTGATCCCGCGGTAGTTGGAGCACACACTTGGATCACCTTTTTTCAGCACAGGACATAATACGCTTACATTCCAATCTTTGGGCATGCACTCTTTAAGCCAAACCGTGCGCAGGAGCTGGTGCATGCTCGTTATCAACTCCTCGCCACCGGACTTGAAGAGCTTTGCGGGCAGACCGTCGGCACCGGCTGCTTTGTTGTTTTTCAGCCGCGATATTGCTCTTCTTACTTCGGCTTGACTTGGTGGTGGGCAATCTAAGCCGTCGTCGACAATTGGCGTGATAACTTCACGTGCGCTGCCTTCTGGGACCAGCAGTTGCTGGAAGTGTTCTCTCCATATGTGCAGCACACTCTGCGTATCCGTGACCAGATTTCCATCACTGTCCTTACAGGTGGGGAGGCCATTACCGTATCCAATTCAAAAAGTTAAAGTCATTCCTTTATGCTTGCGGAAATTGGTGGAGAGATTCATGACGCAATATTTGACATTGGATATGGATTTTTCTTCCAATGTGGAAATTATCTTCCCTGAACGATTGAGTTGGATCGATAAGGAACCTTATCACCATGACCGCTTACAGGAAAGGGTGGAAGTGGAAAGACAGAACTGGTGCAGGGTCCTACAGCCAAGACCTTTAGCTAAATCTATCGTTCAGAATACATGACATCTGTAGCGTTTTTAAGCAGTTGTTCTGGTTGTCAAAATGGCGACCAAAACTATTGCGAAGAACCCAATTGGCAATGCAAAAGATAAACCGACCAGAAACGGATCGACTATAGATACTAGTATTTTTATTATATTTTATACGAACCAAAAGTGTTACACATGGAAGGAGTCACTTAACTTCATGCGTTGTTGTAAATGAACATGATTTCTATTTTTAGATTCACAACAAACGGAACCTACATGTTTATCGACGAATGCGAACGTCACTGTTTGAGAAGCTTTTACTAGACATGCCGATTGACTCGACATTTAAACTGCGAAGTTGCTGTTGATAACATTGAGGGGGCCGGCAACGAAAGAACATTTTTTTAAGACGACTGGAGGTAGGAGTTGAATCTGGGATCTCCGACATGGTAGTCGCGAGTTCTCAACATCATGCCACGGCCGGTTCCTGGTCACAAATAACTTGGCTATAACTCTAATACCTGTGAAATTATCAGGACAATCAAAGTATTATTATGGCTGTTATAACGGTTTCTTTTGAATGGAGCGTGGCACAACCCACTTCCACCCTACCTATAATTCATACAGTAACAACAACTCATACCAAATGTCATCCTTATACCTCTTATATAGAGTTTCTCTTTTTCCCGGACTTTTCATCAACCGGGAAAAATTTTTTTTTGCCCGGGAATTCCCGGGAATTTTCGCGCAGTAGTAAAACAAGACAAACTATGTTAATTTTTTTAAATTTTGCAGTATGATATTATATATTAAGAGCTGCAAGTAAAACAAAAACATTACAAACAAAAACATAACGAAACATTCATTTTAATGTGTATGTATATAAAAATATTTGTTAAACAATAAAAGTTAATTTGTCATTTTGAAAATACGTTTTTAAAACAAAAAGAGCGTTAATAGTTCCATCAGACAGTCTGTTTTTAATTCTATTTACAAATTGCCCTGTTGTTGAAAACATTCTCTCACTCATGTTGGCCTTATTGTCAGAAGAGCATTCTAGAAAATGGTGACATTTTCCGTTGCTTTTCCACTTGCTTCGTAAAATTGTAAATCCTTTTTTATCGAGTAATTAAGTAGCCTATTACTTGATGCAATATTGCATTTGTTATGGCATCAGTTCGATTTCGTCCGATTCCAGAACTTCGTCGAGAACGTCTTCTTTAAAAAGACGAGTATAAATTTGTTTAGCGTACGCGATCACATTTTGTTTTGAAGCAGTTTCAAATAAGTTATTAGCATTCTTATCAAATACTGTTGGATCTTTAAGATACTTTACTAAAGTATAAAGTCGCTTGCCCCTTCTTTCTTCAATTCGCTTCTTTAAAGCTTATAAAATTTGATCTGCTAAATTTGTTTTAATTTCCCGGGAATCCCGGACGAATTTCTCGGGAAACCGGGAATTAAAAATTTCCGGAAATCTCGGGAAATCCCGGGAGAGAAACTCTACTCTTATAGTTCATGAGGTACAGCCGTTTAAAGTTTTAAGTTTTATACCACGCCCACTGATTCGATCCCCAATATTTTTTGTTGGATCACGAACTTTGCTGTCAAATGCATCCACACAAACTTTCAAGCCGGTTGGCTTTCAACAGTCCTCTAGGAATTGCGATTTCAAAAATAGGGTCCAATGGGCGGGGCCACGACCACTTAATATATCAACTAGTAAGGTAATTATCTTCGGTTATGCTGAAGATCATATTCCCTTCACCATTTGTAAAAATCGTGAAAAACTGGAAATTTGCACTTCAATTACATTTTATTAAACTTTGGACGTTACTTTAAGTTTGCCACATAATTTTTTTTGTAAAATTTTTTTTACTGAAATGTCAAATACAAAGCTTGACCTATTTATATGAGCTGAGAATATTGTTATGCTTTTTTTACCACAACCAGCTGGTGTTTTTACGAGCAGTTTTTGTTCGATATTGCTTATCTAAGAACTTAACCTTCGCTTAGAGAAATAAGCATAGATACGAAATGTCAGCTCGATAGCTCTTAAACTACTGCTGTAACCGCAGGAATAGGCGGGAGGACATCTACTAAAAGAGGGAGTTTGTATGGGAGGTGAGAGTAGTTTTTGTTCGATCTTGCTTATCTTCGAACTTAACCTCGGTTTGAGGGATAGAAGCTTACATATTTAATTTTAGATTGATTTTTCTCTAACTACGGCTGTAATAGCGGTGATAGACAGAAGATCGACACAGAATTCGATGCTGATCAAATGGCAAAACAAAATTTATATATGTACCCTTAACTCCAATCGTGCGCCTAGTGAAGGGGTTATAAATAAAGTACCCTAATATCACCACCGACCACACAGCAACATTCTGTGAAAATTTTAAAAAGATCGGTCTAGCGTATTCTAGTCTATCGGGACTAAAAAATGTAAACAAACAGAGAAACCCATTATCATATGTATATATTTGTCTTTAAACTCTCTGGGGCACGGCTTAAAGTTGTCCGATTTTGCTCAAATTTTGACCATAGCTATTTTATAACAACTGTCCGCTCAAACATTACCGAAAATGCAAAGCTGTATTTTCGTTGTCACCCTAATGTTTATGTTTTTGCTGCCTTTTCTGATACCCGTTTGCATTTCAACGGTTACAAATTGCATTAACTAATATTTGGATATTATTAAACAAACACATCAAATTTTAATTAAATTCGCAGATTTTCAATTAAGTTATTTTTTGTGGGAAATTATTGAAATCTCATTGGCATTGAATAATTGTTTTCGTACGTGGGAAATTAGGAGTTGAATAATAAAATACCATCACGCCCTCCAGAAAAAGCAAGGCGGCTCCCTCAAGTGGTGGTGGTGTTGCATTGATTAAAATAAGAAATCTGCGTTAATAAAGTCATTACGACGAGTACTGGATGGATATATCACAAAAGGCGCTCAAACAAAGAACTCAAAAATTAATTACATTTCATTGGCCATCATTAGAGGGAACTGCAGACGACGGACACACAAATCCATCAAAAATGAAATTGTAACTCGTACGGATTGAACATATGCGCCGCCGATGATTGTCGGTTGCATATGCTTAAAGAGCAACATCATCATCATCGTCGTCGTCATCATAGCCACTATCGTGTCGTTGTGGGTCAGGCAACAGCACACACTCACTCGTTGGTAACACAAATTGATGCTGGCGATGCAGGCGGTGTTGGTGGTGGTGGTGTTTGAGATCCTTTGACTAAAACGATTTCATACCATTATAATTAAGCCGTTCACCGCCGCCGTCGTCGTCATCGTCAACGCTTGAGAGATGATGCCACAGCCTAAAGGGAAGAACACAGCTCGGAGAATCACTTGGGCAAGGGTTGGCTAAAGCAGTCACTAACTTTGTTGCCTTGTGGCCAATATAGAGAGTAGCGTCATCCATTGGGTACTTTGTTGTTGTTTGTTTGATGGTGGTGTTATTTTAAAGGCGTGAAATAAATTGATAATTTCTTTAATATTGGATTTTTCAGTCGTCGTCGTTGTATGTTGGCGTTGCTCAATAACAACCGCCATGTGCAGTCGTCAGTGAGTACCACTCACATCTCGTGGAGATCGGTTCGACGCTGCTGTAGGTCGTCACATTAATTAATATGAATACCAAAGTGAAACATCTTTAGCCGGAGGGTCGGTCCAAACCAAAGGATTAAATCGATTCATTTTGATCGTTGAAGCTAAAGCCGCAGCTACTGCCGCCAAATGATGATGTCCAAAATGAAGATAGCATGATAATGATGATGATGATGAAGATGACGGTGATGGCAAATACATATGTTTATGTGGAATACATATTAGTTTATCATATGATTTGTTGGGTGTTTTTTTCCCAACACCAATAACTAAATGTTTAGTGTTAATAAAATATACATAAAAATATTATATTCAAATTTCATTAAATGTATCATCATCATTTCAGTTCAATTTCAGCGGCCGCCAGTGTGTTAAATGCTACTGAAACAAAATTTATTATAATTATTTTTGATCACATAATTAATTAGTTTTTAAGCAGTTTTAAATGCTTTGTTTTCGGGTCAGGAAGAAGATGAGCGCAACAAATAAAATACGACTGTAGTCATAAATCATTATATCCGAAGCTGCGGTCGTCTTTAATAAGTTACCGCAAAGCGTCAAAAGTTATGACCGAAAGAATAATGAATCGCATTAAAAAATCAATAATTTTTAATACCATAAATTATTGCAGTTGAAGCTGTCGCATATGGGGAAACATTGACATAATCGCCTGAGATTACGTAGTAAATTAGTTGCGAAGAAATTTACTTAGAATATCTAAGAGGATAAAGTACAAATTAGCACTAATGTGGAATAACTCCCATAGGAAATAAGACTCCATTAAAATGGATCGATCAACTCTAAACAAAAAAATGTAACAACACGCAATAAAATACATAACTAAACAAACTCAAAAAAGAGACTACTGGAAATGGAGCATAAATTATATTCTGCTGCGTTATCTGTAGTCTATCGCTGAACATCGTCTTAAAGTATTCAGTAATTAACACATAACATCACTTTACAAGTTAAATTCAGTATGAACCTGTAACTAAACTAGTTTCAATATTTGAGCTGTAATAGATTTTTCAAAACAAAAATAGAAAATAAAACAATAATACAAAAATTTTCGAGTTTTTTTTTCAAGTTGTTCCACCATGTTACTACACTAACGTAAACCAACTAACTAAACACATAGTTATATCTCACGTATCAAACCTGACTTCTCTAATTAGCACATTAAATCACGTTGATTTTACAAGTTCAATTCAGTTTAAGCCTGAGATGATTAACAAATTTTCTTAATTGAATTGTGGTGAATGATATCAATTTTGTTTTTTTTTTGTGTTCAGTTCAGTTCATTTAATTTTACTAAATTCATTGGTGTTAATCAGCAATTTATTATATAAATGCGAGATGTTGTTTCGCTGGCATTGATTACAAACTCGTGATTAATTAAGAATTTATGGGAATTTAAATTTTTATACATTCACATTGTTTTAGAAGACTGTTATTGGATTCTTGTCATACATCACACACACACATTAGTGTGGCATTCAAATTGTTTTGTGCTAAATACTTTTGTAAATTTCTCTAATTACTTTTATTTAATTTAACTATTTTTTTTAAACGCTTTCGCCGAGACATTCAAATGTTTTCAGGAGAAAAACAAAAAACGATCATAGTTTTTGTTGCTTGTTGTTGTTTGTATCTATTTGGTTGAAGAATTTGAATCAAATTAATAAACAATTTGCGATAATTTTACAGGAATCCTGACGTAAAGAGATTTGCTTAATTAATGTGAATAATTTAAATATATCTATTAAATACTAGCTGGCCCGGCAGACTTCGTCCTGCCTCCAAATTTTTGTAATAACGATTGGTTTATTTTTTTGACCTTTAAAATATTTAAATTTAAAGGGCGAGGTTTTCCCGGACAAATTCTGTTATTCATATATCTTAAAGATTATTATAAGAATTGCTAAAACGGATCAGCAGTGTCGTCCATGATATGATGAAAACTTACTTATTGATAGGCATATATTCTAAAACCACATTTTTAAGCCGATTGACTGACATAGAACTTTCTGCATTGGTGTACTGGGTGATTGTACCTTTTTATCCTAAAGCGTACAAATTTCAGAAAATGCATTCATTAGGCTCAGCAACCCCATTAACCGTATGGTCTGGGTGATATCAACAGTTATTCCCATTTTCGTTATTGCCCCCTAAAATTTTGAAATGGAAAAAACCATTTTGTGAAGCTCTCTAATTCAGTAGGAATGCGCCATTACAAAAGTTAGTCATTCTTCTTTAATCGTTTTTGCGGTCTGGGTGACCATCTGCAGCCAATCCTTAACTTTCACTGAAATTTTGAGACAAATGGGGTCAACCGTTTTTACAATTAGTGGTGACATCAAAATGTACATCTGTTTTATATATATAGACTTCTGAATAACTATGATGTTAAAAAAAAGTGACTAAATGATATTCCAAAAATTAAGTGTATCATAAGCTAAACACTGGCAACTGGTTCCAAACATACATTCAAAATTTTCTCATGTCAAAAAAATCATATATTTTAAGTTTAAGTAAAATCGGACAATGGATATAAATTTTCGAAATAATTCAACCCCAGTCAAATCAACTGTAGGCCCATATATACAAAAAAAATTCTCATAATAAAACAAATATATATTCAAAATTTCAGTCAAATTGTTTAATTCGTAAAAATTTTCATTATAATTCCACCCTAGACACATCTACCGGGTCAATTTATACAAACAATTTTTTCTCAAGGTTCCACAAACATAAATACTAAATTTCAGTTAAATTAGTACATGCATTCAAATTTTCGATATAAATCCACCCTAGCGCCATCTACCGGGTCCATTTGTACAAACAATTTTTTCTGATGATCAAACAAACATAGATTCTGAATTTCAGTTAAATTGGCCCTTTCGTTTAAATTTTGATTGTAAACCGACCCCAGCGCCACCTACCGGGTTCATTTGTACATAAAATGTTTTCTCATGATCAAACGAATATCCATTATAAATTTCAGTTGAATTGGTACATGCATTCAAATTTTCGATATAAATCCACCCTAGCGCCACCTGGATTTGATTTTTTTCAACACAAACAATCTACGGAAAATTTCGAATCAAATAAAAAAAAATCAGCCAAATCGCTCCAGCCGTTCTCAAGTGATGGTATGACATACGTGGACCATTTCATTTTTATATATATAGATTATATTCAATTACATATTTAAAGGTCATTATAATGTAATTTTATTCTTTAGAGACATCGGTTTGAGCACGTAGACACTATTGAGTGGAAATCGACGATAATTCTGTAGAAAATTTCTAAATAAACTTTCTCGAGGTAATTCTTTGGAAATAGACTGGAATCTAAAATTGCGATTGCAAATCAAAAACTAAATTCAATTCATTTTCAAGCGCTTTTGTCTATTCCGCTCCATATATATTTCGTCACTCCAAATTTGGATACCAACTCTATAAACGTGCCCATCCACCGAAGCAGGGGGGTAGCCAGGTTCTCAAGTAGGTTGGGGCCAACATTTTTTTTTGTGAAAATAACAGCCTTCTTGGATTTGCTGAAAACTCCTCCAAAATTTTTTCCTCCAGATCAGCCATTTTCTCCTTTACTAAGGCCCTATGGGTGCTTAGCATACACAATGCTGGAAAAATAAAATATATATAATAAGATGAAATTTTGTTGTTTATTTTATTACCATTTAAACGATGTTCTCAGCCACGTCTTAATTCTTTTAAGAGTACTGAAAGATCGTTCCACCGTCGCAGTTGTAGGGGGCATTGCTAACAAAATTTCCAATGCTTCTCTAATCTTCGGATAAAAATCTGTTTTGTTATAAGCAAATATCAAATCTATGTCGTTTTCTATTTCCTCATTCCAATATATATGCCAAAGTTCAAGCTCATTTTCAATACCTTCCAAATCATAAAAAGAGCTTGCACGCAAAAGTTGATCCTGAAGTTGGTCTAGGCTTATGGTTTTAAGATACATTGGACTTAGGACTGCGAGACGATAGCTGCATTATTTTCTTTGGGAAATCGGTCACTTATGGATGTTATGAGTGAATCTAGATAGGGCATGAAAATCGCACGGCGATAATATTCTTCTGTTGTCGTGAATGGAGGATTTGTTCTTCCTGTTTGCTTTTCGACAACTCTAGGCACGCAAATATTAAATGAAGCATTCTCAGCCAACTTTTCACAATCTTTAAAAATCATTTCAAATTGAACTTCAGATGTTGCTCTATGTTTTTTAAAAACATTTAAAATATGATTTAGGTGTTCTCTGCATTTAATTATATTGATGTTTTTGGCCTGCAATAAATTCACCACTGGTTGGAGAATATTATAGTATTTTGCAATTATGCCCATAAGCACCCCCCCCCCCCCCCCCCAGAATACGCCCTTGCACCGAAGCATTGGTCGCACCTTACTATGCCGCCCATCGAGTATATTTCAGATGACTTTTCAAGCTGCGAAATTGTCTTCTATTCGCTCACCATTTCCTTACCTACACTTTTGCTATATTTGGACAACAGTAACATCTCGAACTTTTTTTGCAAATAATATCTATACCATCGGAGTACGCGATTAGAATGTTCCCTTTATTTAAGATGGTCAAAAAAATCGATGAATTTTCGTCCGGGCCAATCTGTTCATATACCATTTCTCTACACAATCAACAGTTTCGTTGTTACAAATAAATTTAACAGAAAAAAAATAAAAATTTTGGGAAAAATTTATTTTTTTATATCTTAATCAATCTTACTAATTTGTTATGCCACATGAACAAATGAGACATAAAAAACTTAATATCCATTTACACCTCATATGGGATGCTTCTCCCGTTGTTGTAAATTATCTCGCTTTCTATTTTAGATTCACAACAAATGGCAACTACTTGTTTCTCGACGAATGCGAACGTCAGTGTTTGCGAAGCTTTTACTAGACATGCCGATTGACTCGACACTTATACTGCGAAGTTGCTGAACAAATGAGACATAGAACTTGAATGAACGTGTCTCGTTGTTATTCAAAATTAAGTGATAGTATTTTATTTTGACAAAAATGTTGGTTTTTTGATACAATGAATATGGATAATGGAATGAATTAAGATTTTTTTTTAAGAGATATGTACAAAATTCTTCGGAGAAAACGTTGCTAATTTTATATGATTCTAAGAATTAATAAAAATAAGTAGTAACCAAAAGGTTACATAATTTTTATGATTGCGGTAGGTACTCCGCACAGTGTCGTGTTTTCATAGGCCAAAACAAAAATGATAACATAAATGAAGAAAAATTGGTATACATTGCTTAAAACAAAAGGAAATAGTATACATTGGTAGGAAAAAGGAAAGAAGAAAAAAACCAAGTTTCGGGAAAATCGGCCCAAGGACAGCCCACCTCCCATATATCCTGAAATTAAAAAAAACTTAAGTTTTTCAAAATTGTCGTTGGTATTGAACCAAATTTAGCACCATTTGTCTGTGATACATTACTGAATTACTTATATCGAATTACTTCGAAGGGCACGCTCACCTCAAATATATCCTGCATGGAAAAACTTATATTTTCCTTAATTAAATACATTCACTTATTTGTGAATTAAATCGAAACGCGATAATCGATTTTCATGATCTATGTCTCATTTTGTTCATAGGCTTGAGACTAAAAATTATTTTCCTTTTTGGATTTTTTATAAATTTTAAATATAATTTTTTAGGCGAATTTTATATTTTTTTCTAAAATTTGTTTATAACTGCAAAACTGTTGATTATGCAAAGAATCCATAAATATATAAGCAGATTAAAGGAATATTAATTCTTAAATTCTGATTTTTGTTTCAAAATGGAGTAATCGTTCTTGAGTTATGCCTCCCAAACTTGTCTGTAGAAGCTTAAAAGCTTTAAGCCCAAAGCGGCACGGGGTTAACATACTCTAATCGTGCTCAAACTTTGGCTGTCCTAAAATCTGCAAAGACTTCTCATTTTTGGGGGGTGGCACTGACAAAATTCTGAAATTTTTTTCCCAATATAACTTCTGACCACCGACAATACAAACTTAAAAATGGAATATCACTTGATTTTGACCTAATCTTTTAAAACGGAGTATGCCACGGTGCACAGTGGGGATGTCTTCATACATTTGAGTGAAAAAATTATAAGGAGTGCTCTTAGAGTGATGAAACTTGGCACCGAGCACTTTCTTAACGCTATTAAAATAAATATAAATTTTCATCAAAATCGGCCACGCCCATCACATAGTGCCCATATAACTACATACGAATTTTACATATAAAATTTTTTTATTATTGTATATTTTTATTCTAAAAGAGCCTTAACTTCTTCACTTATATCACTATGATTTTTCTGGATAAACGAAGGCGTCTAAAGTGATATTATGGGATCTGATGTTACCATCATTCAATGCATAATATCTTCGTTCGTGGCAATTCGACTGCATTTTCTGGAGTATCTGAATTGATATTTTTTATAGTCTTTGTTACGATTTTCATGAGCCTCTTCGGAAAGTAAGCCTGCAGAAAAAATACACTTTTCAATAATTTTCTTTCCATGAATAAGAATTTTGTGGAGTGTAGGTGGCATATTGTACCACTCGTACAGAGCAGCACAGCTTATTTAAACATGTTCTCTTTGAATTTAAAAATAAAAAAATAAAAAAAAATGTAATATATATTATAAAAAATATAATTTTTATTGAAAGGTGCAGCTGGATGCACTTGAATATGATTCAATATGTAAAAGCAGATATAAGTGAATGTATTAGTAGTGATTTCCAACTGTAGGCACGTACAGCTGAAATTGCAGTTCCAAATATTTGGAGAAAAAGGGATTTTTCTTATATGTTCATAAAAATAAAAAAATAATTAAAACGTAAGTCTCTACAGAGTTTATTTTTTCAATTTTAGTATATTGAAATATCCTACTTTAAATAAAAAATAAGAAGAAAAACGTTACCTTACATATTAACATAATATTCGTCTCGAAATTCTTAGGTTTATATTTTGTCAGTTCGATAAAACATACAAGTTCTGATTTTGAAAGTTAAAATTTTACTTACAGTAAAATTAATAAAACAAGAATTTAAAGTAAATTGGGTTATTCCCGATCTAAAGTCTCGGGAGTATTTGTAGTAAACATTTGTTTTTGTAATTTAATAATTTATGTTTAGCAATTTGGAATATGTCTTGTTTCTGTACTAAATTTATCACAAAATACTGCAATAGTTGACAAAATACTTGTATGAAATATGTATACTGGCAACGATTTTGTCTGCGGAAATTTACAAATGCCCGACCGAAATTTTGTGTCACTTGATGTAAGAAACACATCGCACACCTATTTCCCTGGCACAAATATGTCAAAGGTAAGATTCTTAGTAAAACCTTAGTAAATCTTATGTTATTTACTACTGTTCGTTTAAAGAATTGTATTTTTTCTTGCAAATATGCAATAGTCAAACATTGACGTGTGTGGGCGGCTCCATCATTCTAAATCGTTATATTTCTATAATACTGTGAAATTTTCAGGACGATTAGAGTATTATTATGGCTGTTATAACGGCTACATTTAAATAGGGCGTGACACAGCCCATATTCAACTTGGCCGTAATTCATACTTTACCAACAATGCTTGCCTAATATCAGCTTTATACCTCTTATAGTTCATGAGATAATACCTTTTAAAGTTTCAATCCCGCTCATTTTTTTGTTGGATCACGAACTTTGCCCCCAAATGCATGCACACACATTTTCAAGACGATTGGAGGAATAGTCCTGCGGTGGCGAAGCAGCAAACGACATTCTTAGTAGAATATCTAATGCTCAAGGTGCTTTGCACAACTGTGAAAAATTTAGAGATCCTCTTCGATCTTTATCAACATAAGAATACTTATCTTGAATCCCAATGTAAAATCTTGAATTCCAATGCTTGTGAAAAAACTTCAAACGTTCAGTAAAAAATACCTAAGTAAAAAGCGAATAAATTATGTTTGCAGAAATGTGACCAAGTTTCGATACAACACGAAATTAAGAACTCTGTTAAGGCCCTATGCTTCTATGTTTAAGAACATTAAAATAAATAAAGATCCAAAAAATTGCATCTGACATATAAAAAAAATGTTCTAAATTTTACGACGATGTTACATTTCCAACTGTTTAGTGATATTCCAAACTTCTTTCCTACAGTTTGGAGAAATTCCACACTTCTATATTTAAGGATTACCCGGCATTACATACCTAACCTATGGAGAATATTAGAGCTGATTCATATCTTAGGAACAGCTTAAAAAAAAGTTTAGCCCGCAATGTAAATGAAAAATTCGTAGGTATTTTTATTGTAACATTTTGAGGAATGTTTCCACTTTTGTTTACATCTGTTGCACTCCAACTTGATACTTATTAATTACAAAATATGTTTTTGATCTTCTTAATTGTTCTTGTTTTAGCCTCAGAATGTTACTGACAAGATTTTAGTGTCTATAGATATAAAAAATTAAAATATTTAACTTACGCTATAGATCTAAATTAATTTGCTATTAACGTTATATACTCTTATATACATACGTCAAGAAAAAACATCTTTGCAACATCTTAATTGTAGTTCTCGTACCTTCAGCTTCATATATGTATCTTCATTTATTTAAAAGCATTTCAATAGTTCTGTTGGCAACCATCAGAATACGAAAAAAAATAGCGAAGACATAACATTAAATTTTAATGACATAAAATTGATAACACACTTTGCCACAACATGGCGTATTTACCACAATGAACTGTGATCCTGTAATATTAGCATAATTCTCATTAACCATGCCAACGTATTCATTAAAGTCATTTGTTTTGCCAACCAACGTAGCTAGCTATTAGCCGCTTTAAGAGCATAAGGTAAAACACATACGAAACTGAGATGTAACTATTGTAACTATGGGCCCAAAATGATCGATACCCTGATGATCAGTGTTTGTTGGCCAAGCCAGGCCAACCGCCACCACCAGCATTGGCTGACAGAGTACTCGCATCGAATGGCCATATTAAGCACGCGTTTAACCTACAAAAGATGCCAATATGCCAATACTATAATTCAGCTAATTGTTGGCAACAGCTAAGCAAACATATTAGGCCACTTGCATAGCAAGTTTTACGACGACCATTTATGGTCGAGAATGTCCAGACGCATTGTGTTTGACGCTAATGAATAGCCGTGTAAGTTCATGTTGTATGCAATTATTTATATCAGTTGGGAAAAGTGGCAGCAGAAGGAGATAGAGACAGATGGAGAGAGAGACGTAATCATATAAATGATGTATATGACTCGCTGTTTTAGCGCTGCAGAATATTTAAACAGAAAAACGAAGAAAATAGTCAGGAAAACTTTAACTAAGGAGATGATATTCCAATGGAGGAAACTATTAAAAATTTGGGAAACAAATGATGTCTCTAATAAAGACAACAATTTTACTTATTTAGCGAGCTGTATCGGATATGGGGGAGCTTTTGGCATTTAAAAAGTTAACACTCTTCTATTTTTAGACTCACACATTGGGACCTATATTTTAACGACAAATCGTTATTTTTTCAAAATCTTATATTAGATATCCCTATTGACTGAACTATAAAATACCGAGGGGTCGCGGGTCATGCATGCGACAAGGCTCAAACCCAGGTTACCAGCATGATAGTCGCCTGTTCTTACCATAGTGCTACCTTGGGCCTAATCGTAATAATTGTTATTAATTACATGTTAAATGTAAAATTTTTACATATAAGTGACTCAATTAAATACGAAGACAATATCTGAACTGTGTTATGCCTGTCGCAAGTCGACTTTTCATACCTCCACCTTATCAAGGATAATTCATTAATGCACTGCGATGCAAGTAAAATATTTCACTGCATGCGTACAAATATGGCTACATCATTTGCTCAGTTTACTCATTACAGCCATTCATGTAAAGCCATTAATGTCAGTCTCATGTTAAAAATCGATAGATACATATGCTTTGTTGTTGTTACTGTATTAGCCACCAAGTCAGTCAAGCTACAGCTTTAATGTTGCATTTGCTTTGTTGACGACGATGTAAATGTGTTGTTGATGTTGCTGATGGTGATGCTGTTGCTGTTGCTGATGCTGATGCTGATGCTGATGCTGTTAGTGTTTGCCGGTTTCAGCTTTAGCCATTTAGTTTGTTTGCTGTTCTCTCTGCTAAAGCATTGTGCAATCTTTAGTACTTTCGTTGGGATTTCTCTTACAGAATACAATACAACAATACTCGTATCAGCTATAAGTGAGTACAACCACTGAACAGAACGTCAAGAATCTCATCTACTATAGTACATATATTTAAACTGATTGTCGGCATAAGATCAAAGCAAGAAGGCCGCGAAAAAAAAACCACAATCATCCTCTTTAAGGTGGTAATTATGTCTCACATCGTTGTTGGCGGCCGTATTTGTTGTACTCGTCGTTGGTCGTCGTCTGATATCGTCACTGGCAACATCGACGTCATTTCGACGTCGTACTCGGTTAGAGTTGTAGTCTGGCGATTTTCTTAACAATAATGAAAGCACATATGACATTGAATGCATGGACTATTCTTCGTGTGCAGTTTAAAACTTTAGCTTTGGGTGAAGCAAAACACAATTGAAGCGTTAAGCAGAATAGATAATTTTAAAATGAAAATACTGAGACTAGTTAATGGACTACATATGCCAAGGGATTTTCCGAATAGCCGAGTCAATCGGCATAAATTTCTTGAGAAGCTTTTGCCAGGCTTCTCCAGAAACTGATGTTCGGATTCGCATTAAACTGAAGCTTTCGTTGTGTGAGGCTCAAATAGAATCGTGTTAACGCACTCAAATTTAAGAAACTATCGCACATCATATTCATGGAATGCTAAGAACAATTAGTTTAAGTTAAATGTCAATACAATACTAATGTTTAATGTTAATAACATTTTACGAAAACTGGTCAACTTCATACCAATATTTACACTGAGAGACTAGTCCACGATCAGACCTGTGGGTAAGCTAATTTTTTTCAAAACAATGGTACAAAATCGAATACCCTATACTTTATGGAATGGGGAATAACGTCATACAGTTGGGAATCACTAGAATATCTCTTTGGATCATCATCAACAGCTCACAACGTTTGATCACGTGTTCCATTTGGGAATAACTTAACATCCGTTCAGTGGTAGCAAATAGGACACGGCGCAAAGTAACCTAAATGGCATGCTACCACCGATACTTTTAAGGGAGTAGATACTAACAGTTACTGAAGCTTTACACAAAGGATTTCCTATTGGCTTTGGAAGCCCCATAAAAATTAAGATCGAGAGTGGTGGCCTAAAAAGTCGCTGTTCTTATATAAATAAGGAGAACACAATAAAGGGAAACCAAGAACCACCCCAAATGTGGACGAGCCCCACAAACGTTATTAGGACCATGATTTAAGGATATGTACCTGTATGTATATGTATGCGAACTCTAAACAGAGATGGTGCCTCTATTCTATTGGCGGATGTCATCTACAAATACAAGGCTAACATCATCGATGGAAAGCATGTCTAAAGCGTTATGGACTACACGCACGTCCATATGCGATTAAATAGTGCTAAATATGCTCATAACCTAAGGAATCTAGACATCACAAAGCTGTATACCAAAAACAAGTTCAGACAAGCCCTAGTACGATGAGGGATGTCGAGCAATGAATGAGGATAATGATGTTGCATACAGGAAAATACAGCAACTAATTGCAACGATTGTGGTGACGGCGCGCTGTAATGACAAGAAAGGAGACATGAAACGCATCTTCAGGCGAAAAATTGTCTTTGGAAGAAAAGTGACAACCAGGGTATAGAAAATTACAGGGATAGAGTTGAAGCCCAGGGACCGGTCGTGGCATAGTGGGTAGAACACGCGACTACCATGGGGGAGATCCGTGGTTCGATTCGGGCTCCAGTCACATTTTTCTTTCATTGTGTCGAGTCAATCGGCATGTCTAGTAAAAGCATCTCAAATAGTGATGTTCGCATTCGTCGATAAACAAGTAGGTACCGTTT